>CM053593.1:221012059-221029403 GCA_028646575.1 Pseudocheirus occidentalis
ATAAAAGGGAACAGATTGTGGGAGGGGTCTTACAGTGGGATCAGTGTTCTGGGCTGGGGGGTAGGAGAAAAAAGGGGAGAAAATTTGTAACTCAAAACCTTGTGGAAATGAATGATGTAACCAAGAAAATAAATTAAAATTACAAAAAGATTAAAAAAGCATAATTTCAAATGACTACACTCAATATCAGAGAAGAATACTTAGCTTCATGATCTCACTATTGTGTGTACTCATTTCATTTCTACAAATTGTATCTCCTCTACCCTATTTTTTCTCTTGTTTGTGTCTTAAATAAATCCTTGGTACAGACTCCATCTAGGTTCCACTGGGAATTCCTGTCTTCTCCTAATGTGTGGGACATACCAGCACAGGCCTCAGGATGTCCATCTGTTGTCCTGTTTTCTGATTGGTTGGCCACCTTTTGTAATCATATATATCTTTGATGAAAAAAGTGTGCATGACTTCTCTCAAATAAATCATTGTGGATAATATGTTGTAGTCTATTTCTACCCTCTATGTATCTTTCCTATGTGGGTCTTTTCGAAAATTTGTATCTCTTATAGCTAATATATTATATATATATATTATAGCTAATAATCTTATAGCATTTTTTGGATAATATTAGTTCTGATGAACCCATGCATCAGGGAGCAGCCTAGGATCTCTGAAAATATAATGAGAATGACAATTTAGTTAGCTAAATTGAGGAAAAGACATTTTCTTTAATCTTATCACTATCACAAAACTCTCCAAAATAAAAATTATGCATTTTAAAGCCACACACAAACAGCTTTCCAGAGGACTGCTGCTGTGAACAGCGTTCAAGATTCTGATGACATAGTATAGTGGACTCTGTATTCAAAAACAAATAAAAGCAAACCATTCACAGAAAATCAAGGTACATCATTCACAATGTTATAACTTATCATAGAAAATCAAAATACAGTAATTACTATGTCACAATTCAACCACTTATCACTCAAATGGCCACATAGTTTTCAACAAATCACAATCATTTAGTAATCCAATCATTCAAACATCCTTTAGGAGGCTTGCCTCCTCAAGAGTCACAAAGTACAAAAATCAAAAGTTCTCCACTCAGGGGGTACAATTAAGTTACAACTTCAATAATAGTCAGTACCCTCTTAAGGGGTAGTGGAAAGTACAAAAACCATCCACCCCTGGGTCACAAGTAAATTACAATTTTGTCAGTTACAACTCAGTATCCTATTAATCAGTCACTACTCAGACAATTTCATAGTCCCTACTCAGTCAATTTTATCTGTAACTACTCAGTACCCATGGAGAGGTTTTTTTTGTCTTGACTCGAGGCAGATAGCTCCTACCTGAATCCACCAAACTGTCACTTGAGTTCAAAGGCAGATAGCTTTCAGTTCCTTGTCCAGCTCTCTGCGTAGTTCCTGCTCCACATTGAAGCTCACAGTGTCTAGTCCGTGTCAAATCCTTCACAATCTCTGTTCCTGGGAAGACAAGGCTTAACAAGGCCTCAATAACATTCATGCACATTAACAAAGCTACAAGAACATTTGTATAAAATACTGCCACCACAGTCATGCTTCCTCAGTCTTCAGCAGCTCCAGCTGACCCTTGGAAGTCCTCGATAGCTGTGGCTGGCCCTCAGAAATCCTCAGCACCATAAGCTCTGTTGTCAAAACTAAAATCACTTTATCCAGCCTCCATGTGGCTTGCTCCAAGAAATTCTGTCTCAGTTCTCAATTCTCATTCCTCTTCTCAGTTCTCAATTCTCAGTTCAGTCTTCAGTCTAGCAACAGCTGCCCTGCCTTCAAATGCTTATCTGGAGAAGTTCTGGCTGTCCCTTCCTGTCACATCAGCAACAGGGGTGCCCTGTTCATCCCCTTCCCGTTATGTCAGCAACAGGGGTTCATGTCTCCTGTTCCTTTACAGAGGCTTAATTTGAAACTAGGTGCTAAGTACCTGTCAGCTTTCCAATACAAAGGGATCTTCAAATTCCATTAGCATTACATGCATAAGAGGTAACCTAATTACAGGTATTTCCACAAATGAAGACACATAGCATCCAAGCTAGGTAACTACTTGATGAAATAACATTAGACAAAATTATTCATTTATCCACTGAACACTTCTCCCCTACTTTTCCCTATATTTTAATTACACAATAGAACCTACAGATTTGGGCTCTGTGATCTGATCAGTAATTACTTTACTGCTGAAATTTTTCTAATATACAGACCCCCTGCCCTTTTCCTCACTCCACCATTCTTTGGCAACAAGCAACAGAACTCATCTCTGATTCCCTCAAGGTGCATCTGATTTTATTCCCAATGGAATACACATAGGCGGTCAAAACAAAGAAATTGAGTGTTTGCTCTCCCTACATCTATAGTGAAATGTCACACACCATAATATTGCACATGCAGAGAACTACAGAAGATAGAGACAAGGTAATAGTATGTGAGTAGGAGTCTACCATGCCTGACCAAAAGGGGACTAGAATCCAGTTAGGGTCAGTTCTTTCCCCATTAGAAGTCACTTAAAGCAGAGATTGAGTCAGGTACAAAGAGAATTCTCATTGTTAGAGGAGAGTGAGACAACTTTTATAAGTTTTCTAAAGGGGTATCCATTAGAGGATAAGAAACTGAGCGATAGTTGAAAATAAGGGGAAAATACTAAAATTTGAAAGTTAAAAACAAAAGTATAAGCAGATAAATTAAACAAGGAATATTAATAATATGAGGAAAATGACTTAAAGAACATATACACAAATCCAAATATCTCTAAATAAATATCGCCAAAGGATAGTTAAGCAACATGTTTTGAGGCAGAAGACCCTATAGATTTTCAAGAGAGCCCTGGACCACAGCAAAATGTCCCTAATAGAGACATTTTTGTTGTTGTTCAGTTGTATCTGACTATTTATGACACCATTTGGGGGTTTTCTTGGCAAAGACACTGGAATGGTTTTGCATATGACTTGACTACTATTTAATGATCTGAAATAATTTATAATGTACTTCCAAGTCTTGAAGTTCTATATTTCCTGCTGGACAATTTGACTAGGTTTGTGGGGGTCAGGCAATGATCACGGGAGATGTGGTGCAAATTGATCTTCCTTCTCCAAGATTTCTCATATATGCTCAACTACCAGTGGGGTGTCAAGGAATATATTATAGCTCAGCCTGGAACTGAAAATAAACCAGCATAAAAATAGCCACAATGCTAGAAGAAACCCAAGAAAACAAGGCAAAACAACTCAATTCATGTTGCAATGCTAGAAGAAACCCAAGAAAACAAGGCAAAACAACTCAATTCATGTTGCAATCATTCAAGGTCATTCTAGAACAATGTTTTAAGCAACTGTTTCTTCCTGTTATTTTTCCTGAAGACTGTTTTACTGGATGAATAATTTTGGATTGTCCTTCAAACAATTAAAAAAATTTTTTTAATTTGAAACCTATTAACATTTGTGAGCAGGATTCTACTGACCTGCATAGAAATGCAGTTTGTGTAGTGGATAAGGATCTGGCCTTGAATTCAGGTTTTCTTGGCTGCAAGACCCATGTCTGACAATTACAGACTGTGTGACTTTGGGCAAGTCATCTAACCTCTCAATGTTATTCTCTAAGACTATAAGCTTTAAAGGTGTATTGATAGAAAGTTTTCTCACTTTGGAATTCTCTAAACTAATGAAATCATTGGAGTAATTCCTATTCCATAGAATGTAAAATTAAGAATTTTAGATTGACCAGAGGAAATCCATTTGGTCATAACATGTTGGTTGTCATTCTGGGAGACTGGGAAGATAACAGTGCCATAAATAGTTGTAAAGATAATTGGGAAGCTAGGAAGGTTTTAAGGGAAAGATAATGAAATCAGTTTTGGAAACATTCAGTTTAAGATACTTTTGAGATGTCCAATGAACAATTGGAAATGAGAAAATGAAGGTAAGCAGGTTAAATGGATTTGAGGATCCCTTACTAGGTACTACACATCATGTTGGTTTCTGGGAATAGGAACCCCTCCCCCTACCCAAAGAAATACTCTCCACCTTCAAGAAGCTTTCATTCTCTTCTATATATTTTACCACAACCTGCTTGCTGAATTAAAACCTTTAATCCTCTCAGCAGCTCTTGAGAGTACCCTTTGGCTTGGGAAGTGAGATAGGGTCATTGCTGTACTTACAGTCACAGCTCCAATGAGGAACCTGGGTTCTCTGTTTACAACATCTCTATCAGAAGATGTGGTAAGAGGGGGAAGACATAAGAAAGTCTTAGCATACCAGTAGCAGAAAGGAAGACCTGCAGTCCAATGTTTTGATAAATGTTCAAATACTTTGTATATAATGTGATTTTTTTTAACTGAATGTGATGACCTAAAGTTATCATCAATATTAATTACAATATGAAGCAATAATGCAATAGTTTCTCCAATGATTTGCCTTGGCACTAAATGACCCCAGAAGGTTATGCTGTTTTAAAAGCCTTTTTTCTGCCTTTTATACTGTGTCTGTTTTACCACCAGCCAATTATCATTTCTTGCAGAGATGCAATATGAAGAGATCTCAACTTGAGGTCATAAGACTCAGTTCATGATATCAGTTCATAGAAAATCAGATCTCCAGAGCTGTAAAGAACTTCAGAAGTTATCTATTTCAATTTCCTCATTCTACAGATGAGAAAACTGAGGATTGGAAAGGTCATATGACTTGTCCAAGGTCATACATACCAATGGTAACTATCAGAGAAGTAAGATTTGAAGCAGGTCCTCTAGTGCCAGAAAAGTCTTCTTTCTGCTAGACTATTCTTCCTTTCTTGTAGCTATGTAACTGTGGATTAAACTTCTGTGTAATTATTTCCTCAAAGAGGGCAATAAAATACACTACCTAAATTACACAGGGTTTATGTGAGGAAAACTCTTTGCAAATTGTTTTCTAAGTATAAATTATTATTCTGTAAGCCTTCATTATATGATGGAAATAACTCTGTGTTCTCAATTCATGCTGGTGGAGTACAAATTTTGTCAGGTGTTGCTCACCAAGTTGGAATGACTGAGTAGGCAATAAATAATTTAAAGATTTTAATATCATAAGCTCATGGATTAAGAGCTGGGAAGAATAATGAAAATCAATGAACCCATCTCTAAAAGCTTGGCTTCCAAATGATGACACTTTAGATACCAGTAATCTATGAAGCCATCTGCTGAAATAGCCAGTCAGTTAGTGAACATTTCTTAAGTACCTACTATGTGTGAATCACCATGATAAACATTGCAGATGCAAAAAAGGAAAAACACAACCAGTGCTTTGAAGGAACACACAATCTAAGGTGGGAGACAAACAATATAAAAATAAATAGACACAACTGTGTGTGTGGAGATATATATTCCTATTCATACACACAGACATATATATGTAGATAGATAGATATAAATATAGATATCTGTGTTATATTCAAAATAATCAACAAAGGAAAAGTTCCAGAATTAACAAGTATTAGGAAAGACTTCACAAAGAAGGTCAGTTTTTAGCTGGGACTTGAAGGAAGCCAGGGAAGACAGGAGAAGGATAGAGGGAGGCAGATCATCCCAGGCATGGTAGGCAACCACTGAAAATTCCTGGAGTTGGAGATAGAGTACTTTTTTCCAAGAACAATAAGGTGGTTTCTGTTATTGGTTCACATGTCAAGGAATTTGTGACCAGCATTGGCAAAGGGAGTACCAACCATCGCAAAACCATAGGTAGGGTTGTTGTTTTTTTTGTATTTTAGTTGTGTCCAACTCTTTGCAACCCCATTTGGGATTTTCTTGGTAAAGATACTGAAGTGGTCTGCCATTTCCCTTTCTAGATCATTTTGCAGGTGAATAAAATGAGGCTAATAGAATTAAGTGATTTCTTCAGGGTCACACAACTAGTAAGTGTCTGAGGTCATATTTAATTTCAGGTCTTCGTGACTCTGGAGCTCTATCCACTGTGCCACCTAGCTGCTTCTGTATACTCAAACTATTGAAGTTATTATTTTATCCAGAAAATAATGTCATAATTATAACTAATAGATAAAAGGCAGAAATCAGTTAGACTAAATATTAAAGCAACTCATTTCATTATCAGTCTAATAATATGTTTTATTGACTGTCTAACCCACCAAAGTAATAGAACGTGACCACTTTTTCCTGCTTGTAATCACATCAGGAAATCCTTCTTTCTGCTAAAGTTTTATAAGGTGTTAAAAACCTTAATATCCATGCAACTGTTTATCATAATTAGCTGACATTTAATTTTAAAACAAAAACAATCCATCTGGGGCAAAGCCAAGATGGCAGAGTAGAATCACAAACTTGGTGTGAGCTCCCTCTCCAATCACTTCTAATACATGTAAAAAAATGACTCTGAATGAACTTTAGAGCTACAGAACCAACAAAGTGAAAATTAGAAACAAATCTCCTGCTGAAGGCAGTCCAGCAGGACAACAGGCAGGATCTATCACACTGATCTGGGAACCAAGCACAGTCTCACTGGAACCTCAAGGTTCCAAACCCACGTCAGCTCCAAACAGTGGTGGCCAGAGCAGACTTCAGGAGAGTGAATCACCAGCAGGTGTGGAGGTTTCCAGACTTTTAAACCCATAAACACCAAAGACAATGTAAAAGGTCAGTGTGAAACTCTGTTAAAACAGAGGAGGGATGGAAGAGTGTAGTCTGTCCCCTGCCCCCAGAGCAAGAAGCAGCCAAGGTGAGGCTGCTTCAGGAGATCCTTGCCTTCAAATGTAGGGGGACCAAGTGACCATTCAAAGGACAATCACTTTTGCTTTAACCTGCTTGGATCTGGATCACAGTCTTGGGTGGTGGTCCTGAGGTATGTGGCCAGTGATCCAGAGCTTGTGGGAGCTGTAGAGAGAGCACCCTCCTAATTATTCCAACAGCTGTGAAAACTCCAGTGATTTGGGACAAAGTTCTCTCCATTCTGGAAGCAGAGTTCTACTATGGCAAGGAGCTCAAAAGTCAAGTAATTGACTGGCAATCTGAGCAAGGCAAGGAAGCACAAATAGATCATAGAATCTCTTTTGGGGACAAGAAGCGTCAAGGCATGGAGCTGGAGGAAGATAGTGAAGTCAGAACTCCTGCATCAAAAGCTTCCAAGAAAAATATGAATTGGTTACAGGCTATGGAGGAGCTCAAGAAGGATTTTGAAAATAAAATAAGAGAAGTGGAGGAAAAATTGGGAAGAGAAATGAGAACCATGCAAAAAAGTCAGAAAAAGCAAGTCAACAACCTGCTAAAGGAGACCACCAAAATTTGGAAAAAATAACACCTTAAAAAGTAGAATAACTCAAATGGCAAAAGAGGCCCAAAAAGCCCATGAGGAGAATGCCTTTAAAAGCTGAATTTGCCAGACAGAAGAGAAATTTCAAAAACTCACTGAAGAGAATGACTCTTTCAAAATTAAATTGGGGCAATTAGAAGCTAATGACTTTATGAGAAATCAAGATACTATAAAGCAGATCAAAATAAATGAAAAAAATAGAAGACAATGTGAAATATCTCATTGGAAAAATCACTGACCTGGAAAATAGAGCCAGGAGAGATAATTTAAAAAAATTATTGTACTACCTGAAAGCCATGATCAAAAAAAGAGCATAGACATCATCTTTCAAGAAATTCTCCAGGAAAATTGCCCTGATACTCTAGAATCAGAGGGCAAAATAGAAATGAAAAGAATTCACCTATCACCTCTTGAAAAAGGTTCCCCCCAAAGAAAACTCCTGGGAATATTATAGGCAAATTCCAGAGTTCCCAGGTCAAGGAGAAAATACTGCAAGCAGTCAAGAAGAAACAATTGGAGTACTGTGGGAACACAATCAGGATAACACAAGACTGAGCAGCTTCTACATTAAGAGATCAAAGGGCTTAGAATATGAAATTCCAGAGTTTAAAGAAGCTAGGATTAAAACCAAGAATCACCTACCCAGCAAAACTGAGTATAATGCTACAAGGAAAAATATGATCATTCAATGAAACAGATGATTTTCAAGCATTCTTGATGAAAAAACAAGAGCTGAATAGAATATTGACATTCAAATACAAGAAGCAAGAGAAGCATGAGAAAATAAACAGGAAAAAGAAATAATAAGGAAATTATTAAAGTCAAACTATTTATATCCTTACATGGAAAAATAATAATTGTAACTCATAAGACTTTTCTCAGTATGGGGATAGTTGAAGGGAATATATATGTATGAATGTATGTATGTGTATATATATATATATATATATATGTAGAAGAGTATATATGTATATAAATATATATGTGAGTGTAGGCATACATATGTTCAGGTATACATAGGCAGAGGGCACAGGATGAGTTGAATATAAAGGGATGATATCTAAAAATAAAATTAAGAGGTGAGAGAGTAATTTATTGGGAGAAGGGGAAAGGGAGAGATATATTAGGGTAAATTATCTCATATAAAAGAGTCAAGAGAACACTGTTACAATGGAAGGGGAGAGCAGGGAAGTGAAAGGGAATGGGACAACCTTATTGTCACTGAATTTGGCTTAAGGAGGGAATAACATACACACTCAATTGGATATCTTACTCTACAGGAAAGTAAGTGGTTAGAGGATAATAGGGGGAATGATAGAAGGGAAAATAGAATAAGTGGGGGGCAGGATAGGATAGAGGGAAATATAGTTAGTCTTTCACAGTATAACTACTATCAAAATGATTTGGGTAACTACACAAGTACAATCTACATTGAATTGCTTTATCTTCCCAGTGGGGGCGTGTGAGGAGCTAAGATGGTAAAAATCTGGAACTCAAAGTTTCAAAAACAAATATTTAAAAAATTGTTTTTACCTGCAGCTGGGAAATAAAATATACAGGCACTGGAGTATAGAAATACATTTTGTCCTACTAGAAAGTTAGAAGGGTGATAGGGGAGGATATAAGAAGAAGCAGATTGGGGGAAGGGGTATTCAATAGGCTTGTTTTATTGGGATGGAAGTAGGGGAAAGATGCAGAGAAAAAATTGTAACTCAAAATCTTGTGGAAATGAATGTGGAAAACTAAAAGTAAATAAATAAATTTTTAAAAATCCATCTGCCTCTTTTTTCCCCATCAGGTTAAGAAAAGATATACAATTACAAAACAAGCAAGAATAATTAATTAGATTTATACAATGTAGTCTCTCTAAATGTATATAACCTTAATTTTCTTTCCAGTACTGTACAATGATAATTGATATTGCTAATGATAAGCCTGAATCACTGTGAGTAGCTTCTGTATCATCAAAGGAAAATTAAATTAAGGTCAGATCAATTTTAATGTTAAGTATATTTTATGGTATCAGAATTTCTGAAAATAGGTAATTCACATAAGATATATATTAACAAGAATTTGGAATTAACTTCATTTCCTGACCATTCAGAAAAAGCTGAATTGTATGTCTAGGTTTTTTTTTTTCAGGAGCTCTAACAGTTGTCTATATTGTCACACTGAATCCTTCCAAGATATGAACAACAAAAGCAACTGTTATGGGAAGGACTGGTTCACCAATATCCCGGGTAACATACTTTGTAGTGGGAAAGAATGAATGAGAAAAATAAGAATAAAAATAATAAGAAGAATGAATGAGAAAAAGTGTACACTCAATTAATAAGGGACAAGAAATAATTTGCTTCCTGCTTAGACATTAATTTCATCAGCTGTATTATCTTCACTTCTTACATGAATGATGAGATTGAAATATAACATGACTGATTTTTTTGATAGGACAATTTCACTTTCTCCTTTTTTTGCCATTTCATTTTTAATATGGACATCTGTAAGGCAGTCTGGAATAATACATAGAGTGCTGAACCTGTAGTCATGAAAACTGGGGTTCACATTTCAGCAGTGATACTTAAGAGCTATCTGCGTGACCCTGGGCAATTCATTTTACCTTTGTGTGCCTCAGTTAATTTCCCAAGAAGTAACTATTAAAATCACAGATGTTTTAAAATTTGCATAAATAGAGGGAAATCCTATAGCAGTTACTGAAAATAAAATAAATCACAGATTTATTTGTGTTAACATATATTATATAAAAGCTACAGTGTTATTGGCTAAGACAGTGCTAGAAGTACAATATTCTGCTTGCTATCACAAAACATATTATTATCCAACTTAATTGAACATTCATTCAGAAAAATATTAAGTTCCAACAATATGAAGGGAAGCAGGGAAAAAAGGAAAGAAAGAAGGAAGGAAGGAAAGAAGAGAAGGAAGGAGGGAATGAAGAAAATGAAAGGAAAGACAGAAATGCATTTTTTTTACTATATGTCATATTTTTGCTGAATGCTAGAGCTAAAAAGTACAAAAAAAAATAGTACTTGCCTTCAAGGAGGTTTTCTTCTAATACAATCAACCTGCATAGAATAATAGGATCTGGGGGCAGGGGCATTTTGATCAAAGGAGTGACCAAAGAAATGCAAAGCTACCAAAGAACAATCAATAACATGACCTTTCCAGAAGTGATATTACCTTTATTTTCATTACTCTGCTTAGAACAAGAGGTTGAAAGAAGAAAGCAGGGATCCTACCATCAGATGGACTGAAGGCAAATGTCCCAGAAGCATTGGGGATGTCCGTAGGGGATGGACATTAATTTCTATTAACAATTAACTTCCCCAGGGACTAAATAATGGGTTAAGACATATGTGTGAAGGAAGCTAGTATAAGTTTGGAGAAGTTGGGCAGTAGAGATAGGTAAGATGACCCAGGCGGAGAACTGGATAGTTAGATGAACTGAGGTAGATGCTAGGAAAAACCAAATATGTATGTCATATTCTTGCCTTAGAGGAAAATTTTCAACTTGTAGTCAAATCTTAACCTACATGATGTACATTTGTTAAAATTTCAGGACTCATGGCCTTCCCTCAATATTTCTTTTATTTTTTTTGTCAGAATGTTGTGGAGTATATTAATGTTAGTTTAAAGCTTTTCATTATCATCCTCTAATACAGGAACAACTTGATAAACTGGGATACTTAGAAAATTTAAGTTGGCAAATGAGATATTGCAGTCATCAAAGAGAGCATAAAAAAGTCCATTTCTTTTTCAATATCTGCCATTGAAAATCTTTCTAAAATGGATCAGTCCATTTTCTTGACTCTAAGTGCATTACAAAATCAAACTTTTCTTTAATGTTTGGGGCTCTAATGGATCTTTGTAAAACATCATTAAGACAAAAAGGATTAGGGGACAAGGGAAAGATCTTTGCCATGGAAAAAAGGAATTTTGGATATTAATCTGAGTTTAAATTCTAATTATCTATGGACATTATATTTAATTTCTCTGCGTTCTCATTTTTTTCTTTTGGAAAATGACAGTTTTCAACCAGATTATCTCAATTTCCTTTCCAATACCAAAATTCGGTTACTAAATATCTCATCAAAATTGAGGTCAAATCTATATTCTGCAACATATTGTCTTTCCCCCATTCCTGAGAGATTAAAAATTCATTGTAGGCAAGAGCTAATTCATTTTTCTCATTGTGACACCAACACCCAGCAGAATGCCTTGGAAATAGGATACATTGAATATTGGATGATTGATAATAGAATTATTTGTGTGGGAAATGTAGATGACTATTGAGAGAAGGGAGGGGAACTCAGGCAATCCCATAGAAGTTTATCCCTCCTCTACCCAACTGAGATGATTTAGTCATTGGAAAAAAGAAATAGACAATAGAGGTAATAAGATGTTATGCTAAAAGTACAAAAATATATGTTTTATCCATTAATCCTTCAAAGTGTAAAGGAATACCCATGAAGGACTTAGAAAAGGAGATGATGATTGATTTCTTCTGAATTTTAGGGATCTAGGAAGTAGTGTTCTGGAACATGATATAACTAACACAGTCTCAGTAACTAATTGGGCTATCCAGAGAAGCTCTTCATTTGGAGATAATCTTTCTTCTTTTTTGATTCTGGGTAGAAGATCCTCTTAGCAATGGGAAGTATGAGAGAGTGGAGCCAAGATGGCATTGGCATGCATAGGTCCCTAGCAAAACTGGACCAGGACTCAGGGGACTGAACCACTGACAGTTGTGGTGATTTCCAGACTTCTAAATTCACAAATATGAAAGATAACTTAGACAGTCAATAGGAAAGGTCTGTTGGATCAGGATGAGACAGGAATGAGGTCTGGCCCCATTACCAGGGAAATAGCAGAGGTGGCAGGAGCAGCAGAAGCACTGGCTGCTTTTGGAGCTATCAGCCCACAGATAGTGGGGGAACTGAGCAAATGATCAGAGGGGGGATTGCAGGAATCTCTTTGCTGATGCTGAGGCAGGATTCTATTGCTTTGTCAGTCCCTGTATTTGGGTTGCAGTCCTGGGTGGCAGTCCTGGGAGGAGCTCTGGTGTGGTGGAATCTGTGGTTGAGAAGGAGAGGGAATCTTACAGTTCTAAGGCAGAAAAGAGTGCTTGTGGTAACTTACAGACCAGAGAAAAGACCAGGAGAGGAATAAACACCTCTCCATGGATCATACAATATTAGAAGAATGACAAATTTACAGATTCCTTGAAATATGTCTGAAAACAGCTACACAAAACCCCTCAGGCTTGTGACTGTATACCCTCCACACTGGAAGCAGAGTGCTACCACAGGAAAGATCTAAAAACTTAAGTAATTAGCTGGGAAAAGGAGCAAAGAGCAGGAAAAATATCAGGGTATAGAATCTCACTTTGGTGAAAAGGAAGGAAGATCAAAACATACAACCAAAAGAAGACAAGAAAGTCAAAACTCCTGCATCCAAAGCCTTCAAAAAAAATACACAGTGGTCTTAGACCATGGAAGAACTTGAAAATCAAGTAAGAGAAGTAGAAGTAAAAAAATGGGTAGAGAAATGAGAGTGATGCAGGAAAAACATATGAAGCAAGTCAACAGTGTGGTAAAGGAGACCCAAAACAATACTGATGAAAATAACACCTGAAAAAATGGACTAACCCAAATGGCAAAAGAGTTCCAAAAGCCAATCAGGAGACGAATGCTTTAAAAAGCAAAATTGGCCAAATGGAAAAAGAAGATCAAAAGTTCACTGAAGAAAATAATTCCTTAAAAATTAGTATGGAACCAATGGAAGCTAATGACTACTAGAAATCAAAATTATAAAATAAAACTAAAAGAATGGAAAAGATAGAAGACAAAGTGAGATATCTCATTGGAAAAATAACTGACCTTGAAAATAGATCCAGAGAGGTAATTTTAAAATTATTGGACTACCTGAAAACCATGATTCATAAAAGAGCCTAGTTAGCATATTTTAAGAAATTATATTCTAGAACCAGAGGGTAAAATTCAAATTGAAAAACTCTACTGATCACTTGAGATACCAAAAGTAAAACTCCTAGGAATATTGTAACCTAATTCCAGTGTTCCTAGGTTAGGGATAGAATATTGAAAGCAGTCAGAAAGACACAATTCAAGTATTATGGCAACATAATCGAGATACCACAAGATTTAGCAGCTTTTACATTAAGGGATTGGAGGACTTGGTATATTCTGGAGGTCAAAGGACCTTGGATTAAAATGAAGAATCGCTTATCCAGAAAAACTGAGTACAATCTTTCAGTGGGACAAATGTACATTCAGTGAAATAGAGGATTTTCAACATTCTTGAATGTTGAATGTCCAAAGGTCAATAGAAAATTTGGTTTTCAAATATAAAACTCAAGAGAAGCATAAAAGGTATAAAGGAAAGAAATCATAAACTACTGAATGACATTTCATATTATTATATGGTAAAAAGATATTTGTAACTCATGAGATCTTTCTCAGTATAAGGGTAGCTGGAGGGAATATACATATGCATATACATACATGCACACACACATTGAGAGAGAGGGAGAGAGAGACAGACAGAGAGAGAGAGAGACAGAGAGACAGAGAGAGAGAGAGAAACAGGGTGAGTTGAATATGAAGTGATGATATCTAAAAAATAAAATAAAATTGAGGGGTGAGAGAGGAATGTCCTGGGAGAAGGAGAAAGGGAGAAATAGAATGGGGGTAAATTATCTCATAAAAGAGAAAAAGAAAAAGATTTACTGTGGAGAGGAAGAAGGGGGAGGTGAGAGGGAATGAGTGAACCCTACTCTCATTGAATTTGATTTTAGGAGGGAAAAACATACACACTTAATTAATCAGACATGGAAATCTATCTTAACGTACAGGAAAGTAGGGGAGAAGGGGATAAGAGGGGAGTGATTGAAGGGATGGATCATGTGGAGGAGGGGCTAATAAGAAATGAACACCTTTGGGAAGGGATATGGTCAAAGGGGACAACAGAATAAATTAGCAGGGGGTGGGATAGAATGAAAGGAAATACAGCTAATCTTTCATGATATGACAGTTATGGAAGTGTTGTGCATGACTACACATGAATAACCTATACTGAATTGTTTGCCTTCTCAATGAGGGTGGGTGGGAAGGGAAGAAGGGAGATTAAAAATTGTTTTTACATGCAATGGGGGAATAAGATAAACAGACAATTAGGTATAGAAATCTATTCTACCCTACAGGAAAATAGAAGAGAAAGGGAGAAGAGAAAACAGAGGGGTGATAAAAAGGAGGACAAATTGTGAGAAGGAGTAATTAGAATGCATGGTATCTTGGAGCTGGAAGAGGGGACTGATAGGGAGAAAATTTGAACTTCAAAATCTTTGTTGAAATAAATGCTGAAAACTAAAAATAAATCATTTAATAAAAATTTTTAAAAACAAAACAAAACAAAACAATGGGTAGTATGTTTTGCACTTTGCTTAATATTATAATCATAAACCTGTTCAACAATTATCTCTGTGGTTATTGTTGAATATAAAATACTACATAACATTATTTCTATTTTATCAACTTTCTGAGTTTTTAATTATCTTTTCCTTCTGTCTCTAAGAGTAGAATGTCAAGGAAAAAAGACAAAACAAAACAAAACATTTATATAATTGAAGTATTCAATTATTTTGATGCTGGTTAATGAAGTTAAACTTTAACTAGTGATTATTATTGGATTCTGCTTTATCCCTGAAAAAAAAAAACTTGACAGAGACTATCGAAATAAAATCTGACTCACATTACTTATTTGACATTTAGAAGAAATTATACTTAAGTGTCTAAAATTGAAACTATATTTTTTGTGTAGGATTAGAGAAAAAACACTTCCTTCTAACTTATTTAGAAAACAAAAACACTTAAATTATCTTAATATTTTCTGTTTTAAGGGGATGAGGTTTTTTTTTTTAATAAAAGAAAACTATTCAGTATTCCTTGTAGAAATAACAAGATCCTACATCTTAAGATAGAAGTGACCTTGAAGGCCTTCTAATCTAAATACCTCATGGTATAAAAGAGGAAACTAAGACAACTGGATAAGACTAAGGAGGACAAGTAACTTGCATAAGGTCATTTAGGTAGTTTGTGTGAGAGGTAGGCCTTCTAACTCAAGAGCTAGTGGTGAAATCCTCCCACCCCCCTTCTCATGTTAATTCTAAATACTTCATTGGTTTTAAGCTTCTTACATTTCTTTCTCTGTAAAAGGACTGTTCTGTAATCATGGTTTCAAATCCAATTACCCAAAACAATGGAATCATATTGGAGTTGCTGGAATACTTAAAGGGCATTATTTTTTTTTTCTCAAATGACTGAGATTTTAATCATTGGAAACACACTTAAATGGAAAGCTTACAACAGGAATTACATGTCAGTGCCTTTTGCAAACTGAACTGGTGCAGAAAGAGGCTGAGAGAGGCCTCTCAACCTAATCTCCACCAAAGACATTCATGTTTGGCCTGGCAGCCTGGCTCAGGAAAAGGATGGAGAAAACCTGCTGGTCATGTGGGTTGTCACCTCAGCTGATGCTCATGTTGTCAGCTCACTCCTGCCCAGCATCAGGATGACCCCTGACTGATTCTGATTATCACCCTTGTTTTTTTTTTTTGGTGGCTTGAGACAATGTCATCAGTCCGAAGTAGGAAGATGGCCATCTCTACTGCAGTCTTGTATATCTGTAGCTTCATAGCAAGTGGATCCCAGATGCCCAGTTCCTTCATGTCTACCAAAGTGCCTGTCTCACCATCCACACCCCAGGTCTCACAGTTCTCTTGGGTGTTCTTGACCAGAAGAGAAGTGAGTAGACATACGGTACTAGCCCCACGGTTCTGAATAAGGGTATGAGGGATGACCTCTAGTGCCTGGGCTACAGCCTGGTGAGGTCACTGCTCAATGCCATTCATGGCCTTGGACTTTTCTTTCAGGGCATGAACCAGGGCCATCTCCAAGGCCCCACCCCCTGGTACCAGCAGAGGTTTGAGAAAAACGTTTCGGCAAAGCTGCAGGGCATCCTGGAGATTTTGCTCCACCTCTGACAGGATCTCCTTGCTGGCCCCCCTGCAGGAGAATGGTGCAGGCCTTGAGATCTTTGCATTCTGTGATGAATGTGAAGTACTTATCTCCAGTCTTCTTGATTTCAAGTAAAGCAGCACCAGTCCCAATGTCATCTTCTTTTAGTTCTTCTGGTCAGCTGGCAATCTGACGTTCACATGCCCTGGCAATTCGGTTGTTGTCTGTCTTCTGGACTCTATGATGTTGTCCCACATGAGGTAGTGCTGAGCTAAATCTGAAATGCCCTTCTCTGTGATGACCACGTCAGGTTTGAGGTGAATAATATCTTCACAAAGCTGCTAAATATATTCTTCCATCTGCAGAATCCGAGTGAAATCTTCTTCTCAAGTTATCTCAATGTCTTTCTGCCTTTCTCCTTTCTTGTACTCCAAGGAAGAATCCAGTAACACAATTCATGGATTCTTAATGTAGCACCACATTCTTGGATGGGTCACATCCTTGTTGATCATGACTCCACACAAAACACAAGAGTACTCAATGATGCCCCCCGGAATCTTTTCTACCTTAGCATACTTCTTTTTTTTAAATTTAATTTATTTTCTTGGTTACATCATTCATTTCCACAAGGTTTTGAGTTACAAATTTTCTCCCCTTTTTGCCCCTACACCCCAGTACAGAACATTAATCCCACTGTAAGACTCCTCCCACAATCTGTTCCCTTTTATGCCCTCCTCCAACACCCCTCTAGCTTTCTAGCAGGGCAGGGAGGGGCTCCCTGCCCCCATCCCTGTATGTATTATTGCCCAGTTGCATTTGATTGTATAGCTTTAAATACTAGATTCTTGCAATTCCTCCCCTGTCACCCACTCCCACTGGGAGGAGCAGCAATTCAATACATGCTGTACCTGTGTAATTACACAGGACATCTCCATGGTGGGCAAATTGTGAGAGGCTAATTTTATGTCCCTCCTTC
>CM053593.1:221029903-221048528 GCA_028646575.1 Pseudocheirus occidentalis
TTCAAAGAAATGAAAAAATAGAAAGCAATGTGAAATATCTCCTTGAAAAAGCCACTGACGTCGAAAATAGATCCAGGAGAGACAATGTGAAAATTATGGGTCTACCTGAAACCCATGACCAAAAAAAGAACTTGGAAAGCATCCTTCAAGAAATCCTGGAAGAAAACTGCCCTGATGTTTTAGTATCAGAGGGCAAAATAGAACTTGAAAGAATTCACCAATCACTTCTTCAAAAAGATTCCCCAAAAGAAAACACCTAGAAATGTTATTGCCAGGTTTCAGAATACCCAGTTAAAGGAGAAAATACTACAGGCTTCCAAGAGAAAACCATTTGAATATTGTGGGAGCACTATCAGGATAACCCAGGATCTGACAGCTTCTACACTGAGGGTAAGAAGGGCCTAGAATACGATCTTTTGAAGATTAAGGGAAGTGGGATTAAAACCAAGAATCAACTACCCAGCAAAATTGAGCATATTTTTCCAGGGGAATATATGGTCATCCAATGAGGCGGAGGACTTTCAAGCATTCTTGCTAAAAAACAAGAGCTGAACAGAAAATTTGACAATCAAACCGAAGAAGCATGAGAAGGTAACCATGGGAAAGAAATCATAAGGAACTTGTCAAATTCGAATTATTTACATGCTAATATGGAAAAAAGACAATAGTAACTTATGAAACCTTTCCTAGCATGAGGATAGGTGAAGGGAATAAAAATGTATATATACATATATATATATATATACTTACACATAGGTCCATATAGGAAGCTATATATGCATATAAATATATATCTGAGAATGTGTGTTTATGTGTACATAGAGGGTATAGGATGAATTAAATGTGAAGGGATGATACTTTAAAAGGCAAAATTCTGAGGTGGGAGAGGACTAGAATGAGAGGACACAGGGAGAGACAAAATGGGATTAATCATCCCATAGAGAAGAGGCAAGGGATAACAGTTACAATTTTACTTTCCATTACTCTCATTGAATTTGGCTTAGGAAAGAAATGGCATAAACTCTAAACTGGGCATCATGCCACACAGAAGAGTAGGGGGCATGGGGATTAGAGGGGGGAAGACAGAGGGGAGGGCAGTGTCTGGGGGAGAGATGCTGGAAGCACACACTTCAGTAAATGGACAGGGACAAGGTAGAGAACAGAACAAGGCGGGGGAAGGATAGGAAGAAGGGACATGTGATCACTGTCACAATATGTCCACTATGAAGATGTCTTGTATAGTCACACATCCATAGGTTGTATTGAACTGAGTGTCCTTCTAGTGGGGGTGGGTGACAAGGAAGGAATTGAAAGAATCTAGAATTCAAAGTTCTGCAATACCTGCAACTAGGAATTAAGATATACAGGGGCTGGGATAGGGAGACCCTCCCTGCCGCACCAGAAAATAAGAGAGCAGAGCAGGGTAGGGGCTTTACAGTGGGATTGCTGTTTTAGGCTTGGGACAGGGGCAAGATGGGGAGAAAATATGTAATTCAAAATTGTAATGAAAATGAATAATGTAAACAAGAAAACAAAAAATAAATTTACAAAAATTAAAAAAATAAAAAAAATAAAAATAAAAAAGGATATAAATAAAAAATATATGGGCCTCTCAAGAAAATTGAATGACAATTGAAGGGAGTATATCTGCTTCTCAGTTGTACATGGAAATAGAAAAGATATTGTTCATTTATTTGGACATAAAAACCTCACAAATAAATGTAGCAAAAAAGAAATATTAAATGCACATTTTTTTTTGCTTTTTGGAGGGCAATTGGGGTTAAGTGACCTGCCCAACTATAATACTACTTCCACCACCCCCACCATCACCACCCCCACCATCACCACCCCCACCATCACCACCACCACCACCACCACCACTTCTTCTTCTTCTTCTTCTTCTTCTTCTTCTTCTTCTTCTTCTTCTTCTTCTTCTTCTTCTTCTTCTTCTCCTCCTCCTTCTCCTCCTCCTCCTCCTCCTCCTCCTACTTCTACTTCTACTACTACTACTACTACTACTACTACTACTACTACTACTACTACTACTATCTGTACTGTAACCCAAAGAGATCAGAGAAAAAAAAGAAAATGACACATATATACAAAAAATTTTAACAGCTCTTTCTGTGGTGGCAAAGAATTGGAAATTGAGGGGATGTTCACCAACTGGGGAATGGTTGAATAATTTGTCATATATGATTGTGGTGGAGTACTTGGTGTTAGAATTGTGGTGGAGTATTTTATGAACTGATGCATAATGAAATAAGCAGAACCAAAAGATGATTGACCTCAATAAAAGTAATATTGTAAAGAAAATCAACTCTGAAAGATGGCTACTCTGATCAAGGCAATATTTCAAGTCAATTTCCAAGGACTCATGATGAAAAATGCTATCAACCACTTGAGGAAGAACTGATGAACTCTGTGTGCAGATTGCAACATATTTTTTAATGTTCTTTATTCTTCTTGTTTTGTGTATGTGTTTTGTTTTGCAACATAGCTATCATGTGAAAAGTTTTTTTCTGTATTTACATGTATAATTGATATCATTTTGCTTACCTTATGAAAGGGTAGTGGAGAAGTGAAAGGAAGGAAGAGAATTAGGAACTCAAAATTAAAAAGAAGTGAAAGCTAAATTTAAAAAAAATAGAAACAAAAGGGTGGCACAGTGAATAGCACACTGGCCCTGGAGTCAGAGGACCTGAGTTCAAATCCAGCCTCAGATATTTAACACTAAAACTAGCCATGTGACCACGGGCAAGTTATTTAACTCCAATTGCTGTACCTTCAACCTTCCAAAAATGCAAAAAAAAAAGAAATAATTTACATATATGTATTTCTAATTAGTATTAGAAGAATATATGTCTCAACTGTATTTCTCCTAACACCAAAAAATCTGAGCAAATATGCATGTTTTCCCTTTTTAGGCAATTATTTTTTCCCTACACTTCGAAACATCATTTTGTGGTAGGCTGAGAGCACTTGAAGAGAAAGGGGAAAAAAGCAGATATATACATCCAAAGGGAAATTGATTTTAAAAACATTTTTGAGTTCTTCATCAAAGGAACTGTTTTATGTTAGTAAGACACTGGGCATCTGTTTCTTCTTTTCATCAATCAATATTTTCTTTTGGTGGAGGATATCTGACATAACTGAAGAGATGTTGTTTTGTTTTTTTTAGTCAGAGCATCTATTTCCATATTGATTGCATTCTGTTGTAATTTCAATCTAAGGGAAAGAGAAAAAAATCTGTAAGAGTCAAACCAATGAATGGCATCCACAAGACCACTTAGATTCTTTCTGAAAAAGTCCCAAATTTGTTTTTTTTTCCTTTTTGGAGGGGGGAAGGTAGGGAAATTGGGTTTAAGTGACTTGTCCCAGGGCACATGGCTAGTTTTTGTGTTGTGTCTAAGGCTGGATTTGAACTCAAGTCCTCCTGACTCCAGGGCCAATTCTCTGTTTATTGTGCCACCTAGCTGCCACCCAGCCTCCCCCTCCCTAAATTCTAAAATCAGCCTACAGCCCAGTATTCCTTTGTACATTCAAACTGAGACTCAAGAATTTCTACTGATACTCAAAGTGTTTTCATTGACTCACCTCCCTTACTCTTCTAAAGTAAGTCCGATACATAGATCTAATTGGAACATACAAGACATAGTTATCAAGCCAAAATGACTAAAATGAAGATAAAGTACTTTGAGGAAACATTAGCTTGAAAATCAATAAGCAACTCAACCAAAATAGCTTCTGTCCATAGAGAATTGAATCTAGTACATAATCCCCCAAACTTTTCACATCGACATGTAAATACAAATGTGATCTCTCTTGCTTACTTTTTTTCTCAAACCCTGTATCCATACATTAGACCCCAAGGCATAGAACTTGTCTGAAGCAGGGATATTACAGAACTTGCTCAGAAATAAATGATTTTTCTTGACATGCACACCTTGATGAGGGAGATAAGAAAAAAGTACAGTGTAAGAATCTTTAGAGCTGAGGGGAGACTGGTCTAGAGTTATTGGGAGGGGACTAGGAAAAGGTCCCAAATGATAGTTATTACATATGGAAAACACTCATTTTCAATATAGACTGAGAAAGATACAGAAAGAGACTGGAAGACACATAGACAGTTGGAGGAGAGACTCATGTCTCCATTGCTTGTAGAGACAACCTTGATGTTATGCCTCTGCTTTATGTCTCCTTATCATACCTAAATTTATCTCACATACAGATTCCCTTTCTACATCTTATTAAGTCCTTCCAGTGTTAATTTGTGAATTTGTACATATATGCTGTATCCTATTTCCATGTTATGATGGAAATCTTAGGCTCCTAAATCTTCAACTAAGGGAACTTAAAATTTAACCAGTCCAATCCATCATTAAACAAATATGAAAACTTTGAAGAACCCAAGTTTTTTTCATAATCAAACAAACACTCAATCAGTAAGCATTTATTAGTTACCTGTTACATAGTAGGCATTATGGTAGAAGATAGTAATAAATCAGCTGCAGAGTTAGCATCCCTTGACTTAAAGTTTTGCATTCTTTCCATTGTATCATGCTGCTCTGTAGGAGTCAGCTCCCTCTTCTCTCTTTACCCACATTCCATCCTCTCTGGTCTGTGATCTCAAGGTTATGCCTCCTAACACTCTATTATATTTTTTAGCTCCACTTCTAAGTCAGAGGTGATATATGTGATGTGTGTAAGTGTGTTCTGTGAGAGTTTAAGGCAATCTATCTCTGCAAAGGCATGGCATAATGGAGAGAGAAGGGAAGAGAAATAAATGTTGTATAATGTCCACTATGTGCCAGTAATTATGCTAAGTGGTTTACAAATATTATCTGATTTAATTCTTAAAATAAACTTACAATGTAGGTTCTGTTATTATCTTCATTTTCTTTTTGAGAAAACTGAGACAATATAAATTAAGTGACTTGCCCAGGGTCACATAACAGTATGTGGATTTGAACTAGTTAGATTTGAACTCAAGTCTTCCAAATCCCAGATTTAGCATCCTATCTAATTTGTTCCATAGCCGCCTAAATAATGAAAAAATGGAAACTAATTGATCCTGACTTCAGGCCCAGCATTCTATTCACTAGGTCACATATTTTATTTTGGAGGTACTAGAGTATTTATTAACTAGAGGGATTGATAAAACTACTGGGAAGTCCAGAAAGCAGTTTGAGAGTAATTATACTTAGACCAATATCTTATTTCTTGTGCCACAATAAGTTCAAAATGAATGTCATTTGAATATTAAAAGGCACACTATTAAAATAATTAGAAAAATATCAGAGACTTTCATGGCTGTAGTGGCTATATATAGTGGAGAGAATTCTTAAGCATACAAAAAAGAAATAGGAGGTATCACGAAGTTAAAATAGAAAATTTCCATTACATGAAATTGGAAGGCTTCTGATGCACAGTTCAGGATGAAAATGAATAGATAGATAGATAGATAGATAGATAGATAGATAGATAGATGTATCTATGTCTATCTATCTATCTATCTATCTATCTATCTATCTATCTAACTGTCTCTGTCTGTCTGTCTGTCTGTCTATAGTGATCTAGAGCTACAGGGCTAACCAGACATATTGGATAATGTGTTACTTGAGGGATAACAGGGAGGTAAAAAGCATCCAAATGTAGCAGCAAGGAGATCCAATTTTGAATCTCAATTTTCAAAGCAACTATGTGGTGGAGTGGATAAGCAGGCATAGGGAACCTGTGACCTCCAGGCCACATGTGACCCTCTAGATCCTCAAGTGTAACCTTTGACTAAATCCCATTTCACAGAACAAATCCTCTTAATACAATGTTTTGTTCTTTAAAACTTGAACTAAGTCAAAAGGTGACCTAAAAGGTCACATGTGGCCTTGGGGCTGCAGGTTCCCAAACCCTGGATAGAGTGCTGGCCTTGGAATTAGGATGATCTTTGTTGGGGACCAAGACTTTCTGGGGTCTTGGCACACTAGCTCCCCAGTTCTACAAGGACATTAAGCAGATATGCAAGGAAAGTATAATCTTGTTGGGTGGATGCTCTCATTGGTTTTGTGAATATCTAAAGATAGTACTAAAAGTTAATTTGCAAGTCCCGATTAGGACTCCATCTGTTGTGCCCCTGGAGGTGGTTTTAGGATAAAAATCTTAATGACTGATTAGCCTTGGGCTGAGGTTGGGGGAAAGGTGAGACCCAAGTCACCTAATCACCCCTGAAATAAGGAATATAAGCTCTATGATTTTCTTGTATCTTTGGCTCTGTATGAAATAGTTCTGCAATAAACAGACTATGGAATACATCCCCGTCTCTCTCCCCCTTTTCTTATTCACATGAAAGCTTTCTCTCACTTTCTCTTTATTTTACTCAGCTAGTAGCTAGGCCTAGACTGTGCTGGCTGCAGCAGATCTTAATTCATGTCCTGCCTCAAATACTGTGTGATCCTCGACGAATCACAGGATCTCTCTCTACTTCAGTTTCTCATTTGTAAAATGGGAACAATAACAGCACCCATTTCCCAGAGAGTTTGAGGGAATTAAATTAGCTACTATAAGTAAAATATTCTGAAAAACTTAACCTGTTACATCATAATAGTTTACTTAATTATCTTAATATCATTAATATAATTACTTAATATCATTTGTTATATACTACATGACCTTGTAAGAGTCCTTTTTCAGCCTGTTTCTTCTTCTACAAAATGAATATCTGAAGATTCTGTTCAATGTTTACTATTGGCAAAGCACTATGCCAAGTGATTGAGATAGGGATCCAAATAGAAAGTAAGACAATCCCTGCTTTCAAGAAACTTACATCCTAATAAAGGAGATCACACATATGGAAACTTTCAATCAGAAATCTCAAGGAAAGGCCTCATGGTCATTTGTGTGCAACAGCAAAGCACGTGGTAATGCTTCTTTTTAAATGTCATTTCCACTGATAAAATCATATCACTTTTTGATGTTGAATCCTTTTACAGTTACAGTTTCATTACTGGGTTTTCAATAAATGCAGCCATCACATTTTCTGGAAAAGTTACAAGGCTGCACATCTGTGAGTTGCTTCCCATGAGAATGGCTGTGGACATCTAACTGAAATCATTCCTATTCCTAAGGCTCTTGAATTCAGGGTCATAGATTGTCTCCAAACTGGTCCTAGGGGAGATGGTCAAGGTAGTAGTGGTGCTTTGACCTGTCAGATTCATACTAGTGTATGCTTCCATCTCTCCTTCACCATACCTTTTTCCTTCAGCTACTCTGGCTTGCACATCTTGTGGGTGGCAGTTAATGAGACTGGTTTGACCTTTATGGGAGTTGCTGTCTTAGATAATAACAATGAGGGTTGGGCTAGGAGCAGGAGCAGTGTAGGGGGTCCTACTACCACTAGGATGAACGTTTCTCTCATTTGATCTCAAAGGGAATAATTTCACCCTCTGACTGAAGAAGTGGAACTAGACAAACCTTATGATGTCTTCCCACTGTATATTTTATTAGCCATTAACATTTGGCTTCACATGAAGCCCACATGGTTTACCAAAGCCAAAATAAATCTATTAGAATAGAAATATGGGGGAGTGAATTTGGAAGGACTGGAAGAAAGAAGAGGAATCCAATATTTTAAGGCAAGTTTTGATTTTTTTTTTTAGGGATTCATTCACAGATCAAAAAAACTTGTGATTTCAATAATAGGAAGTTGCTTTCTACATGAAGACATTTATGCTTTCAGTGATGTTGCCTCCAGGATTTGAAGGTCTACTGAATACTAAATCCTCTGTGTAGTCGCATAATCAAAAATTTTTATTGTTTGACCAGACTTAATACAAGTTGAAGATTTCATTTCATACATATTAGTACATATCATAGCATCAAATAGACTATATTGACTATCACCAAATAGTCAGGGAGTATTTAAATTCTAAGTATAGTATTAAGCACCATTAAAGAGCTATAACTATGGTATTTCAGCATTTAGTTTTTTTATTATTATTTTTTCCACTATTGGGGGATATTCTGGAATGTCTTGGAAAATATCTCCTAGGTACTCAGATGGTATTGCCATAGGAAAGTAGAACTTGAAAAAATCTTAAATTTTCACATATACAGAAACTGGGGCAAAAATACTAATTGATTTGCCCATATTAACCTAGATTGTTTTGTTTTGTTTTTAGTGGCTCTCCACTATCCATCCATTTTTCCTCTTTTCCCCAAGCGGCAATCATTAAATGCACTATATTTGAGAATCCTGCTTCAGGTCCCATTTTTTTTTAACACTATTTTATTTTCAAGCAATTATCTGCCTTCTCTTCCTTTTGAGAAAGCAAGGGGGAAAATACTGTTGTAGACATGTATAGTAAAACAAAATAATTCCCATATTAATTGGCCATGTCTCAATCTGTACTCCGAGGCCATCACCTCTCTCTCAGAAGGTAGGCAACATATTGTATCATGAGCTCTCTGAAATTGTGATCAGTTGTTATGTTGATCAGAAGTTTAAAATTTTTCCAATTTGTTCATCTGTACAATATAATTGTTATTTAAGCCCTCATTGTTGAAGAAAATGCCAACTGTCAGTATTTAAAGAATATGATATGCACAGTTTGTCATGCTTGGGATTAGACTTCTCTACTATTGCGAAGTTTAAATCATCACTACAAATGAAACAAAAGGACTCTCTTTCATGAAAACATCTTGGAAACAACTACACTTATCAGTGACAACTTTGGAAATGAAGAATTATAGTTATTAATTTAAAAGAAGAATTTTACATACTTAATCTTGCCTCATAATTCAGAGCTGGCATCAAAACCAAGCTTTGTTCCTTTGGACAATGTCATATTTGCATATAACCTTTAAGAACCTTGTACACCCCAAGCAGAATAAGGTAAGGATCTGCAAAATGACTTAGGCAATAATGCAAATGATTAAGGCACCAAGAATACAAGGCATAAAGAATGTGTCAAGAATAGTTCTGAGGATCATTAACTCAAAAGTTTAAAGTGGTCTGAAAAGCTCATTTTCCGTGGCATCATGCAGAGAGTATTGAATATGCAGTCAAAGGAACTGAGATTTAATCTGCTTTGTTGCTAATTTCCTGAGACTCTGGACAAGTCCCTAAACCTTTCTAGATCTTAGTTTTCATATACACATGCTGTAGCCAGCACAGTAGTATGGCCTAGCTACCAACTGAAGAAAAGAAAGAGATAGAGAGAGAGCGAGAGAGCTGAATAACGGAAAGAGGGAGAGAGACGGGGACATATTCCATAGTCTGTTTGTTACAGATTCATTTCATGCAGAACCAATGATACAAGAAAATCATAGGACTTATATTCCCTATGGCAGAGATTCTTACCTAACCAGAATGCAAGGACTTACCCTAGGTCTTGACCTTTCCTTACCCCAGCCCAAGACTAATCATGCATAAGGACCTTCTCCTAGGACCATATTGGAGGCACAAGCAATGAGGGAGTTAAAAACAAGACTTGCAAATTAGCTACCTTGTAGTTCTTTTTTTTTTTTTTGGAGGGCAGTTGGTGTTAAGTGACTTGTGCAAGGTCACACGGCTAGTTTTTTTGTGTGTTAAGTGTCTGAGGCCGGGTTTGAACTCAGGTACTCCTGACTCCAGGGCTGGTGCTCTACTCACTGTGCCACCTAGCCGCCCCTACCTTGTAGTTCTTTAGATATTCATGAAACCAATGACAGCATCCACCCAACAAGATTATTCTCCTCCTGCATATCTACCTAGTGACCTTGTAGAAGTGGGGAGCTTCTTGTTAATGGGGCCAGGGACCCTGAAAATCTTGGCATACTACATACATAAAATGAAGGGTTTGGCCAGAAGCTCTTTAAGTCTCTTCCAATTCCTATGATCCTATGGATACCTCTGGATCCCAGTTCCCTCATGTGGAAAATGAAGAAGTTGAAGAAGATGAAACATTAGGCCCTTGCAAGCTTTCAATCTATGATCTTATGATCCTAAGTTATCTAATACATTTAATACAACTTCTCCCTCAAGATAGTCTTCCTCTTTAAAGCCCCTCTGACAGAAGAGCCTTTAAATTTTGCTTGTTTCCATCTTGGTGATGGGAACTGATAAAATATAAGTGATTGTTATTGAAAAGAATACTCAGGGATCTGATGAATTGTCTACTTAAAGTAATAGGTAACATTAATATAATGCTTTGAGGCTTGTAAAGTTCTTCATAAATATTATCGTGTGCTTTTTTTTCTCACAACAATTTTGGTAGGTACGTGCTATTATTATCCCCATTTTACAGAGGAGTAATTAGAGGCAGAGAGAGGTTAAGTTCCTGGCCCACATTCACACAGCTATGAAGTGTCTGAGACTGGATTTAAATGCAGGTCTCCATGACTCCAGGTCTGGAAGTCTATTGATGGAGTCACCTATCTTCTTTGTGAATTTGAGAGATGTTTTCTTCTTTTGGAGAAGATATATGATGTGCTCCAAATTACATGATTGATCTTGTTGATGCAGGTATTCTGTTCAACTGGCCACAACCCATTCATCCTTACCTTGAGTTTTCTCATAGGAATAGATTATCCCCTCTCTTTTGCTGCTTGAGTAAGTCATCTTTTTTTTCCCTAATAATACATGTCTTCAATGACATCCTTTAATATTCATAATGTTTTATTTGTAATGTGCTATACCCTGCTCCTGTCTTCCAAATACCTCTCTTTTACTCTTTGGCTATAATAATAAAAGGAATCAGTATGCCAAAGAAATTAAGGACCAAAAGAAGGTTCCTATGTAAATATCAAAGTTATAGCCATATCTTTTATAATAGCAAATATCTAGAAATAATGTAGATACCAATTGATTAGGTACCAATTCTTGATAATGAAGATGATGTAAAAACAAAGTATTTGAATACAAATTTATTTTTAATAAAATAGATCAGAATACTGTTATATAAATAAAGTGACAAAATTAAAATAGGAAGAGGACACAAGCAAATGCACCATTATCTTTTCACTGGTAAGGTAGGAGATAATGGGTATAGAATGCTGCATATTTATATTATAACTCATTTTAGCTGGAAGGAACCTTAAGAATTACCTAGTCTAATGCCATCATTTTAGGAAATAAACACTCAGACAAAGTAATTTGTGCAAGACCACAGTTACTTTGGGGGAAGAGGGTAGATCTGCAGCTAGAAACCAGTTTTCTTATTCCATTACACCGTATCACATAGTCTGTCCAATTTAACTCACGTTTAACTCCAATTCAACATATACTTTTATGTTGTTGTTGCTGTTCAGCCATTTCCATCATGTTCAACTCTGTTGACTCATCTGGGGTCCTCTGGGCAAAGATATTGGAGTGGTTTGTCTTTTCCTTTGCCAACCCATTGTACAGATGAGGAAACTGAGGCAAATAGGGTTGAATGACTTGCCTAGGGTCACAGTTAAGTAAATTTATGAGGCCAGATTTAAACTCAGGAAAATGAGTCTTCCTGGCTTCTGGCCTGTCATTTTATACATTGTCCCACCTAGCTTGCTCATATCTGTAATACACATATGTTATACATATTGCATATGCAGCATGTACATAATCATGTGTCTGTATACATTTATACATGTATATGTGTGTGTCCATAGATATATTTGCATTTATGTATACTTAAATATCTGAACATTTACATACACATACATACACACACACACATACATATATACATTTACCCATACACCTATTTATATACATAGTACACATAATATTGTCTAGTCTCTTGTTTTACAAATGCAGAAATTGCTATACAGAGAGGTTAAATAACTTGCCTAAGGTCATACTAGGAGTAAGTGACAGAATAAATAAGGTCTTCTGTCTCCATATCTCAAATTACTTGTATTGCAATATATTGAATGTAAAAGTTGCATTATGAGGTGTGCTTTTGGTCAGTTTCATAAGTCCTCCCCCAATGAGGTTATAAGGTAACCTTGAAGGATGCATCCTTTAATAATAATAACAATAATTATAATATCTAGTATTTATATAATACTTTAAGGTTTTCAAAACGCTCATATTTGATGTTTTATTTCATTGTATCTCATGGAGGTAGACATGAAACCAATACTTTAGTGAGTGATGAATGCTAGACTGAGGTTTAGGAGGATTCATTATTATTATAGGGAACATCCTTCCATGGTTCACAAAAACAAGTGTTGAAATGGCTCAGATTCTGTTTTTTTTCCACAAGCTTTCTCTCCCTTGGACATATACAACAAGGATGCAAGAGAAAGGAAGGTACCTAATTCTTCCATTCCATGCCTATGTACCTGCCACTAGCAGAAAATGCAATTTTCTAGAAGATTTTGGTGAGAAGATTCTCTGCCACTTCCCTTCCTGGTCACCTTTTTTATATTTTCCTTTTCTGAACAAATGCTAGTGAGCCAAAAATTCTAAAAGGAGACTTTTCCACTTTTGGGGACTTATCTTGTAGGTAATCTTGTTTTTTGTTTGTTTGTTTTGCTTTTTGGAGGGGGAAAGGTGAAGCAATTGGGGTTAAGTGACTTGTCCAAGGTCACACAGCTAGTAAGTGTTAAGTATCTGAGACTAGATTTGAACTCAGGTCCTCCTGACTTCAGGTTTGGTGCTCTACTCACTGCACTACCTAGCCGCCTCTCTTGTAGGTAATGAAAATGAGAAGCCCTGAGTCTATGAGGTAGTCATTGACTTTCAAGAAGGAGATTTCTCCAATGTAAATAGCACAAAGAAGTGAGGGAGCTTTAAGTTAGCTAGAGGACTAAAGCAAACATTTAGGAATCCAGAACATCTAGACCTTGCTAACTCTCACTGATATTTCTATAAGCTACTCAGACCATGTAGAAAGATAAATGGGAAGCATCTGTTACTGTAATGTTAACAGAATCTGAGGATCTTCCATGCCCCTTTGTATTGGCAAGTAAGTAGGTACTTAGCACCTTGTTTCAAATTAACACCTTGTTTAAGCTATTTAATTAACATAGAAGGAGTTAACATCTTGGGAGGAAGTTGCTGATATAGCAATAAGGGGTGGAAAGGGGAGGAGCTAAACTGTATATAAGGAAGAACACCAGCAAGACAGTCAAAATTTCTCTCAGTGAGCATCTGGAGGCTGCAACTTCTGCTGAAATGTTTCTTCCGGGAATTTCTGCTGAGACCTTTCCTTTGGGAATTTCTGCTAAGAACTTCTACCAACCAGGCTGAGGAGCTACCATGAGTAAAAGAGGAGGATCCTTGCTTGAGGGAGCCTGTTCTGTTGTGAAGGCTTGGGAATGTGGGTGTTCACTCCATTAACCATGTGTATCAACTTCATGGCTTCTGTAATGACTTTGGTTTTCTGGTTCTGGGACCTGGTTTTCTGGTATTTGAATAAAAGCTTTGATTCCACCCTCCGTGTGGAGAATCTGCTACATTTTGTGATTTACAACTATAACAGCATATTCAAAACCACCATGGCTGTGGTTGCATTATTGTTACATTTACATAACCCTAAAAAGATGTTTACCTTCTCATGTGGGACAGAGTTTAAATAATCTAATGAACTGTTTGTGTGTTTATGCTTATCTATCCATTCATAGATTCTGGTCAGACCTGTAAAATATTTTATGTTGTAAAAGAAATAAAGTCTATCTTACACTTGAGGCATGTATCATCCATTGAGTATCTATAGGAAAGTGAAGATTCTCATTCATTTGGGTGGAATAAAAAATTTGAGCCATTATTTGGTCAGTTCTGCAATGCCTTGCTCTTCATGGCCCTGTTGGAGGTTTTCTTGGAAAAGATATTGGAGTAGTTTTGCCATTTCCTTCTCTAGCTCATTTTATAGATGAGGAAACTGAGGCAAATGGGGTAAATGACATGCTCAAAGTCACACAACAAGTAAGTGTCTGAGACCAGATTTGAACTCAGGAAGGTGAGTCTTCCTGACTCTAGGCACTCTATCTACTGTACCATCTAGCTGCCCCAGAGTTGAGCCATATGTAATGTTATTCAAATTTTCTCTAGAGTTTTACTCCAAGGTGAGGACAATAATCTGAAAGAAATATAATTATTACTTTTTAGATTTAATTCCCAGAATTGTATACAATCTGCAGGAGCCAAGAATTCAGTGAAGAATCTTTGATTTCTTCAGGTTATTAACTCCTGCCATCAGTATAGATTTCAATGCCTATATCATTTGGTATGTAAGTCCTAAGAAGGTGCTTGAAGTTCTTAAAGTTTGTGACTTGCCCAGAATCACACAGTCAGTAAGTATGAGACATGGGATTTGAACCCATTTCTCCCACCTTCCATATCCAAATGCATGCTAGGCAATAATGCCTTCGGTGTTTTTGTTGCTTTTGTTGTTGTTATGTTTAATACTTACTGGGTAATGTCTTCAGAGCAATATATTTTACTACACATCAAGGATTAAATACATTTTTCAGCTATGCAAATACTTCTTTTGTTAAATAGTTTTGAAATTCTGACTCATGCGGTCTCCTAGGTTACCAATATTCTTCTCAGTGTCATGGCTTAGACACAGTTTGGGTTTCTGCTGTCACTTTGACAGCCTCACTTGCAAAACATTCATTTTGGCCTTTTGAAGGATTTCAGAGTTAACTGATACATATCAGGAAGCAGGGAAAGGCTTCACAAAGAGCATAATCCTTGCATCAGAGTCCCCCATTACACAAATGGTCTGCTTACACTTTAGGGAATTTTTTTTTCATTTCTCTTTTCTTGTATGTATCCACCAAGGAGATTTCTGCATCATACCTCTCAGTTTACTGAGACCTTATTCATAAGAATGCCATTCAAAACATTACAGAAGAAAAATTTAGTGTAAGAAAGAAAAAAAATGCTAAACAGACTTTCAAACATGTGACCATTAGGTTTTGGTTTTTTTTTTTGCCCATTATAAATCTTTAGATCAGTGGTTCTCAACCTTCCTAATGCCATGGCCCTTTAATACCCATGTGTGGGCATATCTGCATGTGGGCAGATGTGCCTGGAGACAGATAGAGGAACAGTGTCTTGGTTCCTAAGACCATTGGAAATATGTGTTTTCTGATGGTCGTAGGAGACCCCTGTGACCTCTGTGAAAGGGTCATTCGACGCCCAAAGGAGTCATGACCCACAGGTTGAGAAGCACTGCTTTAGAGTCACTCACAGTTCCAAAGATGAAGATTCCTTTGACTAAGTCTGCCTCTAAATAATCCTTTCCATTGATGTTGCTCTCAGCTGGTCTCAATTGAGGATCTCTCTGTCTCTGTACAACTACGTGTTACAATGAATTGGGCCTGGAGTCAGAAGGAACTGAGTTCAAATTTAACTTGAGACTCTTGCTAACTTTGTGATCCTGGGTAAGTCATTTCACTTTTGTTTGCTTCAGTTAACTTATTTGTAAAATGGGCATAATTAACAACAACAATAGCAATAATAAGTACATGTCTGGGTCAGAGTAAAGATAAAATTAAATAGAAATAGTAAAACCCCTGTACAGTGTCTGGCACAGAAGAAGCAGTACATACATTTTAGCTATTATGATTATTTTTCTTTTCCTTTCTGTCTTTGTTCTTGTGTTTTCATTTGTTTCAATTTGTGTGTCTTTCTGACTCTGTCTCTGCTTGCTCTGTCTTTTGGTTTTTGTCTTTCTCTCTTTTACTTTCTTTCTCCTATCTTCTTCCTGCTATATATTCTATTTCCAAACTATGGTCATACCTTTCATAAAGCTTATTAGCAGAAGAAAAGGAAATGCCTTGCAAAGGTTTGGGTGTCATAACCCCCAGGTAAGATGAGGCAAAAACCTACTCCTTCTTTTGCCTCTAGTAGCTTCAGTCACCTCTCTCTAGCTCTTTCCTTTCCCCTTCCTCCTTTCAGTTGCTACCTCATCTCTCTCTCTCTGTCTCTGTCTCTGTCTCTGTCCCTGTCTGTTTCTCTTCCTCCCTTCCTCTCTCTCTCTGTCACAAGTATAGATATTCATTTAATTCAATGGATGGGAGTGAGAAAGAAAATAACTTTCCACCAGAGCACCCTGACTTTAAAAATAAGTTGCATGACCCAGCAATTATTTGAAAATAATAACACAGAAGGACTTTCTATTGACAGAGAGATTCTCCACTTGTCCTGGAATATTTTCACGCCTTCTCAATGAGATCCAAAGTTAGTTAAAAGAAAATCAAAACTACCCACACTGGAAAAAACAAAGTCAATGAGAGAAACATACAGACATGCATATGCACATACATATATGTATATGTGTGTATGCATATATATATACACATATATACATATATATACACAAATATATGTGTGTATGTACAGCTTCATTTATACAATGCAGCTATGAAAGCAGCTGAGTAGTGATTTTAGATTTTAGGAATAGAAAATGAGTTGAACCAATAATTGTAAAGGAAAAGAAGATTGATTTGATTCAATTTTCAAAACATCACTATTTTCAATGATCTCACCTTATTATTATTATTATTAATATAGTCTGTTTTAAAAGCATTAATACTCTCCTTGTAAATTACATGAATCTGAATCATGGATCATCAAAATTTTAGGAGAATAGAAGTTGAATATATCTTAAAAAGCAATAAATAGATTTCTGGTTGGTATAAGTAGGCTTGCTATATTACTAATAATGACTTTGGATGAGAAACAGCATAAAATACACCATCAAGGACATGTATGATTAGACATTTTTTTGCATTGGTTATGTAATAAGAATAAGGAATGACAAAGGGATCTTATTATTAAATTGTTATTTAAGAAATGGACACAAAGCAGGATCTCTAACATGCTAGGTTGAACTTTTGTGATTGATTTATGGCAAAAATTGATATGTTGTATGATCTCTAGTGTTTTAGGGTGGTTCATGAATGAATGAGAACATTGAAGTTATGTTAGGTTCTGAAAGTCCTAAAATCACACTAAATTGGAACCTTTCACAGTGGAAGACATTTATTAGGCAAATCTTAAGTAAGATAATTTCTAGTTTACCAGTAAGTTGTATTAAAAATATTAATATCTAAAACTAGTTTCTTGGAAGTTAAAAGGCATTTTCCTGTATTGGTAAATTTGGAACCATAAATTAGAAGATATTTCCAATGCTATATGTGAACAAGAATCCCCCACTCCCTAAATATTACCAATGTGTATTCATCTAGTTCTTATTTAAAGGGATGAAGTGACCAATATCAACCATATTCCTTCCTTTTCCTCCTTACCTTATAGGAAAGTAACAAAGTTAGGACTTGATTGATCTCAAGATTAGGAAATTCATTCTCAAGTTATGCCTCCCTTGAAGCATATTCCTAGTGGTATATGGCTTTGATGATGTGACTTCCTGGTCACTTAGGGGGCATACAAGACTCTACCCATGTGGAAATAGGCCCTCCTGCCATGGTGAACATTTATGGATCATGCATCCTACTTAGCTGACCAGATACATTTCCATATGGAAATGAAGGAGGCATATCTATAGAAGCCAAGTAATATTGTATGTTTCTTATATATCCTTGCTATGTTGTTTAACTAAACCTTCTCTTGTTAATTCTTCAATATCTTATGAGTGTGTCAGTTTGTTTCAATCTTAAACCCAAACTAAAAGAGTTCCATTATCAAGCCCACTACTAAAAGAAGGTTTACATTAAGAAAGAACCCATTACATTCTTAGGCAGCCTATTCTACTTTGAAATAATTCTGCATTTTTTTTCTCAGCCAAAGAAAAACAAAGTTTGTTGAAAGTTCAAGTTTGCCATATGGGGTAGACTCTAAAGGAGCCAGTCTCTGCTAGGTCATTCTATGGAGTTTTCACACAGAGCAAGTCTGTGCTAAGCTATTCTATGGTGCTCTCACACAGAGCAAGTTTGTTCTAGGGCATTGTGTGGTGCTCTCACAGCACATGGAGGGAAGAAGGGATGCTTATATACAGAGGAATCTAGGGGTGGTCTAGAAGAGGAATTTGGGGAGGGTTTTCAGGAGAAGTCAATGAGGTCAGACTCCAGTAATGAGCTTGGGGAGGGTCTTCAGGAGGAGTTAATGAAGTCAGTGCAAGAGTGGATTGATATTTTGATAGGCTCTAGGGTGGGAAGCACATGGACAATGGAGGGCCAGACTAGTAACAGAGGTTTGGGCCCAGCCACAGTGAAATACTTATGGCCTCTGCAAATGCCTCATCAAGTGGGAAGATTCAATCAGACTTCTAGGGGTTTCCAGAGCATGTACCTCAAAGATTCAAGGAGAGCTCGAGGGGGGTGTCCTAGAGCCTATATCTCATCATCCCCCTGAAACAAATGGGACCCAAATTTCTTTGGGGTAAAGGGTGAAGGTCTCAGCTTCTGAAAGTGCTTCCTGCTGGCAAGGGGCATAGAGCTGTCTCTGCCTCTCTGGGTCCTATTCAAGGGGTTCAGACTCTGGAACATGTCTGATGCCAGGTCCAGTGGGCTGGAGAACTTGGGGCTTAAACCCTGGAGAAGACAAACCCAGCTTCTCTTTAATTTGATTGAGATCCAAAATGGAGAATGGGACATGCATTCTAGTTATCCCACCAGCTGGGAGAGCTTGAGTTTTCCCAGTTTCTTAGCGCTGAGAGAATTGAAAGAATCTGGCTCACACTTCCAGATGAGGCAT
>CM053593.1:221049028-221081063 GCA_028646575.1 Pseudocheirus occidentalis
CTTGGGGCTTAAACCCTGGAGAAGACAAACCCAGCTTCTCTTTAATTTGATTGAGATCCAAAATGGAGAATGGGACATGCATTCTAGTTATCCCACCAGCTGGGAGAGCTTGAGTTTTCCCAGTTTCTTAGCGCTGAGAGAATTGAAAGAATCTGGCTCACACTTCCAGATGAGGCATCTGTCCTTGTCCTCCATTCTTCAGAAGCTGTGCATGTGTCCATGTTCTCCAACACAACCAAACAGGACTAAGAACCTGAGGTCAGGGTGAGTACCTTCTAGTCCCAGCTGGAGAAGAGCTTGAGATTAGTAGGGTTTCCTGGGCAGGGAACTATAAAAATGAAGAGGTTACCCAAAGAAAGTTACAGTTGCCTGAGACCCCAAAATACCAGCATGCCAGGTCCTGCTGAAATAATTCTGCTCAAGTCTTCTCAGCCAAAGAAAAACAAAGTTTATTGAAAGTTCAAGTTTGCCATATGGGGTAGACTGTTAAGGAGTCAGTCTATGCTAGGTCTATGCTATGCTATGCTATGGCACTTTCACACAGCATAGCAATCTATGCTATGCTATGGCACTTTCACACAGAGCAAGTCTGTGCTACGGCATTCTATCACGCTCTCACACAATAATTCTGTATTTTTAAATATTTGTCCTCACATCAAACATGAATCTTCTTGGTCTTCAACTTCTACCCATGATTATTTCCTCAGAAGTCATTTAGAACAAGTTTAGTCATTTTTCTATATTATAGAGCTTTCAGACACTTAAAGCTATTACATTTTCCCTGTCCTGTCTTCTCCAGATGAAATATTCTCAGTCCCTCCAATTCATACCTATAGGTGGTAAGTAGGTGTTAAAGTATATAGAGCTCTGGACCTGAAATCAGGAAGAGCTGAGTTCCAATCTAGCCTTAGACACTTCTGTGTGATTCTGAACAAATCACTTAACTTTGGTTTGCCTTAGTTTCTTCATCTGTAAAATTGGAATCGTAATAGCACCTATCTCCCAAAGATGTTGTGAGGATCAACTGGAATAATTTTAAAGTACTGAACATAATGATTGGTGCTTATCAAGCACTATATAAATATCAGCTTGGCTTGATTGATCATTTTGTTGATTTCTACCCCCAAAAAAGTAATGGACAAAATGTTAATAATGCCGAATAAATGAAAAAGTAGGTAATCCATTTACTTTTCCCCCAGAGTGTTAGTAATCAAACACTTACCAGCACATCCCTGGTATGGTTGTCAAGGTATGCTGCGACATTCACTGCTTGTGGAAAAAAAAAAGTGGACCATGATGGTTGTGGAAGGATAAGCACACTAATTCACTGTTGGTGGAATTGATCCAGCCATTTTGGAACTATACTAAAAAAAAAAAGTCACTAAATTGAACCTCCCCTTTGACCTATATCAACTATCTTTGACCTCTATCAATATTAATATTAGTCATAGAAGACAGAATGGAAAGATCCCTAGTACAAGAATATTTATAGTAGCTCTCTTTGTATTAGCAAAGAACTAGAAAAATAGGTGCTTATTGAATGAAGAGTATTGGGAGATATTAATTTAATATAAGAAATTATATGGACACTTGGAAGTACAAATAAAATATACTTGAAGCACGTGAAGTCAGTGTAGCAAAGGACTAGTAACGTTGTGGGAGAGGAGTGAGAAATCAATTTAAAGTTCTTGTAAGAGCTTTGAAATAAGCTATGAAGTCTAAAAAATAGAGGTGAATAGGAAATAAGGAAGAGGTGGGGAAAGGAAATAGACATTTATCAGGAACCTGCCATATGTCAGGCACTGTGTTAAGCCTTTTGCAAATATCATCTCATTTAATCTCATAGAAACCCTTACAGTTAGGTACTATTATTATTTCCATTTTTGTTGATGAGGAAAGGTAGACAGAGCTTAAGTGACTTGCCCAAGTACACACAGCTAGGAAATATCTGAGGCTGAATTTGAATTCAGGTTTTTATGACTCTAAGATCAGTACCACCTAGGTACTAAAGCTTGTTCAAAATCTACTTAGACTAGAACAAAAATTGCATGAAAAAGGATTAGATTTACTAAATCCTGGAAAGACATTTTGCAGTAAGAGAGTAAAGAGGATTAAAAGGAAAACTGTATAATTTGCATCTGAATAAGTGAATGACATGATCAGATACAAACTTCAAGATGATCAATGTCTCAGTTATTGGAAGGATAGACTAGAAAAGGGAGAAATGGGAGTCTGGGAAACCATTTAGGACTTCCAGTAGTCTAGGTGAGAAGTGACAGAATCCTATACTGAAACAATGGCCATGGGAATGGAGAGAAAGAAGCAGATCAGAGGAATAGAAAATAACTTTATATATGAAAAATTAGAATGAGAAAACTGCACATGGACTAAGAAGGCTAATAGCCATCAGTTAAACTTTGCAAGTCTCTCCAGACAATTAAACAAAATCATAACCTTGTAAAAAAAATGGAAAGGAAACTGGGTCTCTAGGAGGTGAGGAGCTGTGGATTAGAATATATATATAGCTGCAGTTCAGGCCTTCCAAACTATTAGGAGTGACACATTATTGGATTGTATTGCAAGTACAGCCACTGACCTAAATCCCTCAGGATAGATGTATTTCAGAGACTATCTTCAGGATGTCACCATATACTGGCATCTTGTTCCTTATTGGATTTTCACAAGCACAGACTCATAGCAGAGGGGAAAACAAGCTTTGCTCTGCCAGTCTATCAAAGTCAAACCCAAAGAATTCAACTTGCTGCCCACTTTCCAGGACAGGTCTTATATGAAGGCAGATGAAAAAAAAAGAGCCTTTTGAATAAAGTATTGAATTTAATTAAGCAAAACCTGACTCCAAATCTTGTCTCAAAAATTTATGTGTTGCATTATGTTGGGTAATTCCCTTAATCGCAATGAAGTTTAGTTTCTTTATCAACAAAATGAGTATGATAATATCTACCTTACAAGGTTGTTGAGAGAATTGTCATAACTGTAAACCGTCTTCAGGTTAGCTTGGTGGCATAGTGGATAGAGTGAAGATCTGGAGTCAGGAAGACCTGAATTTAATTCTGGCTTCAGATGCTTACTAGTGTTACCTACTAGCTCTTTGCCTCAGTTTCCTCATTTATAAAATTACCTGGATAAGAAAATGGTAACCCACTCCAATGTCTTTGCCAAGAAAGCCCTAAATACAGACATGAAGAATTGGGCACAAGCAAAATGACTGAATAACAAAAGCAAAGCACTTTGCATACCTAAAAATGTTAAATAATGCTAGCCATTATTTTTATTATCATGACTTCTCTGAGAGAAATTTAGGAATTTAGGGGTTTGCTTCTGCCCTGACTCCACCAAGATACCAGACAGACAGAACTAAATTCAGTTAAAAGCATGAAGTGTCTATTATGTTTAGAGAGGAAGGGTAAATGTATGCATGACATAGATAAGGCAATTCAATATGTATGGAGAGTGAAGAAATGCAGAAAATAAAGACAACATTTGGATGTCAATTTTAATGGAAGGGATGGCAGGTGAGACCATCAACAGAAATAGGACAGTTGGGAGGAAGTGCAGGCTTAGGGAAGCACTTGGGGAAATATTGAATTTCAAGTGCTTGGAGGGCATATAACTGAAGATGTTCAAGGGCCATAAGACTTGAAAGATTTGAGCTCTGTGGAGCTAGAATTAGAGATATGGGTGGTTGAAGAAAACCAGACATCACAGGTGATGTCTTGACTTACATGGGAAATCAAATTTTGGAGTGGCAGAAGCAAAAAAATGTCAGTGAGACATTTTTTCCTAGCCTAAGAGAACTTGGGAGGTCACCAGGAGAGGTCTGTGACAGACACTGGAGTGGGAGCTGGTCCAGACAACAAAAGCAGCCTAGCAGTGGGTCTTCAAGGCAACTGTGAGTAGGAGTAGCTGAAAAGATTCAGGAGTTCTTACGTCAGAGATGGTAAGGCAGTCAGAAAGAAATTACAGGAAACCCTTTGCTGGCAATAGGTATAGATATTACTGACTGGAAATGCTATTGCTCATAAGCAGTTCTTAGTTACAGTTCCCAGGGTGGAAAGGAGCCCTCGTTATGGGTCACAAAAAAGAAGGAGGCCAGTTAACTAGTCCAAAGCAGAGAGGAGCACTAGTGATTGTAACTGCAGCATAATAAGGGTCACACTTCCAAGAGAAGTACTAATGCTTATGGCCACAGGAAACAGGGGCCCTTCATGAACTAAGACCAGAATATAGACCAAAAGAGCAACGACCACACCCATCCCTTCTCAAACCACTTTGGAATCACTGAAAATAGAGCTGATCTCCAGAAAGAGTTCTGAAAATAACAGCACAAAAAAAAAAGACTAAAGCTTAAGGCAATGTGTCCTTATGTCCAGGTGAGAAGAGCATAACTTTAACATAAAATTCAAAGCCAAGAAATAGTCTGGAAAAGTGAGCAAACAACAACAACAAAAGAATTTGACCATAAAAGCTACTATGTTGCCAGACAAAACAAACTCAGAAGATAACAATGGGAAACCAGCTACAAGAAAACCTCACAGAAAAATGCTAATTGGACACAAGTACAGCAAGTATTTCTGGAAGAATTGAAGCTGTAAGAGTGGCAGAGAAAAAAAATAGGGTAAAGAAATGAGTAATGGAGATAAATTGAGGAAAGAGAATTAACAGATTGGTAAAAGAGACACAAAAATACTAAAGAAAATACTACATTAAAACAGAATTGGCTTAATGATAAAAGTAGGAAAATTCACTGAAGAAAAGAACAACTCAAAAGGGAGAACAGACCAAATGAGAAAGGAGGTAAAAAAAAGAATTCACTGAAGAAAAGAATTTTTTAAAAAGACAAACTAGGCAAATGGAAAAAGGTGAACAAAAATCTCACTAAAACACATCCACTCTCTCTCTATCACACACACACACACACACACACACACACACAATTCCTTAAAAATTGGATTTGGGCAACTGGAATCTAAATACTCCATGATAGAGCAAGAAACAATGGAACAAAGCAAAAAGAAGAAAATGTGAAATATCTCTTTGAAAAAAAAACTGACAGAAAATAGTTCGAGAAGAAACAATTTAAGAATATTTAGTCTACTTGAAAATGATCATTATAAAGATTCTAGACATATTTTTTTCCAATAAATTGTAAAGGAAAACTTTTCTAATACCTCAGACCCAGAGTGTAAAATAGAAATTGGAAGAATCTACTGATTACCTCCTGAAGAGATCTTAGAGCTCAAAAAGAAAATATTACAGTCAGTCAGAAAGAAAAAAATTCAAATTTTGAGGATCTATAGCCAGGATCATACAAGATTTAGCAGTTTCTACATTAAAGGAGTAGAAGGTTTGGGACATAATATTATAGAAGACAAAGGAGTTGGGACTACAACTAAGAATCTACTACTCAGCAACACTGAGTATAATCCTTCAGGGTAAATAATGAATACTTAGTGAAATACAAAACTTTTAAGAATTTCTGGTGAAATTAGAAAAGAGCTGAATAAAACTTTGACATTCAAACAGAAGACTCAAGATAAGCATAAAAAGGTAAAAATAAAGAAGTATTTATGAGGGACTCAATAAAATTAGACTTTACATTCAAATATGTGAAGATGATACATGTAAAGCCTAATAAATTTATCATTATTTGACTGTTAAAAGGAGTCAACAGAGACAGGGGGCCTAGGTCTAATTTGATAATGTTGGGATGGTCTCAACAAAAATGAAAAACTAAGAAGGAGAGATGCACTAAGAGAAAAGGGGAAGGAAGAGGCAGAATGAGGAAATTTTCTCATATAAAAGAGGTATGTAAAGAAATATTTTATATGCAGAGGGAAAATGGGGGAAGGTGGAGAGCAATGATTGGATATCAGTCTCAGCAGAATTGGTTTATAGAGGGAAGAATTACATGTATGTACATACATACACACATGCTTGCATACATATATGTACACACATGCATAAATAGTTGAATATAGAAACCTGTCTTATGCAATAGAGAATTAGGAGAGGAAAGGGATAAGAAATATGATGTCACAAAGAGTCAAACATGGCTGAATGGATGAACAAAGTAATCATGTTCTCAGACAAATAAAAAGCAAAAATAGAACTAATTAAAAATAATTGAAGAAAGTATATTTTACTAAATGGTATTATAATGAAGGATTATTAAAATTCTTACATCAGGTTTCTATGATAAAGGCTTCACTTCTCAAATATAATAGAAAGTGTCTCAAATTTATAAAAGAACCATTCCACAATTGATAGTCAAGGGATACGAATAAGCAGTTTTCAAAAGAAGAAATCAAAGCTATTTGTAGTAATATGAAAAAAATGTACGAAGTCCCTAATCATTGCAAAGAAGGAAATAAAACACTCCAAAGTACCATCTCATGTTTATCAGAAATAAAACATTCTGGAGTGGACAATGGAAAATAGGGACGTCAGTGCCCTGTTGGTGGAGTTGTGAACTGGTTCAGCCATTCTGGAGAAAATTTGGAGTTACATCCAAGGGAATACAGAACTGTGCATGCTCTAAACCTGCAATAATAATTAGAAGATCTGTACCCCAAAGAGATCAAAGGAGAAAAAGGACCTGTATGTACAAAAATATTTATAGTACCTCTCTGTCTCTGTCTCTCTTTGTCTCTCTGTCTCTCCCTCTGTCTCTGTCTCTCTCTGTCTCTCTGATAGCAAAGAATTGTAAAATTAAGAATAATCATCAATTGGCGAATGGCTGAACAAGTTGTGGTATATGATTTTGATGGAGAATTGTTGTCTTATAAGAAATGACAAGGAGTTAGTTTAAGGGAGAAAAAAAATGACAAGACCTATATGAACTAATGCCAAGTAAAACAAGAAGAGTTAAGAAGTCATTGTGCACAATAATAACAATGTTTTAAGGATGAACTGTGAAATACTTGACTACTCTGATCAATACAATTACTGAAGACAATTCCATGGGAGTCATGATGAAAAAATGCTATGCATCTCCACACAGAAAAATGACGAACTCTAAGGGGAAAATCAATATATAGTTTTATTACCTTCTCATTTTTTTCTGATATGGCTAATGTAAAAATTATGTCCTACATGATTCTACATGCATAGTTGATAAAATTTTCCTGTCTTCTCAGTGCATAAGAGGAGGAGGAGAGAGAAGAATATTTAAAACTAAAAATTTTAAAAAAGAATGTTCAAGTTAAATTTATTTAAAATAATTTATTTGTTAAATACCAACAGGATAATAGCACATGTGCATACAGTGAAAAGGCTAATATGAAAGTTAGGAGGTGGGAGTAGGGAGAGAGAGAGAGAGAGAGAAAGTATCTACCCTCCCCTCCAGACACACCAAAAAGTCATTGATATAATCTTGTCTATTGATGAAACTGACTATAGATTTCACAGGGAGCACTTATGAAACTAGCAATGATTGGTATGCCATGATTTTTAGATGACTGTGATGTAAATATAAGACCTTGTACTCAATAGTCTAGACATTTATTTATAAAGTCAGGAGTAAGGTAGGTCTATTTATCTAATTAAATAAAAATTTAATGTTTTTTTTGGACCATAGCAGTAAAATGTCTTCACTTTTAAATGTCAGACAAAGGAGCCATACTGTTCTCAAATGGTCATAATTGAGTGGACTGTAACATTAGGTCATCCAGGTACTTAATAAGTGCTTATTGAATCAATAAATTGAATGTGCATATGTTTTTAAAATCTGTCTACTATTTGGGAATAATTTACTAGAGTCAAGGCATCTCAGAACTGGAATTCATATTGTAGTGACTATTATTTAAAGCATCTGATTTGTAAAGTCATTTGGTTTCTTTTCATTGCTCAAACATTTAAGTTTTTAATACATTCAAAATACTTTGTAAAACATTCAGAGAAGTAGGAAGTTTAGATAAAGTACCTTTGCTGGTCTTATGATGTGGAGGGTTTATATTCTTCTAATATTATTTACCCCAGTAAGTGACTAAGGCAGGCATGAGCAAAAAGTTACTTGAGGTATAAAGGTGGGAAGGTCATCAACAACAGGAGGGATGAAAGAAGGCTTCCTAAAGCAGACAGTTCTTCTTATGTTTCAAAAGTGGATTGATCACAAAAGATGATAGAATAGATGAAGTACTATAGCCAAATCCTCTGAACATTCGCTCTAAACTTTAAAATAACACCTTAAATTGAATACTGGGGAAGCAAAGTCAACCAAAAATAGGGAAGAAACATTTTTAATTTTCTCAATCAAGACAACTTAACAGATTGGAAAGGGAAGTCTGTGGTAATGTGGTTGGGGATGGAGCACAATGAACATGGTGACAGCATTACCTGTGGGTCTTGGAAGCAGCAATAGCTGCTGTTTTTGGAGCTCTCAAACCAAAGATAGTAAGGATATCAGACATCTGGTCAGAAGGAGACAACAAAAGACCTTTGTGATAGTACTGGGTGCATGAAAGTGTGTAGTTTGACAACACCATTGCCTATACCTATTTCCACCATTGCCTATACCCATATCGAATTCCAGGGCAGAGAGTGGATCTTTAGTTATCAAGGGAGAAGATCCTTGAATATCCTGATAAAATTGAGGAGCAATCCTTGAGGAGCAGTATAACTTGTGGTAAGCAGTCATCATGGGTGCTGAGAAGCAGTATTGCTTGAGGCTGTGAGGGATCAGGAATCTATCCTGGCTAAGGACCTGTGCAACAAACAAGAGATCAGGAAACATATCTCTTTTGAGATGACATCACCTTGGAAGAACTGAAAACTTCCAAATCCCAAGAACTAGCTCTGAAAACAGAAGTGTGAAAAACCTGAAATTTGGAAAAGTGTTACCACAAACCAGGAATAGAACCCAATTTTAACATGAACTTCAGAGTCAAGAAATAGCCTGAAAAAATGAAAAATGACAACAAAAGAAAACTGGTCATAAAAAGTTACTATAGTGATAGAGAATATCAAGACACAAACTCAGAAAGCAATGATATCAAAACAGTTATATGCCCATCAATTGGGGAATGGTTGAACAAGTTATGGTTTATGAATGTGATGGAATATTATTGTGCTATAAGAAATGGGAAGGAGATGGACTTCATACTTACCTGGAGAGGCTTATATTAATTGATGCTAAGTGAGAAGAGCTGAACCAGGAAAAATTTGTACACAGTTACAGATACATCATATGTGTGACGACCAATTTTGAAAAACTGGACACTTCTCAGCATTGCACAGTTAAAAGACAACTATACAAGTCTAAGGATGGAAGGAGATGTCTACATTCAGAGAAAGATCCAGAAAGATCAGAGTTTAAAAGGAGATTGAAGCAAGGCATGCTATCATTCTTTTCAGTGTTTGGCTTTTGTTTTTCTTTTCTCATTGTTCACTCCATTGGCTATAACACCTATTCAAACAGACTATTGTACAATGTGAAGGAGTTTGCAGATCCTATACATGATTGTATGCCACCATGGCAGGGGGGAGGGGAGGGGAGGAAGGGGAGAAAAATCTGAAACTCAAGTGACTCTGGAACTGAATCTTGTAGCCTAAAAGTAAACAAACAAATCAATAAAATTAAAAAAAAGTTATAAGCAAAGCTTCAAAATATTTTAAATAGACATAAGCCCAGCAAGAATTCCTAAATTCCTAAAAAGTTCTCTTTAAAAAAATTGCTAAATGGAATAAGAAGTACAAAAGGCCCCTGAAAAAAATATTTTAAAAAAATTTTAAACAGGCAAGTAGAAGCCAATACCTTTATAATACATCAAGATATAATAAAACAGAGTTAAAAGAATGAAAAAGTAGAAGGAAGCATTAATTATCTCATAAGAAAAACAACTTCCCTAGAAAACAAATTGAGAGATAATCAAGAATTATTGGACTACCTGAAAGTCATGATCAAAGAAAGAACATAAATATTATATGTCTAGTAATTAAATTTTTCAAGGAAAAATTCACTGAACACATCAATCATTTTCTGAAAGAAATATGAAAATGAAAACTCTCAGGAGTATTATAGCCAAGTTCCAGAGCTTCCAGGAAAAAAAATACTTCAAACAACCAGAAAGAAACAATTCAAATATGATGGACCCACAGGCAGGATCACACAAATATTTGTAGTTACCATTTTAAGGAACATAAGGCATGGAACATGATATTCCAGAAGGTAAAAGAGCTAGGATTGCAATAAAATATAAGCAGCAAAATTGAGTATAATGCTTCAAAGGAACAAAAATAAATATTTAACAAAATAGAGGATGTTCAAGTATTCCCAATGAAAAGACTGAAAATGAGTGGAAAAATCTGACTGTTAAATATAAGAAACAAGAGAAGCATAAAAGACAAATATGAAAGAGAGATCATAAGGGACTCCATAATGTTAAACCATTTAAGTCCTGCATGGGAAGATGATATACACAACTCCTAAGAACTTAACCATTAAGGTAGTTAGGAGGACTCTACCGAGACAGAGAGCACAGGTGTGATTGATTATGTTCTGATTATCCTCCAAATTGAATGGAAATAGAAAGGCATATAACATTTCCCCAGCTATATATGGCACCTTCACATTAACTGGTCATATATTAGGCCATAAAAACCTCAAAGGCAAATGCGAATAGAAATATAAAATGCATCCCTTTCAAACGACAATACAATGACCAAGCTATATTATATAATGGGATATGGAAGTATAGATTAAAAATTATTAGGAAATGAAGTCCTAAAAAGAGTAGGTTGAAAAACAAATAATAGGAACAACCAATAATTTCATTTAAAAGAATGATACTAATGAAACAGCATACCAAAATATGACAGATGCAATAAAAGAAGTACTTAGAAGAAAATTTGTGTTGCTAAATGCTAACATTACTACAAGAGAAAGAAGATATCAGTTAATTGGGTGTGCAAACAAAAAAAAATCAGAAAAAGAAAACAATTTAAAATCTTCAATTAAACACAAAAGAGGAAATCCAAAAACAAAAAAAATAAAAGGAGAGATAAATAAAATTGAAAATAAAAATACATTGAATTAATAATAAAAACATAGTATCTGGTTTCATTTTAAAAGGCAATTAATAAATTTTATTGAAAAAACAGAAGATGAAATTACAAATATTGAAAATACAGAGAATGAATGCACCACTAATGAAAATGAAATCAAACAATTTATTAGGATTTATTTTACCCATTTATTTTCCAGTAAAATTAACAATCTAAGGGAAATGGATGAATCTTTACAAAAATGAAAAATGCCAAGATTAATAAAGGAGATAATGGAATAATGAAATAACTCCAAGAAAAATGAATTGGGGGGGGGGGCAGAGCCAAGATGGCAGCATAGAAGCAGCAAGTTTTCACAGCTCCCATGTAGCCACCTCAAATACCCATATAATATGACTCTAAACAAATTTTAGGGCTCCAAAACTCACAAAAATACAGAAAACACATCTCTTGCTGAAGGCAGCTTGGCAGGTGGGGCTCATCTCAGCAGGATGAGAGCTGAAACCAGCCCAGCCTGAAAATGCAGCCTGGCCCCAGGGTGGAAAGGAGGAACTGCAGCTGTAGTCTTCAGGAGAGTGGATCAGCATCAGCTGTAGTATTTTCCAGATTTATTAAGCCAGAAGAAGTAAGGACTAAGTGGAAGGTCAGTGGAATTCAGCTAAATTTGGGGGAGAAAAGCTGTTTGGTCCAACTGACCCCAGGGTAAGGAAGTACAGAAGCAGCAGCCCTGCTGCTGCCTCCAGGTAGCTGTTTCAGAGCTCCTGGCCTGCAGACTTCAGGGGAGCCAAGTGATCATTGAGAGGTTAAGTGCTCTTGTGTTGAGCAGCGTAGATCTGGATTGTGGTCTTGGGTGGTGATCCTGGGGTGAGTTTTCAGTTAGCCAAAAGTGGTGGGGGGATGAAGAGACTGTGGTGTCCTAATAGCTCACACAGTTGTGAAAACCCCAGCAATTTTGGACAGAGCTTTCCCCCCTGGAAGCACAGTTCCACAGAGCTAAAATATCAAGCAGTTACTTGACTGGTGAGCATGAGTAAAAGGAAGCAAAATAAGAACAGTAACCAAACTCTAGAATTTTTTTTTGGAGACAAAAAAAATCAAAGCTTGGAATGGGAGGAAGACAACACAGTCAAGCATTTCCCACACCAAATGCTTCAAGAAACATGAAGATTGCCTACAAGCCATAGATTGGCTTAAAAAGGACTTTGAAAACCAAATAAGAGAAGTGGAGGAAAAATTGGGAAGAGAAATGAGAATGCTGCTAGAAAATCATGAAAAGAGAGTCAACACCCTGACTGAAGAAAATAACACCTTAAAGAACAGATTAAATCAAATGGGAAAAGGGGCCCAAAAAGCCAATGAGCAGAAGAATGCCTTAAAAAGTCGCATTTGCCAGATGGGAAAAGAATCTCAAAAGCATTCTGAAGAGAATAATTCCTTCAGAATTAGAATGGAGCAAATGGAAGCAATTGACTTTATGAGAAATCAAGATGTAATCAAACAGATCCAAACAAATGAACAAATAGAAGGCAATGTGAAATATCTACTTGGGAAAAAAAACAAAACACTGCCCTGGAAAATAGATCTAGGAGAGACAATTTAAAAATTACTGGACTACCTAAAAGCCATGATCATAAAAAAGAAATTCTCAAGGAAAATTGGTCTGATATTTTAGAACCAGAGGGCAAAATAGAACTTGAAAGAATTCACTGATCACCTCTCTAAAAAGATCACCAAAAGAAAACTCCTAGAAATATGATAGCCAGATTCTGGAGTCCGCAGATCAAGGAGAAAAGATTACAGGATGCCAAGAGGAAGCAACTTAAATACTGTGAAACACAATTAGGATAACCCAGAATCTGTCAGCTTCTACACTGAGGGCCTGGAATATGACATTATGGAGATCAAGGGAGCTAGGATTAAAAACAAGAATCACCTACCCAGCAACATTGAGTATAATCTTCCAGGGGAAAATATCGTCATTCAGTGAGGTGGAGGACTTTCAAGCATTCTTGCTTAAAAAACCAGAACTGAACAGAAAATTTGACATTCAAACACAAGATGAATGAGAAGGAAAACATGGGAAAAAAAGTCTTAAGGAACTTATCAAAGTTGAACTATTTACATGCCAATATGGAAAAACAATAATATTAACTTATAAAACTTTTCTCAATATGAGGATAGGTGAAGGGAATACAAATGTATACCTACACATATGTCTATGTAGGAGAGTATATATGCGTATTAATACGCATCTGAGTATGTGTGTATATGAGTTCAAAGAGGGCACAAGATCAATTGAATAGGAAGGGATAATACTTTAAAAGGTGAAATTCTGAGGTGGGAGAGGATTAGAATGAGAGGAGACAGGCAGAGACAGAATGTGGTTAATCATCCCATACAGAAGAGGCAAGGGATAACTGTTACAATGGAGGGGAAGAAGAGGAAGGCAAAAGGGAAAGGGTCAACTTTACTCTCATTGAATTTGGCTTAGGGAAGGAATGACAAACTCTAAACTGGGTATCTTGCCCCACAGGACAGTAGGGGAATGGGGATGAGAGGTGGAATGACAGAGGGGAGGGCAGAGTTGAGGGGAGGGTTGTTGGAAGTACATACTTCAATAAAGGGACAGCGATGTGGTAGAGAATAGAACAAGGTGGGGTGGGATAAGAAGGAGGGATATATAATCAGTCTTTCACAATATGTCCACTGTGGAGATGTTCTGCATAATTACACATGTACAGCCTGTATTGAATTGCTTGTCCTTCCAGTGGGGGTGGATGATGAGGGAGGAGACAAAAGAATCTAGAATTTAAAATTCTACAACCAAATATTTAACAAGTATATAATGATGATGATGATGATGATAAAAATAATAATTATTATTAACTACATGTAAATGGAAATTAAGATATACAGGCACTGGGGCAGGGAGACCCATCCTGCCCCACCAGAAAGTTACAGGTACGATCAAGGAGGACATAGGAGAGAGCAGATTAGGGGAGGGACTTTACAGTGAGATTAGTGTTTTGGGGTTGTGGGTAGGGGAAAGATGGAAAAAATTTGCAACTCAAAATCTTGTAAAAAATGAATGATGTAAACAAGAAAACAAATAAAATAATTCAAAAAGAAAAAAGAAAAAGAAATTGAATAATAAGCTCCATAAGAAAAAAATCTCAAAGAACAGATGGATTTACAAATATATCTATATCTATATCTATATCTATATCTATATCTATATCTATATCTATATCTATATCTATATCTATATCTATATCTATATCTATATCTATATCTATATCTATATATATCCTACTATGCATTTAGGAACAACTGTCTCCAATACTTTATAAACTATTTTTCAAAAAGAGGTAAAGAACCAATCCTTCTAAGTTCTTTTTATGACCTAAACTTGATTTTGTTGTCTAATCCAAAAAGATAAAAATAGAGAAAGAACACTTTTGGGAAGTTTTCTTACATAATATCAATGCAAAAAAATTAATAGCAAGAAGATTATAGACATCTATCACAAAGGTCATGAACTATGACTAGATAGGATTTACACCATGAATGCAAGACTAGTCTGATATTAGGAAAACTAGAAGCAAAACTGACCACATCAACTTTAAGAAATCATATGAAAGTGCTTTTGCAAAATGCGTCACTGACTGCTGTTTTTAAATAGTATTTTATTTCTCCCCAATTACATTTAAAGGCAATTTTAGCATTATTCTTTTACAAAAATTTTGAGTTTGAAATATTTCCCCCTCTCCTTCCCTTCCGTCTTTCTGAAATGGTAGGCAATTTGATATGTTATATATGTGCTAGCATGTAAAACTAATTTCCATATTAGTCACAGTGTGACTAATCAAAAAGAAAAAGATCAAAAAGTGAAAAAAAACATGAAAAAGAATAATGTGAAAAAAGTATGCTTTGATCTGCATTCAGAATCCATCAGCTCGTTATCTTGATGTGGATAGCATTTTCCTTCTTGTCTTGGATCATTACGTTGCCAAGAAAAACTGAGTCATTCATAGGTAATCGTCACATAATGTTGTTGATTTTTTGTATAATGTTATTCTGGTTTTACTCATTTCATATTGCATCAGTTTGTATAAGTCTTTCCATGCTTTATTGAAATCTGTCTGTTAAAAGTTAAAAGAATAAAAAATAGTATTGAGAAATAAGAATTGCCTAGTTGGAAAAAACAACTTCCCTGGAAGTTCTATACCAAAATACTGTCAAAACTTCTATATAATTTAGACATACAAATTCCCACATATAATTGATAGTTATATTCCCTTACATACATATACCACAATTTGGTCAGTCATTTCCCATTGATGGATATGTGTAATGGCAAGCAAAGTAGTACTTTGTTCCTAGTTTCTGCTATTCGAGGGCCTTTGAGAATTGCCTTTCATTGTATCAAGTCTTTGTTGGAAACAGTATACAGCATGTTGCCTTTAATAGGCCTAAGGGAGTTTGGAGACCTCCCCTGCCCTTACTAGGCCCAATGTCATCACATGGAGCCCACAGTGAGAAGAACTTTCTGAAAAAACAGAACAGGAAGGGTGGAACAGGAAGTATAGAAAAGGAATGAGAAGAGCAGATAAAAACTTGAGCAGGACCTGGGACCAGCAGAACTGAGAGGGAGAATGCTTGTGATTTTGGCACTTTGTATTGACAATAATTCTTTTTGTATTACAAACTTGGAAACTCAGGCTATGTTTATCAATGGAAAATGGATGAACAAGTCATAGTACATGAGTATGATGAAAAGCTATTGTCACATAAGAAATGATGAGCAGAAAAATTGGAGAAAGAAACCTGGGAAAACTTATATGAACTAATACAAAGTGAAGTGAGTAAAATCAGGTGAATTGTAGATAGTAATAGCAATATTTTAATCACGATCAACTATGAATACTCTGAGCAAGACAATGTTCCTAGACAGTTCCAAAGGACCCATGAAAAAAATGCAATTGACCCCTAGAGAAAGAACTGATGAACTTTGAATGCATATTGAAGCAGGCTTTTTCACCTTATTTTTCTTGATTTTTTCATACTGTGAATGAGATGAAATTTGTTTTACATGAAGTACACCCCCACATATGTAATTGATGATAATATCCTTACTTTATTAATGGGTGTGATAGTGGTAGAAGGGAGGAAGGACATTTGGAATCAAAATTAGAAAGAGTGAATGTTAAGAATAAAAATACACACTTGATTTTATCCTTCTTGGGGGAGAAAGGGGAAAAAGTAAAAAAGTGCATAGCAGAGAACAAAAGAAAACTTACAAGGAAGCAAAGTTGGACAGATCTGACATGGAAGAAGAATAAGGATGAGGGAAAAATGCATTCTGCCTCAACACTTCACCAAGGTTGGTTTTAAATCACAAGGTGCTATGTTGACTGATTATTGTGCGGCTATGTCTTCCAAATTAGTTTTTAAGTCATGATCATGGTTTTAAAAGACCTTTATATCCTATGTGGCAACTGTACCACTGCTAAGTGTTGATCCAAGCACAAGCAGCTTTCCAGAGGACTGCTACTGTGAGCAGTTTTTAAGATTCAGATTACACAGTGTAGTGAGCTCTCCATTTATTAAATAACAAATCAGAGTAAAACATTCACAGAAAATCAAAATACAGCATTCACAATGTTAGAACTTATCACAGAGAACCAAAATACAGCATTCACAATGACTTATCACTAAAATGATGACATAGTTTTCAACAAAGTGGTTACAATAGTTTTCAACAAAGTACAATCACAAAGTCCTTAATTCAATCACAAATTACAAAAGTTAAAGTTCTCCACCCCTTGGTCAGTGTCAATCATAACCTCCTCAGTCAGTACACAGTATGCAAGTAAAGTCTTCTTTTAGCTTGATTCTAGGCTGGCTCTTTGCTTCCATGGTCCCAGCTCCAACTGTCACCTGGGTTCAAAGGCAGGCAGCTCCTAGTTCCTTGTCCAGATCCTTGTCCAGTGCTTTGTCAAGTTACCATTCCATATTGAAGTTCACAGTGTACAATCCACTTCAAGTCCTAAACAGTTCCTGTTTCTGGGAAGACAAAGCTTGATTGAGCCACAATAATATTCATACACATTGCCGGCACCATCATCAATTCACTATCTGCCTGTGAAATCAACTCAGACCTACCAAAAAGGTCTGAGAACTCAACACAAATAATCAACAGAGAAATCAACACAGACCCACAAACAAGGTCAGTACAAATCATCAGTAAAGTCCCAGGACCTCCAAAATCCTCTTCTAGGACTTCAGTAAACATACAACCTGAAAATCCTTTTTCAGGCCTTCCAGTAAGGTCCCAGGCCTTCTGTACAGAGTATCACAAACAAACATCAACATGGACAGAACAGACAAACAGAGTGCCAGGATACAAAAAGTTTTCTTTTTCTTGACTCTGCCACCACAAGAGTCCTCTTCTCAATTCTTCCTGTCTCTAGCCCTGGGGCTCTCCTTACATAGTCATTAGCTCCTCCCCAGGAGTTTTCAAGTTCTAGGGTTCATACATTGTGGAGTTCACATGTTCTGTTTCTTAACAGCCTTGATACAAGCCTCAAAAGAAACTTGAACTAAAGAGAGGGGTTAATGCAATAGCTGAACCAAGGTGTGAACTACTTCTGTGCTTGCCATTACACTAAGCAAGTAAAAAATGTTTAGCAGGTATTTTAATCAGACTGTTAGACCTGGAAAAATCTGATTTTATAGTTTATCTAGTGGGGTGGGGAGGAGAAGAATCTGCAGCTTTAATGCCACATGTGGCCTTCCAGGCTGTTAAGTGTGATCTTTTGACTAAATGCAAATTTTGCAGAACAAATTCTTTCATTTTTATTAATTCATTTTCTATCTCTTATATTTTGTTTTTATTTTATTTTTAAAATGAATATATTTAAATTACCAAAGAATGAAATCTTTCAATAAAATAATCCTCCCAGATTGACCAGTACAATTACAACATTCATAATGGCTAAACTGACAACTGCTACACTCGTTATTTTGTTCTACCTTCCCCCGTCTAACTGGTACCACTCTCACACAAGATTGGTTGGTGAGAGTTTATGGGGGTTGAATATGCCAGTCTATTATCAGTTTTTGAAAGCAGTGCACTGTGTTTCTGTTTGAGGTGGAATTTTTGGATAGTTGCATAGCTCAGCAGTATTTTTAAATTCTTTCTGCTCAATAGTCCATCATGTCAAAGAAGACCGAAGGAATGCTAAAGGAAGAAACATTTTTTAATAAAAATTGGAAATTACAGTATTTTCTCTTTCTGCTAAAGATAAGATGATTTGCTTGCTTTGTGAAGCTGCAATATCAACATTAAAGAAATTCAATGTTCATTAGCATTATAATACTCATAAACCATAAATATTTTAAATTAGAGGGAGAGGCATGAAAGGTTGTATTGCAGACATCAAAAGATGAAAGACAAAAGCAAAGACAATTTTTCAAGTAGCAATGATACCTGGAAATAATTCCAATGAAGCAACTTATAAAGTAGCTTATATACTCAGCCATTCAGTGATATAGAAATTGTGAAAGAATGCATTGTTTAAATTACGGGCTGCTTAGATCATGAGGATGTTTCAAAGTACAAACAACTGCCTCCTTTAAAAAAACTTTATTTGTTTTTGGTTTTCTACATTAACTTCTATAAGATTTTGTGTTCCAAATTTTCTACTCTTTCCATTGCTCCTCACTCCTCATGACAGCATGTAATTTGATATAGGCTATACATGTGCAATCACATTAAACATATTTCCACATTAATCATATTGTCAAGAAGAATTAGAACCAAAGGGAAAAAACCATGAAAAAGAAGAAACAAAAAAAGAAGAGAAAATAGTATGCTCTTCATTCAGGTTACATAGTTCTTTCTCTGGATATGGATAGCATTTTCCATCATGAGTCTTTAGGAACTGTCTTAGATCATGGTGTGGCTGAGAAGAGGTAAATCTATTGAATTTGACCATTGTGCAGTGTTACTGTTACTGTGTACATTACTCTCCTGGTTCTGCTTATTTCATTGAGCATCAGTTCATGTAAGTCCTTCCAGGTTTTTCTTAAACCCACGTGCTTATCATTTCTTGTGGAACAATAGTATCACATTACATTCATATACCATTACTTGTTTAGCCATTGCTCAATTGTTGGGCTTTCTCTCAATTTCTAATTCTCGGCCACTACAAAAAGAGCCTCTATAAATATGTTTGCACCTGTAGGTCTTTCTTCCATTTTTTATGATCTCTAAGGGATACAGAACTAGAATTGGTAATGCTGGGTGAATGGATATGCACAGTTTTACAATCTTTTGGGCATAGTTCCAAATAGCTCTCCAGAATGGTTGGATCAACAATTGCCTCTTTCAAGGAGAACCATAACTAACTGGCAGCATGAATTAGCCTTTAACTTAGCAGAGTAATTTCATGCAATACTTTGAAAAGAAAAGATATACCATTGAATTACTTTGATTGAATTGAATAATACTACTGACTTGGCATAAGTTTTATACTTCATTCAGGTCATAACAGAAGATTTTCTTTGCTATAAAGAGTTACTTGCTTTGGGCATGCTTGCAAACAGAATATGGGGAATAGATATCTTCAACAACTTTTGAAATAAATGTCATGAAGTTGGACTGAATTTCGTAAATTTTAGTCAGTGTACCTTCTATGATAGGTGAACACAAAGGATTTGTTACACAGTTAAAAAAATATTAACAGATACATGTGCTCTCATTTCTTTTCATTGTATCCTGCTTTAGTAAAATTTCTGTGCTAAAGATACCATTTTAAGTGTCACTTTGCTATGAGTTATAAATATTGCTAACTATATTCATGAAAATGCAACACAGCATTGTTAGTTTCATGACATAAATCTGAGCAGTGAAGTATTCAGTGTGGATTTGCCATATATAAAGTGTGTTGGCTATTTCAGAGACAGGTGTTAGCCAAAATTTTATCTCCATAAGAACAGATAGTTAAATTTTATGAAGAACAAAATCAGCAATGTGAATTATTGAAAGAAGATTTCCATAGGAATGCTCCATTTCTCTGTGATAGCATGCCAAATCAAAACTACCTGAATTTTTTTTTGCAAGAAGTTTTTATATGATATGTGGCAAAAAGTCAAAGCTCTTTTTTTAAAAAAAGCTTTATTTTCAAAACACTTTTTTGAAAGGAAATTTCATATTAACATTTTCCCTAGGCTATAAAGGTCATTGATGAACAGGATTATATACGCTTATCATTTGAAGAATATACAGTTGTTATAGACTTATTAATTGGAAAATATGATGAAAGATCCACTGACTTTGAAAATCATGACATCATACTCAAATTAGCAGTTCAGTCTCACCCAGTTGATATCACCAGGTCACTTAAAGAACCACAAATGGAACTGATTGAACTCACAATAGATGACATTTTAAAGTCATTTTTGATGCTTAGAAAGTTCCAATAAAAATGTGGAAAAATGCAGTAAAATACCTATATACCTAAAAAAAGTGTTTTTTTTTTGCTTTTAACCACTTATAGACACAAATCTGCATTCTCCTACCTAACTAAAATCAAGATGTCATTAAGGTAAAAAAATGACCGATACCCATTTATAGAATCAACTGAAACTGTGGACCTTCATGACCAACCCCATATTCAAATGCTTTCCAACAAAAAACAAGCATAACAAAGTCATTAAAGGGTTAGTTAACTTTAAAATTAAAAAATATTTTTCATTTTTTGAAATTAATAATTATATAGTAGTTAGACTTTTATGTATATTTCAAAATATATCTAATGGAAGATTTTTTTAATGCTGCCTTATTTGATTACAGTTAAATATTAATGTGTCTTTCCAACATGAAAAATCTCTTCACTCCTGATCTTCTTTTAACTTAATGTTTGGAACTAAGAAAACCAAAATTCAGAAAGTAAAGTGTCTTTCAGAAGATAATGAGTCAAAAATCTTATATCTGAAACTGGAAGGGACCTTCAGATTCCTTATTTTGTGTATCAAGAAGTGAATTTCCCAAGTTTACATAGAAAGTAATAGAACCAATGTTCAGACTAAGGACATCTGATGAAAAATGTATTATTCTTTTTCTTTCCACCATGCAGGATCTCAGTCTAGTTAGAGTTTGTGTGTGTGTGTGTGTGTGTGTGTGTGTGTGTGTTTCCATAATATAGACAGAGAGGGAATATAGAGGATAGAATGCTAGGTCTGGAATCAGGTAGACTCGAGTTCAAATCCAGACTGAGAAAATTCCTAACTGTGGAAACCTGGGCAAGTCATGTAGTGACTATTTGTTTCACTTTCCTCAACTGTTCAGTGGAGCTATCTTCCAGGGTTGATGCAAGGATCAATTGAGATAATAATTGTAAAACCCTTAACACAATGCCTGGCACAGTGGTTCTCAACCTTCCTAATGCTGCATCCCTTTAATAGTTGTATTTTGGCATGTCTACATGTGGGCTGACTTGCCTGGAAACTGACACAGGAGGTTCCTAAGACCAATCGGAAATACTTGTTTTCTTATGGTCTTAGGCAACCCCTGTGACCCCTGTGAAAAGGTCACCAAAGGGGTTGTGACCCACAGGTTGAGAACTGCTAGCATAGCATATAGTAGGAGCTTAATAAATGCTACTTTCCTTCCTTTATTCCTGCATTTATCAATTCTTTCTCTCTCCTGTGCTACCTTTTGAAATTTTACTGTATAGGATAGTGACCATATGTCCTTCAGATAAATAGGAATTCCGGGAAGTCATAAAACATGACTTTTTTGTAGAGTTTTCTGTATAGCATAGTAGATGAAAAAGGAAGTTATAAGAAGTTAGAAAAACCTGGTTTATTTATCATCTCCGACAAATACTGAGTGTGCTAAGTCTTCAACCCCTTCAGAGCCCTCAAGGAACTTTTGATGACCTTCAAGTTAAAGTGAATCACTGCATCGCATCTTTGGTGGTAGAAAGTGGTGACACAGGGACTTTCCATGCCAGGATTTCAATCATAGATTCTGACTAAATAATTAAAATATTGATTAAGAAAACAAAAATAATCTTTTGAGTAGTAAGGAGTAAATGTGACCAGAGTCCCAGGTGGAGTCACTTATAGTTATTGTCAGGAATTCTTTGTATTTTATAGGAACTTTCATCAAAACAATGAATATTTATTAAGTGTCTGCTATGTACTAGGCCCTATGCTAAATTCTGTGCATCCAAAAATAATGTCAGTCTCTCAAGGAGCTAATAATCTAATGGTGGAGAGAGGCAAATAAATATTGATAAGTCATATATAGGCTAAATAGAAAATAATTAAGAAATAGAAAGCATTGGATTTAAAAGGGAATAGTAAAGACTTCCTATAGAAATTAGAATTTTAGTTAGTACTTGGAGGAAGCCAGAGGGACCAGTAGGCAAACATGAGGGGAAAGAACATTTTGAGCATGGGAGATAAGTAGAGAATATGCTGGGAATTAAGAGATGTGAGTATGTTGTTCATGGAATAGCACGGAGGCCAGTGTTACTGAATTGAAGAGTATAGGGCATGGAACAAGGTGTAAGGAGAATGGAAAGGTAGGAAGGGCCAATGTTGTAAATGGCTTTCAAAGTTATAGAGAGCCACTGAAGTTTATTGAGTGGGGATAGGGAGGTGACATAATCAGACCTGGGTCTTTGAAAAATCAGTTTTTGATTTCATGGAGGCTAGATTTCTGTGAAGAGGGGCTTGAGGAAGTCAGAACTACCACCAGGCTATTGTAGCAGTCCAGGGTGATGGTGAGGGCCTGCATTAAAGTTGTGGCAATGTCAAAGAAGAGATAGAGATATATTCAAGAGATGGTGTAAAGTTTAAATCAACAGGCTTTGTCAACAGATTGAATATGTGGGGGGGATTGAGCAATAGTGAGGAGTCCAGGATGATTCCTATGTTTGCACTAAAGGTCAGGAAGGATAGTGCTGGCCTCTACAGTAAGAGAGAAGGTAGAATGTGGGTACTTAAGTAAATGGTAAAGATAATAAATTCCTTTTTGGACATGTTGAGTTGAAGATGTTTACTGGACATCCAGTTTAAAATGTCTAAAAGGCATGTGGAAATGTGAGATTGGAGATTGCTGAAAGTTTGGGAGAAGATAAACAGATTTTTGCCTCTTTCTCTTTTGATGAGTACCAGGATGTCTTTTTATGAGGATGCACTATGAGGATACATTTATACCAGGAGAACTTTTGGTACTTTCCTTATGGACGTATGGTAGGGATGATTATTTAGCATACAAATGCCTTTCCCCCCCCCCCCCGCCCCCCTAAATCCTGCTGTCTCTAAGGATGACTGTGAACTCACCTCTCCCAACAAACAATCTGAACTTCTGTTCATTCTCTTCTCTATTTACAGTTGATGGTAAATGGACAAAAAGGTTATTCTCCGCCCTCTCAAAGCTGCCCTTATGAAAAACTCTAATTTTTAAGAGAGTCCATGAAAGAAGATGATGAATCATTATGAAGAGATGAGTCACCTAGGAAAAAGGCATAGCTCTTTAATCTGAAAAATTTGGGAAAGGATGTTTGTGAAAGCTACATTTATATAAAAAGTCTACTAAAAAAGGATAAATCGTGTATATGTGCCTATGAAGTAGGAAAAATCAATTTATGTAAAATACTTAAAAATTCTTTTTACCTACTGAAGATATATTTTAGCTGTTGCATTTTAAAAACAATAATCTAAGTGAATTTGGTGTATGAAATGAAGGCAGAAGTTGTATTAGTATTGGTGGCAATAAACATTCAAACTTAAAATACTCCTTTTTAAAAAAAATATTTAATTTTAGTTTTCAACATTCATTTCCACAAGATTTTGAGTTACAAATTTTCTCCCTGTTCTCCCTTCCCCCTCCACCCCACTTTCTAGCAGGGCAAGATGGATTTCTATACCCCAGTGCCTATATATCCTATTTCCCAGTTTCATGTAAACAACAATTTTTTTGACATTTGCTTTTAAAACTTTTATTTCAGGTTCTTTCCCTCCTTCCCTTCTCAACCACCCCCCACTGGGAAGACAAACAATTAAACATAGTTTGTACATGTGTAGTTACACAAAATGTTTCCGTAGTAGTTATATTGTGAAAGATTCACCATATTTCCATCCATCCTATCCCACCCCACACATATTCTATTTTCTACTTTGACCCTGCCCCTTTTCAAAAGTGTTTGCTTCTAACTACCCTCTCCCCAAATCAGCCTTCTCTTCTATCATCCCCCACTTGTCCCCGTTGCCCCCTACTTTCCGGTAGGTTGATATACCCAATTGAAAATACTCCTTTTTCTAGACAATTCGATGCTGCTAAAAGTTATAAGTCCTATTTTCACCAGAAAAAAATACAAACACACACACGCACGCACATTTCAGAAATTCAATACTTGAGAAAGAGGACAAAATGTCTTTTTACCTAGAACTATCAACTCAGTACCTATTATGTGTCTTTTACATTTCTAGGTGATGTGAGGAAGACCAAAGAAGTACAGGGTATCCCAAAAATGTTAGTGCAGTTGTAATAGGTTGTGATGTGATTTCTGCCTCTGGCAAAGTGATGTATTCACAAAGGAATGGCCACAAGAGAAGTGTAAAAAGGGAGAGCTCAAGGTGACCTAGAGTAATTATTGAAGAGTCATCCTGAAATCTCCCTTCTTTGTACTTCTCTTAAAGTTATTATTCCTGAAGGGAACATATGTGAAGGCAGAAGGAAGAGCATTCAAAAGTAGTGATCTCTAAGAGGCAGTATGGAGTCAATAAGAAGAGGCGATACTATACTGAAGTCATGTTCCCTTTTGAAAATATTTCTAGGCAAGTACATCAGAGTGATGATTATCAGACCACGTTTGGAGAACTGTATTCAGTTTTTGGCACCTCAATTTAGGCAGAACCAAACAAATGGCAGCATAATAATGATAAATAACAATAACTAGAATTTATGTAGTGCTTTAATGTCTAAACATTTCTTTAAATTTACTATCTCATTTTATCCTTGTAAAAACTTTGAGAGGTAGCTACTACTACTATCCCCATCCCCAAAAATGGGAATTTGAAGTCAAAAGAAGTTAAGTGACTTGAATAGAATCACGTATGTAGAAAAAGTCACAGGAAGGATTTCTAGTCAGGTCTTCCAGATTCTACATCCTGTGATTTTACCACTGTGACTCCTAGCTCTTTGTCCTTAAGAGGGCAACCAAAATGGCAACAGGACTCAAAACTACACCATATGAGAATTGCTTAAAGCAACTGTGAACATTTAATCTATGTAAAGGAATACTTAGGCAAGATGACAAGGAAAGGGACATCATTCTTATCTTCCTTTATGTAGTAAGTAGGATAAGCTTAATTTGCTTGGTTTTAGAGGGTGATATTAAAACAATGGATGAAAGTTAAAGGATAATAAGTTTTAAGCTTAGCTACTTATTTAAGCTCCATAATATCTTTCTCATGTATCCATTTATTTACATTCATATTACCAGAACCCTAGGTTACACCCCAATTACCTCTCATCTGGATTATTGCAGTAGCCTCTATACTATACTCCTTGCTTCTAATCTCTCACTACTCCAACACATTTTCTACTGAGACACCAAAATAATATTCCTGAAAAACAAGTCTTAGCATGTTACTTCAGATTCCCTATTGCCACGAAGAGAAAAAAGATAGAAAGTCTGCTGTTTGTGATCTACAGACTTAAACAATCTGGACTTTGGCCTACCTTTCAGATTTATTCCACATTGCAACTCTTAGTACTTCTGTGTACTTGGTAGAATGGCCTGCTCTTTGAGTTCTTCAAATTCAACATTCTGACTTCTAAGTCTATGCCTTTGTGTAGACTGTTTGCCATGTTTCAAATGAGGCCAGTATTTTCTGCCTTTTTATAATCTCTAGCTTCCTAACGACTGTTGATATGCTACTTCTTGAAGAAAAACTTTCCAGATGTCCATATGTATTAGTCCTTTATTCCCTCCTGAAATGACTCTGTACCTATTCTGACCCTGGCAGAATGTTTTCTGGTGAAAGACCTTTTGGTTTACTTTAGGATCTTTTTCTTCCATTCACTTTGTTTTGGATTGGATTAGAAGCTACTAACTCATCTCTAATGGTGATCTCCTTCTCCTCAGTTACCCACACCTTTGTCACCCTTTAGTTTTTGCCACTAGTTCCTAATTTCTCTGCTTCATATTAAAACAATCTGTATTATTAGTTCTCTCATACAGGCAGAGGTCAAGAGACTTCCTAAAGTCTCCTAATAGCTAGAAGTATCAACAGTGACATGTAAAACAGATTTTCTTGACTCCATGCCCAGGACACTAAGCACTATCCTAATAAGAGACTTCAATTAGTAGGATCAAAGAGAACTGAATATGGAACAATTTCTCATACTATGTCCTCTACTGACTATTTGTGTGACTTCTTTCAAGTGACTTAAAGCTCTCTAAGACTCAGTTTCCTTGTTTGTAAAATGTAGATAATAATGTCTGCCTTACCTCATGAAGTTGCAGCTCTATTGGGATGAAGTATGTGAAACTGCCTGAGACAGTACTGTAAAGCCTTTCATTCATTTGTTTAAATAAACTTTGTGGAAGCACATTAAGCAAACACAGAACTGAAGTAGTTCCCATAGTAATATGACATAAAAAGAAATGCAAGCTCACTAAAATGTGTCTAAGAAACTTCTAAATTATTCAGATTAACACGGTATTCTGAAGGATCCAATTTTCAGAAAATAACTCCATGCCCTGAATATAATTTTTTCTTTGCACAACAGTACAAGATTTCTTTATTCACATGAAAGAGAAAATTCAAATGGTACTAGAGTAACATACACAAGAGATAAACAGGTCACTTTTCAGGTAATAGGACACTGAGATGGAAAGCAGTTACAAGGAAAATTGCTGCATTTTTCCCAGGCTAAAAAGACTTTTTTGTTGCAAATCCAGTGTTACTCAAACCCTGAGATTTTCACATGCATAGTAATATGTTTAGAATGACCTAGGATTTCAGAAAATCAGTTGTGGATGAAGTCTTGATAATGGCAACTCATATGTTTTTGCTGCTTCTGTCACTGGCTTGGACTTTAAACCCTGAGAAGAAATTACTAGAAGTTTTCTACGATCAGCAGAAGTGGATGGAGGTCATGGTTGCTTGTCTTTATAGTTCATTTATCTACAAGGAAAATGAACTCACAAAGAAAAAAATGGCCAATATTTGCCCTGGCTACTTTAATCAACTTTAGAGGTGAGAAAACAGATGTAAAAATGATGAAATTGTCTGGCCTTTGTTAACTTTCGTGGTCAGGAATAAAACCTGAGTCTATTCATTCAGGATAAAGAATCTCACCTTTCTCTAATATATTTTCAGTACTTTGCTACATTTCTACTCATTAATTTACAGTTTTTGGTATAGTATAAATGACTGAGGAATGAGATTTTAGAAACTCCACCCTGATCTTGTTTCTGTCACTATTTAACAGAATGATCTGGATAAATCACTTACATTTTCTAAGCTTAAGTTTTCTCATCTGCAAAATGCTTTAGGAATTTGGAAAGTTGTTATTTTTTTTATTATGAACAACAACAGCAACAGCCATTTACTCATATTTGCATAGCTCTAAGATTTGCAGATTGTCCTCAGAACAACCCAGTAATGTATGTGTTGCAAGTATCATATTTGTAGTATAGATGAGTCTAGTTGAGGACTCTAAGGAGAGATGATGGCTCTGGCCTTAGACATGTTAAATTTTTATGTAATGGAAGGGGAAAAAGTCCATTACGTAATTGGAGAAATGGACCTATACTGAAGAAACTAAATTAAAGGCTATGGAAATAGACCTATGAGTCATCCACATAAGAAGACATTTTAAACCCTGAGAATGACTGGGCCCTTCAAAGGAGAAGATATAGAAATAAAAGAAAATAGGGCTAAAGAATTAATTTGTAAGGATGTCCTCAGCTGGATAATAGATGTAAAAGGGCACAGAGAAAGAATAAACAAAGAAATAGCAGAATGAGGAGGGTAGAAAAAATATGAATTTTAAATTACTTATCTAAAAAATATCTCAGCTATTGAGATGCACAGAATTGATCCTAACCTTTCCAAATATACTTAGAGCTTATCATTCCTTCAGTGGTCTTTTCAATTTTTTCTTGCTGTGATCACTGTACATTTTCCCCCTGCTTCTGCTTATTTTACTCAAAATCAGTTCAAACCAATCTTTGACTCCTGATACTTGCCATTTCTTACTTCACAATGATATTATATCACAATGATATTTTACAATGTTTTTGGTTGCTGTTTTTCAGCACTGTACAATTCAACAAAACCTATGTTTTTTCTAGTTCTAACCTATCATCATTAAGTGCTCCTATAAATATTTTATACATATTTAATCTCCTGGAAAGAGTAGGGCTTAGTCTCTTTAGAGTCTATGTCAAGGGGGATGTTTGGATCAAAGAGCCTTACATAAGTCCAAATTAATATGTAGAATGGTGTAAGTGCAAGAGCGGTGGGATTTTTGTTGTTTTCTTTTTGGAGTTCATTTTACCAGGCTCAGGCTAAATTGTAAACATCTGGAGGATTAATCTCCCTTGAAACTTGATAATTCACAGTTGTGCTGAGACAACTAGGTTTCATGCCTTCTGGCTCTGAGCCATTCAGGAGCTGAATCTTTAATATATATTCTGGAAGGCTGGCATTCTACTTAAGAAGTTTGCTCATGAGAAGGACCTTTGATTTCCTGGTTGAGACTCTGAATAGTCATATGTTCAGAGCCCTCCTACCGCTTAGATGTCTGTGCTCCATTAATCCAGTGATGTATGTAAAGCATATAGCAATATTGCTATGTTCAAAGAGCTGGAACCCTGTCTGTCATTGTGATAATTTCTCGCTTTTATTATCTATACTTACTTTATTCTCTGTAATTAAAGTAATATTGTTAGCTCCTTTTTGAGTAGACTTTCCTTTAGAAGCAGATCAAAGTACCTGTGTCAGCAGGTCATCCTGGATATGATACGGTACTTTCTATTACACATGACTGAATTAGTTTGACAATTTACCCACAATGTATTGAGTTGTTTTAATTTGCATCTCTCTTACTATAAGTGACTTGGAGCATATTTTCATAAGACTATTATTCTTTGTATCTTAGCTTTTAGTAAGTGACTCTCAATCTTCTATATTTGCCACATCTCACTATATATATTGGATATTGGACTTAAATCAATGATATAAAATCCATACTTTTCCTACTTGGAGGCTTTGCATGAAATTAAATATATGTGTGTGTGTGTACATGTGTACACACACATATGTATGTATATTTGCATATATACATGAACATATATATTTATATTTATCAACCTTTTGTGATCTTCACTATCATTGAATTAACCAAGATTTCTCTTCCTAAAGGACTCCTAGGTAACTGCTCAGAAAACTGGTAATCAGTTGAACAGAAATTAGTTTTACACCACCATATTGTACTATATCATACAATAAGCATAAAATAGATTTATACCATAAGAGATTTTTGCTATTTTAATTCAGTAGCTTCAGTCATGTCCAACTCTTCATGATCTGATTTGGGAGTTTTCTTGGGAAAGATACTGTAATAGTTTCCCGTTTCATTCTTCAGTTCATTTTACAGATGAGTAAACTGAGATAGAAAGGGTTAAATGACTGGAAAAAGTCACCCAGTTAATGAATATCTAAGGCTGAATTTGAACTTGTGTCTTCCTGTCCTCAGACTGGTGCTACATTCACTGCACCACCTTGTTTTCCTACTGTAAGATGTAACACCATAAAATAAAAGAGAATAACATCAGAGAATTTTTACAGCTGTGAAAAAGAAAAACATTATTAACTAGCTGAGGGGTAGAAATCAAAACAATAAAAATAGACATAAAACTGAAAGGGTTTTGAACCAACAAGGATAAAGAAGGAACCTAAGAATAGAAGAAAAAAATCAGTAAACAATTTCTTTTAAATTTAAATTTATTTTCTTGGCTACAGCATTCATTTCCACAAGGTTTTGAGTTACAATTTTTCTCCCCTTCTTTCCCCTACACCCCAGCCCAAAACATTGATCCCATCATAAAGCCCCTCCCACAGTCTGTTCCCTTTTATATCCTCCTCCAATGCCCCTCTAGCTTTCCAGTAGGGCAGGGAGGGTCTCCCTGCCCCTGTCCCTATACGTATTGCTTCCCAGCTGCATTTGATTGTATAGCTTTAAATTATAGATTCTTGCAATTCCTCCCCTATCATCCACTCCCACTGGAAGAAGCAGCAATTCAATACAGGCTGTACATGTATAATTATGCAGGACATCTCCATGGTGGGCAAATTGTGAGAGGCTGATTGTATGTTCCTCCCTCCCATCCTGCACCCCTCCTTGTTTTGTTCTCTACACTGTCCCTGTACTGTTACTGAGGTGTATGCATCCCGCAACCCTCCCCCCCACCCCGCCCTTCCCTCCATCGCCACCCTCTCTAATCCCCATCCCCACTATTCTCCTGTGTGGCAAGATACTCAGTTTAGAGTTTATGTCATTCCTTCCCTAAACCAAATTCAATGAGAGTCAATGAAAGTAAAGTTGTAACAATTATCCCTTGCCTCTTCTATATGGGATGATTAACCCCATTTTGTCTCTTCCTGTCTCCTCTCATTCAAGTCCTCTCCCACTTCAAAATTTCACCTTTTGAAGAACCATCTCTTCCTAATTAATTGATCCTAAATCCTCTATGTATACATATATACCCATGCTTAGATATGTATTTATACACATATATACCCTCCTATATAGACATATGAGTAGGTATACATATGTATATATATATATATATACATTTGTATTCCCTTCACCTATCCTCATACTAAGAAAAGTTTCATAACTCACTATTATTGTTTTTGCATATTGTCATGTAAATAGTTCAACTTTGATAAGTTCCTTATGATTTCTTTCCAACGTTTACCTTATTATGCTTCTTGTGTTTGAATGGCAAATTTTCTGTTCAGTTCTGGTTTTTTCATCAAGAATGCTTGAAAGTCCTCTACCTCACTGAATGACAATATTTTCCCCTGGAACATTATACTCAGTTTTTCTGGGTAGGTGATTCTTGGTTTTAAAACCAGCTCTCTTGCTCTCTGGAATATCATATTTCAGGCCCTTTGACCCCTCAGTGTAGAAGCTACCAGATCCTGGGTTATCCTGATAGTGTTTCCACAGTATTCAAATAGTCTTTTCTTGGCAGCCTGTAATATTTTCTCCTTGGTGTGGGGATTCTGGAACCTGGCAATAACATTTCTAGGAGTTTTCTTTTGGCGATCTTTTTGAAGAGGTGATTGATGAATTCTTTCAAGTTCTATTTTGCCCTCTGACTCTCAAACATCAGGGCAATTTTCTTTGAGAATTTCTTGAAGGATGCTTTCCAAGTTCTTTTTCTGGTCATGGCTTTCAGGTAAACCAATAATTTTCAAGTTGTCTCTCCTGGATCTATATTTCCAGGTCAGTGGTTTTTTCAAGTAGATATTTCACACTGCTTTCTATTTTCTCATTTCTTTGTAACAGTTTAATAGTATCTTGGTTTCTCAAAAAGTCATTAGCTTCCACTTGCTCCACTCTAATTCTGAAGGAATTATTCTCTTCAGAGTGCTTTTGAGAGTCTTTCTCCATCTGGCAAATTTGACTTTTTAAGGCTTCTTCTATTCATTGGCTTTCTGGGCCTCCTTTGCCAGCTGAGTTGATTTGCTCTTTAAGATATTGTTTTCTTCAGTCAGGTTGTTGACTCTCTTTTCATGACTTTCTTGCATCATTCTCATTTCTCCTTCCAATTTTTCCTTCACTTCTCTTATTTGGTTTTCAAAGTCCTTTTTCAGTTGATATATAGCTTCTAGGCATTCTTCAAGTGTCTTGGAAGCATTTGGTGAGGGAGTTCTGACTGAGTTGTCTTCCTCCAGCTCCATGCGT
>CM053593.1:221081563-221117493 GCA_028646575.1 Pseudocheirus occidentalis
TTGTCTACAAAAAAGGATTCTAGAGTTTTATTGGTATTCTTACTTTGCCTCCTTTTTCTCATGTTGGCCAGTCTATTAATTGCTTGTTTTTTTAGCTCTGTGGAACTCTGCTTCCTGGAGGGGAAAAGCTCTTTTCCAAATTGTTGGGGCCTTCACAGCTGCTGGAGCTATTAGTGGAATGTTGCAGTTCCCCCCACCCCCAGCTTTGGCTCACTGAAAGTGCACCCCAGTTCCACCACTCAAGAACAAGATCCAGATCCAGGCTGCTCAATGCAAGAGCCCTTGGCCCTGATCAATCGCCTCAGCCCCCCTGTTATCTGCAGGCCAAGGGCTCTGAAGCAGCCCAATGGATGCTACTACTGCTTTCAGCCATTCCTGCTGCTACAGCCGCCTCCCACTGCTTCCTTATCCTGGGAGCAGTTTGGCCAGACCTACTCTTCTACTCCCGAGTAAGCAAAATCCACTTACCTTTCTCTTAGCTTTTTCTTCCTTCTGGCCTGATAAATGTGGTAACTGTGCTTCTGTTGCAGGTGATCTGCTCTCCTATAGGCAATCTGCTCTCGCCGACTGATGCCCTGGGGCCTGACCTGGCTGGGTTTCGGCTGCGGCTCCCAGACTGCTGCGAAGAGCCCCACCTGCTGAGCTGCCTGTAGCAACAGATGTGTTTTCTGTCTTTTGGAGAGTCTGAAAAGAGTCTGTCATTAAAGATGTATAAAGAATTAATGTAAGTATATGAAAACAAGAACCAGTTTCCAAAGAAGTAATCAAAATCTGTGAATACACCATTCTCAAAAGATGATATGAAAGCCAATAAAAATTATGGGAAAGATTTCTCCATAACACTGATGATAAGAAATATAAAATTAAAACAACTTTGAGGTTTCACCTCATACCTAGAAATATGGCAGTGCCAAAATTCAGGCTTGAAAAGGGATTACAGAAAGATAGTCACATTAATCAATCAATCAATAAAAAATTATTAAACATCTACTATATGCCAGGCACTGTACTAAACATTAATACATTACTAATTGAATGGTAAATTGTCCCTAAAAATTCCACAAAGCTATTATAAATATGCAAAAAAGTGACTAAAATATGTGTAATCTACAACACTGAGATTCTCCCTTCTAGGTATATGGCACAAGGATATTGGAGGTAGAAACAATAAAAAAAAGTGATAGCTATATGGATATATAGATATGTGGATATAGTCACTAGCAGGGATTGAGATAGGAAAATATGTTTAAATAAAGTAGCTGTCCATGAAATGAGAGAATGGGTAGCCACATTTAGGTAGATTAATATGAAGTATAATGGTGTTTTAAGAAGAGATAATTTTTAAAAATAGAACAATAGGAATATGCAGTTTAAACCCCAAGTGTGGTTACACAACACTTTTTTTCTGATTCACTAAAAGGTAAGTTAACTTGCTGACTACTTTGTATGGTACTTATTTTGTATTTATTCTTTTATCTTTACGTTTTACATTATGTCTTTCCTGATAAAATGTCTGCTCATTGAAAGAACTGTTGCACTTTCTTTCAGTTTTTGCAAGCCCATTGTCTAGCAAAAGAACACACACACACACACACACACACACAAACACGCACACCCTAGAAGACATATTTTAAAACAAATGTAAAGGAAAATTGCCCAAATATCTTAGGACCAGAAGGCAAAATACTATTGAACTAATATATAAATCTGAGTTATTTTCTTTAAAAATTATATATTTATATCCATTATTCTCTCTCTCTCTCTCACTCTCTCTCTTTGTATACATAAATATATACATACATATATATATATATATGTGTGTGTGTGTGTGTATTGCCACTGGCTAATTTTATTTAAAAAATCAAACCAACTTACCAGTATTAAAATTGGAAAGGTGAATTCACAATCAATGAAGATGAAATAAAAAGAATTATTTGGATTTATCTTATTGAGCTATTTATTGACAAAGCTGATAATCTAAATGAATGGATGAATATACTTACATAAATATAATTGTCCAAATTAGTCCAATTAAATGGAATGCTTATCTGTATCTTATAAAAATAAATTTAGTCAACCAAAATTAAACTCTATGTGATAAAAAATATTAGGACCAGATCAGTTTATAAGTGAATTATAGTAAACATTTAAAGCACAATTCATTCTAATGCTATATAAACTGAGAAGAAAAAAAAAGGTAAGGATGTCCTGTCAAATTCCTTCCACGACTAAATATGGTACTGATACCTAAACCACATAAATTGAAACTTAAGATAAAAAAAAACAACTATACACCAATTTTCCTAATGAATATTGTTGAAAATATTTAAAAAATAATTATTTTGAGGAGATTACAGAAATATATCACAATGATAATATATCATGACCTGACTAGATGTAACGTAGGACTGATTTGATATTTGAAAAGCTATAACTGTTTAAGTTTAAGAAGTTAAGTTTAAGTTATTTAAGTTAAGTTAAAGTAATTTGAATATTTCCTTACCCCTTCATAGGCTAAATGTAATCATATGGAACCCACAGGGAGAGGAACTTGCTGAAAGGGTGGAACTGGACGAGTGGAGCAAGAAGGAGCAGGAGAGAGGGCCAAAACAACTGGGAGCAATCAGTGTGGAGGCTGAACAGCTAGCGTGAGTAAGAGAGGGACATTTTTGTTTAAGGGTGTTTGTTTTGTTTTGAAGGCCTGATGGAGGGAAGACTTTGGAATGTTGGAATTCACTGCATTGGTTATGTGTACCAACTTCTTGGTTGCTATAATGCATTTGGGTTTCTGGCACTAGAACAAATGTTTTAGGCTTTGGCTTCCATGTGGAGAGTGTTACATTTTGTGATTCACAACTACACCAGCATATTCATAGTCACTGTGGGTGCTGAGAATGTTACATTGGTGTTATAAACTATAATTGATCATATTCATGAAAGAAAACAACAAAATCATATGGTAATTTCAATATATGCATTTCTTTATAAAATACAGCACTTATTCTTGTTAAAAACAAAACAAAACAGAAAGTATAGCAATAAATTGAAACTTTCTTAAAATTAGAAATATTATCTACGTAAAACTCGGAGCAAGTATTACTTGTAATGGGGGTAAGTTATAAGTGTTTCCAAGGGTGAATAAAAAAATGTGCATTATCACCTTGCTATTCAAGTTTTTTTTTACCAGAAATTATAGCTTTAGCATTAAAAGAAGAAAATGAAATTGAAATAACAAGCATAGACAATAAGGAAATGAAACCCTCAGTTTTTGCAACTGGCATTACAGTTTATTTAGAGAACCCTAGAGTAAAAACTAAAATACTAATTGGAACAAGTAACAATTTCAAAAAAGTTGCAGTATATTAAATAAACTCATAGAAATCTGCAGCATTTCTGCATATTACCAACAAAATCCAGGAGGAAGAGAAAGACAAATTCCATTTAAAGTAAATATAGAAAGTATAAAATACTTAGAAGTTTACCTGCCAAGTCTATAGACAGGAATTTTAAGGAAATAATTACAAAACACTCCACACAAGAAGATGGTGGAATAAAGGCAGGGCCCTGTCCGAATTTTTCCACAAGCCCATCCAAATATCTAGCTTAAATGATCTAAACAATTTCTAGAACAGCAAAACCCACAGAAAGACAGAGTAAAACAAATTTCCAGCCCAAGACCACCTGGAAGGTTGGCAGCAAGGTCTGTTGTTATGCAGGTTGGAGTTATTGGGAACCCCAAAATGCATGGTTACAAGGTGGGTCTGCCTCCAAAGAATTCAACCACTCAAATCTTCCAGTCAAAGTAGTGAGGTTTTATTATACACTGATTGGGCAGGCAAGATTTCTAGTAAATCTGTAGTATTTATGATACCAATACAAACGGGTAAGTTTCTAAGAATCTGCATAATTTAATGGGGGTAAGATTTATATCCTTGTTTATCAAAAAAAGACTGTAAAAATATATTGATGAGGTTAAGAAGTGGCAAGTAGCCTGGGTTAGGACAGGTGCAAATAACAAAAGGCTTGGCTGAAGCAGAGGTCCACAATGAAAAGACAGTTAAAAGCATTATAGTGGGATGTGCTGGTAACTTCATGGAAATGCCAGGACTGAAATGTGTGAGAAAGTTCAAGGACTGAGGGTCTTTTCTTTTTTAGGGGGTCAGGTCCTATAACCCTATCAGGTCACCAGGGTGAGTGAAGTGAGGAATCAGCAAACCCAAAGCAAACCTCTGGATGACTGAATCACTGACAGCAGTGTTGGTTTCCAGACCTCTTGGTCCACAGATGCCAAGGACAACTTAGAAGGTCATCAGAAAAGGTCTGTTGGACCTGGCTGAGAGAGGTGTGCAGTCTAGTGTTGTGCATACCAGTTTAGTCCTGGTCCCAGCAAACCAGGAGCAGGCATTGGGAGTAACTGAATCAATAGTGGCAGTGGTAGTAGTTAGGGGCCTCTTTTGAAACTCTCTACCCACAAACAGGGTTCAGGTCCCATCACCCCATCATTGACAAGGCAGATTAAAATACAGAGTCAGAAGAAGACAAGAAAGTCAATGATCCTACATTCAAAGCTTCTGAGAAAAGTATTAATTGTTCTTAGAACATATATGAGTTCAAAAAGAAATTTGAAAATCAAACAAGGGAAGTTGAGTAAAAATTGGGAAGAAAAATGAGAATAGCTCAAGAAAATCATAAAAATCAAGTCAACATCTTTCTAAAGGAGAACCCCAAAATACTGAAGAAAATAACACCTTAAAAATAGACTAGACCAAATGGCAAAAAAGGTCCAAAAAGTAAATGCAGAGAAGAAAGCCTAAAAAAGCAATATTGACCAAATGGAAAAGTAATTCCAAAGACTCCCTAAAGAAAATAATTCCTCAAAATTTAGAATAGAACAAATGGAAGCTAATAATTTTATGAGAAATCAAGAATTCATAAAACAAAACCAAAAGAATGAAAAAAAGAACATAATGAGAATTATCTTATTGGAAAAACCATTAACCTGGAAAATAGATCTAGGTGGGAAAATTTGAAAATTAAAAAGACATCATTTTTCAAGAAATTATAAAAGAAAACCACCCTGAACCAGAAGGCAAAATATAAACAGAAAAAATTTACCTTTCTCCTCCTGAAAGAGATTCCAAAATGAAAACTGTCAGGAATGTTATAGCCAAACCCAGCATTCCCAGGTCAAGGATAAAACAGTGCAAGTAGTCAAAAAGAAACAATTCCTATATCATGAAGCCACAATCAGGATAATATAAGATTTAGCAACTTCTACATTAAAGGATCAGAGGGTTTGGAATATGATATTCTGGAGGATAAAGGAGCAAGATTTACAACCAAGAATCACCTACCTAGCAAAATTAAATACAATCCCAGAGGGCAAAAAAATGAGCATTTAATGAGATAGGGGAACTTCAAGTATTCTTGAGAAAAGACCAGAGCTAAACAGAAAATCTGAATTTGTGATACAAGATTCAAGAGGAGCATGAAAAGGTAAAAAGGGAAGAGAAATTATTAGAGACTTGTTAAAGTTAAACCATTTACATTCTAATAAAGGAAGATGATATTTGTAACACAAAAGACCTTCCTCATTATTAGGGTAGTTAGAAAGAATGTATATAGATGGAGAGCATAGGTGTGAATTGAATATGAAGGGATAACATCTAAAAAATAAGATTAAGGGGTGAGAGAGAAATGCACCGGGAGAAAGAGAAAGAGAAATGTAGAATGGGGCAAATTACTTGTCATAAAAGAGGCAAAAAAAAGTTTTTATAGTGGAGCAGAAGGTGGGGGGGAGGGTTGAAGGGGAGTGAGTGAACCTTACTCTCTTCAGAACTGACTCAAAGAGGGGATAACATACACAACTGAATATCGATATCTATCCTACCCTATTGGAAAGTAGGGGAGAAGAGAATAAAAAGGTGGGGGGAGGGTGATAAAAGAAGTGCAGATTAATGGAGAAGGTAGCCAGAAGAAAAACACTTTTGAGGAGACATAGGATGAAAGGAGAGAGAGAATAGAATAAGCAGGAGTAGAAATGGGATGCAGGGAAATACAGTTAATTTTTCACAACTTGACTATTATGGAAGTATTTGACATATTAAAATGTATAACCTATACTGAATTGCTTGACTTCATATTGAGAGGTGATGGGGAGGGGGGAAGAGAGAAAACCTGGAGCCTAAAATTTTAAAAATTGGTGTTAATTTTTTTTTACATGTAACTGGGGGAAAATAAAATACTAAATATATTTACAGAGAAAAAAAAGAATTTGTAACATGGACTAACACAATGATTAACCACAATTCTAAAGGATTCATAATGAAATTAATTCTCTATCTGGAGGTAGATAAAATATGAATTTAGAGCATAGATTAAAATCTATTTGTTCTCTTTTTCTTTTCTTTTCTTTTATTTATTTCTATTTTGGGGGAGGGGTAAGGAAGAGAAAGGTGGGATCTTGGGTAATAGGGACATTTGTTTGTGTGACTATACTATATATTTCTACTGGGATTTGTTTTTATTGCCTTCTCAATGGTTGGTTGTAAAGCAAACATGAACAGCTTTCCAGAACAATGCTACTGTGAACAGCTTTTAAGGTTCCGATTACATAGTGAACACTTTATTCAATAACAAATTGGAGTAAAACCATTCACAGTAAATCAAGGTACAGCATTCACAATGTTACAACTTATCACAGATAATCAAAATACAACATTCACAACAACTTATCACAGAAAATGGACACCCAGTGGTCACCCAATTTTGAACAAAGTATAATCATTTAGTCAATCACTTAGTAACTCAATCATTCAATCAAATAAATCATTCAGTCATCTTTTAGGAGGCTTGCTTCCTTAAGGGTAACAAAATACAACAGTCAAAGTTCTCCACCATGAGCAGACTAAGTTACAATATAAGTCAATACTCAGCACTCTCTTAAGGAGTAGTATAAAATACACAGGCCATCCACCCCTCAGTCACAAATAAGTTACAATCTTCTTGGTCAGTACACAGTATCCAAGTAAAGTCCTCTTTCAGCTTGACTCAGGGTAGTCTCTCAGATTCTCTGGATTCCCTTCCATGGTCCCAGTTCCTACCTGGATTTACCAAACTGTCACCTGGATTCAAAGGCAGACAGATCCCAGTTCCTTGTCCAGCTCTCTGTGCTGTTCCTGTTCCATGCTGAAGCTTACATTGTCCATTACACCTTAAATCCTTCACAGTCTCTATTACTGGGAAGTCAAGGCTTAACAAAGCTACAGATTCATTCAAAGTACCAGTATCACAGTCATGCTTCCTCAGTCTTTGGCAGCTCCCAGGAGAAGCTCTAGCTGATTCCCAGAATCAAAATCACTTCATCCAGGTTCCCAAAATCAAAGTCATTCTTTCCAAGCTGGGCTTTTCCTCTTTAGTCTTATTGGCAGCAGCTGCTTCTGCCTCTATGAAGCTTATCCCAAGGAGTTCTGACTTTCCCTCTCTGGGACATTTCCTTATATACAGCATTGTTCCTCCCTTTTCAGCCACTTCCTGTTATGTCAGCAATAGGGGTTGATACTTTCTGTTTCTTTAACAGAGGCTTTTAGCTTTCCAATACAAAGGGCTCTTTGCATTTCATTACCATTACAATGGAGAAGGTTTTATTTTTTAATAAATCACTGCATGCATATAAATATACACCTATATAGCTTCTAACTGGTAGGCTAAAAAATATATTAAATGATAATAACACCTAATTTAATTTACTTATAATTCAGTGTCATACTAATCAAGATATCAAATAATTATTTTACAACTATAGGATAATATAACAAAATCCAACAAAAGATGAAAAGAAAGTATTGAGGGAATTAATGAAAAATATCAGGAGGAAAGGATATAAGCAGTACCTAATCTCAAACAGTACCACACAGCTATAATTGTCCAAGCAATTTGATATTTAGTAAGGAATAGAGATTTATCAATTGAACATGTTACAGATATAACTTTGAAGTATCACCTTACATTACTCAGATTGGTTAAAATAACAAAAAAGCTGGGGTAGCTAGGTGGTGTAGTGAATAGGGCACTGGCCCCTTCCTTCCTTCCTTCCTTTAACCTGAGTTAAAATCCAGTCTCAAACACTTAACACAAAAACTAGGCATGTGACCTCGGGCAAATCACTTAATCCCAATTGCCCTTCCTTCCCCCTCCAAAGAGAAAAAAAACAAGAAAAAAAAGATAACAAAAAAGTAATAAAAAATGCTGGAGGGAACTGGGGAACTGGAAACATAGGTACATTAATGTACTGATGGTGGATCTGTGAAGTAGTCTAGTCATTCTCTAAAGCAATTTGGAATTATGTCCAAAAATCTATTAAATTGTACAAACCCTTTAATCTAGCAATATGACTTCTAAGCCTGTACCCCAGAGAGATAAAATATAGAGGAAAAGCAACCTCCTAGGAAAATGATCCAACATACAAAATGTTATTTATAGCATTCCATTTTGTGGTAGTGATGTATTTGGAAGTGAGGGGATGCCAATAAATTTGGGAATGGTTAAAGAAGGTCCAGTACATGAATGTGATAATATTATATTGGTGTAAGAAATTATAAAGGGAACAGTTTCCAAAAAACCTGGGAAGACTTGTGTGAACTAATGCAAGTTGAAATGATTAGAACTAGTTTCTGCCTTCCTTCCTTCCTTCCTTTCTCCCTTCCTTCCTTCCTTCCTTTCTCCGTTCCTTTCTTCCTTCCTTCCTTCCTTCCTTCCTTCCTTCCTTCCTTCCTTCCTTCCTTCCTTCCTTTCTTCTTTCCTCTCTTTATTTTTTTTCTCCCCTCAAAGCTGAAAGTACAGCATCCCTACTTAGGCTCAATTCAACTAAAATTGGAACAAACACTTTGACATCTCATATTCCTTATCTGACCTTGTTCACCTTTTCCCAAGTAATCTTGTAACTCCCAGGCTCTGGAACTCACCATACATATTAATACCTAACAACTTAGTCCACTGCAGTTTCAAATTCCTAAACTCAAGGCTTTAGCCTCCCAAGAATAGCACTTATAGCATGTGCCACCATATCTGTCCCTGTCTCCAACTGTCAAGAAAAAATAATCATTTCAATGAAAAAATCATTTATGCTTTTACATAGTTTTCATTTTATTTTTCTAGTAATTTAATTGTAAATTGTTTTTTAAAGTTTTCTCTATTTTGCTAATATGTATTCATGCACGCATTTTTTCTCTCACAATGACTACCTTCATCCTGTAGGTTTTTATGTTTCTCTTTGTCATATTTAACTTATTTTTTCCTACAATTTTTTCTTTAAACCATTTATTCTGAAGATAATTACATAATTTCCATTTTTTCTTAGTTTTAGTCAGTTTTCTACAATGAAAAAACTACAATGTTTTCAAAACACTTACTTAGAAAAGACTAATGTGAAAATAATTGCAACTTATATATAAACATCTGTTAGAGATGTTCACGTGGTCATGACATTTTCAAGGAACTTGATATGATCTTTTAAATAAAAATATATAAAATTTGGTAACTGGTAATTTCAAGACAAATTTGGTAATAGATAAAAATTCAAAATATAGTGGAGAAGAAAGGAATAGGAGAAATGCAGAATTTATAAACTACACAAACACTACATATGAATTCTTTGAGAAATAAAATTGGAAATTATTGACATGGTAAGAACCAAATAATGTCATAGAAAATGAAATTCATAATATTTTAGTAGACAGGAAACAATTAATTACTGATATGATAAGCTTTTGAAAATCAGCTTTCTCTGTTTAGTCAGACAACTGACTTTTTTAGGATAAAAATTTATATAAAAGAAGACATGATAATCAATAAAAATGCACTTACCTGACCTATTGCAACAATCCAGTAACTGTGAAAAATTTAAAATTAATAGAGACCACCAACATTGATAGTTTTTGTAAAATTACAACAAATATAGTTTGATAATGTCATTTTTATTTCTTTATTGTCATTATGAGGAAAATAAAACATCCTAAAACCCTTGGTAAACAATTGATCAAATTTCCATGAAAAGGGATTATGTCAGCTAAAAGCAATATAAGTTTGGACTATGTATTTGTATAAGTCTTATCCTGAAAGATTATGAGAAGAATTATGTAGTCTTTTAACTCTTTTTGTATCCCCAGCATTTAGCACAATGCCTGGTACTAAATAAGTATTAACTAACTGATGTATCAGTGGTTGAATGACTCATTTTTTTTACCCCAATTTGGTTACTTAGTTCCCTGGGACAGTTTTGTAATTAGTTTCGCTTTGGCACAAACTTGTTTAAGATTTGAAAACAAAAAAAAAACCACCTTAGAACATATCAAGGATAATAACAAGTTCATTGAAATATTTATCATTTGGACAGCAGTATTTAGAAAGTAGGTAATAGATACAGTGAATAGATTGTTGAATTTGGAGTCAGGAGGACTTGATTTCAAATCCTGTCTCAGGTATTTACAAGCTGAGATTTCCTGGGTAAATCACTTTATCTTTTTGTACCTCAGTTTCCTCATTGATATACTAATTATTGTATAGTTATTATATATAATTTTATAATATTATAAAATAATAGCACTTCCCAGAGTTAATAGTAGTATCAAATGAAAGAATATGTAAAGCAGTTTTGCATGCTTCAAAGTTCTATATAAAATGTTAACTATCATTTCTAACCAATGAGCTTTTTTTTTCTTTTGGAAGACTATGTCTGTAATACTCATAATTGGTGCAAATGATAAAGTATTACAATAACCAGGATGCAGGAAAAAAGAATAAGAAACAAGAATTAAACTAAAGTTTTAATTTAGAAATTACCATACAAGTATTGTTGTGGGAAACAAGGTATTTGTTTGGAAATGAAGAAAATAGAACCATTTATTTGAATAAATGTGTGAAAGTTTTTGGCATTGCATTGAACTAACTAGTGATTTTTAAAATGCAAATATCCTGAGACTCTGACTCTGCCTCTTTCTCTCTCTCTCTCTCTCCCCCCTATATACCCATACATATGTATCCATATATGTGTGTATCTTGATATTTGTCCGTATTACATATACATATATATGTATGCATGTATGTATGTATGCCACTCTACCTGATAGACTATATACAAACCTACATGTTTAAAACTATGCATGAACACATGTGTATATACACACATATGTCTATATTAATACACACATACAGATATACCTACATTTGTATGTATGCATACATATATGTATGCATATAAATTGTATTATATGTGAGTAGATAGATAGACAGACAGATAGACAGATAGACATTTAGACAGACAGACAGATGGACAGATAGACAGACAGACAGACAGACAGACAGACAGACAGACAGACAGACAGATAGATAGATAGATAGATAGATAGATAGATAGATAGATAGATAGATAGATAGATAGATAGATATAGTCTATGGTTTACAGCAGCAGAAACCTGTGATTTCAGCAGTGTGGGGAAACTTACATAATGTTAAAACACCTCCCAGTCATGTAGCTAGTCAACTTCTTTCTTATTTACCACCTTGGAGTTGCTAGCAGGCAATGAGACATTAAATTAAATGCCCAACATCACATAGCCCATATGTGTCAGATTAAGGCTTGAACCCAGGTCTTCTTGACTCCAAAGTTTTCCATATCAGAGCCTCAAAGACTTAGAATATCAAAACAATAATTCTGAGAGAGTCTTAATTTCCTTCAGTGAAAAAAAGAATTTTTAAAATTTTGCCTAAAATAAGGAACATATCACTTAATAAACTATTGTTCTCAAAAGAAAAGGCATACATGCTATCCCTTCCTCCAGAAAAAAAAGAACCCAGTAAAGATAGTAACACTATCAGACACTGTTAGTTAGGTAGGAAAAAAATAACCTACACTTTTTTTCAAGAATTGTAAAGAGAGAGATAGAGAGAGAGACACACAGATTTTACAATATGTCATTTATAATGAAATGATTGGTAAATATTCAGATGAGGAACCAGTGCTGATGATAAAAAAAGAAATTTTTCCAGAACTGGCATGCAAGAATAACCTCATTTCCATTAGTTTTTAAATAAGTTGGGGGGGGGATTTTAAAGATATACTGCATTCACCAAATCTTCTCAGGGTGTTGTGCTGGAAAATACAGCATAATATAAGCAAGATAATAGTCCAGTTGGTGGACCTAAAAATGGTTAACTGATCAGAATCAAAATATAAATCTTATTAGCTTGGCATCAGTTTTGAGGGAGGTGTCTTCTGAGGATTCAAGAATCTTGGTTCTTTTTTGCTGGACATTTTTGTCAATTACTTGCATAAAGACATAGATAACAGGTTTATTAAACTTGTTAAGTGACACAAAATTGGGAGGGTGGCTAATGTACTTCATGGTAAAGGCAGGTTTCCAGAAGGACTTGATCAACTAGAACACTGGATTGCATCTAATAATATCTTTCATTTGTGTTAAAAATTCAGTTTTCAAAGTACAAGATGGGAAGATATGTCTAGATTGTAGTTTTTGAAAATAGGAGAATTTTAGTGACAATCTCACTGAGTCTGCAGTGTGACAAGACAGACAAGAAATCTAATGAAATTTTTTGTCATGTTGAAGGAGGCAGATAAGTTGATCCTATGACAAGGGTGAAGAATGAGAAGTAGGAAGCTAATAGTGTCCACTGCAACACTCTTGATATCAGGAGGTGAGGAATGCCTCCAGAATGTTGGACAGAGCCCATGTGGGGAGACACAGATAAGAACCCTTTCAGCAGGGTGGGGAAACTCACATAATGTTAAAACACCTCTGTCATGTCGCTAGTCAGCTTCTTTCTTATTTACCTCCTTGAGTATAAGTGGTCATGAATGAGCTGTGATCTGTGTCATCAGAAGGAACTTAACAGCGGTGAGATTACAGTTACATTTGAGTAGTTAAATAAGTTTTCATGGAAAATTTTGTTTAAAATTTTCTGAATGACACAAAGGACAGTGGAGAAACCTATAGTGAGATCAAGTAGGCTACAATTTTATTTCCATTGATTGTCTACACACAAGAAGAGGCATAAGAAATATTATCAAGTAAATGCATAAATGTAGAGGAAGATAGGGTAATTATTTGACAAGCTTAAAGAGTAGCCCAAACACTGCACCAAAAATTACAAAATGTAGACTTATAGCTTTAGAGCTGGAAGGGATTTCAGAGGCCTTCACACACACACACACACACACACACACACACACACACACTATTTATTTTTAGCTTTCAACATTCACTTCCATAAGATTTTAAGTTTTAAATTTTCTCCCATTCACTCTCCTCCCTACCACAAGATGGCATGCAATCTGATATAGGGTCTACTAATACAATCATGTTAAACATATTTTCACATTAGTCATGATGTAAAGAAGACTTGGAAGTAATGGGAAGAACCCTGAGAAAGAACAAAAACAAAACAACAAAAAGAAAGGCAAGCAGATGGTATTTTTCCATCTGTATTCAGAGTCCAAAGTTCTTTCTCTGGATGTGGAGAGCATTTTCTATCATGAGTCTTTTGGAGTTGTCTTAGATCCTTTTATTGTTGAAAAGAGCTAAGTGTATCAAAGTCAGTGATCACACAATGTGGCTGCTACTGTGTACAATGTTCTCCTAGTTCAGCTCATTTCACTCATCATCAGTTCATATATATCTTTCCAGGTTTTTCTGAAGTCTGCCTGCTCATCACTTCTTATAGCACAATAGTATTCCCTTACATTTATATACCACAACCTGACCAACTGCTCCTCAATTGATGGGAATATGCTCAATTTGTAATTCTTGGCCAACACAAAAAGAACTGCTATAGTATTTTTGTATATGAGGGTCCTTTTCCTGTCTTTATGTTCTCTTTGGGATATAGACCTATAAGTAGTTGTGCTAGGTCAAAAGGTAAGCACAATTTTATAGCACTTTGGGCATAATTCCAAATGGCTTTCTAGAATACTTGTATCAGTTCATAACTTCACCAACAATGGATTAGTGTTTTAATTTTCTCACATCTACATTTAGCATTTTCGTCTTTTGTCATGTCAGTTAATCTGATAGGTGTGATATGGTACCTCAGAGTTGTTTTGATTTGCATTTCTCTAATCAAGAGTGAATACTATATCTGGCTTTGATTTCTTCCTCTAAAAATTCCCTGTTTATATATTTTGACCATTTATCAATGGGGGAATGACTTGTATTCTTATAAATTTGACTCAGTTCTCTGTATACTTTAGGAATGAGGCCTTTATTAGAGACACTGGCTCTAAAAATTGCTTCCCAGTTTTCTGCTTCCTTTCTAGTCTTGGTTGTATTGGCTTTGTGCAAAAAACTTTTAAGTTTAATGTAATCAAAATCATCCATTTTGCATTTCTTAATGTTCTCTCTTATTTCTTAATAAATTCTTCCCTTCTACAGAGATCTGACAAATAAACTACTCTTTGCTCTCCTAGTTTCATAGTATTAGTCTTTGTATATAAATCATGTAATCATTTTCACTTTATCTGGGTATAGGGAAGTGGTTCTCAACCTTCCTAATGCTGTGACCTTTTAATACAGTTCCTCATGTTGTGGTGACCCCCAATCATAAAATTATTTTCATTGCTACTTCATAATTGTAATTTTGCTACTCTTATGAATCATAATGTAAATATCTGATATGAAGGATGTATTTAAATTGAACATAATCCACAGGTAGAGAACCACTGGTAGGGTATAAGATGTTTGTCTGTGCCTAGCTTCTCCTAAACTATTTTCCAATTTTCTCAGCAGTGTTTTTAAATAGCAAGTTCTCATCCAAGAAGCTGGAGGCTTTGGATTTGTCAAATACTAGATTACTGTGGATACTGGCTGCTTGTGTGTCTTGTGCACCTAACCTATTCCACTGATCAACCACTTTATTTATTAGCCAGTACCAAGCAATCTTGATGTTTGCTGCTTAATAATACAATTTAAGGTCTGGTATAACTAGGCCACCTTCCCTTCCATTTTTTCCCATTAATACCCTTGATATTCTGGAATTTTTGTTCTTCCATGCGAATTTTATTATTTTTTTCTAGTTCTACAAAATAATCTTTTGATAGTTTGGTATGACATGGAGCCTTTTTAAATATAGAGAAACTGAGGCCAAGGGAGATAGAATAAATTTGAATGAGGTTACTTAGGTAGTAAGTGTGAAAAGCAGGATTTCAGTGCAAGTCTTCCAGTTTCAGAATAATCACTCTTCACATTGCATCATGCTTCTGTTCATTTTTAAATTACCTGGAAGAAGTTCTCCAGTATACTGCATGCCTCTATGAAATGCCTATGTACAAATATGGTCAATAAAAGCACATTTTTAAAAGTACCAATGTTTAAGTAGTGATGTGTTTGAGAAAGCCTTTTGTAGTGGATAGAATAGGGGACTTAGAGTCAGAAAGACCCTGGTTGAAAAGCAACCATTAATGGTGACCACATGACCTGGGAATAGTAAATATAGTACCTACCTCACAATGCTGTTTTGAGGCTTAAATGAGATAATACATATACAATGTTTTAGAAACTCAAAGCAGTCAATTATATCAGCTATTGTTGTCATTATTATTACCATTAACTGGTACATGCTCCCTAACCTTCCTATTGGACCATAAGCTGAAAACTCATTAAATATATAACTAAGTCTTATGTCAGTTTGTATTTCTAGTTTGTTTAAAAAATTGTTTGCTAAATATTGAATGAGCATTGATTTTATCTCCACATTTATCATAAATGTAAAGCCTTAATTTTTTACAGAAAGTTTGAAAATTTGTGGTACATAGCACAAATTATATGTGATTAGGGAATTTTTTTCAATGCTTCAATGCATACATATTTGCCTATATGTGTAGGTAAACACACACATATAACATAAATATACATACACATACATGTGGCATATTCATTTTACTGCATTACAGTGTTAAATGTTATAACTAGAAGTTTCATAAATATAAGGGGCCACCTAGACAATGCCACAAACATAAGATGAAAAGTGGAAAACTTTCAGTAGTCAAGAGAGGAGTTTGTTAGATTTAGTCAGACATTTTACAATCCATTGAATTCTAAGTTGCTATTATTATTTTAAAACAACAGCAGAATGTATTATCTTCTTAGACAGGGTTATCTAAATTGATCAGGGACTTTAGAGATAAAGTAATCCATTACTTTCTTTTTAAAAATGAAGAAAAGAATGCCCAGAGGAGTGAATAGTCTTGCTTATTGTCATACAAATAATGATTAGAGGAACTGGAGTTTGGACTCAGGTATTATGTTGCAAATCCAGTACCCCTTCTGTTATGCCAGTTCTTTATATAATCTGAGTGTTATGGGTTTTTTATTCAGGTGAGGGTTATCTTTTTGGGTCAGGATGTATAGGGCTTACCTATACCCACCTCAACAGGCCTCAGGCATCCCCAGTTCCCATCCACTCCGGGAGAAACAGCTGCACAGAAAAATTCAGGACACAGGACTTGCTTCTAGCTTTTATTGAGAGTTCATCCTCTATCTGAGTGTGGCTGGACTGGACTGGACTGACCTGGACTTGACTGCCCCTGCCTCAGAGTAGCCTGTATTTAAGTCCTTTCTCCAGGGCCCCTTAGGGCTCCTCCCCTGACCATGCCCTGGCCACAATTAGCCAATGTGTCTCACCCCGAAGGCGGAGAGATTATCCTGCTTATTGTAAGCAGGAGCAGCCTTTGCATTTTGCCCCCAGGTGATCATGTGCACTCCTGTTAGCTGAGGATTGGCTCAACCCTTCCATCTCACGTGGAGTATCCACGACCCTCTTTAGGAGTCTCCTCCCCATGTGAGGTATCAGAGACCTAACATCTGAGTTGAAATTTGAGGACTTTACAAATTTAAGAAAACTTTGAAAATAATAAATTTGGAATATTCTAATAAATTGGAAATTGGTGGCATTTTTTATGTAGAAATTGAAAATAATGGGATACTATGCTGGCTGAACATTAAAGTGTCAATATTCCTGAAATAGCCATCTAACATTTCATTAATTAAGCTAAAATGTCACATCAATTATTTATTCAAAGAATTCTATATTATATTTCTAATTGCATTTTATGTCTCTAAAATGCTTACAATTTGTATTTAAGCATTACTGGGTCTCATTTGAGTTCTGGAAGGATTATTGAGAGCATAGCAAAATCCTTTTTGGTGATTTCACTGAGATGGTAACTGAGGAACAATTGTTTTGATGCTCCCTGGCATACTCTGAATTTTCATTCTGCTCATTTCAAGTGTTAAGAAGACTTGAGAGAAATACAATACACATTTATCTATTCAATTAAAGATTAAAATTATTTTTATGTGATGTTTAATTATCCTCAAAATTTTTCATAGAAACAATTTTAGCATTCTTTTTTTAAAATTTGAGTTCCAAATACACTTCCTCCTTACTCCCTCCTGCCTCCTTGAGAAGGCAAGCAGTTTGATACAGGTTTTACATGTGCAATAATACAGAGCATATTTTTACATTAGTCTCGCTATTAAAGAAAAAAAAGACAAAAAAGAGAAATACAAAAAGTAAAACAAAACAAAACATACTTCAATCAGCATTCAGACTCTATCAGTTCTTTTTCTGGAGATGAATGGCATTTTTCATGTAAGTCCTTCAGAATCGTCTTGGATTATTGTATTATTAAAAATAGCTAAGTAATTCACAGTTGATCATCAAACAATATTGCTATTAGTGTATACAACCTTCTCCTGGTGCTGCTTATTTCATCTATATCAGACCCTAAGTCTTTACAAGTTTTCTGAGAACATCCTTCTAATCATTTCTTATAGTACAGAAGTATTCCATTCCAATCATATTCCACAACTTGTTCAACCATTTCATAGTTTGTGGGCATCCCTCAATTTGGAATTCTTTGCTGCTACTAAAAAGGCTGATATAAAGTATTTTGTACAAATGTATCCTTTTCCTTTTTGTTTTTTGTCTCTTTAGGATACAAACCTAGTAGTGATATTGCTTGGTTTAAGGGTATACAACATTTCATAGCCCTTCAGATATAGATCTATATTGTTCTCCAGAATAGTTTGAACAGTCTATAATACACCCACAAAGCATATTGTATTATCCCGTTCAAAATATGTTATTTTTTTCAATTCTGTCATATCACTCAATCTGATAGATGTGGGGTGGTGTTTAAGAATTGTTTTAATTTTAATTTATTTAATCAATAATTATATAGAATATTTTCCCATAAGACTATAGATAGCTTTGATTACTTTGTCTGAAAAGTTCCTATTCATATCATCTGACCACTTAACAATTGGAGAGCAACTCTTATTTTCATAATTTTTGACTCAATTCTCTGTATGTTTGAGGATTGAAGTCTTTATCAGATAAATTTACTGTGAAATATTTTTCTCACTTATGATTGTGTATTTTCCTCCATGCCATATCCCCCCATTTCTCTCTCTCCCTCCCTCTCTCTCTCTCTCTCTCTCTCTCTCTCTCTCTCTCTCTCTCTCTTTCCTTTAACCATATCCATCATCAAAAGCATTTTGCTTTTGACTACTGTCTCACTCAATATATCCTCCCTTCTATTATCCCCTTCTCCCCTCTTATCCCCTTCTCTACCTACTTCCATGTGGAGTAAGATAGATTTCTAAACCCAACTGAGTGTGTATATCACTCCCTCTTTGAACCAATTATGAAAGTAATGTTCATGTGCTGCCACCCACATCTGCCCACATTCCCCTATATTGTAAAAGTTCTTCCATGTCACTTTTATGTGAGATAATTTACCTCAATCCATCTTTCTCTTTCCCCTTCTCCCACTGCATTCCTTTTCCTCACTTCTTAATTTTATTTTTACTTTTACATAATTATCCAATCATATTCAACTCACATCCTTCAACTCTGTCTATGTATACTCCTTCAAACTGGCCTAATGATAAGAAAGTTCATTGGAGTTCCAAGTATCATTTTCCCATGTAAGAATATAAACAGTTGAATCCTTTTTTTTTCTTTTTCCTGTTTACCTTTTAATGCTTCTCTTCAGTTTTACTTTTGAAAGAGAAATTTTCTATTCAACTTGGGTTTTTTTTCATAAAGAATACTTAAAAGTTCTCTATTTTATTGAATATCCATTTTCCCCTGGAGAATTTTACTCAGTTTTGCTGGGTAGGTGATTTGTGGTTTTAATCCTAGTTCCTTCAACCCTCTAGAATTATATATTCCAAACTTTTTAATGTAGAAACTGCTAAATCCTGTGTTATCCTGACTATGGTTCCATGACATTTGAATGGTTTCTCTCTGGTTGCTTGTAATATGTTCTTTGTAACATGGTTGCTCTGTAATTTGGCTATAATATTCCTAGGTGTTTTCATTTTAAGATCTCTGTCAATGGTAATTGATGGATTCTTTAAATTATTATTTTAACCTCTAGTTCTAGAATAACAGGGCAATTTATGATTAATTAAAGAATTCCTGAACATCATTTATCCTCAAGTATATGATACTAGAATCCTTTTCTTTAAGATGCTATTTTTCTCTGTATCATTTCCATATTTTGATTAGTTCTCCTTTCCTATCCTTTCTTCTCCTCCTCCCACCTTCTCCTTTACTGTTCTGTCCTGTCCTATACTTTTCTTTCCTATCCCGTCCTTCCCTGTCCTCTCCTTTCCTTTCCTCTAGATTCTCTACAGACAATACAATTAGGAGTGTTGTTTTTATCAATTCAATTTTGATTACAAAGTAGTTTGTATCATAGATATTTCGTTGGACTGGTAATCATGATAACCCACAATGCAGTGGTTCTCAACCTTTCTAATGCCTCAACCCTTTAATACTCATATGTGGGTATATCTGCATGTGGACAGACCCACTGGAGATGGATAGAGGAGTGTGGTGTCTTGGTTCCTAAGAACTATTTCCGATGGTCTTAGTCAAGTCCTGTGATCCCTGTGAAAGGATTGTTCAACCCCCAAAGAGTCGAGACCCACAGGTTGACAACCGCCACCCTAATGGATATATTTTTAAGAAAGGACAAACTCCATACTAACTAAACTTTATTATATATGTAAACAGTGAATTATTACTTTTTTGCATTTTTGCTATAAAATTTAAATAATTACATATTAAATTATGCAAAATAATCACCTCAATAAAATGTTGAAATGTTTTGTCATTTAAAGGTTAATTAATATCTGAAAGTATTTTTTAAAATAAAAAAACTTAATTTAAGTTTCATTGGCAATTTTTCTGGACATTTTAAGTTTCCTCATATTTTAAAATTCAAGATATATTTAAGTCATTGGTTATGTTACTAGAAGTCTTAGTAAATTAGAATGAAATAGATTGTCAGTGCAAACTGGTAGTTTATGAGTATTCTTATATTAGGCATGAATTATTTTCTTGTCTCAAAACCTACACCTAAATAGTGACTTCATGTTGTGCCATTAATTAAACCAAACTCATCTGTCTTATTTGCAATAAATTTGACCTGACACTTTGATTAAAAAATCAGACAACTTAGATGACCTAGGAATTTAGATCTCCAGGAAAATTAACCATGTTGCATTACAAAATAACATCTTAATGAAAGACATACACACACACATATACATGCATACGTACATATACACACATGCATACATACACAGACATATATGTGTGTATGTATGTGTGTGTGTATATATATATGTATGTATTATTGGACCATTGACAGGTTTTAGTAATGGCATATTTGATACCAGTGGCTAGGTCTGTAGAAACATATGAATTAAATTCTTCTGAAATATGTTCTTTTTTTTTGGTGCTTTTTTTTGGAGGGCAATAGGGGTTAAGTGACTTGCCCAAGGTCACACGGCTAGTTTTTGTGTTAAGTGTCTGAACTCACGTCCTCCTGACTCCAGGGCTGGTGCTCTATTCACTGCACCACCTAGTTGCCCCCTGAAATACCTTCTAAGTAGTATTAAGAAATATCAAGTATTTAAGGTACCTGATATAGCATGTCATCAAAGTTATTGTGACAATGTGGAAAGTACTAGTTAGAAAACTCAATAGTACTCAACTTAATACTTAGGCAAGTTGTCATCATATCTGGGAGTTTTGTTCACCCTACAAATTTCACCTGAGTAAACAGTATGGGAGCCCAAAAAGCTAATTGGGTCTCAGGCTATGCCCACAGAGGCATAACACTGCTGGGAAAGAGAGCTGACTTTACCAACCTGACCTGCCATGAACATCAAATTTGATTACTTCATTCAGTTCTAGTCATAAAAGTTTTGGAAAGATAATTTGTTGTTTAGGAGGAATAGTTTGTCTATGAGCAAATTGGAGTGTGCCTAGGAGGTGAGTGACTGGAAAACAAGCCATATGGAGATAGATAGAATGTGAAATGTGTCAGTCAGGAGAATAGAAACATAGCAGGATGGGACATGCTTTTTTGTTTTCTAATATTTGATGGACTTCCCTGTGGGAAAGTAATTAGATGTGTTCATCTTGGACTTGGAGCAGTAAAAATGGATTTTCAGAGGTAAATTTTAAGTCCCTAAAAAAGAAGCATTCCAAATGACCTGCTTCCCAAAGTTATGGAATTTTCCATCACCTAATGTCTTTAATCAGGGGCTGGATGACTGTTTGCCAAGCATGTGTAATTAGGGACTAATTTTTTAAGTAAATTGAACTAGATGACTTTTGAGATCTATTCTAACTCTTGTTATGTTCTATTTTTCAATGAAATTACATGAATTAAGTGCATAGCAAAGCTACTATTCTGTACTACTTTAGTCTGCTCCTCTCTTTTTGGTCATTGATACTGTGTATTATCACTAGAAAGTCAATTGTCACTTACCTATTCTTTCATTCTTTCTTTTTTTTGGCACATTCATTTAACAAATCTTTACTAAACACTAAGTATAAAGCACAGACTGGTTAGTATTCAGGGAATTGTTGAGTTACATAAGATGCAATCTCTTTTTATGAAAATAATTTTCTATAAGTCAAACAAAGCAAAGTCCGGAATTTAAGATGTATGAGAATTACGAATGTTTTCAAGGATAGGATTTTCATCAGTGATCTCTCAAGTGGACAGTCATATATCAAGATCCTTTCACACATCCCTTCCCTTTTACTACATCTGCATCTCTACCCTAACACACATGTTAATTTTGAAAAGGGACTGAGTCAAATATTTATTAGAAAAAGACCTGGCATCGAAGGATCTGGGTTCAAATCAGACCTCTGGAACTTATTTTGTGATCTTAGACAATCACTAAAACTCTTTTGGACTTAGTCTTTTTTTTCTCTTCTAAATTAAATGGGTTGTACTCAGTGGTGTATTGGGGTCAGTTCCTTGTGACCACTAAATTTTCATAGTATATTTTTACACCTTGGTAATCAGGAAACAAACCAAATTGCAATTAATTTATTGTCTTGCTGATAGTCTAAAGAAAGTGATAGTGGAAACATCAGTAATTTAAAATAAATATAAGCCTGAGTTTTTGGACAACCAGGTGTTGAACATTTATTAGAATGCACAGGGTTGTGCTAGATGGCCTCTGAAGTTCATTCTAGTTTAGTTCTATGATACTGTCAATCATGAAGGGATAATCAAGTACGAAAAGGGAGATCATCCATCTTTTCAAGTAGAATATAAGCTCCTTGTTGACAGGATTGTTATGTTTTTGCCTTTGTAACCTCTAGCATCTAGGAGCTATAGCTTGGCCCCTAATAAGTACATAATGAAGGCTTGTTGATTTAATTCACAGGTAGGAGGGACAATTTATGAAGTCATCTGTTATGTCAGCACTGAAAATCTTTTATAAAGAATGTCTACCCACTAGAAAACCAGCACATATCATGAACGTTTGTCTTTAATCCTAAGTGACCTACCAGAAATTCACATCTTGAATCAGATTATTCTATTTATCAGTGAAACAGCCTTGCAAGCCTTGAACTCTCCTTCCTGACTCTGGGGATATTGATATGAATGATGATATGGATCTGGGCCAAATCTTACTTCATTTAATGATCCCATTCTACTAGGATGGATCTTGAAATGGAAAAATAAAAAGGTGATATAATGACATTCTGAAACATAATGTGAAGCCAAATACAGGAGTGGAGCTGTAATTGGTTCCTAGTTTCAATGCAAGTGATTTTGTACATCTCTAGCTTCAAACAATTCCTAAATTAAATGATAATTTACATTAGAAAATTAACAGTTTCTGTAAATCCTATTGTGGTGTAGTCCTCCATATGAAAACTATGTTTCTTTTATAGGAAAAGAATTACTAAATCTAAAGGAAATGCAAATCATTTTGCATTTTACTAGGTCTGGTTACTCATTGAATTGATAAGAATAATCAATAGGTCGTACTGACACATTACCCAAATAAATTCTCCTCTTAGTTTCACTTTGGCATAGGAGGCTCTGGTTGATTTATTACTTAGCATTTGCATAATGCTTTTTATGTGCTAAACACTTTATGATTTCATTTCTCATGGCACTCCTATGAAGTGAATCATTTTTATTAGACTTGTTTTCTAGATCAGTAAATTGAACCACAAAGAAGAGTAGTACATTGTATAACATAAGGTCTGATCTCTACCCAGCCATGAGAGCCAAGGTTTATTTCTTATGCCTGAATCACAAGACCACTGCATGTTTACTACATGTTGTTTTTAAAACACCTTTGATATTTAATCCTAAAATCCTTCTTGATCAGTATTATTCACAATTTGGGGACTCTGTATTTTCTTTAAGAAAAGGTAAGTAGCAGATGTCTACCCATTTACCTATTTCAGGGTGGTGAGAGTTTCTCTTACCTAGGCCATGGAAACTAAAGCTTTGCCTCAGAATGCTGACATGGAAAGCTATCTTCCATTAAGCAGTTGTTAGGAGACCAGTCAGTGTTTTATCCCTCAGCTCCCCCATGGACTTTTGACACAAGATACTGACTTTGTTCTTTTATAAGAACATGGATACCACTCCTAGTATCTTATTTTCATAATTCTATCCTTGACTGTCTCCAGTCCTCATCCCTACCCCCATAAAGGCTGGCTGAACTCAGTTAGAAGAACCAATCCAATTTTCAGCAGGATTCCAAGTGTGGTAGAACTGTATTCTGCTTGCTTCAACAAAAACCCTGCAGGACTATGCTTAGTACCTTTTGTTCCTTGTTCTATTGTCCTCTGTACTGTCATTACTACCAGATATACTTTCCCCCTACCCATGATATACACATATTCACACACATACATTATTCCCTGCAATCAACATTTTTTTCACAGCAGGTAAAAGAAATCCTAGTCTTAATGCTATGTTGCTGGGCTAGGATATATTGGATCTGAACTATGATTTCACTAGCATGGGAACCTATCAGGGAGGAACCTTCTTAAACTGATTCAAATTGGCTCCTAACTTGCACAAGTTCCTGTCTTAAGAAAAAAAAAGTATTTTTTTCCCACTTACATGTTAAGATAATTTTTAGCATGCGTTTTTGACAAGATTATGAGTGCTAATCTCATTTCTCTCCTCTCTTCCTAAAATAATAGGCAATTTGATATAGGTTGTACATATGTTATCATGTAAAACATATTTGCATATTATTCACATCATGAAAGAAGAAAAAGATCAAAAGAAAAACATGAAAAATGGAATAAAGTTTAAATAAAAAGTGTGCTTCAATTTGCTTTCTGAGTTCCTCAATTCTTTTTTTTAATTTTTAAATTAATTAATTTATTTTAGTCTTCAACATTCATTTTTTTGGGGGGGTCACACCTTTTAATAGAAAACACAAAGATCGGACAAAACAGCTAGAGTAGAAAATGAGGGGAAAATACAGGCTGTGGATGTGTAATTATACAGGACATCTTCATAGTGGACATATTGTGACAGTGATCATATGTCCCTTCTTCCTATCCTTCCCCCGCCTTGTTCTGTTCTCTACCCTGTCCCTGTCCCTTTACTGAAGTGTGTGCTTCCAGCATCCCTCCCCCAGACCCTGCCCTCCCCTCTGGCATTCTGCCACTCATCCCCATGCTCCCTCCTCTCCTGTGTGGTGTCATGCCCAGTTTAGAGTTTATGCCATTTCTTCTTTAAGCCAAATTCAATGAGAGTAATTGAACTTAAAGTTGTAACAGTTATCCCTTGCCTCTTCTATATGGGATGAATAACCTCATTTTGTCTCTCCCTGTCTACTCTCATTCTAGTCTTCTCCCACCTCAGAATTTCACCTTTTAAAGTATCATCCCTTTGTATTCAATTGATCCTATACCCTCTATATACACATATACACACATGCTCAGATATGAATTCATACACATATATAGCCTCCTATATAGACATGTGTGTAAGTATAAATATATACACACATATACACACATATATGTATATACATATACATACATATACATATATACATATACATACATATATATATATATATACACACACACACACACACATTTGTATTCCCTTCCCCTATCCTCATACTAAGAAAAGTTTCATAAGTTACTACTATCATTTTTCCATATTGGCATGTAAATAATTCAAATTTGATAAGTTCCTTATGCTTTCTTTCCCCTGTTTACCTTCTCATGCTTCTTGTGTTTGGTTGTCAAATTTTCTGTTCAGTTCTGGTTTTTTCAGCAAGAATGCTTGAAAGTCCTCCACCTCATTGAATAATCATATTTTACCCTGGAATACTATGCTCAGTTTTCCTTGGTAGTTGATTCTTGGTTTTAATCCCAGCTCTCTTGATCTTCAAAATATCATATTCCAGGCCTTTCGATCCCTCAGTGTAGAAGCTGCCAGATCCTGGGTTATCCTAATAGTGCTTCCACAGTATTCAAATGGTTTCATCTTGGCAGCCTGTAATATTTTCTCCTTTAACTGGGGATTCTGAAACCTGGCAATAACATTTATAGGAGTTTTCTTTTGGGGATCTTTTTGAAGAGGTGACTGGTGCATTCTTTCAGGTTCTATTTTGCCCTCAGATTCTAAAACATCAGGGCAATTTTCTTTGAGGATTTCTTGAAAGATGCTTTTCAAGTACTTTTTCTGGTCATGGCTTTCAGGTAAACCAAGAATTATTAAATTGTCTGTCCTCAATCTATCTTCCAGGTCAGTGGTGTTTTTCAAGGAGATGTTTCACATTGCTTTCTATTTTTTCATTTGTTTGTATTTGTTTAATAGTATCTTGATTTCTCATAAAGTCATTAGCTTCTACTTGCTCCACTCTAATTCTGAAGGAATAATTCTCTTCAGAATGCTTTTGAGATTCTTTCTCCATCTGGCAAATTTGACTTTTTAAGGCATTCTTCTCCTCATTGGCTTTCTGGGCTTCTTTTGCCATTTGAGTTAAACTATTTTTTAAACTGTTGTTTTCTTCAGTCAGGTTTCTGACTCTCTTTTCATGATTTTATCACATCATTCTCATTTCTCTTCCCAATTTTTCCTCCACTTCTCTTGTGTGTTTTTCAAAGTCCTTTTTCAGTTGATGTACAGGTTCTAGGCATTCTTCAAGTGTCTTGTAAACATTCGTTGTGGAAGTTCTGACTGAGTTGTCTTCCTCCAGTTCCATGCTTTGATCCTTTTTGTCCACAAAAAAAGGATTCTAGAGTTTTATTTCTGTTCTTATTTTGCTTCCTTTTCCTCATGTTGGCCAGTCAATTAATTGGTTGGTTTTTTTTTTAGCTTTGTGAAACTCTGCTTCTGGGGGGAAGCACTGTTCCAAATCACTTGGGTTTCCCAGCTGCCAGAGGTATTAGGGGGGTGTTGCAGCCCCCACCAGCTTTGGCTTGTTGAAAATGCACCCCAGGACCACCACCCAAAACCGTGATCCGGATCCAGACAACTCAATGCAAAAGGACTTTGCCCTGATCAATTCAACTCAGCCCCACTGCGGGGTCTGCAGACCAGAGCCTCTGAAGCAGCCCAGTGGGAGCAGCCCCTGGTTACAGCAGTTCCTGCCATTCCCCCACTGCTTCCTTGACTTGGGGGCAGATTGGCCAAACTGCTTTTCCTCCCCCAAATTTAGCTTGAAAGCTTCATTCACTTTCACTGACCTTCTCTAATCCTTGCTTGATAGATGTGAAGATTGCTCAAGGTGCTGTACATCTTCTCTGAAGTAGACTCATGCTGTGGCTTTGGAAGCTCGGCTCCTCCCAACCACCCTGTGGCCTCACCTCGGTTTCATTTTCAGGCTGGGCTGGCCTCAGCTCCAGGCCTGCCGCGATGAACCACTCCTGCCGAGCTGCCTTCAGCAAGAGATGCGTTTTCTGTATTTTTGTGAGTTTGAGAGCCCTAGAATTTGTTTAGAGTCATATTTTATGGGTATTTAGGGTGGCTGTGTGGGAGCTACAGAACTTTGCTGCTCCTACACTGCCATCTTGGCTCTGCCCCCCTGTAACTCATTGTTAATTGGAGATAGGCAAATTGAAAGAATTCTAAGGTAAATTTGCCTATTAGTTTGACTCAGGGCAGAAATGGTAAATGACCAATACTGGAGGAGTTGTCGGAAAAATTAGACATTATTGCCTTGTTGGTGGAGTTGAGATTCAGTCATTCTGGGGAACAATTTATAACTATACCCAAAGGGACATGAACCATGCATAGTCTTTTATTTAGCTATGCCACCATTAGGTCTGTAGCCTAAAAGAGAGAAAACATCAAAAAAGGAAAAGGATCTACCTGTACAAAAATATTTATAGCAGCTCTTTTCTGATAGAAAAAAAATGGAAAATCAGGGGAAGCCCATCAGTTGGAGAATGGATGAATGAATTGTAGTATGTGATTGAAATGGACTACTATTGTGCTATAAGAAATGATGAGCAGAATGCTCTTAGGAAAACCTGAAAAGACTTGCATAAACTCAAGCAAAGTGAAATGCACTGTGTATAAAGTAACAGCAATATTATAAGATGATCAACTGGGAATTACATAGCTATTCTCAGCAATTTATTCATCCAAGATAACACTGAAAGACTTATGATAAAAGATGCTATCTATCTACAGAGAAAGAACTGATGGTGTATGAATACAAATTGAATCATACTCTTTTTGCTTGATTTTTCTTGAGTTTTAAAAAAATCTTTTCTTTCACATAACTTTTATGAAAATGTTTTGTGTGACTACACATATATCACCTGTATTAGGATTTTTTTTTTGCCTTCTCAATGAGTGGTGGTGGTGTGGGAGTAAATAAGAGTTTAGATCAAAATTTTAAAACTGAATGTTAAAATTTGTTTTTACATCAAACAGGGGAAAAATAAAATTCTACACAAAGAAAAAGAAAACAAATCAGAACTCTGTGAGTAATGAATAAAAAGGTGACTCCTAGGTTTAAATGAAAGTAATGATTCATTTAAACATTGTTTTATAAAATAATAAAGTATTATAATCCTCAATCTTAGAGATTAAGTCTATTTATTATTTTGCAAAGTTTAAATTATATATCTCTAATCATCCAAGTTGTAGCAATTTCAATTAACATAGCTTTAGTTACAGAAATTAGCTTAGAATTTGCTCAATAATGTCAAATCATCCATACATTCCTCATATAAATTCTATTTTATCTTGACGTATAACCTTTTTAATATATTGTAAACTTTTAGCTAGTATTTTACTTAGGATTTTTTGCATCCATTTTCAGTAATGAAATTGGTTTATAATTTTCTCTCTCTGTTTTACTATTGCTGGTTCAGATATCAATATGATCTTAATTCCATAAAAGGAGTTTGATTGGAACCTTTCTTGACCATATCATTCAAAGTAATTTATTTAATATTGGAATTAGTTTTTCTTAATATTTTTGATATATTTACTTGCAAATCTATTTAGTCCTGGTGCTTTTTTTCTTAGGAAGTTCATAAATTCAACCTTTTTTCACCAAGGGCACTTCATTCTTGTAGATCATATCACCAAGAGAAAAAAATCTAGTTTAAATTTGTTTCAAGTTTTCCCAAATTGCCTCAGAGTAGGCAGTTGTTGACTCTCCTACAGGCAAAGTAGTATAAGATGCCCATCCCCTTTTCTGTTGCACACCTCAGTCCCTCCTCTTTTATATGACCAAGTTAAATTTATAGCCATTGTGAAAAATAAATAAATAAATGACAATTAATGGTTCGATGTTAACCTAGAAGGATTATACCTGTCTCTCTGGAGAGTTCCGCTTTTCTTTTTTTTATTTGATTAAAAAAATGCAATAACATGAATAAAAATCATGGTATTCTTAACAAATTTGTGGGTAAGAAAAATGAGAGGGATAACAAATGTGGTACATAACAAATCTGAGATCTTGAATATCTCACTGAGTGGGAATGATAGGTCAAATACATATAGGTAAATTTTGAAGGGGAAAAATATAGCTATTCAACAAGCATTTACTCTGCAATGTAAGACTACAGAATTTATTCTAACATTTTTTTTCTCTCAGTAGCCTAACAAGTAGTTCTGGCCATAAATGTTGCTTACTCATGTTCTATTTTAAAGAAATATTTCTCTTAATTCCTTTAAATATCAATATTAAATCATTGCACAAGTCCTTGCACATAGTTGAAGTCCAATGAATCAATTTGATGTTTAAAGAATGAATGGTTTGAGGTACCAATGAAACCTAGCTCAGAAAACCTAGAACTCAAGACTTATAAGCTAGCAAATCTCTGTGGATCTGTTACTTCAGAATAATAGGAAGGAAAGGGAGGGGGAAAGGATTGAATAATCTCTCCCTCTAAAATTATTTAGAGTTATAAGCTTCACTTTTATTTTACTTCTTTACTACTAGCTTCCATCCAGAACAGAGCTTAATTTTATTTTAAAAAATATCTAAAAATTTAAAAAGCAGAAGAGTAAAAAATGATTCTATGTGAAACCATGAATCTTTTTATGTACACCTTGCTTTGTTATTTTTTAAAGTATGAAATTAATTCTAATTTTTAAAATATCTCTCCTGGATCTATTTTTCTAGGTCATTTGTTTTTTCCAATGAGATATTTCATATTTTGTCCTATTTTTCATTCTTTTGACTTTATTTGATTCTCTTTTGATATCTCATAAAATCATTAGTTCCTATTTGCCCAGTTCTAACTTTTAAGGTCTTATTTTCTTCAGTGAATTTTTGTACCTCCATTTCCATTTGACCAATTATACTTTTTAAGGAGTTCTTCTCTTCAGTGACTTTTTGTGCCTCTTTTACCATTTGACCTATTCTCTTTTTTAAGTTGTTATTTTCTACAATATATTTTTTGTGCCTCCCTTGCCAAGTTTTTGACTCTTTTTCATGATTTTCTTGCATCACACTTATTTCTTATCCCACTTTTTTATCCACCTCTCTTTCTGATTTTTAAAATCCTTTTTGAGCTTTTCCATGGCCTGAGGCCAATTCATATATTTCTTTGCAGCTTTCAATGCAGGAATTTTGACTTTCTTATCTTCTGTGTGTATGTTTTGATCTTCCTTATCACCACTGTAATTTTCTATGGTCAGATTTTTTTCTTTTTATTTACTCATTCTCTAGTCTATTTCCCAATTTTTACCTCTATTCCAAGGTAGGGTTCTGCTTTTCTAATGGAAGAGGTAGTGTACCAAGTTTCAGGTTTTTGTATCGCTGTTTTTGGAGTTAATTCTGAGGACTTGTAATTTTTTTTACTCTTCCAATATGACCTCGGGTGATGTGTGTTTACTAATTTCATGTACTGTGCACTGTTTTGTGAGGGAACACAAGCACTCTTTTCAACTCTGGAGCTCTGATCAGGGTCCCTGCTACCTTATAGTTACAAGCTTTGGTGTGCTAGTGCTCTACCTTGCAATGGGACTAAGACCCAAGACTGGGACCCAGATACAAGTACAGGCAATGCAACAGAGTTTCATCCCTGCAGCCACAAAAGTGATCCTTGCAAATGTCCTTCTGATCCATTGTCTGATGCCTTTACTATCTGTGGGCTGAGAAGTCTGCAAAGCAACCCTGCTGCCATTGATTGAGTTGCCCTAAAGTCTGCTTCTGGTTTGTTGGGGATCTGTCTGTACTGGTGTGGCCTATACTAGACTTCACTCCTTTCTCACTGTGGTGCAACAGACTTTTCCTGCTGACCTTCTAAGTTGTCTTGGGCTGGAAAATGGTTTCACTCTGTCCTTTCTTAGGTTCTGCCTCTTTGGAACTTTTTTGTTCATTTGTTTGTTTTAAATTCAATTTGTTTATTTACTTTTAATTTGCAAGATTCAGTTCTTTAATCTCTTGAGTTTCAAATTTTCTCCCAAACCTCTCCCTGCCCCATGGAGTCATGCAATCAAGTACTGGATCTTCAAATATTTTCAAATTGGACATTAGTCTGGTTGTACAGAAGGGTTGTTACCAATGGAATGAACAATGGGAAAAAAAGGAGGAGAATCAAATATGAAAAAGAACAGTAGCACATAGATTGCTTCGGTCTCCATTTAAACTCTGTTCTTTCTAGATCTTTCTCTGAATGCAGATATCTTCTCCCATCCTGAGACTTGTAGAGTTGCGTTGTAACTAAGTATTGTTGAGAAGAGCGCAGTTTGTCAAAGTTGGTCATCACACATATGATGTGTCTGTGATTGTGTACAAATTTTTCCTGGTTCTGCTCTTCTCACTTAGCATCAGGTTGCATAAGGCTCTCCAGGTGAATATGAAGACTGTCTCCTCTGCCTTTCTTATAGCACAATAATATTCCATTACATTCATATACCACAACTTATTTAGCCATTCACCAATTGATGGTCATCCCCTTAATTCCCACTTTTTTGCCAACGCAAAGAGAACTACAATAAATATTTTTGTGTAAATGGGTCTTCCTCCCACTTCTATGATCTCTTTGGGGTACAACCCCAGAAGTGGTATTACTGGGTCAAAGGGTATACAATTATTTATAGTATAGTTCCAGATTGCTCTCCAGAATATCAATTCACAGCTCCACCAACAATGCATTAGTGTTTCAATTTTTCCACATCCTCTCCAGCATGTGTCATTTTTCTGTTTTGTAATCTTAGACAATTTGACTGGTGAGATGTGGTACTACAAAGTTCTTTTGATTTGCATTTCTCAAATCAATAGTGATTTAGATCATTTTTTCACATGCTTATAGATATCTTTCATTTATGCCTCTGAAAATTGCCTGATCATATCCATTGCCCATTTATCAACTGGGGAATGACTTGTATTCTTACAGGTTTTATTTAGGTCTCTGTATACTTTAGAAATGAGGAAATTATCAAAGACACTGGTTGTAAATACTCTTTCCCAATTTCCCACTTCCCTCTCAATGTTGGTTATATTGGCTTTGTTTGTACAGATACATTTCAATTTAATGTAATAGAAATTATCCATATTGTATTTTATTTTAAATGCTTTCCAACTCTTCTTTGGTCATAAAGTCTTCCCTCTCCATCTATATGATAGGTAAACTATTCATTGCTTCTCCTGATTACTTACAGTATCAGCCTTTATACCTTCATCATGAACCCATTTAGACTTTGGTGTTTGGCATTAGATCATGGTCTATGCCCAATTTCTGCCATACTATATTCCAATTTTCCCAGCAGTTTTTATCAAATAGTGATTTCTTATCCCCAAAACTGGGGTCTTTGGGCTTATCAAACAGTATATTACTATAGTGATTGACTACTGAGTCTTTTGTACACAGTCTATTCCATTGATCCAGTACTGTATTCCTTAGTCAGTACCAAGCAGTTTTGATGACTGCTGCTTTATGATAGAGATTAAAATCTGGTACAGCTAGGCCACCTTCCCTAGCATTTCTTTTCATTAATTGCCTTCATATTCTGAACCTTTCATTCTTCCAAATGAATGTTGGCCTTTTTTTTCTAGTTCTATAAAGTATTTTTTTTCTGGTAGATTGATTGGTATGGCACCAAATATGTAATTTAATTAAGGTAAAATTGTCATTTTTATTAAATTAGCTCAACCTAGCCACAAGCAATTGATGTTTTTCCAATTAGTTAGATCTGATTTTATTTATGTGAAAAGTCTTTTGTAGTTGTGTTCATAGTGGTACTGGGTTTGATTTGGCAGGTAAATTCCCAAATATTTTATAATGTCTACAGTAACTTAAATGGAGTTTCTCTTACTACCTCTTGCCTTTGGACTTCGTTAGAAATATACAGAATGCTGAGGAGTTATGTGGGTTTATTTTATATCCTGCTACTTTGTTAAACTTATTTTTTGTCTCAAGAAGTTTTTTACTTGATTCTCTAGGATTCTCCAAGTATATCATCATGTCATCTGCAAAGAGGGATAGCTTAGTCTCTTCTTGGCCTAATTTGATTCCTTTGATTTCCTTTTCTTCTCTAATTGCCACTGCTAACATTTCTAGTACCAGTGGACATCCTTGCTTCACCCCTGATCTTATTGGAAATGCTTCTAGTTTATCCTAATTCCATATAATACTTGCTGATGGCTTTAAGTAGATGCTACCTATTATTCTAAGGAAAACTCCATTTATTCCTACACTTTCAAGTGATTTTTTAATAGAAATGGATATTTCATTTTATCAAAGTCTTTTTCTGCATCTATTAAGATAATCATATGGTTTCTGCCAGTTTTATAGTTGATATGATCAATGATACTGACAGTTTTCCTAATACTGAACCATCCTTGCATTCCTGGAATGAATCCAACCTGATCAAAATATCTTATTCTTGTGATAAGTTGCTGTAGTCTTTTTGATGATATTTTATTTAAAATTTTTGCTTCTATATTCATGAGGAAGATTGGTCTATAATTTTCTTTCTCTGTTTTATTTCTCCCTGATTTCGGTATCAGCACCATATTTGTGTCATAAAAAGAATTTGGCAAGACGTCTTCCTCAACAATTTTCCCAATTAGTTTGTAGAGTATTGGGATCAATTGATCTTTAAATGTTTCATAGAATTCACTAGTAAACCCATCTGATCCTGGGGATTTTTTCCTAGGGAGTTCTCTGATAGCTTGCTCAATTTCTGTTTCTGAGATGTGGTTAAGTAATTTACTTCCTCTTCAGTTAGTCTGGGCAACTTATATTTTTGTAAATATTCATCCATTTCAATAAGATTGCCAAACTTACGTGCATACAATTGGACAAAATAATTCCTAATTATTGTTTTAATTTCCTCTTCACTGGAGGTACATTCGCCTTTTAATTTTTAAGACTCAAAATTTGGTTTTCTTTCTTTTTTAATCACAATGACTAAGGTTCTATCAATTTTATTTTTTTTTCATAAAACCAATTCTTAGTTTTATTTATAAGTTCAATAGTTTTCTTACTTTCAATTTTATTCATCTCTCCTTTGGTTTTCATTATTTATAATTTAGTATTTAATTGGGGATTTACAATTTGTTCTTTTTCTAATTTTTCAATTGCATGCCCAATTCATTGACCTCAATTTTCTCTAATTTATTCATGTTTGCATTCAGGGATATAAAACTTCCCATAAGAACTACCTTTTCTGCATCCCACAAGTTTTGATATGATGTCTCCTAATTGTCATTCTCTTGCATGAAGTTATTCATTGTTTCTATAATTTCTTGTTTGACCCACTCATTCTTTTTTTAATTATTTTTTATTTTTTTATATTTTTATTTTTATTTTTTTTTACCTATTACTATACGATATAAATGATTTGTTGTTTTCTGTATTCAACTGTCAGCTCCTTGAGGTCAAGAACTATCTTTTGATTCTTTTTATATCCCAAGTGCATAATACCATTCTTAGCACATAGTAGATACTTAATAAATGTTTATGGATTGATTGAATTCATAACAAATTAAGAGGAAATAAAAATAACTATTTTACCCAATCATGTGCTAAGAAAGTTGACAAATGAAATATAAATGAATATTTATAAAAATAAAAACTCTACCAATTAGCAAAAGAAATATAGAACTTATATAATTCAGTCTCAGAAAAAGAAACAGAAGAACCCATAAATTCCAAAATAAAAGAAAACCTAGGACTAGATGGATTTATAAATGAATCCTACTAAATATTCTAAGCACAATTAATTCAAATATTAGTAAAATGAAACATCCTATCAAATCCTTTCTATGATAAAAATATTGTCTTGATACCTCAACCACAAAGAGAAAAAAGTAGAGAAAGGAAAGTATAGACCTATATTTCTAGTCAATAACAATTTAAACTATTGAGTAAAATACTAGTAAAAAGATTAAAGAAGGATATTTAAAAGATTAGACACTGTGACCAGGTCAGAGTTACACCAGGAGTGGAGGACTGGGTCAGTTTGGGAAGATAGTTGTGCTATCAATATTAGGAAATGCCATTTCTACACCATGATTATTCCATTCTTGCCATCATCCATATTTCCCTCTCTCCCAATGAAACCTTGAATTATGCCCATGAAACATAAGGTATCTTTCCTTAATATGGTACATAGCATCTAACTAAAGTTAATCCAGCATTACACATAATGAAGAAATACTAGAGGCTTTTATAGTAAATTCAGGGGGTAAAAGCAAAGATGTCAATTATTACTACTTTGTTTTTGGTGACAAAAAAAGTTGTCTACAGTAAAAAGATAAGAAAAAGAAATTAAGGGAATAAGCCCACAAAAAGAAGAGATAACATTATCTTCTTTTTGCAGATGATATCATGTTCTACTATGTGAAACCAAGGGATATGATTAAAATTAGTTAAAACAATGATTGCAACAAAGCAACAGTATATAAAATAAACCTATATTAATAATTAGTCTTTCTTCAAATTACCAAGAAACCTAGCAGGAAGGGATTAAAAGACAAGTTTCATTTAAAATAACCAGAATATTAAAAACAGTTTGGTGTTCTAGCTACAAATACCTACAAGATGATCGATGATACTGGTGCTGACAAAAAAAAAAAGAGTTCCAATGAAGCATTTTTTTTTCAATGTGAAGAAGG
>CM053593.1:221117993-221125493 GCA_028646575.1 Pseudocheirus occidentalis
TAATATTTTCTCCTTTAACTGGATATTCTTGAACCTGGCAATAACATTTCTATGAGTTTTCTTTTAGGGATCTTTTTGAAGGGGTGATTGGTGAATTCTTTCAAGTTCTATTTTGCCCTCTGATTCTAAAACATCAGGGCAATTTTCTTTGAGGATTTCTTGAAGGATGCTTTCCAAGTTCTTTTTTTGGTCATGGGTTTCAGGTAGACCAATAATTTTCAAATTGTCTCTCCTGGATCTATTTTCCAGGTCAGTGGTTTTTTCAATGAGATATTTGACATTGCTTCCTATTTTTTTCATTTCTTTGTAACTGTTTAATAGTATCTTGGTTTCTCATAAAGTCATTAGCTTCTACTTCCTCCACTCTAATTGTGAAGGAATTATTCTCTTCAGATTGCTTTTGAGATTTTTTCTCCATCTGGGAAATACAACTTTTTAAGGCATTCTTCTCCTCATTGGCTTTCTGGGCCTCTTTTGCCATTTGAGTTAATCTATTCTTTAAAGTGTTGTTTTCTTCAGTTATAATTTCTTGAAATAAAGATCTTGGTGCTTTTTCTGATGATGGTTTTTAGATAATCCAATAATTTTAAAATTTTCCCTCCTTTATCTCTTTTTCAGTTCTCCTGTTTGCCTAATGAGATACTTCATTTTTTATTCCAATTTGTCAATGATTTTATCTTTGTTTCATTGCTTCTGGACATTCTAAAGGAGGCATTAACTTCTAATTGCCCAATTCTCCATTTTAAAGAATAATTTTCTCCAATGAACTTTCTTAAACTTCGTTTTCAATTTGACTAATTTTGCTTTTTTTAAAAGAGTTTTGTCTTCAGTAAATTTTTGTGCCTCTTTTACCATAAAGCCAATTTTGCTTTATCCAGTATTTTCTTCAGTTCTTCTTTTGTGCTTCTTTTACCAAACAGTTAACTCCATTTTCATAATTTTCTTGCACTGCTTTCTTTTGTTTTCCCAATTTTATTTTTCTACCACTTATTGCTTTCTTTAACTCTTCCAGGAATTCTTGTTAGTCTTCTGTCCAATTAGTAATTTTTTTTCAGATTTTGCTTAAAGATGTTTTCATTCTTTTGTTCACATTAACAAAAAGAATGGCCACTTCATTCATTTGAGGAGGGATGAAGTAAAAGAGAATAAGGGAAAATATCTGAATAATACGAGATAAGGAGAGAAGAGGTGGCTCTTAGTGATTGACTTAATGTTTCCAGTGAAATATGGTGCAAAATCTTGTGCTAATAGGATGGAGACTGAAGGTGCCATGAAATATGAAAGGCAAAATGAAAAGGTTTGGAACAACTAAGAGGGATGAATGAGATAGTGAATTAGTGAGGTATTAAAATATTGCTTTGCTGCAGTGAGGGCCCAATCAGAATTTTCTAATATGACTTTTTAGTGAAATTATTTAGCACAGTTTGGAGATTCTCTCCAGCTCCATTCAGAAGATGGTGATTAGGAAAAAAGCTTATAGGAATGATATAATCTTGAGATATAATAAGACATGGTCAATGATAAGATAAGGAGACAAAAGTCTTGAGAATAGAGGATAAAATAAAGTTTAATTGGTTCACTCATGCATTAAAATAAGAGAGCATAACCAGTGTATAGATGATTGTCTGGGAAAGAACAGAGGGTTGTAGAGACTATACATCAGGTTGATTGGGGTTAGGCTTCAAAAAGTAGAGGGAAAGATGAAACACTAATTTTTTATATTGTAAAAAGAATTTCAGAATTCATGAACATGGAAGTAGAACGCTTGTGATTTATAAGTAAGATCAGAGACGGTAATACCATCTCTTTGTACAGCTAAAGTAAAGTAAAAGCCAATCATGGGAACTGAAAATCTTCATTGATTTGTTAATATACTTATATTGAATGAAAGCAAAGAAGGAGATGCTATTGAGTAATGATGGTAGAGGTAGAATCTTGAAATTTCAATAGAGGAGACAGGGTCAGGAACATTTCAACCCACTATGTCCAGTGAATAAGGGGATATGTGTAAAAGTAGACCTAGCACTAAAAAAAAAAGTGACCAGAATAGTGCCATTGGGAAGGATAAAAATGGAGGGAGTGAGACAGGAAAAAGTTTTAGCTAAAAGCAGTGGATTGGATATTCCAGACAGCCCAGTGGAAAGAGAAAATAGATCTGGAATAGGAAATCTGATGAGTAGAGTTGGGAAATGTGGGAATAAGAAAGCTGGCAGTGGAGAGTGAAGGTTAAGATTGTATGTGAAAGAAGGGAGTCCATAATAATGAAGATGTAGATATAGATACAGAATGTAAATGAAGATAGATTGACAATATGTTAATCAGGTCACATGGTTAATCAAATAATCATGTTTTCTACTGCACAATACTGTTTGTTAAAGGGAAAGGAAGAGAAATAAAGTTAACTAAAGGAGTCACTTAGATTGAAGGCAGCTTGGGAAAGAGCATTGAATGTGGAATAATAAGACTTCAGTTTACAGGACAGTCCTGTCACTTGCTATCATTATAATTTTGGGTCAGTGACTTAGTATATCTGGATTCCAGTTCCCTGATGTATAAAATTAGATTGAACCAGATGGCTTCTAAGATTCATTAGAACTTTAAATCTAAGATGCTTATGTTTCATTATCTATAGATGACTTGTTACAGTCTCCAACTCCTTTCCATTTTGTGATCCTTCCCAACTAACAATGACTCACATTTATATGGCCTTCCTCACAGCTCTGTGATGTAGGCAGTGAAAATGTCAATATCCTTCCCATTTAACAGATTAGCAAATAAGAGGTTAGGTAATTTAAGTGACTTGACCAAGATTACATTTCTTGCAAGGACCTAGGATTTAATTCCCCAGAACATGTAACTCTTAAGCTCAAATTGTTTTCCCCTCTCCTCCCCCAATAGGCTACATTTCCTATCCTGGTTTATTCTGCATTTTGTACAGAACAAGGAAATAGAAAAACAAATAATAAATAAAATAAATAATTTTAAATAATTATTTGTAATAATTAAAAATAATAAAAAAATTATAAATAAAAAATCTTTAGGATCTAAAGAAGTAATCTGCCTCATTTTTCAAAATGAAATACAGAATGCTTGTATATTGAAAGGCATCTGTCAGAAATCTGATTTCCAGGTATTCTCATATTCCTGTGGTTAATTCCAATAGGTGTCTTCATTCTACTCCTGAGGCAAAACATAAAGGGTGACAATGAAAAAAAAAATCCAGTTGGCAGGATGGTGTGGTATAAAGTTCCCTAAAATGAGAGTCAGAATAACTAAGACCTAGTCCAATCTTGCTGAAGCTAGCTATGCAAGTTTAATTTTCCTGAACCTCAGTTTCCTCATCTGTCAAATGGTAATATTAATACTTGTTCCACCTACCTAGCAAAATTTTTAGGAAGAAAGTGCTTTGAAAATCTTAAATTCCTGCTAAATGTGAACTATTATTGCTATTAATAGATTTAAACAATGATTCACAGAATTTTATTTAGAGAGGACTAAGAAATTATGTGATGATCTCAGTCAGTGTTCATGGCAATTCACACAGAACAATAGGCAAGATTTAAAAGAAACAGAAACAAGAGATACCATTTATATGTTGCTTTAAGATTTGCAAAAATCTTCACAAATACTAATGTCTCACAGCCCCCTTGGGATACAAATGATAAGATACTGGATTATGGAAACTGTATGGGACAAAGCTTTAAAATGTTTCAAGAAGCTTCTCCAAGTTCATTTAAGTTCCTGTCTTAGCTAAGAGACTTGCTCCTGTGGTGTTGGTGACTCCAAGCTGGCTTAACTATCCAAAACATATTTCTTCCACTGTGTGGCTTAACTGCCAAAACACCCAACTCTACAGATCATATTGTGCCATTCCTGTCAGAAAAACCGTTAGCTGGTTGCCATAAATTAAAGTTTCACAGTAAGCAGATTTCTCCCATGTTCGTGGGGAAAGAGGTAAATGCAAATGGAGGGAGATATCTAATTGGAAGTTCATCCAAGTAATTACTACAGTTACCTGTTTTTCCCTTGTTTGCCATCACAGAAATCATGACCATGATAATTGAAATCTTATGAATCATTCAATATATTTTTCATTTGAATGCATAGAAACCATCTGTGTTCCTAATTAATTGCCAGTAATGTACCATTTGTTTTCTTGTTTCATGAGTTGAATGATAGAATAGAAATCCCTTTAAAGCTAGGTTAAAAACAATGGAACTTAAGTGAATTGAGGGTTTTTCATCTAAACATGTTTATGCACTTCCCCTTCTATTTGGTATCTTAAATCATGAACATAAATTAAAACGGTGAACATAAAAATCATGCACAAATGCAAGCATTTAAATATACAAAGAAAAAATGACTCTATAAATTGTACTTGTATAACCATGAACTTGTTAGGTAAAGATTTGGTTTTAAGAAATATATATATATATATATATATAAATAAACAAACAATAATCCATACTCCACGTATATTTGTGTGTGTGTGTATAATGTAAGTAAGTATTATGTAAACTCACATATATTTGTACAAGGCAGGAACAAGTCTCATCTACTTGATCTACTTGTCTATTCCCACCTACATTTTGCATTTTCTTCTGTGGATTTAATGAGATTTTTATTGTTTTTAGTCCAATTATCATTATCCACTAACATACTACTACACATCCATTCCCATAGAAGTGTTTCGTTTTTATAAAAAAGTAGTACAAAACAATTTGCATAGTCCAGCAAAATATATTAATACATTAACTACATATGAAAATGTATATCCCATATCCTTCCTTATTCCCAATTTTCTCATTTCTTGTGAAGACACTAGCAGCATTCTCATCCTTGTAAGTCTAGCACTCTGGATTCTTCATGTCTGTCACCCTATATATGCAATTAGTTGTCAAATTTTCCATTTCTACTGAAACAATATCTCTTCCAATTGAGCCCCTTCTCTCCATTTTCATAGATAACACAGAGTTAAAATAAGTTAACATGGCTTCAGGCCCTCATCATCTCTTTTCTAAAATGATTGCAACAGCTTCCTAATTTATTTCCCTGCCTCAAATATTTTACCAATCTAGTCTTTCCTATACACTCCTACCAAAATAAATTCACTTCAGCATAGCTCTGCCTATGTGACTCTCCTAATTAAGCATCTACAGAAACTTCATACAGCCTCTAAGATAAAATATAACTTCCTCTATTTGATTTTTAAAACCCTTCAAAGCCTTAGCCCAACCTATCTTGCCAGCTTCCTTGGATATCACTCCCCCTCCCATGCTTTGCCATCTAAACATCATCCATCTCTTTGCTTTGCACTGGGCTTCTCATGTACATGAAGCATTCTTCCTTCTTCTTGCCACCATGAAGAGTCCTTTTCTTTCTTTAAGATCCAGCTTAAGCAACTTCTTCTGATTTACCTAATGGCTAACCATTAGTGACTTTTCTTTCAAAGGTTCTTATTACTCTCACCCTGGTCACTTAAAAGGTCTTTTGAGATTTTCTAAGGCTTTTTTTAGACCGTATCCTTAGTTCTCCAGGATTAGTATGGAAGTTACTGCTCATAGGCCAGTCCTACTGCTCTTGAGTTCAGGGACTTGAACTAGTCTCATATATGAGTTGGGTCTCTTCATACCACCTTAGGCAGCTTGGTGCCCTCTCACTCTTAAGGTCTAATTGTATAGGTATAAAATTGAATGTGACCATGTTATTGTACTGCAGCAAAGAATGTTATTAATTAAGGAGGCAGTTTATGCCAGGTAAGTCAAGCTACCACTACCACTTCCCCATAGATCTGTAAAGATCTGGATCTTGAGCCCAAAAGCAAAGATGAAGATAATGCCCCTAAAACATCTATCCTACTTCTATTCCAGTCCCTTTTGCCATCACCTGGGGGTGAGGGTGGGGGCAACAACTGCAGAGGAAGACCAGTCATCCACTGAATACCACTTTTAGAGCAGAAAGGATAGAGTAGGCAAAGTAATGAGATGAGGATCCCTTATCAGAGATGAGGAGCTCCTCATCCACCTTTGACATCCCCAATTCTGACCTGTGTCTCCAAGAAGCTGTAACATGCACAGCAGCCACACCCTAATAAAATCATCTCACCAGAGGGAGGTTGAAGGCACCTGACAGTCCTCAAACCCATTTGAAAATTAGGGAGATGTCTATTCAAGCTTGTGAAGACTGTACCTGGAATGGGAAAAAAAATGTTCCAATGGCTGTGAAGATGACTGAAGCAGGCATTGTGGAACTTGGTCTAATATCAAAGATGATGGGAGAATCATTCACTGCATCCTGGGCCATCACCAGTTGTCTTGATTTTTTTCTTGTCACTGAACTTAATGTCACTGGTTTGTCGAGATGGGTTTGCTGCTGACTTACTAGAATGATTTTTGGACAAGAATGAAGCAGATGTTTCTTGTTGATCTTCTAAAGTTCTTGGGCTAAAAGACGGTTTCCCTCTATCTTTTTTGCTGGTTCTACTGAGGATTTGCTTTAGGGCATTGTTTTATGTTCCTTTAAATGTGAATACATGTGAGTTGTGATGTTTTACTGCTTACTCTGACATCTTGGCTCCATCCTCAAGTTACTACTCTTTTTGTTTGTATTTCTTACTGTAACCTCAGTCCAAAAGTCTCTTTGTATGGGACTCTCTCCTCACTGATGAATATGAATGACCTGCCCTGTGTGAGGGTCAGGGTAGAGTTGGAAGGAATGTAATAAAATCCATGCTGCAGAGAGAGAGGAACCAGCTCAGTCTCACCACTTTTAAAAATTCAGACCTACTGACAACCTTCTTAAAGACAGTTCTGGTTTTATAATGTAAAGGAGTGATCAAGAAAGCCCTTTGGTATGGGATTTAAAAAAAAGTAAAGCTCTAGAAATCTGAATTAGGAATAGTCAGAAACAATGAAACAACAGAAAATTTGACAAAATGAAGAGCATAAATTACTTTGAGGAACAAGATCCTATTTATCAATAACTGTTGGGAAAACTGGAAAGCAGTTTGGCAAGAATTAGATTTAGATGAATATAAAATATCTATTTAGGTCATTATTTTAAGTGATAAACATTGTGCAAGCATTGTGAAGGTAAAATTATTAATTAAAAAGATACCATAAAAGATGAAGTAGATTATTTGTATTACATATTAAATGAAATTATATGTATGTACCATTGTAGTAAAACATATATTCTATAAAGGATCTTTGAAGTAAATACTCAAAATAAATAGAAGGCTAAATAATTTTATTTCAAATAATTTGTGCATCAAAAACAAAATCAAAGAAGCAACAGAAAGTGTCATCAACAAAAATGACAATAATACAACTACATAACAAAATGTAGGGGATGCTGCTGAAATAGGACTTAAGGGAAAATTACATTTCCAAACATTTCTAAAAAGAAATAAAGGACAAATAATTAGAATTGAGCACACAACTAAAAGGGGGGAAGGCAAAAAAGGAACAAATAAAAAATCTCAAATGAGTACCAAAGTAG
>CM053593.1:221130493-221138015 GCA_028646575.1 Pseudocheirus occidentalis
TCATGGAACTGACAACAAAAGTCCAGTAAAAATGGAAGTAAATGGATTAGGACGTCAGAGTAATTTTCTAAATGGCCATAACAGGTGCCCTTATTTTTAGAATAGTTTTAAAACCTGGCATTACCTACAAAAACAGTGTTCATATGAATACAGACGAGGTGTGAAATCACAAACATTAATAGAGTGGGTGCTATTTTTCCATTTGATTTTTAAAGAAGTCACCACCACCAACTGGTTTTATGCATTAAAAAGAAAAAAATGCAAAGTAATGGATTAAGGCTCTGCTCTGATTTTTATCTTAATATTAAAAAATAAATACTTCCAACAAGGATGAGAAGAGATGGTTACTGCAGCAATCAACTGGAATTGTGATTTGGCTGTCCTCTTTTACATTTTGACAAACAATAATCAAGATCTAGGTGTTTCCCATAAAGATTCAAGCATCTGTCAAACTCTCTTCCCAGAATTAAACAACTGTTGATTTTTTTTTTAATAATAAGACTTCGGCAGGTTAAAAGTGAATGGCTGCCACCATCTAATATCAAGTGTTATACAATCTAAATATGTCTTTGGAAATAAAACCAAATCTATGTTTTAGAACAAGATATAAGAACTATCCATTTTCATTTTACCCCCTAAATTTACTAAATCTTCAGTTTAAAATTTGGTCTAAATCACTGGTTCTTAAAATTTGATCTCTTTACATTCTGAAATATTATTGAGGATGCTCCCAAGAGCTTTTGTTTATGCACATTATTTCTGTTTACATTGTCTTCTAGAAATTAAGATGAAATATTATTAAATTATTAAATGAACTCATGAACCTAATGGAAGAGTCTTTTGATAAGACCACACTTTGAGATCTTTCATTCTATATAACTTTTTGAGTTCTTTTTATGCTCTAATTTTCTCTGATCCTGGGAGATAGAGCACTAGATCTGGAATAAAAAAAATCCTGAGTTCAAATAGAGTATTTGACATTTACTAGCTGTGTGGTTTTGAACAAATCACTTAAAACTCTGCTTGCCTCAGTTTCCTCATCTGTAAAATAGGAATAGCACATATATCCTAGGATTGTTGTGAGGATTATAAGAAATAGTATTCTAAAAGGGCATAACCACAAATGTTGTATGTGTGTATGTGTGTGTATGTATGTACATATGTATGTATGTATACTACATGTATTTTATATAAATGCTAGTGATGATAATGATAATGGTGAAGATGATGACAATGATGTTCCTGGGAAAATCACCCTTCTCAAATGGCATGTTCTAGATGAAGTAAAATGAATAATGCTTGCTACCTACCTCAACCTGAAATATAGAGTGGAAGGAAGAAGAGGTTATAAGAGTACAATAGAAGTCTCAACATGAGAGTTAAGTTTAAAAAAATTTAAGATGAGAGATCTTGAAAATATCAAACACTACTGTTTCAGTTGCCTCAATTTTTTTTAAATTGCATTTCTAGAAATATAGTATGGTTTGAAACTGATAAGTATTTTGATACTACTAAATAAATCAGAATGACCTGGTGTAATGTTTACAAGAGGAAGAGTTGCATCTTATCAAAACTTTGCATTCATTTTCTTAAGCACCTAACATATCATATATAGTACATGTACAATAAATTTTGGAATAAATGAATTAAATGATAAAATTATTTTTTTTTAATTTTCCATCATGCCCAACTCTTTGTTAGTTTATGGGGTTTTCTTGGCAGAAATGCTAGTATGTTTTGACATTTCCTTGTCCAGTTCATTTTACAAATAAGGAAACTTAGATAAACAGGGTTAAGTGACTTGTCTAAGACCACATAGTTACTAAGTATCTGAGGTAATATTTGAATTCAGAAGATGAGTCTTCCTGAGTTTGGATTTGGCACTCTATCCACTGGCCACCTAGCTTCAAAATAAAATAAAAATTATTAGAACTGGTATTGCATCCTAAGAGGTTTTTAAAATCAATAAATCTTATGAGAAACATTGAGTTGATGAATATGATTTTTCAAAATATAATAGACTTACAAATAATATTTTATTTCTTTAATACCTAACAAATATTAATTTGAATGGCTTATTTATTTTAATCTTATCTATTGGAATAGAATTCAAATTATTTTGTTAACATTACCTACATATTGAATCCAACCTCACACAATAACTTGGTATTACTGGAAACCCAGGATAAGTGAGTTAACCTCTATCTGTCCAAATTTCCCTATCTCTAAAAAGAGCTTAACACCAACCTTACAGGGTTTGTGGGGAGGATCAAGTCATCAATGATTTGAATTTAATAAATACTTATAAAGAACCTACTATGGGTCAGATATCGTACTGTGTTGAGTGATGATAATAAAAGATGAGATAATAAAGTCTTTGGTTTAGCAAGGCCAATTGGTAATAAGATAGCAGAACATCAGCAAGAATCATTACATTATAAGTATATTTGTCTTCCATTTAACTCTAAAATTTCTTAATCGTGAGAGAAGACAGAGTACAGATGCTAAGAGCTCTGAACTGCAAGGCAAGTATGTACCTCTTCAGGGAAAAATTAAAAGTTTATGTCCTGGAGGTGGAGTAAAGGAAGAGAAACACCTGAGTTCCCCCCTCAAACCACTCCAAATACCATTAAATAATGAGTTTAAACAAATTCTGAGGCAGCTGAGGGGTGGGGGGTAGGCAGGGAAGGCGGAACTAAGATCATGGAAAGGAAGCAGTAGCTTTTCCAAGCTCCTCCAAGAATTGTGTCTCTAAAAGCTAAAAAGTGAATTTGAACAGATTTAAGAGTGACTGAACCCATTGGGAGATAGAGCATGGCAGATTCCCAGCCCAGGAAAGTGCCTACTCAGGTCTGGGCAGGGAGAACTTGGAGCACACAGGAGCTACACCAGCATGGATCTGAGAGGAGAGTAGGGCAGACTGAGAAGCCCCAGCCAGCCAGCAGACTCACTCAGCCAGACGGTCTTGAAGCTGTCTCACCACACAACAGAGGATCATCTCAGCTAGGTAAGAGAAAATGCAGGGCACACAGCAGGGTCAGCAGCTTCTTCTTGGGCTACTAGCCAGCAACCTGTATGTTTAAAAATTACATACGCAAACTTACAGAAGTCAAGATGGAGGAATAAAACTTAGTTGGTCCCATCCCCCCTCTCTGACCTAGAAAAGTCCAGAATTAAATGCCCCACCCAGAGTAAAACCCTGAATTAGTGGAAACAGCCTCAGGCTAGGGTGTCACTGAGGAAAGGAGAAGGGAGAGAGTACAGAGTCTAAGTCCAGGAGGGTGGAGCCAGCATTCCCTAACAACAAAAGCCCAGGTGTTCTTTAGCACCAATGCCAGGTGTGCTTTGCTGGTCAATCAGCAAACTGCAAGCCTGCCCTGGCTGTGTGCTATCCTCCTGGTACTGAACCTGCCTGAGCTGTAGCCCAGAGACACAGAGGTGGAAGCCTGAAGGAGCCAGACTACCCCAATAGGTTACTCTGTGAGCCTCAGGATAACTCAGGGAAACACTGAGTGTCCTGGCCTTGGCCTCAGTCTAGTCACTCAGATGCTACATCTCACTAAGACAACAACCAAACCCCTACCCCCAGCCTGAGAAGCTCAATACTTCTTTACCCCAGAAGGAGATATACACTCTAAAAATTCAAGACATAGGCAATCACAACGGGAAAGAAGGAAAATGTGAAGGCAAGGACCATCAACTCTTTTTATAGTGAGCAAGAACAAGGAAATTCAGAAAGCAACACGGACTCTATACTCACACTGGAGACAACAGGAGGAAATGTAAATTGGTCTCAAGCCCAAAAAGAATTCTTGGAAGACCTGAAGAGGGATTTTTAAAATGAAATTAGAGAGGTAGAAGATAAATTTAAATCAACAATAACCAAATTAGAAAAAAAAACTTCACTGAAGAAAACAAATCTTTAAAAACTAAAACTGGAGAACTAGGATGGGAGGTTCAAAATCTAACTGGAGAAAATACCTCCTTAAAAATGAAAACTGAACATATGGAAAAGGAGATTCAAAAACTTATTGAGGAAAATAATGCACCAAAAATTAGAATCAGTCAGATTGAAGCTAAGGACTCTATGATGCAGCAAGACTCAGTCAAAACATAAAGGTTGAAAAAATTAGAAGAAAGTGCCAAAATACCTCACTGGAAAAATGACTTAACTGGAAAAAAGATCTAGGATATATAACTTAATAATTATTGGCCTAGCAGAAAGCCATGATGAAAAAAGCAGCCTGGACAGCATCCTCCAAGAGATTGTCAAAGAAAACTGTCCTGAGGTCCTAGAATCAGAAGGTAAAATAGTTATTGAAAGAATTCACCAATTTCCTCCTGAAAGAGATCCCAAATTGAAAACCCCAAGAAATATAGTAGCCAAATTACAGAGCTATGAGGTCAAGGAGAAAATACTGAATACAGCCAAAAAGAAACAATTCAAGTATTGTGGAACTACAATCAAGATTACACAGGACTTAGCAGCTGCTACATTAAAAGATCAGAGGGATCAGAATTTGATATTTCATAAAGCAAAAGAGCTAGGACTGCAACCAAGTATCAACTACCCGGCAAGACTGAGCATGATCTTTCAGGCAAAGAGATGATCATTTAATTAAGTAAAGGACTTCCAGACCTTCCTTATGAAAAAACAAGAGCTCAATGGAAAATTCAATCTCCACTTACAAGACCCAAGGAAGACATAAAAGATAAACAAGGAAAACAAACATTCACACATACACATACACATACAGATGCTCACATATGCACATAACTTGGGACTCAATAAGAGCAAACATTTTACATCTCCTATATGAGAAGCAGATACCTGTCAGCATTGAAATTTGTGTAGATATTGTGACATTTAAAAGGATGTACATAGGCAGAGGGTATGGACTAATCTGAAGATTAAAAAAACCCTATTAATGGGAGAAAATGAAAGGTTGGGGCAGAAAATGGTAAATTATACCACAAGAAGAGGCATAAAAACATACTAAAGTGGAGGGGAGAGAAGAAGGAGATGAGCATCATATGATTGTTACTTTCATTGGTTCTGATTTAAAGAGGGATCAATGCAAACAGATTCTAACAAGAAATGACACAAAAACCCATAACAATAGAGGCATAAGAGGGAGGGAGAAGAGTGTTGTATCAAATTTATTGGCATTGGTTTGGGTTCAAGGAGGGAATAACATACTATGTTAAGAATAAAAATCTATTGTGCCATACAGGCATTAGGAGGCATAAGGGGGGAGGGTGGTAAGAAAGGATAGTCAGAAGGGAGTGAAAGAATAGCAAGGGGAAAGGGTAGGTAAAGAAGGGAGGACACAGGGAGGGCATACTGAGGGAGGCAGGAGTCAAAAGGAAAATTCTTAAAGAGGGGATGGGAAAAGAAAGATATGAAGATATAAACAGGGGAGGGAATAGGATGGAGGGAAAGTCACAGAGAGTAATCATAACTGTGAATGTGAATGGGCTGAACTCTTCCATAAAACAGAGGCAAATAGCAGAATGGATTAAAAACCACAATCCTACAATATGTTGTCTACAAGAAACACATTTGAAACAAGGAGATACACACAGGGTGAAGGTGAAAGGATGCAGTAGAATATATTATGCTTCATCTCAGATAAAGTAAAAGCAAAAATAGATCTAATTAAAAGAGATAAGGAAGGAAACTACAGCCAGCTAAAAGGCACCATCAAGAATGAAGCAATATCATTACTTAACATATATGCACCAAGTGGTATAGCATCCAAATTCCTAGAGGAAAAGTCAAGGTAATTAGAGAAAGAAATAGATAGCAAAATAATACTAGTGGGGGACCTCAATCTCCTCCTCTCTGAACTTGATAAGTCTAACCTCAAAATAAACCATTACTTAGATGAGAAGGCAAATAGAATTTTAGAGAGTCTAGAAATGATAGATTTCTGGAGAAAACTGAATGGGGATAAAATGGAATATACTTTCTTTTCAGTGGTATATGGCACAGACACAAAAATAGACCATGTACTAGGGCATGAAAACATCACAATTCAGTGCAGAAAGGCAGAAATTTTAAGTGCATCATTTTTAGATCATGATGCAATAAAAAATTATATGCAATAAAGGGCCATGGAAATATAGGCAAAAAAAAACCAATTGGAAACTAAGTAATATAATCTTAAAGAATGAGTGGGTCGGGCTCTGTATGAAATGGTTCTGCAATAAACAGACTATGGAATACATCCCCATCTCTCTCCCTCTTTCTTATTCAGGTCTCTCTCTCTCTCTCTCTCTCTCTCTCTCTCTCTCTCTCTCTCTCTCTCTCTCTCTCTCTGTCCCTTTATTTCACTGAGCTGGTAGCTAGGCCCAGACTGTGCTAGCTGCAGCATTGGGAATATTTATTTGAGGGGTGTTCTCTCTGATCTTTTCCCAGAACTACATTAGACCGTAGAGTATACAAAACAAACAAACAAAAAATAATTGAAGACTTGGTCCTTAAATCAGGGTGCTTAAAATTGAGTTGAATAGGCAGAGGAGAGAAAGGAGGTCATTTTAGGCAAAGAACAGTACGGGGAAAAAGGGAACTGTAAGATGAACGAATAAGAGGTCCTGTGCAAGGCAGAAGGAAAAAAAAAGCTGACTGAGTAGAAAGTATGTGTTGGGAAGTTGTAGAAAATAAGGTTTTTATAGCTGGGTGAGTTCAGAAAATGGAAGGCTTGAAAACCAGAAAAACGAGTTTGGTCTTGATTCAGTAGGCAGCAGGACACCATTATAGGTGCTGAATACAAGGGTTATATCAGAGGAGGGTTGTTTTATTTTGTGTTTTAATTTTTTTTTATATCTTTTGTCATTACATTATGGTTATTTCAAATTTCTCTCCAGTTTTCACCCTGTCTAGTAAAAAAGAACAATTAATATTTAACAATTAATTAATGTAGTTAATTAATATCTGTTACAATGACCATATCTGATCATGTGCATAGGATTCTGTGGTAGCATTTCCCTGCTTCTCTGCTTTGAGGTAAGATGAATGTTTCATTATCTCTTCTCTGGAATCTTCACTGGGTTTTCTGTTACTCAGAATTCAGCTTTCTGAATTCTATCCATTTATGTTGTTCTCATCATGCATATTGTTCTCTTTGTTGTTGTTGGGGTCATTCTTATGTTGTGTCTGACTCCTCATGACCCTGTTTGGGGGTTTCTTGGCAAATGTACTGGAATGGTTTGACATTTCCTCCTCCAACTCATTTTATAGATGAGGAAACTGAGGCAAATGGGGTTATGTGACTTTCCTATGGTCACTCAGCTAGTAAGTGTCTGAAGCTAGATTTGAACTTATAAAGATGAGTTTTGCTGACTCCACGCCTGGTATTCTATTCACTGCACCATCTAGCTGGCACATATATTGTTCTCTTAGTGCTACTTATTTTGCTATATATCACTTCATGCAAATTCTCCCATGTTTTTCTGAATTCCTTATATTTAGCATTTCTTACTGCTACAATGTTATGTTCATATGCCTTAGTTTTTTTTT
>CM053593.1:221138515-221169625 GCA_028646575.1 Pseudocheirus occidentalis
CTTCCAATAAGATTAGAGGCAGCATGACATGGCAGGTGTAATGGTAATGGGATTAGAAGATCTGCCATACCCCTTGTATTGGCAAGCTAACAGGTACTTAGCACTTAGTTTCAAGTTCATAATTGAGTCAAGTATTAAGACCCAGAACTTGTGAATCCCACAGTGGGATGAACTTGCTGATATAACAGGAAGGGGTGGGGCAAAGAGTAGCTAATACCACATATAAAGAGAGGCCCAGGCTGGAGAGGGGAGAGATTTTGAGAACATAACATGTGGTCTCGGAATTTCTTCTGAGAGCCAGCCAGAACTGCTGAGAACTTCTGCCAAGAACTGCTGCTGAGAACTGCTGGGAGCAAGCAGAGTGGAGGCTAAGTAACTACCATGAGTGAGGAGAGGAGGATCCTTGGTTAAGGGAGCCTGTTTTGTTGTGAAGGCTTGGGAATGTGGGTATTCACTGCATTGACTATGTGTACCAACTTCATGGTGACTGTAATGACTTTGACCTTCTGGTTTGGGGACTCAATTTTCTGGTATTTGAATAAAGGCTTTGATTCTATCCTCCATGTGGAAAGCCTGTTTCATTTTGTGTTTCACAGATATACCAACATATTTATAGCCATTGTAGGCATGTAGATATTGCATTATTATAGGTGCATAGAGAGCTAGCCTTAGGGACAGGGCAACTTGGTTGGGATTAAATTCTGTTTATAGCACATACTGGTTGTATGATACTAGGTATATGATTTAACTTCTTATTCTCCAAAATGATTGTCTAAGACCTGAAGTTGCAGAATGGCTACAGATATGCATTAATAGAGTGAATCATTTTACTGTAAGTTTTCTAAATCAATAAAATAATAGGTTCAGACTCCCCAACCCATCCTTCCATCCCAGAAGAGGGAGAGAGTAATTAAATTATCAAAACTGTTAGAAGTAAGAAAATGTCAAATAAATTTACAATAGTGATCAACTTGTAGTCCATAGGATGGAATCAATTCCACAAAGCTTGTAAATTCATAACCTAGATCTGTCACTCACTTTTCTGTGTGATATTATAAAAAATGCTTGACCTCTTTGAACTTCAACTTTCTCATCTATAAAAGGAGGGGATGGACTAGAATCAGTGGTATCAAATTCAGTTGGAAATAGGGTCATGAATACATATATATGGATACCTAAGGACCGCATATTAACATAATTTCAAGATTTTATCTCTGTTCTCCTGAATTTTCATTTTCCTAACTATTTCCCAATTACATTTTCATCTAAGTATCTACTGTTCATTAAGCATCATTCTAGGCACTAGGGATGCAAAAACAAAACACAATACATCCCTTAAACAAAAAGAAACACTAAGTGCTTATCTTCAGGGAGCTTGGATTTATTCTATTTTACAGTTCTAGTTCCAAAATGAACCCAGTATAGTGCATTTTCTCAAAACTTCTGATTATGTGACTCTCTGTTTACTTGAATTTACCCATTCTTTTATGTCTATTATCTCTCTAACAGTTTTCCTACTGGGAGTTAATTTAGTAGAAAAGAAGGATAGGAAATAGGAGCCTTATCTTTAGTCATTCATTAAAAGAATTTTTTCTTCTGATAAATTCCACCCCATCAAATACTATTTCCAAACTATCAGCCTAAGCACATTTATTTTACTGATAAGCCCTCAGAAAGCTAGATCCAGGACTAAGGCTCTCCATCCGTTCTTCTTGCTTTAACCTTCTGTCCCCCACAGACTCTGGACTATGATTGGTAATCTTCTTAGGGGAGAGAGATGGGATAGGATTTCCCTCAGAGTCATTTCTGCCTTTTAGATAAGAAACGGTGGGGATTACTGAAACTTTTCTTTAAGCCTGCTCATCTTCAAAGTAGGTTACAAGTTTCATCAATTAATGGTGAAAGAGTGGGCCTATCACTCTAGGGCTAAAAGTATTACTTATTTCACTCACTGCCTGTCCCCCATTCAGAGACCAATCCCTATGATTCCACAAAATAATGCTTGTCTATTGGGTCCATCCTTCAGTGCTTCTTCCTCCTTGTTGAGAGCCATTAACAACAATAAACAGATTTTAGGAATGTCCCTTAGGAATGACTTGCACCTCCCTTAAATTGGAAATGGAGGTTTTGAATTCCTCAAGTTCAATAAAAAATTGTTTTTGCTCCCTCCATCATTAAAACCTGTAACATTTCATGAAATGACCTTCAGAAATCATATAGAATCTTATCTCCAGGCATAGACACAGGCATAAAAGAACAATCAGTCAGGATCTGTCACTACTTAAAGTTCACTGACCAAAAAAAGCATGTTTTAATTATTTATGGAGGGGAGGAGGGGAATTGCATTCCAAAGGAACATTTGATCACAGACTTGTGCCCTTTCAGCAAAAAGAGAACCACTGGTCCAGAGATTGCCTCCTCCCCTCCTCTTTTTCCTCATTATCATTTATTTTCACCACAATACAAGTACCCCTAGCACGACTCAATAGATAAGATTGTACCAGTCAGACAAAGGAGGAGAGAGGAAGGGGAAGAGTGTGGGAGAACAATAAGGACATACAGCTAGAATTTTATTCCACAACTTGTGCCTAGGATAAATAAAGACATTCATTTATTCCTTATCATGAGAATATCTCCTGAATAAAACAGTTTGTGTGCATGAGTAAAAATGGATCAGGAAAACAGCTTGTGGTTGAAATCAGTGATGAAAGTAAGAACTGATCACAGGGCCTAGATATAGAGGTGGAAGGCCATATAGTACAATCTCCCAAAATTATAATTTAGAAAGCTGAAGCCCTAACTAGTCTGTAACCTAGACTTTGAAAAAATTGCCTAGGAACATTGAAATTTCTTCTTTCTTGGCCCCTTAAGTAGTATCTCTGGGGTTGGGGTGGGGGGTGGGGATCAGAGAGATTTGAACCTGGATCCTCTGAATCCAAAATCAGTAGGTTTTCCATGCTATACCACCCTGCCTTAGTCTTTAAATACCTTAAGTTATGCAAAATACTTTACTTCCATTATTTCCCATGACCTTCACAGCTACCATGTGAAGTAAATATTACACATCATTTTATCATTTTCATTTTTCAGGTAAGAAAAGTGTGGCATAGAGGAGTGAGAGCAAACATTAGCAATTGTCTTCTAAAAAAAGTGCAGATGACATGATTTTAAGTTTAAATCTGTATTACTAATATTTTCTCCATTACTTTCTTAGTCTAAATAATTAGCTAAATAAAAAAGGTGAAATTTGTTAGCTTTTGCTGATTAATGAACTGTAAATGCTCACACTGAGATTTTTAACAATGGGCATTAGATAGTTTTGATGAGGTACAGTCTCTGGGAATGCCTTGAACTCTGAATCTTCCCACTTGATGAGGCATTTGACTGAGGCCATGAGCCTTTCATTATAGCTAGGCACAAATCTGTTACTCTTACTAGCCTAACCTTCCATTGTCCATATACTTCTCACCTTTGAGCCTATCAAAATATCCACACCCAAATCAACTGTTACACCCTTGAACTGGCCTAGCCCACCATTTGTCTGTCATTTCCAGGTAGCCTCCAGCACCTTCAATCATTTACTGGAGTCTGGCCTCATTAACTCATCCTGAAGACCTCACCAAACTCTTCCTTCAGACCACCACTAGATTCCTCCCACAACCTTTCCATATATAAGACCCCATCTTGCCTCCACGTGCTGTAAGAGCACTATAGAATTTTCTAGCACAGTCTTGCTCTGTGTCCAGTACAAGCCTTCCAATCCTATGGCTTCTTAAGAGTGTACCCATTATGGTGAACTTTTAATAAACTTTGCTTTGCTTTGGCAAAGAGAGAAGACTTGAGTTGAATTCATTTAGCAAGATCCAATGTGTTGGTATTTTGGGGGTCTTGAGCACCCCTAACCCTATACCTCAACATTTTTATGATGATCCTAAATAAACCTTTGAGCAAGGTAAAGTCCATGATAAAGCATCTATGCAGTAGCAAAAATCAGCCTACAATATAGATTTCCTGAGTCGTAACCCAATTTTATTTCCATAACACATTCTGTCCTTCCTGCCCCCTGGATCACTGTACAATTTTCTGAATGGGAGATAGAGAAGTAAGCCAACATCAAAGGCCTCTTTCTTATGCCTTCACCTTTTGATCCACTTCAACCAACATTTATTAATCACCTACTATCTTCTAGGCACCATGCAAAATGCTATTAATAGAAAAGCAACATGATTCCAAAAGTTGTTTTAAGCACTCATCATTGGATGACAGAGGAGGAAAAGGGAGAAAGAAAGAAGAAAAAGCAGAAAAGATGACAAAGAGGAAGAAATAGGAAAAGGAAAAAGAAGAGCAAAAATACAGGAGAAAGTAGAAGAGAAAAAAATAAAAGACAAAAGAGGAAGGTAAGGAGAAAACTTGCATAAGAAAATGCTTCCTGGAAGACACAACACACTATTTGCAAAAATCAGTTCATAAGGCCTTAAGAGAGTAAACTAACAAAAAAAAGTCACTCACTTGATTTTCCATTGAAAGTGTTGAGTTAGGAGCAGCTAGGTGGCACAGCAAATACAGCACCGGCCCTGGAGTCAGGGGGACATGATTTCAAATGTGGCTTCAGACACTTAACACAAAAACTAGCTGGGTGACCTTGGGCCAGTCACTTAACCCCAACTGCCCTCCAAAAAAGCACCAAAAAAAAATAAAAAGAAAGTGTTGAGTTAATAAACTTGCTCTATTTATTAATTTGACTTAATTCTATGTCTAAATTAAAACCAGATATTTTAAAAAAAATCATTAAATGAGTTGATATTTTCAAAACCAGCATTGACACTTATAGATATATATACCAAGAAGATCAAAGAAATATTTCCACTCCAACTTGCCCATGATAAACAGTACTCATTAAAACACCAACAGTCATCAAGCTTCTTCTTTTTACAGATTTATGAGGAGGCAGGAGGAGGCAGCCGGGAAACCATTGACTTATGAAAAAGCCCATTCTACCTTTGGATAGCTACAGTTGCAAGCAAAATTGTCCTGCTACCAAGCATAAATTTGCATTTGCAACTTCCATACGTTCTTTTGAGCTTTTCCACCTTAGGCCAAATGGAATAAATCCAAATCCAATCACTTTTCCACATGACAGACCTTCAAATACTTGATAAGAGTTATGATGGTCTCCTTGAATCTTATCTTCTCCAGACTGAGCATCCACAGTTCATTCAACTAATCCCCATATAGTATAGACTTAAAGACTTCACCATTCTTATTACCTACTTCTGCATATCAGGATTATAAATTTAATATTAGAAAGGACATTGGAGGTCATATGTTCCATTGCATCTCTCCACAAATAAGAAAAGTGAGACCCAGATAAATTAAGTGAGTTACCTAAGGTCACTTAGACAATAATTGACAATGCTAATATTTTTCCCCCTTCAAGAGGCCATGCTGATTTGTATTTTCAATATCCTTCCTAAATTATGATTTACAGAATTAAAATCAATACCCCAGAAGTAAGCTAGCCAAGGCAAAATGATTAATTATTTCAATTAATGGATTCTTTCCATTTCTATTTTTCCCTCTGCTCCTATAATATCAAGATGATTTTTCTTTAGAATTTCTTGAAATATGATGTCTAGGCTCTTCTTTGATTATGGCTTTTAGGTAATTTAATCATTCTTAAGTTCTCTCTGCTCAGTCTGTTTTCTAGGTCAATTGTTTGTTTTCTGATGAGACATTTGAACTTTTTTTCTGTTTTCTCATTATTTTGATTTTATTTTACTATTTCTTGATGTCTTATAGATTTACTATCTTACATTTGCTCAATTAAAATTTTTAAGGATTACTTTTTCTTCATTGAGCTTTCATACCTCTTTTTTTATTTGGTCAATTCTGTTTTTTAAGTGTTTTTATCATTGGTATTTTAGAAGCTCTTTGGCCAAGCTTTAATCTTTTTTATATATTTTTCTTTCTTTGCTTTCATTTATTTTCCTAATTTTTCTCCACCACTCTTATTGAAAAATAAAAATCCTTTTCAGTTGTTCCAAGAATTTTTATTGGGTTTGTGCTACATTCATTTTTTTCCTTTGAGATATTGCTTGTAACCGTTTTTAGTTTATTGTCTTTTTTTGAGTTTGTATCTTAATTTTCCCTGTCAGCCTAGTAGTGCTTTATTTTTTTTTCAGAATTTGTTTTTAGTTTTCAACGTTCATTTCCACAAGATTTTGAGTTCCAAATTTTCTCCCCATCTCTCCCTTAGCCCCTAGCAAGGGAAAGCATACTGATTACTCCTTCAACCACTATACCTTCTCATATATACTCCCAATCCCTTACCTTCCCCTCTTGCCCTTACTTCCTTGAAGGGCAAGATGGATTTCTGCACCCCATTGCCCATATATCTTATTTTCCAGTTGCTTTTAACAACAAAAAATAACATTTGTCTTTAAAACTTCGAATTCCAGATACTCTCCCTTCTTCCATCATCACCCACCCCCAATGGGAAGACAAATAATTCAATATAGACTATACATGTGTAGTTATTCAAAACATTTCCATAGTGGTCATGAAAGACTAACTATATTTCTGTCCATCCTATCCCACCCCCCTTTTTTCTATTTTCTACTTTGGCCTTCTCCCTTTGCAAAAGTGTTTCTTTCTGGCTACTCCTTGCCCCAATAAGCCCTCCCTTCTATCATCCCCCTTGTTAACCCCTTTCCCCCTACATTCTTATAGAGCAAGATACCTAAGTGAGTATGTATATAATTCCCTTATTAAGCCAAATCCAATGAGAGTAAGGTTGACTCATTCCCTTTCACCTCCCTGCTCTTCCCCTCCATTGTAATAGGTTTCTCTTATCTCTTTTATGTGAGACCATCTACCCTACTTTATTTCTTCCTTTCTTCTTCACCCAATATATTCCTCTCTTACCTCTTAATTTAATTTTTTAGATATCATCCTTTCATATTCAACTCATCATGTGCCTTTTGCCTTTGTTTTTTTCCTGATTGTGTGTCCACATTAGTCAAATAGTTTCTTCCTGATCTGGGAACTCTGGAATTTCACTATAATATTACTAGTTGGTCATTTTTGAGATTTTTTTCAAGAGGCAATTGGTGAATTCTTTCATTTTCTATTTTACCCTCTAGTTCTAGAATATCAGGGCAGTTTTCCTAGGCAATTTCTTGAAAGATGATCTCTAGGCTCTTTTTTTTATTATGGCTTTGAGGTAGTCCAATAATTTTTAAATTATCTCTCCTGTATCTATTTTTCAGGTCAGTGGCTTTTCCAATAAAACTATTTCACTTTGTCTTCTATTTTTTTTGTTTGTTTGGATCTGTTTAATAGTATCTTGATTTCTCATAAAGGCATTAACTTCTATTTGCTCCAATCTAATTTTGAAGGACTTATTTTCTTCAGTGAGCTTTTGAAGTTCCTTTTTCATCTGGCCAATTCTGCTTTTTAAAGCATTTTCCTCATTGTTTTTCGTTTGTTTGTTTTTTGGCACCTCTTTTGCATTTGAGTCTATTTTCTATTATTTAAGTTGTTATTTTCTTCAGTATTTTGGGGGGTTTCCTAAAACATGCTGTTGTCTTGTTTTTCATGATTTTCTTTTGGCATTCTCATTTCTCTTAGCAATTTTTCCTCTACTTCTCTTGCTTGATTTTCAAAATCCTTCTTCAGCTTGTCCATAGTCTGCAAACAATTCATATTTTTCTTGGAGGCTTTTGATGCAGGAGCTTTGACCTCGTTGCCTTCTTCTGGTTCTCCATTTTGATCCTCTTTGTCACCAAAAAAAGATTCTGTAGTCTGATTCCTCTTCCTCTGTTTTCTCATCTTGCCAGTCAAATATTTGACTTTTGAGCTCTTTGCCACAGTAGACCTCTACTTGCAGAATGGAGAGTCTTTTGTCCCAAATTTCTGGGATTTTGTGCAGCTGTTGTCAGAACTTCTTCTAGGCACCTGTCTCAGAACTGTGAGGAGACCTGCTTCTCCACCCTCAAAAAACTCACACTAGTTCTCTTCACGCCAAGACCATCACCTAAGACTGCGGTCCAGATCCAAGCAGGGCAAAGCAAGAGAATCCTGCCTCAGTGCCAGCAGAACTATTCCTGCAATTGCCCTCTGGTCAGTTTCTTGATTCCCTGTCCCCCATCCATGGGCCTAGAGTCTGGAAACAGCCACTGAGACAATAGTTGCAGCTTTTGCCACTGCCACTACTCTGGGATCAGGTACTGGACAACACTCCACTCTCACCCAGTTCCAAAAGAGTTTCCCCGCTGAAATTTTATTTTCTTTTTAGTGTTTATGGTTTGAAAAGTCTCTCTCTATCTTTTCTCTTTCCCTCTCTCGCTCTCTCTCTCTCACTCTGTCTCTCTGTGTTGTTTGCTCATTTCCCTCTTATTTCTTGTTTTGGAACATCATGTTAATGTTCAACCCTGTTCCCAGTTTGAGTAAGAGACAGGCATTATCTCAAGTCTCACCTTTGTTCATTTCTTTTGAAATACTCTTTTCAGAGTTAATTCTTGGGACTTTGGATGTTTTTAGTGCATCCAAGGTGGTGTAATCTGTGAAGAGGTGTGGTCTCTGTTCTCCTGCTCTCCAGTCTAATCCTTACCAAAGAAGGACCTCTGATACTTTGGAATTGTAATCAGTACTGCTTCTCAGGGTCCCTGCTCCACTGAGATTAGAAAAAAATGATATTGCTTCTCACATTCCCTAATCCTTTGTAGCCAAATGCAATACTTCCCCTCAGGTCTTCCACTCAATCTTAACTGAAAGTGCTGATCTCTATCTTTGAATTATGACCCAGAAGAGGATATAAGCAAAGGAATTGCTAAACAGGTTTATTGATTAATTAAAATTATGTAAGGAAATTGTAGAAACTGTGCAACATATCACTTCAACATATCACAAACATTTGATACCAATCCAATACCTCTCACGATACAATCTGGTGACTATAATTCTATATTAGAAGCCCTTTTTCATTCAAAAACTAATAGACAACAAACAAATCTCCATTCTCCAAATACAGTTTTCAAAATATCCTTAAGGATTTAAGAAAACTGCATTGGAACTAGACCATGTATTCCTTACTACTTCCTGAGGATAAAAGTGATCTATAAAATTTTAGAATGTATACTGCCATACTAAATATTCATGAACACCAAATTATAAGAAATTAAGAGGTAAACAATTAAATATTATTTCAATGAAGTGACTGATTTAAAGTATTGTTCAGTTGCTCCAGATTATTATTCTATGCAAATGGAAGAGCAAAAAGGACAACACTTATTATAAATTTCCTACTTAGTTTTAATTGATTTCTTACTATCACTCACAGAAATAAGTATTATAGCTCTCTGGGTCTTAAAGGAATTAGACCATCTTTTCTAGACCATACCATTTTAAAATGCAAAGGTTTTAAGCAGAAATATAAAATACAATGTTTTTAAGGTGACAGGTCTACCTGGAGTTGAAAGTTCATGTTAACAACAAACAAGATATTAGTGGGGAGTAGAGTTCTACATGAAAATGAGTTTTGAATATTTCTCTGTTTACGTTTTGTTTGATCAGATTTATTTCAGAGAGTGGCCAGTAACATAATATAGACATCCTTTAGCTATAACATTGACAGAAAAAAAACTAGATACTTTTTTTTCCCCAGACATACTTCAAATGTGGCATTGGGATGGGAATTTATATTTGGCCAAATGCAGATGGAAAAAATGAATCACTGCATCAGATACTATTGGGGGTGAAATTGAGTGGATGAAGTAGATAAAGAAATGCAAAAGGGTGAAAAGAAATGATCTCAGTAATGTTTGTAATAATATCAACTTCACAATGCAAAGAGATAAAGAAATTATAGAAAACATTGAGCTATTATTTGTCATTGCCCTTTCTGAAAATAGTGCCTCTTAGAGATGGTAATGCCAGGCATGACGTACATTACTTGCACTGAATAATACCTGTTTTGATAAATGCTGAATACTTGTTTTTGTTCCTTAAAATTATTATGTCAAAAATATCTTCATTTTAAGTTCACATATGTGGTGCTTCCATAGTAGATAAATGTTTTCTCTAAGCATACTCTATAGAGGCTGATTGTTTCCTAACCTCTTTGCTAGTAATTCAGGTACCTTCTACCAGTAAACCAGCCATGTTTTACAATGTGGTAACATAGTCTACTAGGCTAGGATTTCCTCATGTTTGGATGGCTGGGTCTTATAAAATTTGGGATATAATTTTCTAATATTTTATTGATTATAATCATCTTATAATTAACAATCATCTCATTGATTTTTATCTCTACAGCTATTCCCTTTATCAGTTCAGATTGTAACTTCTACCCACTCATTCTCCCAGAAATTCTTCATAGAAGGCTTACCCAACATGCTGAGAATAATCCTTGAGACTTCATGATATTGACTGATTATTGTTGGATAATTATTATTCTTTGCTTTTACTACATGATTAGACCCAAATGGAAATTTATTAAAATAACTGTTATTCAACAAAGCGTCCATTTTGAAACCAGGCTTAGTATTAGTCATGATTTAAACAAAGAATTACAAGTTCCAACATACTTTTACCTGCAGTTAATTTAAAACAGATTTCCTATACAGTCTAAGTCATAAATTTACTTTTATTTGAGTAACACTTTTATAATTCAATGGGTCTCTTTACTTATCAGTGTGGATACTCCGCACAATGTTGCTGATCCTAAACTATCTGTTTCGTTTCATTGGGTATGATTGAAACATACTGAAATCTATTCACATTCACTCACATTATGGATGGATGAAATAGATAAAGAAATACCAATAGGCGAAAAGAAAAGACCTTCAGAATATTCAGAATGATATAAATATGGTATATCCTACTTTCTCTGTCATCCATCTCTCCATAATGCTTTAGATGTCCCTCAAATATAATTCTTTAGACACTGTGTTGTTGCCATTCTTAGTCATCAAGTATCAATGGAAGAATATTGGCTTTAGAAAACATAGGACTTAAGGTGGAGTCATAAAAAAATTATATTGAGTCTTAATATAATGGAATGTTAGCACTTAAAGGAAACATGCTATTTTGTCGACTCCAAATAATTATATTTCTAACAATTGAAATTTGCAAAAAGAAAATGCATATATTACTTCATTTAATCCTCACAAATACCCCTGTGAGATGTTGTTATTATTAATATCTCCATTTTAAAGATGGGGAAACAGAGGCCAAGAGATGTTAAGTGACTTGGTTGTAGTCCCACCACTACTAAATATCTGGGAAAGGATTTGAATTTGGGCCATCTTAACATTATATTCCCTTTGCCACCAAACTGCCTTTCTTTTATAGATGAGTAGGTTGAAGCCCAAAGAAATGAAGCAACTTACCCAAGGTCACACATGGAATTAGTAACAAAGATTGGAGTGGAACCTAATTGTTATGCACAGTTTACTTTTATTTCCATAAAGCCACATGGCCCAATATTTCCTTAGAGTCAGAAGTCATCTCTGAACTATTCACTCTTCAACAATGTTTAATACTTAAGGGTTTTTTGCAAATTTGGCACAGCCCAGCATGAAAGCTTGCCACTTCAATCTGTTGCCCTGCTTCAGGCATCAAAAGCCTTTAATTAGCTTCTTTCTCTTAATTATTCTAGCTAGGACATTATCTACTCATGCTTTCTGCCACAACCAGGACCCAAAGTCCCTGAACCTTTCCCACCAGGGGCTGTTTCACACTATGCTACCTTTCTTGGTTCTTTTTTCATTTTAAAGTGAGAAAAGCAAAGAATGTGAAAAGATCGTGTTATATCCCCCATAAGGTCTAGCAACAAGAGCTTCCATGTATGAAATGTTACTCTTTCCAAATGCCAAGAGTTTAATCTATTCTCTTCTTTGATCTAACTTCTCATTGTACAAAAGATTTTGCATAGAATGGCTCACAATTATTATTATTTCAAACCACACTAAAGAGCAATGAATTTTGACTAAGAAAACCTGACTCAAATTCTGAGTTCTGACCTTGTCTGTGTGGTCTTTTAGCCCCAATTTCTTCATTTATATGAAGTTAATGCTACTTTGACTTCTTATGTCAGAGGGCTATGGTGAGGAAATCTTTGTAAATTTTAAAGGACTAAAGAAATGTGAATTATTATTTATTTCTTTGGGACATTTAATAAGTTGATATCCTTCTTTGGGAAATTGATCTTACTCCTTGAAAGGTCTAGGTGCTTTTTCTTCTGAAGATTTAAAAACATACTGGGGATATAAAACACTCTATGAACACCTTTAATGTGCTTTTCTTAAATCCTTTAAGAAAGCTAACTCTAAAATAATCAGAAAATATGTGAAATGTTAACATGTTTGTATCTTCTGAATGAAACAAACGCCAAAGCTATTATTCAGCATATATGCTTAATCTCTCCATCATTTTAATTTTTTTCAGAAAAATTAAAAATAAAGTATAGGACCATTATTTACTAGTGTGTATATCTTCCTGCATACTCTCCAAATTCCACTATCCCTGTCTTTTGTCAACTTTTGCCAGTTTGCTGGAAGTGAGGTAACTATAATTTTCTGTAAGTTTTCTTATCACCTCTACACAGAAAGTCTCTGCAAAATTACAGATGATGGAGTTATGATGAAGAAGGAAACACTTTTCTAAATCTGGGCCCCATTAGGGCTGCCAGAGGTAAACTGCCTAATATGGCCCAAGAATGTTTTCCCTCTTGAACTCTACTTCATGCTTTCCTTAACTTCCCTGAAAACCCTGCTCAAATACCTCATACTGTAAGAGGCCTTTTCAGGTCCTTCTCCAACCCCATATCTAGTGACTTCTTTCTTAAATTACCTTCCAACCATACTGTACATACTTTTTTTCAGGTAAATATTTCCATGCTTTCTCACATACTGAATTGTGACCACTAACAGGTCAGGGACTATGCTTCCCCATTCCATTTATTTACTTGTTTATTCATTATTTATCTTCCTTCCTTCCTTCCTTCCTTCCTTCCTTCCTTCCTTCCTTCCTTCCTTCCTTCCTTCCTGTGTTTGTTATTGGCACATAGTGTCCCTTTAAGAAAAGCTATTAATGATCATAAAGGGTTATTTAAAAGCTATCAAAAGATTGGGAGTCTTCCAAAGAAATGTCATATTTTTGTTTTGAACACCTTGGGAATCCACAAAAAATTAAAACAGAGGATATGCTCATCTTTCTTTTTTTAAAAAACATTTTATTTTAAAATTTTAAATTCTGGATTCTTTCCCTTCCTCCCTCATTCCCCACCCTTACTGGGAAGATAAGCAATTACATATAGGCTGTACATGTGTAGTTGCTCAAAACATTTCTATAGTTAACATATTGTGAAAGACTGGCTATATTTCCCTCCATCCTATTCCCTTCCTACTTGTTCTGTTCTTTACTTTGACCTGTCCCTTTACAAAAGTGTGTGCTTCTAAAAACCCTCCCTCCCCAACCTGCACTCCCCTCCATCCTCCTCCCTCTCATCCCAATCCCTCCTACTCTCCTGTAGGGAAAGATACCCAATTCAGAGTGCATGTCATTCCCTCCTAAGCCAAGTTCAATGAGAGTAAGGTTGACCCATTCCTTTTTGCCTTACTGTTCTTCCCCTCCCAAGTTATCCCTTGCCTCTTCTATAGGAGATAAATTACCCCCATTCTATCTCTCCCCATCTCTTCTCATTATATTCCTCTCTCACTTCTCAATTACACTTTTTAAATATCATCCCTTCCTGTTCAGTTGATCTTGTGCCTTCTATGTATACCTGTACACATATATACACATACTCACATATGTATTCATATGCACATACATACCCTCCTATATAGACATATATTTATGTATGTATATATACATAAATATATATATACATACATTTATATTCCCTTCAACTATCCTGATACTTAGAAAAGTTTCATAAGTTACAATTATCATTTTTCCATGTAAACATGTAAATAGTTCAAATTTGATAAATCCCTATGATTTCTTTTTCCTGTTTACCTTATCATGCTTCTTGCATTGGAGTGTCAAATTTTCTATTCAGTTTTGTCTTTTTCATCAAGAATGCTTGAAAGTCCTCCCATTGAATGACCATATTTTCCCCTTAAACATTATATTCAGATTTGCTGGGTAGGTGATTCTTAGTTTTGGTCTTAGCTCCATTGACGTCCAGAATATGATATTCCAAGTTCTTTGATCCCTTATCCCTATAGAATCTGCTAGATCCTGTGTTATCCTGATTGTATTTTCACAATATTCAAATTTCTTCTTCTTGGCTGCTTGTAATATTTTCTCTTTGGTCTGGGAACTCTGGAACCTGGCTATAATATTCCTAGGAGTTTTCTTTTTGGAATCTTTTTCAAGAGGTGTTTGGTGAATTCTTTCCAGTTCTATTTTGCCCTCTGGTTCTAAAATACCATGGCAATTTTCCTTGAGAATTCCTTGAAGGATGATTCATAGGTTTTTTTTTGGTCATGACTTTCAGGTAGTCCAATAATTTTTAAATCATCTCTGCTGGATGTACTTTCCAGATCCATGCTTTTTCAATGAGATATTTCATATTGCCTTCTATTTTTTTCATTTCTTTGGATCTGTTTAATAGTATTTTTATTTCTCATAAAGTCATTCACTTCCATTTGCTCTAATTTTGAATTTTGATCTAATTTTGAAGGAATTATCCTCTTCTGTGAGAATTGTAATTCTTTCTCCCTCTGAAAAGTTGGGCTTTTTAAGGCATTCTTCTCATCAGCTTTTTGGGCCTCTTTTGCCTTTTGAGTTATTCTATTTTTAAGGTGCTATTTTCTTTAGTCAGGTTGTTGACTCTATTTTTATGATTTTCTTGCATCATTGTCATTTCTCTTCCAAATTTTTCCTCCACTTCTCTTACTTGATTTTCATAATCCCTCTTGAACTCCTCCATGGACAGTAATCAGTTTATATTTTTCTTGGAAGCTTTTGGTTCAGGAGTTCTGACTTTGTTGTCTTCTTCCTGTTCTATGCTTTGATCCTTTTTGTCCCCCAAAAAGGAATTTAAAATTGGATGGCTGGGCTTGCTTTCATTCCTTTGCTTTTTCATGTTTCCAGTCAATTACTTGACTTTTGATCTCTGCTGCAGTAGAACTCTGCTTCCAGAGGGGAGTGCTTTGTCCAAAATCACTGCAGTTTTTGCAGATGCCAGAGCTCTTAGGAGGGCATCTTTTCTACAGTCCCCACTAGCTTTGGATCACTGGTCACACACCTCAGGACCACCATCCAAGACCATGATTCCCTCTCCAGGCAGGTTAAGGCAAGAGCACTTAGCCTCTGAATGATTGGTTAGCTCCCTATCATTTGCAGGCCAGGAGCTCTGAAGCAGCCAATTGGAGATGGCTGCAGAGCTGCTGCTTCTGCTGCTTCTCACTCTGGGTGAAAAGACCAGACCACACTCTGCCCTCAACCCCCCCCCCAATTTAGTAGGGTTCCACTGACCTTTTACTTTGTCTTTGGGACTTATGGGTTGATAATTCTAGAAACCACCATAGCTGCAAATGCCAAATCCTCCATCTGTGGCTAGTTTTGGTCAGCTAAAACCTTGGGCTCATCACAGGGCTGGACTGGCCTCCCAGCTCTCTTCAATGAACCCTTCCTGTCCACCTACCAGATTGTTCTGTAGGAGATTTGTTTCTCTCTGTCACTTTGTGTGTTCTGTAGCTCTAATATTTGTTTAGTCATTTTTCAGTATTTGGGGTGGTTATGAGAGGAGCCATGGAGTTTTCCTGCTTCTATGCCACCATTTTGACTCCACCCCCTGGTATGTTCATCTTTCAAAACTGATTTTGATACATTGTCAAAATTCTTTACTATTTCTTTTGTGATATGAAAATGTAATTACTAGTAATGGAAGTATGACTGTTCTTTAGGAGGAAAGGAGAGCATGTACCTAATGGTAGAAAGAACCCAAGGGTCCCTTCTATTTCTAGATCTATGATCCTATAATTTAATTTTTCAGAAGGATCTTGATTTGTTTTGTTCAAAATATTGATATGTTCTCATAGTTACATTCTATTAAATTTGTAAAGTACCTTGGAAAAAGAGTTGAAAGAGAGTTAGCTCAGCAATCAGAGGTCCTGGGTTCACGTACTTCTATTGAAAGTAGCTGCACATGTCATTATGGACAAGTGATTTAACTTTCCTGGGACTTGATTTACTCAGCTGTAAAATGATAGTGTTTGATGATATGAACTCCCTTTTAGCTTTAGACTTATAATTTTACATGCCTAAACAATTAGTTAACAAACTATCACCAAACCCCATTTGAACTTTTCAAAAATAATAGATACTTCCAGAGTTTTTGGTCTATTGGCCTAGCTTTTGAGAATATCTTAAATACTGTGATGAGGCACTAGATTTGTACTTTAATGAAATAGTTATGTGAAAAAGTGCCATGAATTAAATTTGAAATGTCCTTTGAAATACATTTGTAGAGTTTTTTTAAATTCTGATGACTTACCTTTTAGCCTCCAGATTTTGTGTTCTATCAATTCCAGTCCTTTAACAATTCTTCTACCACTTTCTCTATTTTATTGACTTTTATTATCATATTTATCCAAATTTAGTTTGTGCTGGTAAGAGATTTTTCATTATAGATCATTCTTTATAGACCAGAACTTACTAGATGATCCTTAATTTGCTTTAATGCATTCATTAGTTATTTTAGTGAGCTTCAATTTTTTGAAGATTTTTTTGTTAGTTTTATTTTTATTTCTTGTAAGTTTTCCTCAGTTTATTTGAATTCATTGTATTTTTTCCTCTCTCACGTCCTTATATTTTCCTGAACTGAATTACTATTTTCTTTTGTTACTCTTCTTTTATTCCTTTTTCAATTTAAAAACAGATTTGGGGACTTTTTTATCTAAGTATTTGTGTGTTTAGAGGAGAATCATTAATCATAGGATTTAGATTTGGAAGAGACTTCAAATGTCATCTTCTCCAATGCTCTCATTTTATAGATATGAAAACCAAGAAATAGAGAAGGTATAATTTGTCCAAAGTCATATAGATAATAAATTGTGGAGCATTGTCTGGTTTAACCAACACTCATTCCTTTATATCACACTGCCTTTCAAGAGTCGAGGACATGTATTCTTTGTGACCTCTAATGCTGTTATTTAGAGACAAGATTTTTACCCCCAATAAATTTAAAGAAAAGAGTGGTGACAATAGCTCTCCATATAGTTTTTTCATTAATTCAGGAGGAAACGTTCTTTACAAGCAAAGAAAGCTGAAGTAGAAAATAGATCTGACAGATTTTTAAAAGTTAAACTCCAAAAAAATATAGGAAGAAATCATCTAATTTCAATTTCCAAATAAATTGTTCAAAACAGTTTTGTAGAACTTTAACTATTAAGGGAAAGACTACAAAAGTACAGAAATCAACAGATGTCATTAGAGGGGAAAAAATCTTAGCTTCTACTCACTGAGACATACTGTTACCAAATCCTGAAGTTTCATTTAATTTTTTTAAAGGAACTTACAGGTAGCTAAGAAGGAAGAAAAAAGTTATCAAGATATGTCAATTTGAATTTCATGGATTATCCATCCATCACAAGAAAACAGAGAAAAAGCAAAAACGTAGCTGACATTTATAAGCATATGATTTATAGGAAGTAAAGTGAAATCAAATTTGACCCCAGAATCTTATACTAATCTGAAGTGGAAATAATATAAGAAGGTGAAAATATATTTTCAGTTCTGCACCAAAGTTCTATGCATTCTACCAATACAAAGAAAACCTGACTATAGCCTTTGATTTGCAATTAAATTAAGGAACAAATCTTCAGGTAATTAAAAAATTAGTACACTCAGCAGAAACACAAAAAATAACTAAAATCGAAGAAGAAATTACAAAATTGAAAGTAAAAATAACCTAAATGACCTCCTTTAAAATGAATAAAATCAGTTAATCACTAAGAAAAATTTTAAAAGGCAGGGATAAAAATCAAATGAAAGAATATAATGGAAATTGCAATCATAATTATAATGAAAATTTTATAGCATAGGACCCACAATAAGTTTAGATTTAGATGTGGGACTTATCAGGGCTCTGGTTTCATTTGTATAAGGATCTCTTGGGGGAAAAAAATCCCTCTACCAATTTAGATACACACGTAATCTTCAACTAGAGATCACTAGAGCAGGGAGAACTTAAATGACTTGGGAGGAATTATAAAGTCATATATGTAGGAAACAGGGCTTGAAATGAGATCTACCCAATTTGGAAGCTAGCAGTGACTTCCTTACCCTGTGCTACCCAAAATTATATGCTAACAAAGTTAAGTACATTAGATAAATGGATATATGTCTACAAAAATAAAAATTTCCCAAATTAACAACACTAGAAATAGATAACCTTAAAATCCACTCATTACCAGAAAAGGAAATAAAAGTAAACATTAAAGAAATTCCAATGTGAACATTGACACTTAGACCATGACCAGATGAATTCCTGTGATAATTCTAACACACATTCAAAGGAAAAAGAGTCACAAATCCATATATAAATTACTTTCAAAAGTAGAGAAAGACAGAATTTTACATTATTCATTCTACAAGATGAATATGGTCCTCTCCATATCATAAAAAGACAAGGAAGAAAAGAAAAAAATAACTTTAAGTTAATATCATTTATGAATGCTGATGAAAATAATAAAAAATAAAATGAGAGGAAACTGAACATAAATATTTGCCCAAATTAGTCTTTATTATCAATAAAATTGACCCCAGGAATGATGCTATTCTCCATTATTAGGGGAAAAAATTGTATAATAAATACTGTTAATTCTTTTGTTAATTTTTATTAATTCTTACTTTTTAATTGAAAATTTATTTAGTTTCTTTTTCACATCACTCATTTCCACAAGATTTTGAGTTACAAATTTTCTCCCCATCTTTCCCCTACCCACCACCTCAAAACAGCCATCCCACTGTATAGCACTTCCCCCAATCTGCTCTCTCCTATATCCTCTCCCATTGCCTCTCTGACTTTCCATTAGGGAAGGTCGGGTCTCCCTAGCCCAGTGCCTGTATCTTACTTCCCAGTTGCATGCAGATAATAATAATAATAATAATTTTATTATTATATTTATATTATATTATTTTATATTATATAATTACATATTATAAATAATGACATATTATACATAAATACATTATAATATAATTATATTATGATTACAATAAATATTATATAATTATATATAATATATTACCTAATATATATTATATTATACTATATTATACTATGTTACACTATGTTATATTTGGCTATATTAGGTTATTTTATATCATATCATATCATATCATATCATATCATATCATATCATACCATACCATACCATAGCATATCATATTGTATCATATTGTATCATATTGTATTATATTGTATTATTATATCGTATTGTATCATCTCGTGTCATGTCATGTTGTATTGTAGTATATTGTATTATGTTATATTATATCATATCATATCATATTATATCATATATTATATTCCATTCTATTCCATATTCCATTCCATTGCATTCCATTGCATTGCATTGCATTGCATTGCATTGCATTCCATTCCATTCCATTTTATTCCATTCTATTCCATTCCATTCTATTCTATTCTATTCTATTCTATTCTATTCTATTCTATTCTATTCTATTCTATTCTATTCTATTCTATTCTATTCTATTCTATTCTATGGAGATAGGGGATATATAATATACAATTATTACATATATTTGATATATATCATATTGTATTATATATATATATATAATTACCTGATATATACATATAATTACATGATACACACACACACACACAAAACATTCGACTATAGAACTTTAAATTCTAGGTTCTTTCCCTACTGCCCTCATCATGAAGCCCCACTGGAAAGACAAGCAATTCAATACAGGTAGTGCATTTGTAGTTATACAGAATATCTCCACAATGGACAGACTGTGAGAGAGTTATTATATGTCCCTCCTTGCTATCCCGCCCTCCCCTTATTCTATTCTCTACCCTGCCCCTGTCGTGTCCTTTTAAACTAAAGTGTGTACTTACAGCAACCGTTCCTCCCACTCTGCCCTCCCCCCCATCATCTCACCTCTCATTCCCATCCCCCCTACTGTCCTGTGTGGAAAGATACCTAGTTTAGAGTTAATGTCACTTCTTTCCTAAGTCAAATTCAATGAGAGTAAGGTTGACCCTTTCTCTTTTGCCTTCCTGTTCTTCCCCTCCATTGTAACAATTACCCCTTGCCTCTCCTATATGAGATGATTGACCCCATTTTGTCCCTCCCTTTCTCTTCCCATTCTAATCCTCACCCACCTCAGAATTTCATCTTTTAAAGTATTGTCCCTTCCTATTCAATTGATCCTGTGCCCTCTATGAACTCATATATACACACTCAGATGTGATCATACACATATATAAACCCTTCTATATAGACATATGTATATTATACATATATACATATATACATACATACATATATACATACACACACACACACACACACACACACACATATATATATATATATATATATATATATATATATATATATATATATACTTTTGTATTCCCTTCCCCTACCCACATACTGAAAAATGTTTCATGAGTTACAATGTAGGCATGCAAATTGTTCAACTTTGATAAGCTCCTGAAGATTTATTTTCCATGTTTACCTTCTCATGCTTCTTGTATTTGAGTGTCAAATTTACTTTTGAGTTCTGGTTTTCTCAGCAAAAATGTTTGAAAGTCCTCCACCTCACCAAATAACCATATTTCCCCCTGGAATATTATATTCAGTTTTGCTGGGTAGTTGATTCTTGGTTTTAATCCTAGCTCCCTTGATCTCTGGAATATCATATTCCAGGCCCTTTGATACCTCAATGTAGAAGCTGCCAGATCCCAGGTTATCCTAATTGTGTTTCCATAGTATTCAAGTTTCTTCCTCTTGGCAGTGTGTAATATTTTCTCTTTGATCTGGGGACTCCAGAACCTGACTATAACATTCCTAAGAGTTTTCTTTTGGGGATCTTTTTAGAGAGGTGATAGTTGAGTTCTTTCAAGTTCTATTTTGCCCTCTGGTTCTAAAATATCAGGGAAATTTTCCTTGAGAATTTCTTGAATTATGCTTTCTAAGTTCTTTTTTTTGATCATGGCTTTCAGGTAGTCCAATAATTTTTGAAGTGTTTCTCCGGAACCTATTTTTCAGGTCAGTGGTTTTTTTCAAGGAGATATTTCACATTGCCTTCTATTTTTCATTTGTTTGTATCTGTTTAATAGTATCTTGATTTCTCATAAAGTCATTTGCTTCCATTTGCTCTCCTCTAATTCTGAAGGAATTATTCCCTTCAGAAAGATTTTGAGATTCTTTTTCTATCTGGCATATTGGACTTTGTAAGGCATTCTTCACCTCATTGGCTTTTTGGGCTTCTTTTGCGATTTGAGTTAATTATAAAAAAAATTATTTTTTCCAGTCAGGTTGTTGACTCTCTTTTCATGATTTTCTTACAACATTCTCATTTCTCTTTCCAAATTTTCCTCTACTTCTCTTATTTTGGTTTTCAAAATCATTATTAAGCTCATCTATGGCTTGTAGGCACTCTTCATGTTTCTTGGAAGCACTTGGTGTAGGAGTTCTGACTGCATTGTCTTGTTCCCATTCCATGCTTTTGTCCCCATAAAAGGATTTTAGAGTTTGATTGCTGTTCTTAATTTGCTTATTTTGCCTTCTCATGTTACCAATGAATTACTTGATTTTTTAGCTGTGTGAAACTGCTTCCAGAGAGGAAAGCTCTGTCCCAAATATCTGGAGTTTTTGCAGCTGCCAGAGATATTTGGAGGACACTGTTTTTGTTGTTGTTGTTGCTGTTGTTTTGTTTTGTTTTGTTTTGCCACCCCCATCAGCTTTGGCTCACTGAAAATGCACCCCAGGACCACCACTCAAGACAATGATCCTGATCAAGGTCACTCAACACAATAGCACTCAGCCTCTGAATGATGGCTTGGCAGTCTGCAGTCTGCAGGCCAGGAGCTCTGAAGCAGCCCTGTGGAAGCTACTACAGGGCCTGCCTCTTCTGCTACTTCCTTGCCCTGGAGGCAGTTCAGCTGGACCACTTTTCTTACACAATTTTAGCTGAGTTCCTTTCCCTTAGTCCTTGTTTCTTATGGCTTGATAAGTCTGGAAACTGCTGCAGCTGACCCACTCTCCTGAAGGCTCCAGCTGCTGCTCTTCCTGGACATCCTGGAGCCAAGCCACAGTTTCAGGATGGGCTGGTTTCAGCTCCCAGTGCTGTGATGAGCCCTTCTTGCTGAGCTGCCATCCGCAGGAGATGTGTTTTTCTGTAATTTTTGTGAGTTTTGGAGCTCTAAAATTTGTTTACACTCATATTTTATGAGTATTTGAGGTGGCTATGTGGGAGCTAAGGAATCTTGTTACTTCTGCACCACCATCTTGGCTCCACCCCCAACTATTATTTCTAAAAACTAGCATTTATTTGGTGTTTTTAAATTATCAAATTATGTCTTTTACTCAAAACAATTCTGTGAGTTAGTTAATATTATTATCTCAAATTTATAAAGGATGAAACTGAAACTGAGGAAGATTACATGACATGCCCAGTGTGTGATATCTAGTTAAGTTTCTGAAGCAATATTTGAACTCAGGCTTTCTTGGCTCTGAATTCATTGCTCTATCCACTATGCTAATAATGTGCTTCTAATGTTATCAGTAGAACATAAAAAAAATCAAAGTATGCTTAAAAAACCCTTTGGATACTATATAGAACTCTTATATTAAAAAACAATCACTAAGAAGTACAGAACAAGAAAATTATTCTTCATAAAATCCAAGACATTTGTTTGACTCCCAAAGGCAGTATTATGTTTTTAACTGGGTGACAGCAAGTGAGTTGCAAATAAACCCATTTGGACACACACACACACACACACACACACAGAGGAATAAAAATCAGAGAAATGATAAAGACTTGAATATACCAGAAAATACATGAGTACATGAATACTTTAGAAAAAAAAGAATTGATATTTCAGAAAGATGAAGCTAAACTCCACTCTCATCCAAGTCTCTATCTGATGATTTTATAGTGGCTCACAAGGATGTATTGAGAAAACGGTTTCACCAATATTGTCTGCAGCTTCCAAAACTTTTCCTTGTGTTTCTTCTGAAGATGGATTGTAATACCATTCCTCTCTCCTCTCAAAGAATCTCAGTTATTCACTGTCCCTTATATAGTGTCACTTTACCCAGCATTCTCTCTATCTTGAATCATGATTTTTCTCATAAACAGCTCCTTGCAAAATACCTCATACCTGAGTGAATGCCATGTTATACCTATGATAGGAAAATTGAATGAATGATTGAATGAATGAATGAAAAAAGCCTTCATTAAACATGCAATATGTATCAAGCATTGTGCTAAGCACTGGGCATTCAAACTCAAAAGGAAAGACACTGTCTTTACATTATAGAATATATATGCACTTTGATAGAAAAAGCTGTAGAGATGGCAAATAGGGCCACAGGGAAGTAGAGCTACACCTCTCATTTAGGAATGATACCAGAGTTGATTTGATTTTGATTTATGGCTAGGAAAGAAAAAGTATAAAGAGTTCATAGAGGGAAAAAAAAGAGGCAGTCCAGTGAAGCATGACTGTGGATTTCATCAAGAAGTATTCCAGGAGAGATGAACACTAATGAAGAGAGTAAAGCTCTAGGGAAGAATTTTCTCCAGGCTATGTTCTCTGGTATAGACTAAGAAGCAGCTGGTAAAAAGGTCATAGAGGATGTAACTACAGAGTAGGGAAAAGCTTAAACACTTCTCTAATAAAAAATGTTGCATTTTTTTTACCATTACTAGAGTCCTTAAAATATTTGCTTTTGTAGTAAGAAAAGAAATAAAAGCTGATGATCAACAATTTTTCCAGTTATAAATAATGTAAGGGAATCAAAAGTAATTATCAAGCTAATGACTTTAACAAAAATAAGCAGATATAAAATAATTCCACATTCATCAACATATCTATGATCAATAAAGATAATAGTTAAGCTGCCAAGTCACATAAAGATTAATATAAAGTCAACTAAGAGACAAATTCAATGTTTAGGCCTAATAGAATTAATATAGTATAAATAAAAATTCTTCATAAATTAATCTACTGAGTTACTTTTTTGTTTCTTCAATGTGAAAAACTCAAAATGAGATTCTTTTTTATCATTTCATGTAATCTGAACTACTCTAGGCTTATTCAGATCATCTAAGCGAAATGCCCTGAGAGACCTTTGAAGCATGTCCAAGTTGTCTATTATGGAAGCCAGGTGGGAGGATATAGCCTCCATGGATTAGTTATGTAACTGGAATATACTATATCTTTAAACTGGTGAAACTGAGATGGTGGCTCTTCCTGTGACTGCTTTTCTTCCCTCTAGAGCTCTTTCCTACTGCACACGGAGGAGGAAGATCATACACTTAATCCAGAGAATGGGTGCTATAAACGAACCCTGTTGTCTTTCACCCCATATATGGTCTCACAAAATGGACTTGGGGGTGTTTATTTCTGTTTTGCATGGTGTGTCCTTTTCAGTTTTGTGTGCCAGTGGTGATCCCCCTTGGTTCTGATAGTCTGAGTCTGGCAACCATAGAACACATGGGATGGTACAATAAATCAGTTTGTCAGGGAAACATGGAAAAATGATAGTCCCTGAAACTAAAGCTCAAAGAGGGTTTTGGAACTGGAATTGGGACAGTTGGCTCTTAAGAAACTGAGTTAGACTAGGAAAGTAATAATCACTTCCTTTCTCCAGAGACTAAAGTGGTGCAAGAAGGGGAGGAAGAATCCTACCCAATGTGTGTGGGAGTAAGTTTGTGTATTTTTGATTATATGTGGTGAAGGAAATATTTCTTTGTCAAAGTTAACACAATTTGGTGTAGATTAAATAAAACTAGTGTAAAAAGGACACCCCTAGACTTAGAAAAAACATGATTAGTCATAGAGATATTTGTAGAGAGCTTAGATACCACTAAACCCATTAAAGGGTACTGGACTACCTTGGTAGTGGGATGGAATCTAACTTACTTGGCTTTCTGGGCAGTGAGGGATATGGAGTAAATATAATTTCTATAAATCATATGTGTCAAAAGCAAGATTTAAAACCATAACTTTCTTACTTCAAGATCAAACTAACATTCATTGTGTCATTTTTCTTAATGTTTAGATGAAAATACCAATGACAAATTTCATAATGTCAGACAAAAGTAACATATACATATATATATATATATATATATATAGAGAGAGAGAGAGAGAGAGAGAGAGAGAGAGAGAAACAAATTGTCAAATTGTCATGAATATGAAGGAAGCTATGAAAAGAAAGGGAGACCTGAACTGTTCAATTTCTAATTATACTACAAAATCATAATTGTCAAAACTATATAATAATAATATTCCAACAGAAAAACACATCAGTAGAATAGATTAGAATAATCAGCTAATTCTGGTTTGCAGATATCAACCTATTCACTAAATCTAACATCACAAAACACATAGCATTAAGCAGAACACATCATTCAGTAAGTCCCAATCTCATCAGTCAATATAGAGTACCCAAGTAAAGTCTTCTTTCATCTTGACTTGAGGATGCCATCCAACCATCCTTAAGCCAACTATCCTTAAGGGGTAAAAGTAAGTAAAAAAAAGAAAGTAAAAACAGAATCCAACACTAGGTCATAGTAAGTCAAAATTTCATCAGTCAATACAGAGTACCCAAGTAAAGTCCCCTTTCTTCTTAACTCCAGGCTGACTTCCGAATCCCATAGCTCCTTTTCCAAGAACTGACTGCTCCTACTTATTGCCTGGATTCACCAGACCCTTGCCTGGACTCATACATAGGCAGTTCTTCACTCCTGTTTCATATTTCATTTTGTGAGTACTGCTCTCTTCCCAGCTCTTCAAAGTTTCTGTTTCTAGGAAGACAAAGCTTAACAGGGCTAAATCAATATTTAGACACATTGCCAGCACTATCGTTTCAATTAACTTTCTGTCTGACAAAGTAACACAGCTGTCAAGGCTTCTGTTTTAGAAATCAAACATAAATCAACAGTAAAGTCCCAGGGTTTCTGTTGCTGTGTCCAGCACAGTTTTATGGCATAGCTACCATTTGAATAAAAGAGAGAGAAGGGGATGTATTCAATAGTCTGTTTATAACAGAATCATTTCATACAGAGCCAAAGATACAAGGAACTTACAAGGTTTATATTCCCTGAGTAGAATTTCCAGAATGCAAGGACTCACACTTGGTCTCCACCATTCCCTACCCCAGCCCAAGGCTAATCATTCATTAAGATTTTATCCTAGGACCATGTCCAGAGGCACAAACAGGGAGTCACAAACAAGACTTGCAAATTAAATACCCTGTACTTTCTTTATATATTCATAGAACCAATGAAAGCATCCACCCAACAAGATTATACTCCTCCTGGCAATCTGGAATTATGCCCAAAGGGCTATAAATAATTGCACACTCTTTGACCCAATAATACCACTTTTGGGGATGTATCCCAAAGAGATGATAGAAGTAGGAAAAGGTCCCATATGTATAAGAATATTTGTGGCAGCTCTCTTTGTGGTGGCAAAAAACCGGAAATTTAAGGGAGGCCCATCAATTGGGAAATGGCTGAACAAGTTATGGTATATGAATGTGATGGAATATTATTGTGCAATAAGAAATGGGAAGGAGATAGACTTCATAATTACCTGGAGAGGCTTATATGAATTGATGCTAAGTGAGAGGAGCAGAACCAGGAAACATTTGTACACAGTCACAGATACATCATATGTGTGATGAGCAACTTTGAAAAATTGGACTCCTCTCAGCAATGCACAGTAAAAAGACAATTCTACAAGTCTCAGGATGGAAGGAGATTTCTACATTCAGAGAAAGATCCAGAAGGACTAGAGGTTAAATGGAAACTGAAGCAATGCATGCTATCACTCTTTTCAACGTTTGGTTTTTGTTTCTCTTTTCTCATTGTTCAATCCATTGACTATAACACCTATTCAACCAGACTTTTGTACAATGTGATAGAGTTTGCAGATCCTATACATGATTGTATGCCACCATGGTGGGGTTGGGGAGTGGGGAGGAAGGGGAGAAAAAATCTGAAACTCAAGTGACTATGGAACTGAATATTGTAAACTAAAAGTAAGAAAAACAAGTCAATAAAAAATAAAACAAAATTTTAAAAAATTATACTCCTACTGCATATCTGTCTAGTGACCTTGTAAAATGGAGGAGCATTTCTTTCTTTCAATTTATTGACTTATTTATTTACTTTTAGTTTACAAGATTCATTTACAGAACCAATTGAGTTTCAGATTTTCTCCCATTCCTTCTCCACCTCCCCCCAAGGTGGCATACACTCATGTATGGGATCTGCAAACACTTTCACATTGTACAATAGTCTTGTTGTATAGAAACATTGTAACCAATGAAGCGAATAATGTGAAAAGAAAAAGAAAAAAGAAACAAAAGAAACAAAACCAAACATGGAAGAGAACAATAACATGTGTTGCTTCAGTCTCCATTGAAACTGTGGTCTTTCTAGATCTTTCTCTGAGTACAGGTATCTCTTTCCATTCTGAGACATGTAGAGTTGTCTTTTAACTGTGCATTGCTGAAAAGAGTCAAGTTTATCAAGGTTGGTTGTCACACATATAATGTATCTGTTACTGTATATAAATTTTTTCCTGGTTCTGTTCCTCTCACTTAGCATCAATTTGTATAAGCCTTTCCAGGTAAATATGAAGTCTATCTCCTTTCCATTTCATATAGCACAATAGTATTCCATTACTTTCATATACCATAACTTGTTCAACCATTCCCCAATTGATGGGCATCCCCTAAGTTTCCAGTTTTTTGCCACCACAAAGAGAGCTGCAATGAATAGTTTTGTACATATGGATCCTTTTCCCACTTCTATGATCTCTTTGGGATACAACCCCAAAAGTGGTATTACCGGGTCAAAAGGTAAGCAATTATTTATAGTCCTTTTGGAATAGTTCCAGATTGCCTTCCAGAATGGTTGCATCAGTTCACAGTTCCACCAACAATGCAATAGAGTTGCACTTTTTCCATATCCTCTCCAGCACTTGTCATTTTCCTGTTTTGTCATCTTAGCCAATGTGACCAGTGAGATGTGGTACCTCAAAGTTGTTTTGATTTGCATTTCTTGAATGAATAGTGATTTAGAGCATTTTTCCATATGCTTAAAGATATCTTTAATTCTACCTCTGAAAATTGTCTGTTCATATCCTTTGGCCATTTATCAATTGGGGAATGACTTGTATTCTTATAAGTTTTACTTAATTCCCTGTATATTTTAGAAATGAGGCCTTTATCAGAGACACTGTTTGTAAATCTTCTTTCCCAATCTCTGACTTCCCTCTTAATCTTGGTTACATTGGCTTTGTTTATACAGAAACTTTTCAATTTAATGTAATCGAGATTATCCATTTTGCATTTTATAATGCTCTCCAACTCTTCTTTGGTGATAAACTCTTCCCTACTCCATAAATCTGTCAGGAAAACTATTCCTTGTTTCCCCATATTATTTATAGTATCAGCCTTTATACCTAGATCGTGCACCCATTTAAACTTGACTTTGGTGTATGGTGTTAGGTGATGGTCTATTCCTAGCTTCTTCCAAACTATATTCCAATTTCCTCAGTATTTTTGGTCAAATTGTGAATTCTTAACCCAGAAACCCAGGTCTTTGGGCTTATCAAATAGTATGTTACTATAGTTGTTGACTACTGAGTCTTTTGTACCCAGTCTATTCCATTGATCCACTGCTCTATTCCTTAGCTAGTACCAGGCAGTTTTGATGACCGCTGCTTTATAATAGAGATTAAAATCTGGTACAGTTAGGCCACCTTTCCTAACATTTCTTTTCATTAATAGCCTTGATATTCTGGACTTTTTGTTCTTCCAAATGAATTTTGTTATCATTCTTTCTAGTTCTGTAAGGTAATTTTTTGGTAGGTTGATTGGTAGGGCACTAAATATGTAATTTAATTTAGGTAAAACTGTCATTTTATTATATTAGCTCTACCCAGTCATGACGAATTGATGTTTTCCCAATTAGTAAGATCTGATTTTATTTATATGAAAAGTGTTTTGTAGTTGTGTTCATAAAAGTACTGTGTTTGTTTTGGCAGGTGGATTCCCAAATATTTTATAATGTCTACAATAACTTTAAATGGGGTTTTTCTTACTATCTCTTGTTGTGGGACTTCATTGGAAATATATAGGAATGCTGAGGATTTATGTGTGTTTATTTTATATCCTGCAACTTTGCTAAATTTATTTATTGTCTCAAGAACTTTTTTACTTGATTTTCTAGGATTCTCCAAGTATATCATCATGTCATCTGCATAAAGTGATAGTTTCATCTCTTCTTGGCCTAATTTGATTCCTTTGATTTCTTTTTCTTCTTTAATTGCTACTGCTAATATTTCTAGTACCAGTTTGATTAAGAGGGGGTGATAGTGGACATCCTTGTTTCACCCCTGATCTTATTGGAAACGCTACTAGTTTATCCCCATTGCATATCATACTTGCTGATGGCTTTAAGTAGATGCTACCTATTATTCTAAGGAAAACTCCATTTATTCCTTTACTTTCTAGTGTTTTTAATAGGAATGGATGTTGCATTTTGTCAAAGGCTTTTTCTGCATGTATTTAAATAATCATATTATTTCTGCTGGTTTTATAGTTGATATGATCAATGATTCTGATGGTTTTCCAATATTGAACCACCCTTGCATTCCTGGAATAAATCCAACCTGGTCAAAATGTATTGTTCTTATTATAAGTTACTGTAGTCTTTTTGCTAATATTTGATAATATTTTATTTAAGATTTTTGCATCTCTACTCATGAGGGAAATTGGTCTATAATTTTCTTTCTCCCTTTCGTCTCCCCCAGATTTAGGTATCAGTATCATATTTGTGTTGTAGAAAGAATTAGGAAGGACTCCTTCCTCTGCAATTTTACCAAATAGTTTGTAGAGTATTGGAATCAATTGATCTTTAAATGCTTGATCGAATTCAGTAGTAAATCCATCTGGCCCTGGGGATTTTTTCCTAGGTAGTTCTCTGATAGCTTGTTCAATTCTTTTTTCTGAGATGGGGTTGTGTAAGTAATTTACTTCCTCTTCAGTTAGTTTGGGCAACTTGTGTTTTTGTAGATATTCATCCATTTCATTAAGGTTGTCAAATTTATGTGCATACAATTGGGCAAAATAATTACTAATTATTGTTTTAATTTCATCTTCATTGGAGGTACAGTCACCCTTTTTATTTATGAGACTCAGTATTTGGTTTTCTTTTTTTTTTAACATATTGACTAAGGGTCTATCAATTTTATTGGCTTTTTCATAAAACCAACTCTTAGTTTTAGTTATAAGTTAAATAGTTTTCTTACTTTCCATTTTATTCATCTCTCCTTTTGTTTTCATTATTTTTAATTTAGTTTATATTGGTGGATGTTCAACTGGTTCTTTTTCTAGCTTTTTCAGTTGCATGCCCAATTAATTGACCTCCATTTCCTCTAATTTTTTCAAGTATGCATTCAAGGATATAAAATTTCCCCTAAGTCCTGACTTTGTGGCATACCAAAAGTCTTGGTATGATGTCTCATTTTTGTCATTCTCCTGAATGAAGTTGGTGATTGTTTCTGTAATTTCTTGTTTAACCGACTAATTCTCTAGGATTAAATTTATATAGTTTCCAATTCATTTTTTGCCTACCCTTCCCTGACCCTTTATTACATATAATTCTTATTGCATTATGATCTGAGAATGATGCATTTAATATTTCTGCCTTTCTGCACTGAATTGTGAGGTTTTTATGCCCTAGTACATGGTCTATTTTTGTGAATGTGCCATGTACTGCTGAGAGGAAGGTATATTCCTTTTTATCCCCATTCAGTTTTCTCCAGAGAACTATCATGTCTAGCCTCTCTAAAATTCTATT
>CM053593.1:221170125-221198997 GCA_028646575.1 Pseudocheirus occidentalis
AGTTCCCAGGTCCTCGTCCAGTCCTCAGGGCAATCCCCGGCACACACTGAAGTTCACAAGGTTCAGCACACCTCAAACCCTTCAGGACTTCTCTTGCCTGGAACTCAAGGATCAGCCAAGCCACCAACAAACAAAGTCCCAACCTGTTCATACCTGCAGTCAGCCACTCAGGAACCAAATCCAAGTTCTGTCTTGTCTCTGAAATTCTCCTGCTTATAAAAACTGGCCTTCTCCCATGGTTCAGGGGAGTGTCTCAGCCAGTAGCATTCTTCCAAGTCACAGGGAAATTCACACCTTCTCACCAATGGACAGAGTTCTGGGAATTCACATCTTATCACCAATGGACAGAGTTCCATACTTAACACTAAGTTACTAGGATCTACTTAACATCTGATCAAACAAATTAATTACCATTACAGATGACTAAACCAAATGCCATTTACCAAATTCTTTAATATACAAAAAAGAATATGATTTGAAGCTGAATAGCCCATTCTAAACACACATACATACATTATAGTAGCTCAAATGTATCCCAGCCTTAGTTTATGGGATAATGATTCAACATTGTGTTTGCACCTTTGCTTCACAAGCTTCTTTTCCCTTAGTCTAATTGTTCCCATATAATTCAGAAAAGAATGGAATCTAAACTTTTTACTTATACACTCAATTACAAATGTTAGCTTTTACTTATACCATACAAAAACCACAAATTCAGAGGAAAACAGTAAGATGCTTTCTGCAAAACATCCTTTCTAACAGTATTTCTTTTCTTTAAAAAAAAAAGTTTGAATTTATCCTAGTGTCACTGAACTTTCATGAAAACAACATACAATATACCACAAAGATTTACCAGGACTCATATACCTAATTAATCCCTGTTCTAAATTCTAAACTAGTACTAAAAACCAATTACTCGAAATCAATTATACCAACTTTAAAGGGCCAGTTTCAAGACTGACTCAGTGAGGCTGAGTAAGGCTTAGTGAATGGCTTCATAGCCTGAAGTGACTGCTGCCCTGCCCACCTCCTTTCTGGTGGGGAGTGGAGAAATTCCTTACTTCATCAAGATAAAGACTCTTTAGGCAATCAGCCTGAAATCAAAGTTCACAGTAAGTTTGAATATTACAAAATATATACACAATTAATAAAATAACTAGAAATCTTACAAAGTCTTTGTAGAATTATTAACTTTCCCTTTACAAATTTTAAATTTCTTATTGCCCCTTTCCTAGGATTGATGAGGTTTCTAGGGGCCACCTGACCCCTCCTTCCTCCCATACTCATTAACAGTTATCTTGTTTCTTTAAAGGTACATAGTTAACTATAGATAATATCTAATGCACTAAGAGGCAGGCATCTCTACCTGCTCTTTCTTATCTTGTATGCTTCTTCTTATTAAACCCATAAACACCACTTTCCAAATACTGGGGTCTTTTTCTCCTGGTCTCTTAATCTACTAATCTGTTCCCCATCATCTTATAACAAAAGATCTTGTAAAACATTTCTTAATAAGAATATTTCCCTTTTTCAAAAACAATTTATCCTAATATCATTAACTAATACACAGTTTCTAAATTCTCTGGTCATAAAAATTTTTCCCACATAATTGACAAAACTTAGGTTTCACTGGTCTTTTCTTCACATAATTACCAATAATTACTTCACATAAATATATTTTTTAAATAATAACTGAAACTTCCTTTTAAACAAAGAAAAATTTGAAAGTTTATGATTTCTTAAATTACGATATTTCAAAATATGATAACACAACTATTTACCAATAACACAATTATTATGTTCTCACATTTGAACTTTTAAATTTAAAACCCCTTTAATTACCAGTCCAGTGACTTTAATTCAGCTGGATATATTTTTTCAAATTGAGCCACATCCCTCTATATAAATATATATATATATATACACACACACCTGGTTTTCTGAATAGCAGAAGTAACTTGACATATAACATTACATTTTACACAATTTTTGTTCATTTTTCAGTTTCAACCCAATTTAGATAAATACTGAAACAATTCCTGGCTCGCAATGGTCAGTTTTTACAACACACAAGGATTTTTACAATTTAAATACCATTAACTGTATTTCCAAAATGAGTAGAGGCTTTTCTCCTCCATGTCCCTCCTGTTTCTCTTTTTTTTTCCAAGTGGGCTAGGGTAACTCCCTACCATTCCTAAGCCTTTTCTCTTATCAGATTAAATTAATTTTACAGATTTCCCAAATTACTGTTTTTTCAAAAATATTACAGCATTTGGGTCACAGTGTCCCATCCCTCACTTTCTATTCCTTTATTTAATTATTCTCATAAAAGAATGTTCTGTTCCAGGGATTTACTAATTTACCCAGTTGTTTGGGGTGTGGAATGACTACACATTCAGATTGAAAATAGCAAAATTTCACATATGTGCATTGTGCTCACATATCTTTCGCTTGCACTTGTTTTGATTATAGAACCTTGCCATAAAAAAGAAAGCAAGAACTTTATTAGATAGAAACGTCACAGTTTTCTAACCATGCATCAATTCCACCTCATAGCCAGAATCATGAATAGTCAGGTGTGAAATATTCCTTTCCAAAGGAACATAATGGGTAAACTGAGCCAATATCCCATCCTAAGCTGAGGCTAGGATTGTCCTCTCAGTTTTTCCAGACACAGATAACTGGAACACTCACATTCTTTGAGTACATTGTGGCATTCCTCTGTGAAGGTGGATTATTGACTACTGACTATTGATGTATTTTAATGATCCATCAGACAACTCTCAAAACAGAATTCATCATAGTCCAAAGAGCTTTTGCCTCAGATGGCAAGTTTCACGAATCAAGAATTTTATCAGGACACATATTTCAAATTTAAACTTGTCCTCATGCAAAAACTAATCATAAGAGATGATTAGTAATCAATTACCAACTTATGTTTTAACATTAAAACATAACTAAACATCTTATAATTTAATAAAATAAATTAGATGGAAATCTTAAAGATTGGGATACATCAAACCATGTTGGTATAAAATGTCTTTTAAGCATCACAAATCCCAAAGTACCACAAAAACAAAATTCTCAATAATGACAAATTCCTAAGTACCAAAAGATGTTTACCTTCTTCTCAAGCACGAATTTTCACAATTAAACTAGCCTTACCACAATAACAAAGCTTACCAGGCCTTTAAGAACTTAGTAGGAATACACAGGGTTGAGCAAATCAGATATTGATTCATAATCACTAGTGGTAATATTTTAATTTCTAAGGCCCAATACTCTTAGCACCTTAAAAGAAAAGACTAGGAAATATATATGTTTTGAGTTAACAACACTGGGCACAGAGACCCTGAAACTGGGGTGTAGGGATCCCCAAAGAAAACCAGGTGCAGAGGCCTAGCTCCAAACCTCTCCAAACTCCCACAGGGGAAGGGAAGGAACAACACAGGGAAAAAAGTTCACTCAAGTAGAGCAAGGTGCCTTTTCTTTTAAGTTTTGGAGACCAAATTTCTTACTAAGTTTGTTTAGTTTAGAAATCACCTCCACAAATCACTTTTCTAGATTATTTTGAAGTCAGGCTGTGTTGCAATGGAACACTAGGCACTTTTCCTTAAGATCTCCTTCCCGAATTCCCTTCTAGCAGCCTCCTAGCAACTTCTCACCACTTGTCCCAGCATCCCAGGACAGAAGGGAGAAAACAAATGTGACTGACCCAGCACAAGGGCATCCCCTTGTATGAGGGTCCACAGTTCGACTGACTGCCCAGAAGTCAGTGGAGTTTCATACACTGCTGGCAATGTCTGGGCACTCCAGGGGTCTCACTGCTAAGGAGACAGTAGGAGCAGAAAGGTCTGGGGAAGAGAAAAAAGAAAAGAGTGCTTAGCTGTTATCCCAGTGGCTAGGAGATCATCAGAGTCCAATACTTGGACTCCCAGGTTTAAAGAACTAAATCAGACCTTCTCCTTAGCCAAAGGGAGCTTTATTAATGCAAAAGCATGTTGGCCTGAGACTTAGCAAGGAGCTAAACAAAGGCAATGATATAGGAAAAGGACTAGACTTGAAATGGAAAGGAGCACTAAAGCACCTTCAAGTTACAGAATGGACTAAGAGTAAGCCTCAAACCCTCCTGGGGGGAGAGCCTGGGAAAGTAACCATTACTATAGACCCTTAGGGTACCTTTGTTCCCGCATCAGAAGCAGAATCACTCTCCTGCCCCTTCTCCTTAAAATAATTAACTAACGCCTCTACCACTACTTCCCATTCAGATCCTCTGTTCTGAGAGCTTGGGAACCATGGAGCTGCTTAACTATTTTTAAATTTTTTTTTGAATCCATTTCTTAACTGAAATCCCTTTCTTACATGCTATAAGTTGTAATATTCTCAGATCTTTTCCTTCATTTTTTAAACCCTTCACCAAGGTTCTTCCCATTTTAACCTCTCTGTGAGCTCCAAATTTTGAAAACTGAAAAACTGAGTGAGCCAGCAATCACTCTTCATAGAGCCTTCCCCTCACCTTGAATGAAATCCATTGTCCCTTGGATCTCCTTTGGGCCTGCTTACCTGCCGGCAACTCCAGGGGGACTGGTTGCTAGAGAGTTGCCTGCTGTCCTGATGCCCCAACGTTATGGGCGTCATTTGCTGTTTCCAGCACAGTTGTGTGGCCTAACTTACCAGCTGAATAAAAGAGAGAGATGGTGATGTATTCAATAGTCTGTTTATTATAGAACCATTTCATATGGAGCCAAAGATACAAGGAACATACAAGGTTTATATTCGCTTAGCAGAATTTCCAGAATGCAAGGACTCATCCTTGGTCTCCACCTTTCCCTACCCCAGCCCAAAGCTAATCATTCATTAAGATTTTATCCTAGGACCATGTCCAGAGGCACAAACAAACAGGTAGGCACAAACAAGACTTCCAAATTAACTACCCTGTACTTTCTTTAGATATTCATAGTACCAATGAAAGCATGTATCCAACAAGATTATACTCCTGCATATCTGCCTAGTGACCTTGTAGAATAGAGGAGCATTTCTTTAATGTGGCCAGGGACCCTGAAAATCTGGTCTACTATATTCTGTAACAACAGTAAAGACCTCTTTGAACAGACAGAAAGTTTCATTCTGACAAAGTAGCATCAGCACGGACAGAACAGAGTGCCAAAATCACAAGCATTCTCCCTTTCAGTTCTGTTTGGTCCCAGTTTGTGCTCAAGTTTTTCTCTGCTCTTCTCCTTCCTTTTCCACCCTTCTTGTTTGGCTCTTTCAGCAAGCTCATCCTTCTGTGGGCACCATGTGATGATGATGTGAAGCCTACTGAGGGCAGGGAAGGACTTCAAATTCAGGTCTATTGAGGTCTATTAAGGGTACTACATGTATACTGTTTCCAGCAAAGACTTGATACAATCAAAGACAAGGTTCAAAGTCACTTGAATAGCTAAAACAAGCAGCCAAGTACTACTTTGTTTGCCATTGTATGTTCCCAGTACTGGCATTAAATGCCAATGGAGTTGTGGATAAGCACAAAAAAGATCTGTATCTACCAAAAATATTACAAGCAGTTCTATTTGCAGTGGTAAAAATTGGAAACAATCTAGCTGTACATCAGTTGTGAAATAGCTGAACTAATTATGGTGGATGAATGAGTTAGGTAGTATATTATCCCACCATGAAAAGGAGTGAATGTGAAGAATTCAAATGAATTGTGTATACCATATGAATAGCAAAGGAAGTAAAACCAAAATAACAGTATATATGTGGATTCCAATCTTGTAGTTGAACAATAGTAGCAAAAACCTCATATTAAATGCAATAAAAAAAAGTCAAGTGACCAGGCATTTATTAAAGTACCTATTACAAGTTAAGCATTATAGTGACTGACAGGAATATAAGAAAAGGTTAAAAAAAACAGTTCTTGACCTCAAGAAGCTCATATTCTAATTGGAGAGATAACATGCAAACAACTATGTATATATAACACACATACTTAATAAATTGAAAGCAATTTCAGGGAAAAAACAATAGAAGTGAGGGTTCCTTAGAAAGTCTTTTGTAAAAGGCTGGCTTTGAGTTTAGTCTTGAAGCAGTCCAAGGAAGTGAGGAAGAAGAAAAGATGAGATGGGAAAGCATGTCAGAAATGGAGAAAAATCAGTGAAGTTGGATGGTGTAAGAGTTTTCTGTGTGAGGAACAGCAAAAGAATAAATAAATAAATAAATAAACTAATAAATAAACTAACAAATAAATGAATGAATGAGCAAATAAATAAATAAATGAATAAATACATAAATAAATAAAAAGGCAGGTATCTATGGATCATAACTTATGTTGAGTGGAATTAGGTACTAGGTCAAAAGAGAATCAGGAAGTCAAGGACAAGGCAGATATTTCTAATTAAACTCAATCTACTCATTTCTTCAGGTTGGTGTTAATGTTCCATAAAGAATGGATGTCACAGACATATGCATTACTATTTACAATTATTTCCTGTTTTGGCAATGAAGATGGGGAAGGATGTGCAACTGCTGTTAGATTTCAGCTAGCACAGTCACTTTCATTGTTTTATTGATAGAAGCAAAAATAAAAGCTTTATAATACAAATTATTTTTGGCCTTTTTGTCTCCTAGATGTGACTGAATTTTTCCTCATTTTGAGTGGGTAGAAGACTATTCTATTTCCTGAAGGACCAGCTATGTGTGTCATGTAGTGGATAGAGCCTGGAGTCAAAGACTTATTTGTTATTGGCAGGTTTAAATTTGGAATCTTCTATCATCAAGCTACTTTTGTCTTTGAATGAGGGCTGAACTATGGGACAGATAATACAGAAACACAATTGGACTTAAAATGGTTGCTGAATACAATAACACAAAACCACAGCATAATTTGCATAATTGTAGTGCTTGTTGACTCTTTATTGATTTGATTTTATCATTTTGTGCATATTTAAATTCAGTTTCTATTTTTTAGGTGATTGCTTAGATATTTCATTGTAGCCTTGTCATCTGATATTTATATGTTTGTATATAGACATCCAAGAATAATCTTACTAGCTATGTGACAACAGGTAAATTTAACTTTTCTAATTATCAGTTTCATTTGAAAAAGGAAAATAATAATGCCTTGCTGGCTCATAAGGAAAATGCAGTTAAAACTGTGAATAGATAAAGGACCTATGATTTCACTGCTTCCTGGAGGGAGGGGGGATCTCCTTCTTCCAATGCAGGTTGGCACTTTCTTTGTAATTTATAGTCTTCAAATATTTCTGTGAGCACTTAAAATAGTAACTTGCTAAAGTCACACAGCCAGTATGTTAAAGATGGAGACTTAAACCCAGGTGTTCTTGTATTAACTATGCCTGGCTCTCTGTCTGCTTCTCCTAATAAACCATAGACAGCAAACAAAAATGTGAGGTATAATACAAAATTTTATGTATATAGGGATCTTTCTGGTTTTTATAAGGTGTTCATGTAAATCATGATATTACTCTTTGCACTATTATTATACTAACTCGTAGTGTATAATCAGTTGACATTGCAGTGCTTGGCCTGGAGTCAGGAAGATCTTAGTTCAAATACGACCTCAGACATTTACTAGTTTTGTGACATAGGCAAGTCACTTAACCTCTGCTATTTCCTCAACTGTAAAATGGGGATAATAATAGCACCTATGCCCATAGGGTTGTTGTAAGGATGTAATGAGATAATACTTGTAAAAGTGTCTGGTCTACAGTGGGTACTATATAAATGCTTATTCTATTCGCTCCTTACTATATGATGTTCATTTCTATAAAGCAGTTTTAAAAAAAAGTGGAGAGATGAGTACAGTAAAAAAAAAAAAAGAGACATTGGCTGCAGTCTTTTTTGGAGGGGGGTTTCCAGTCTTTCTTCCTAATTTGTTATCCCTGAACCTCAGTTTCTTCTCTTGCAAATTTTCCAAGCTTCTTCCAGATGTTGGAATGTATCATTCAATGAATCCTCACAGTTTACATATTTGAATAAAAAAAATTTCACTGTGAGTCTTTGAGATTGTATGCTATTGTCCCTGGGAACATTGAAGAACATACTGATACAATGTCAATAGGGATCTGAATAGGGACTAGACCTGTAATTTCATTGGGATAGGTAACTCTTAGAGAAGGAAACTCCATCTATCAATGTAGATTGCTACTTTTTCTACAATTCAAAGTTGCTTCATACAGTCAAAAGTTCAGCGATTTGCCCTGAATTCAAGTATTCCTCACATGAAGATCAGAGTCCTATTTCTTATAGAAGGTTGTGACTCAATATCAATACCAATGGTACCAATGCAACCAGAGACTGGCCCTCTCACCTTGAGTCAACACAAGGCCCAAAGTACATGGTGAGTGTAATGGGGGACTAACCAACAAACCCAGATATTGTGAGTATATTTGGAGTACTTAGTTGATGCAACTCCCCCATAAACCTTCTTCTCCCTCTCTGTAACATGTATCTGTGGGAGAATCTTCGGAATTTGCTTGTCTAGAGGCAAAATTACACATAATGGAAATTCTGTGGAGAGATTTGGAGCATGTGCAGACATTCTCTAATGGGTTCCAGTTGACTAACCACATAATGGAGGGGAATCTCTTTGATGAACTATGGAGCTGGAACTGAGGTTCATTTAAAGGACATTGGTCTGTATGGTTGTTTGGAGTTGTGAATTGATCCAATCATTCTGGAGAGCAATTGGGAACTATGCTCAAAAGTACATAACATTATGCAAACCTTTTAATCCAGCAATACTGCTGCTGGGTCTACATGCCAAAGACATCCAAAAAAGAGAGAAAGGACATATTTGTACAAAAATATTTATATCAGCTCCTTTTGTGGTGTCCAAAAATTGAAAGTTGGAATGATGCCCATCAACTGGGAAATGGCTAAACAGGCTGTGGTATATAATTGTAATGGAATATTATTATGCTATGAAAAATGGTGAGCAGGCAGACTTCAGAAAAACTTGGAAAAACTTACATCACCTGATGCATAGAACATAGTGGTGGATAGGAAAAGAACCAGAAGAATATTGTACACAGCAGCAGCAATATTGTTTGAACTATGAATGAGTTATACTCAGTAATACAATGATCTAAGACAATACCAAAGGACTAATGATGAAGCATGCTATCTACCTCCAGAGAAATAACTGATATTGTTTAAATACAGACTGCAGCATATTATTTTCACTTTCATTTTTTCCTTTTATTTCAGTCTTTTTGTACAAAATGACTAATATGGAATTGTTTTATATAATTGCACATATATAAACTATATCTTATTCTTACGATGTGAGGTAGGAGGAAAGGGGAAGGAAGGAAGAATAAAAGGTGGAACACAAAAATTTAAATTAAAATTTTAAAAAATTTTAAATTACCACTAAAAATTAAAGTGAAAGAAAAAAGAAAAGGCATTAGTCATAGAGAACCAGTCCCTTTTAATTCCTTCTTGCCTCACTATGTTCTAGTGAGAGAATATCCCTTTCCAACATTCAGATTAGGAAATGAGACAATGCCTGTTTCCTCTTGGAGTTTATTTTTTTTCTGTTTCCAGATGAAAGAGATTAGAGGCTATCAAGTTTTTGATTTTGAAATGGCAAGCCACCATTAAAGTAAAGCACCAAGAAAGCTCATCTAGGAGTATTGTTAATGCTGTGGTTCATAATCAATAGTCATAATCATCAGATCCTTCTGGAGCAAAATTTGAGTCTTGAAGCAGTTGGTTAGGCCACATTTGAACATTAATGTAGTGCAAACAAATCTATCCAGAAATCATGTTGCCTAAATCCATTTTCCCAAATAACTGAGGAGGCATGGAGAAAAAGTATGACTTTCATATACAGTGGGATTGCTGTTTGAGGGTGGTGGGTAGGGGAAAGATGGGGATAAAATTTGTAAGTCAAAATCTCATAGAAATGAATGATATAAACTAACAATAAACAAAAAGTTAATTAAAAAAGAAGTAACAATTATATGCCTGAAATTAATTTACATAAGACAAAGCTGATTTATTTTTAAGTATATATTAAAAGTTAACAGGTAGAAAGCAGCTGTGCATTCTTTTCTAAGATTAAAATACCTTGACTAATTAACAGAAAATAAATCTACTGTTACAATACTTGTTCTAAGAAATGATAGTCTCTGCCTAACAAATAATCAACCTGACTTTCCCCTTGTGGAATCCAAAAAGCACAAGGGATCACTTTTTATAGGTTTATGAGAACCTAATCTATGTCCCATTGTATCTGAAATTCAGGTTTACATTTTTTATGTACTTGAAGAGCTTTATAATGATTAACTGATTAAGTAGGACTTCTCAATATTACTTTTATTTTGAAGATGAAACAGCTCAACATTTCATTAAGTATGATTAAACATTTCTCTGTAAAAGTTGTCATTGTGTTTGCTTAGACTTCGCCTTTTATATTGTTTGACTCATACCCATATAAAATATATAGTATATGGCTAATTGTTTCTTGTTTGAAAAATTCAGTGTTCTAGTAATCAAATAAATGTTGATAGATTGAATTTCTCCTTTTGAATACTGATAAGGATCTTTAGCAATTTGCCTCTTAGCAATGGCTCTTGTTCTTATATATTCATACTTATTCCTTGTGAATCTTGGGTAGCTGATCTTTATCAGATAAATTACCAGATAATTATTTTATAAAGTAAATCAAATGAATTAATTAAATAAAATTGAAGGATGAAAACGATGAAATTAAATGATTAATTTTGGAAATTAAAATTTATTCAGTAAATTACATTTAATGAATTTTTTAAGTAGCTTTTCCAGGTGTTGGAAGAAAAATGTTTATACTTTCATGTCTGCTTCATCTTTGTAGTTAATATCTTTATAAAAGCTATCAATATTATTTGATTAAATAGAACTATGACATTCATCACTGGTATCTAATAGTGTGTGTGTGTTGTGTGTGTGTGTGTGTGTGTGTGTGTGTGTATACATCAGGAGGAGACACATCCCTTCAAAGGATATTCCTGGGACCTTGAGAAGGTGATTTAGTTAGCTTTGTTCTGGAAAAGTTGGCAATCACTATAACATTATTTTTCCCCATTTAATAGTGTTCTATTTTTTATGATTAAATGTAATGAGAATATTCAGCATCTGCTTTTACAAGATTTTGAAGCTCAATTTTTTTTCTCCTTCCCTCTCTTCCTGCCCTCCACCCTCCTTTTCACACTCCCCAAGTACAATCATATTAAACATATTTCCACATTAGTCATGTTGTGTAAGAAAAAACAGAAGAAAAGGGGAAAACAACAAATAAGACAAAGTAGTGTGCTTCAGTCTGCATTTAGACTTCATAATTCTTTCTCTGGATGTGGATAGCATTTGCCTTCATGAGTATTTTGGAAATGTCTTAGATCATTGTATTACTAAAAAGAGTTAAATTTATCAAAATTGGTCATCACACAATGTTGCTGATGCTGTGTATAATGTTTTGGTTCTGCTCACTTCACTCAGCATCAGTTCATGTAAGTTTTTCCTTTTTTTCCTGAAATCTACATGCACAATAGTATTCCATTACATACATATACCACAACTTGTTCAGTCATTCCCCAGTTGATTGGCATCCATCAATTCCCAATTCTTTGCCCCCACAAAAAGAACTACTATAAATATTTTTTAACAAATAGGTTTTTTCCATTTTCTTATGATCTCTTTGTATTACAGACCTAGTAGTAGCATTGCTGGATCAAAGGGTATACACAATTTTATAGGTTTGGGCATAGTTCCAAATTGTTCTCCCGAATGTGTAGATCAGTTTAGAACTACAACACCAATATGTTCCAATTTTCTCACATCTTCTCCAATATCATCATTTTCCTTTTTTGTCATATTAGCCAACCTGGTAGATATGAGGTTGTGCCTCAGAGTTGTTTTAATTTACATTTCTCTAAGCAATAGAGCATTTTTCATAAGCATTTCAATACGAGCATTTTTATTTCTCTAAGCATTTTCAATAGAACATTATGTATACATGTACATATATGTAAATGCATATGTAAGTCTTATGAAAAATACATATGCATGTGCACATGCACACACATACACATATACATATGTGTGTGTATGTGTGTGTGTATAGAATTAATTTCTTCATTTGAACACTGCTTGTTCACCTCCTTTGACCACTTATCAATTGGGAAATGATTTGTATTTTCATAAATTTGACCCAGTTCTTTAGATATTTAAGAAATGAGGCCTTTGTGAGAGACACTGGTTGTAAAAATTGATTCTCAGCTTTCTGATTTCCTTTTAATCTTGGTTGCATTGACTTTGTTTTACAACATTATTTTTAATATGGCTATCAAAAATAAACACAATTAGATGAAACACTTCTACATCTTTCCTTTGCCCCTATGGGACATTACCTAGGAGAATTTATTAAATATCAAGGGTTATTCCTTCAAGTTGTTTGCAAAATCTAGCTCCACCCAATGGGGTTGTATACTCTGGGATGGATGGTTAAAAATAACTGCTACATTGAACAGTTATAGTGGGTTAGAGCAGGGGTTACTTTATTTCCCCCATAAGTAAGAATGGCAGAGTTAAAATCTTACTTATTCCTATTTCCAGCACTAGATTCTTAGAGATTCTTAAATTTCAAGACACCCCAGATGAGTCTGAGACAACTTAGTAGCAACTAAGGATTAGCATTATTTTACCTTCAGAAAGTTATTTGAATATGCTACATATGGGGGAGTCAAGGTAAATTCCTTGAAAAATAAATTTCTTTTTTATCTTAGAAGGAAATACACATTTTAAAATCTGATTTTAAAATTGAAAATGTTACAATAACATTTATTCGGACTTTTAAGCTACTTAACAGAAATTCCCTACAGAGGCTAACATGGTACAGAATTTTTGAATAAGCAATGACACTCAAAAATAATTATCAAAACCATTCTAAGCTTGACTTTTCCACTATCTAAATGTGGGATCTTACACAGAGCAAGAAACTCTCATTATCTCAGTTTCTACTGCACTAGGACAGGCCTATGACTTGCCTCCTAGGTAAGACCAGAAGAATACTCTTTTTTTCTAGGGCTTCTAATAGTGTATAGTACTATATCATAGAATATTTATGCTTATTCAAATTCAAACTTCAGTTTCTTTAAAAACTACTCTTCATCACTAAGCTAGAGGTTCATCTACAAAAACCTTTTCAATATCTCTGCCTACTTCCTTTTAGTCAGCATTTCCCTTCTCGTCAATTTACATTTTATTTACTTTATGTGAATTTTATAATTACTTATCTGTGTACATCATGTTTAATTTTTGTCTTTGTATCCCTGGCACTTTGGCTAGTGCCTTGCACATAGTAGGCAATTAAGATGTGATTGTTAAATTGAAATTAATTGAATTGAATTCTCAGAGTAGTGCTCATCCCTTCAGTGTTTAGCTCAGTTTCTAATTCCATTATCATTTGGCGAGCATTTATTTTAGTACCTGAAGGTAAACATGATTGAATTAGGTATTTAAAGTCTAGAAATAAAATGAACAGGCCTTAAATTTTACCTGGTACAGTGTGTTTGGATAGCAAAAAATGGGAGGGGGAGCATTTGTTCATCCAAGAACCAAATGATTCTTGTTCTAAAACTTAAATTGATGACAGTTGTAAACCTATGTGACCTTGAGATAATATATCATATTCTACAAATATTCAGAGGATCCTTGAATCACTTTGCTCTCTTCTGTTCTTTACAATGCTCAGGTATTTAACTAAGAACAAATTCAAATATTAATTTCATAATACCTATGTCATTGTCTCTTTCCTTTCTCACAGAGCTCTTGGGATTAAAATAGGCTGAGAAATTCTCTTTGCAGGTTGCTTGGTAAACAGTTTATAAACAGCAAATGAGGTTTCCTCTTCTACAAACACAATTCAAGGCATGCTTTTCTTACAGATGTTAAAAGGGAAAGGTAAAATTACTTTATTTGGTTCATAGGTTGCCATGGGAAAGGAATTCAATACTAAGTGGTCAATTTACTGTTTATGACTCTCTACACACTTATCTAAAGCTGGTTTATAGAAAATAGACATTGTTATTGGACTTGGACTTACTTGGACTGTTCTCTAAGCCTTCACAACATTGTAGAACCACTTAGAGTTCATGTTTTGAAGGAATAATCTTCAGTGATAAAGGTTTGTTTTGACTACACGCTCAGACATTGCAGTTGGATTTTGTGCAGGAATAAGTCTTATTTAATGGTGATTCATAATCTTGCAACACTTCATTTACAAACACCTTGCTATGCTGTTAGTGCCAATATTACTATTGAAATTAACAGATGAAGGGACTCAAGGAAAGTTAAATATCTGGTTCTATTCTACAACTAATTGTCAGAAATGAAAATTGAACCAGGGCCTCCTAATTAGAAGTCAAATCCACTCTTTCCATTTTGTCATGATGTTAAAAAATATACAAGCATATGAAAAGGGTTGGTAATATAGTAGCCATAACTGAGCAGGCCTCTTACTCCCATTCCAGCCATTCATAAAAGAAAAGATGCTTTAGTTTACAGAGAAATACTTTCAGTAGATAGTTCACATATTAAATAATGGCATGAGTTAAGATGCTATCAGAAGCTAATCGACAATAAAAACCATAATGTCTACAGATAAATAGATCAGAAGGAGAAATTAATGTTTCCTTCATTCACAGATTAGGAAAAGATAGGATTTTTTTTTCAGGGAGGGGGAATGTGTGTCCTTGCTAGGTGAATCATGATATAGTAGGAAACAATAAGACTTGAGGCCACCAAGCCGGAGGAAGAAGCAGTGTGGTCCACCTCTCTGTCACAACAGCTCCAAGGGAAACCCCAAAAGAGCACCACATAGAGTTATGTTTCTCAAATCTAAGTCAAAATCACAGTGACTCATTTTCTTCCAAACCAAGTCAACAGAGGAGGATACAGAGAAATCAATAGTCAATGGGGACAGAACTAGGCAGGGATGGAAAACCTAAAGTTTTCCAGTCTGGGGACTAAACTGAATCTTGTACCTATCTGCTCAGGAAAGAAGAGGTTGTGGATCTAGCAGTAGAGGACTTGGTTGAATGCAAGGAACAGGAAACAGAGGTAATGGACAACTGTGTCATTCAGACGCCAGAGATGTAGGGCAACACACAATTTACCATCTTAATTATAAATATGAAAAGGTTGAACTCTCTTATAAAACAAAAGAATATTAATTAATAGAATAATGTGCATAATTCAGCTGTTATTTACAAGGAATAAACATTATATAATTTATAAGAAATCAATTTGAATAGAAAGATTAACACATTTAACATGATTGTACATGTATAACATATATCCAATAGCTTGCTTTCTTGTTGGGATTGGGGGAAAGGGAAGAGAGAAAGGGATAAAATTGGTAAACTCAAAATTTTGCAACAATTAATGTTGAAAACTGCCTTTATATGTAACTGGAAAAAATTAAAATACTAGTTAGGGAAAAAAGAGATTAATTAATCTCTTAATTAATTATCTAATTATCTAATCACCTAATTAATTAAAAATTAACACCATTAAAAAGGAGTTTGGGGCAAAATCTTTGATGCTACAAGTGAACTCAAAAAAAGCAGAGGTAGTAATCATGATCTCAAGTAAGAAAATATCAAAAATAGACTGTGTTACAATTATGGAATATAGGCTCAGGAAAAAAAGCCTAAGTAGGAGATGGCATCTGAACTATACGTTGAAGAAAACTAGACATTCTATGAGATAGAAACAAAGAAGGAATTCACTTCTGGCAAACTGTTATTTTATTTGCAAATTGCTGTTTTTAATAAAGATCTTTGACCATGAAATAATAGTTGATATTTGCATAATTAAATTGGTCTATAATTTCATTGACTCAGGTGTTATGTACAAAGCCTATTCATTCTATGTGACAGGTGCCCACGTCCTTCCTAAAGTTCATCAAAAGGTAAATATCCAATATTGCAGGTTACTTCTGTACTTTCTTTCACTGTCATGAGAATTCCAGTAGAGTCTGGCTGTCTATCTGTTATCTTTTCCTCTTGGTATGTGTGCAGTTCACTTTCTCTTCTTGCCATATAATTCCTTGATAACATCCCTTATTCCTGTTCTTCATTGGTACATTATTATCATCAGACCCACTAAGTACCTTTCCATTACCTTCTGTGTGATATTAACATCTAGTTCTGTGGAAGTAATATTAGCTCGCATTTTTATGTCATAGAACAACATTGGTAAAAGTATAGTATTTGAAGATAATTCTTTGTTTTCATGAGTATCTTGGAGTCAATAAAAGAACTTTGTAATTTTACAAAAGCAGTCCAGATCTATCTCTGCCTCATTATGAGTTCTGAGTCAAGATCATTTTTCATCTGAATTGTCTACCACAGATTTGCAATTTCACAGATTTACTGTTAGATAACCTTTACAGAAGATACAATAAAATACATGGTGAGATCTGAACAATTGGATTTCTTCACTCATTTAGTGTTTCCTGTGTGCATGGAAAGGCAAAATTCCTTTGAGTGATTCCAGAGCTCTTCTAGAGAATTTCATAATATCTTGGTGCTTGGTGTAATCAGTACCACATCATCCACAAATGAGAACTCCTAGCACATCTCATCCTCCAATGTTTAACTGTTCTGGGTCTCTTCCATTATGTTAAAAGTGCCATTGAGGCAAATCTCTCTCTCTGATATTTATAATAGGGTTTCTTTCTTTCTCTCTCTCTCTCTCTCTCTCTCTGTCTCTCTCATCTGATATTTACGATGGGGTCATTGACTAAAAACTTTCTTCAAAGAAATATTGAATTATATTAATGTATGTGTAGAAGATCTGATTCTGTCTCCCAACTGAAAAAAAGAAAAGGCAAAGTGTCTAAAATAGATATGGATTTTTTATCTAAGCCTTGCCACTCATCAACAGGGATATACATTTCTTCATAATTTCCATAATAAGTAATGTTAAATCACTCTTAAGTATTGGCATAATCTCTCTAAGAGCAGAAACAGTCTCTATGACTTTCATGAATTCAACTCTATTTCAATTACACATTGCCTGTTCAGATGTAGAAACACACATAAGAATTGGCAAGACAATTGTACATAGAATGGAAAATTCAGTTGGAATATACTATGTAGCATCTCATTGAAAAAATCACTGACCTGGAAAATAGATCCAGGAGAGATAATTTAAAAATTATTAGACCACCTGAAAGCCATGATCAAAAAACGAACATAGAAATCATCCTTCCAGAAATGCTCAAGGAAAATTGCCCTGATATTTTAGAACCAGAGGACAAATTAGAAATTGAAAGAATTTACTGATTGCCTCTTGAAAAAGATCTCCAAAATAAAAGTCCTAGGAATACTATAGCCAAATTCCAGATTTCCCAGGTTAAGGAAAAATATAACAAGCAGCCAAGAAGAAAAAAATTTGAATATTGTGGAAACATAATCAGGACAACACAAGATCTAGAAGCATCTACATTAAGGGATTGAAGGACTTGGAATATGATATTTTGGAGGTCAAAAGAGCTAGAATTAAAATCAAGAATCACCTACCCATCAAAACTGAGTACAATGTTTCAATATGGTCATTCAATGAAATAGAGGACAGTTAAGCATTCTTGATGAAAACATCAAAGTTGAATAGAAAATTTGACTTTCAAATCCAAGAAGCACAAAAAAGTAAATAGGGAAAAGAAATCATAAAGAACTTATTAAAATTGAACTATTTATATTCCTACATGGTAAAATGATAATCATAACTCATGAGACTTTACTAAGTATGAGGATAGTTGAAGGGATTATGCAAGTGTTGTATGTTTGTATGTATATATATATACACACACACATACATATAATATATACATGTATACATACATATACATGTTTCTATAGGAGGGTATATATGCATATACATACATATGTGAGTGTGTGTATATGTGTGTGTGTGTGTGCGCATACATGTTTACCTAGACAGAGGGCACAGTATCATTTAAATAGGAAAGGATGATACCTAAAAAATAAAATTAAGAGGAGAGAGAGGACTATAATAAGAGGAGATAGGGAGAGATAGAATAGGGTAAATAACCTCAAATAAAAGAGGAAACAGAAAACTATTACAATGGAGGGGAAGAACAGGAATGTGAAAGGGAATGGGCCAACCTTACTTTCATTGAAGTTGGCTTAAAGAAGGAATAACATAAAAAACTAATCAAGTAACTTACCCTACAGGAAAGTAGGGGGGAAGGGTATAAGAGGTGGGATGATAGAAGAGAGGGCAGATTGGGGTGGGTAGTTAGCAACTCACACTTTTGAAAATGGACAGGGTCAAAGCAGAAAATAGAATAAGAGGGGGGCAGGATAGTATGGAGAGAAATATAGTCATTCTTTCACAATATGTCTACTATGGAAATGTTTTGAGTAATGACACATGTATATAACCTATATTGAATCACTTTTCCTTCAAGTGATGGTGGGTGATGAGGGAATAAGGTAAATAATCTGGAAATCAAATTTTAAAATCAAATGCTAAATATATATACATATATGTATAATTAATTAATTTTACATGCAACTAGGAAATAAGATATACAGGCACTGGGATATAGAAATCCATTTTGCCCCACTATAAAGTCAGGGGGGGTGGGGGAGGCTATAATACAGAGCAGATTGGGGAAAGAGGTATTCAGTAGGATTGCTATTTTGGGGTGGGGTGTAGGGGAATGATGGTGAGAAAACTTGAAACTCAAAATCTTGTGAAAATGAATGTTGAAAACTTTTAAAAAATCACATTAAAATATATATACTATGTAGTGAGATGAAAGAAGAAGAGTAAGCAGGGTACAGAGAATACCTACATTGACTGGAGATATAGGGATCATTAGGCTTATCTTGTCATTTTACAGATGAATAAACATCTTTTTTAAAGGTTTCACCAAATATTTTATTTTCTTTATGAAATGCTTTAATGCTATTCGCAATACAATACTAAAAATAGCGACTATGGAACATGTAGAGGTAGATTAAACAAGAAAATACTCAAGCTGTACATAATAGACATACAGAAAGGAGCATTAATTTATAGTGAAAGCATCAATTATTTCTTTTGTTTTTGTCCTGCAATGTCATTACTAGGACTCTATCATCTTTTAATGTTATTGAAATTAGAGTGCTTTACTCAAAGGTCCGCTGCCTGTAGAAGTAATATTTTCATTCCAGTAATTCAGATCACATTGATGCTAAAAGATGAGGATGAAAAACACAAAGGTCCTTGGTGAAAAATAAAACAAAGCAAAACAAAAAAACAAAACACAAAAAAACAAGGACCTAAAAAAAGTTGAAGTCACAGATGACATGATTATCAAACTCCCAAATGCCGTGAAGATAGCCAACACGTTGGGTGGGAGAATCAGAATCCCAAAATAGCTTGCATAAGTGATAGTATCAGCTAAATCAATCAAAATGAAGTTTAATAGACAAAACAAATAAAAATAAAATCAATGGTACAGATCCAGGATGGGGGGGAATATAGCTATAGAAGAGTTAGAATGAAAAAGATTATGGGAAATCTTGGTAGACCACACTCAAAAGGCATCCTCTGTTTACCTTAATCCACTGGAGAAGGTAATGGTAAACAACTTCAGTATCATTGCCCACAAAACCTCGTAGATGACATTGATGTGCTATGATCTGTGGGGTCATAAAGAGTCAGACACAAATGAACAACTACCAAAAAGTATTTGATATAATCTATTAATAGTGACAAAAAGCAATAAGATTATGCTAGGATGATCTTTTCTATGAAGCTTTCTCTTAATGGCTCTGAGTCCCTTTCTGAATATTTGCAAGCTATCCATAATGAATACAACTTTTATCTCCTCCCAGATTATCTGTACAGCTTTAAGATGAATCAAACTACCAGTATTTTTCTAGCAAATTATTCTGATTGGCAACAATATTAGAACCATCACATTTATGTCTTCTACATTTGTTCATGACAGACTTATCAAAGTGATAATGACATTTAATCAGGAAGATTGGTTTCACATAATCAAATACCAACAGAAGAATTCCATACTATACATAACACAGGATTAAAATTATCTAGGAATCAATTTACTAACATATCTCAAAGTTAGCAAGATTACTGATATATTTTGTGTTTTGAAATCATCAAAATCTTCCTCATGTAACCTCTGTCCCAAAGTTTATTGTTATGGAACTCTTCCCTTATTGGTGTAGATGAATGCACTACCCTGCCTCAGGATAAGGAGGAGCTCTAACCTTCATTAGGACCCTTTAGGACTCTTCAGAGACAAACTTTCTTTGGTACTGGTAAAGTTTTAAGTCTTCTTTGTGTAACTAGACAATTCAGGTGCTCCTGGTTTTCAGCTTTGAAAAGGAAGATAGAAGAAACTAACCTCAATTCAGATTGCTGAAAGAAAAGAATCCAGAAAGAGGTGAGAGGAGTTGGTAGTCTCCATCATATCACTAATATCAGGTAGATAAACTAGAGGCTAAAGAGGGTATCACCTTTGGTAACATCTGGGACTCATTCTCTTGGTTAAACTGATTTTCTCCATCTCAACAGTAGAATGAACTCCTTCACTATTTGGTGCATTTTCTCCTATGCATCTCTTCTATTTTTGTTTTACTATGATTTAGATAAGTAGGTTTCTTTGTAATTTGCTATGTATGTTCATTGTGGAACTGGCATTAGGTGAGTAAGGGGTCAAGTCTTGGATCTAGCACTTGGAATTTCCCTCTACCTTGAAATGATGAAATGATAAGTTAGTTCAAATATGATTGCTTCCTCTAAACAAAGAATATTTAAGGGAGCAGATAAAAATAAATCTTGTTCAATATCTCCTACCTTTGAGAAGACTGGAGTGGCCTCTGATCCCTGCCCTCATCCTTCCCCTCATGGCAAGAGTGAAAACCTCTGCTGGGTAAGAGAAGAGAAAGAAGAGGCTAATGATATCTATTCTGACTCCCTTTGAGCCACACAATGACAGCTCTTACCTTACATGCAGGCTCCTCCCTACACTTATAGGGTTTACTGTTCCTCTCTCCATTTTCTCTATTTCTTTAAAAAAAACTGCAAAAATAATCAATACATGGAAAAATATGAAAAGACATATAGATTCATCTCAATAAGATGTGCCCCCCATACGCTTCTGCAGTGAAGTGTGGGATATAGCTTGTAATTTTATATCTTTTCTTTGGGGCCAAGTGTGTTCAGTATAATTCTGCAATATTCATTATCTATTGTTTTGTGGGGATTTTTCCATTTTTATTTTTGTAATAATCATATATATTGTTTTCTTGGCTCTGTTTACTTGACTTTTTCTCAGTTCATGGAAGTATTCAATGTGTATTTATCATGCTTGTTAATTCTTTCAGCCTAGTAGGATTCTATTGCATTTATTTACCACAATTCATTTAGGCATTTCTCAATCAATGAGAATCTATTTTGTTTCCAATTCTTTTTGACTACAAAGGTTCTGCTATCAATATTTTGCTATAAATGGGGAGTTTCTTTTTACGATGACATTCCTGGAATATGTACCAAGCAGTATAATATCTGAGTCAAATATATATTGAAATGTAGCCCTGAATACCTTGAAGATGAGGTGTCTCTAAGTTGAATGCCACAATATGTAAATTTCATTAGAGATATAACTAAATCAATGAAGGATATTTACATTTTAGTCACTACATTTGCATAATTCCACATTACTTTCCCAAATGGTTACACTGATTTACAAGTTTATTTTTTAAAATGCTCACGTGCCTATCTTCCCTGAACCTTTTCAAAGTTTGCTATTTTTGTCCTTTGCCATTCTGGGGCCAATTTCCAAAGTTTGAGTTAAAACCATTCTTGTTTTTATTTGTATTTCTCTTGTTATTGATTTTGAACATTCTTTGAAATTGTTGTTATTAATCTACAACCCCTCTTTTCAAAACCATTTATTCTCATCCTATGACCATTTAGCAAGTGAATAAGACAATATATAGTTGTCTATATATTTTGAATAGCAAACTCTTTATACAAAAAATCAAAACAAATATTTTTCTCATTTACTTCTGTACCTATTTTAGATGCATTTTGTGTTAAGCAGCTTTTAGATTAATAAATATTAATATTTTATGCTTTGTAATGGACTCTACCACATATTCATAAAATAATATATTCCCTACTCATAGCTGTGAAATGTATGAGAAGTACTTCACTTTTAATTTGTATGATATATTTTTAATATTTAGGTTGCATGTACAGTTAGAATTTATTGAGGAATATGGTATAAAATGAGTAACACTTTTACTTTAAAATATCAACAAATACTAAACCATATGACTATTTCCTCATCTCTATAAAATTTTTATATGAGTATAATCCATGTCTGCCTTAAAGCTTTCTTTGGTGAAAATAGGAGCAAGAAGCACAAAAGATCTCATGATTTGCTACAGAATACCATATATTTATGATCATAAAAGTATCCAAGAAGTATAGAAAATAATAGAATTTAGTCTTTGTTATCTATTGATTTTAAGAAATTAACTTAGCATCATGAAATGAACTGAGTCCTCTAAAAATGAGGTGTCTGTATAGTGAATGCCACAATATGTAATTACATTATTATTACAGACATGACTGTATCAATAACCATCTATAATCCAAAACCTAGTGATTAATTAGACAAATACATCTGTTCCAACAAAACGTTTTGCCTTCAGATACCAAAATTATTCAAGATTCTTTGCAAGACATAATAACAAATAAAATTCTTTTTTGTTTGTTTAGTGATCCTCAGATCAAAAACATTAGGCAAGACAAAAATCATGGACAAGTATGCTTGACAAAACCATTTGGTACTGTTGAAGAGACATTCCCCAATAAGGTCCTTCAAATACCCTTGTTTGCAGGTGATAGTGGAGAAGTTGCATTGAGTCCCTGAGCACTTCAGAGTTTCCTATAAGGGATTTAATCATTTAATAGTTTGGTCTTACATTCTACACCAGAAAGACCAAGAGAATAAGGAATATTTGCTGCCCAGATTGTATCATACTTTTGTCATATCTTGCTATTGCAATGGATTTAACCAGTATTGTGAATATTTGGGAACAATGTTTACAAAGAGAAGAAAAGCTTGACCCAGAATTAAATAAGCAGAATCTCAGAAAGATTTCTTTGGTGCCTTTGGAAATTTCCTTTAATAATCCCAGTCTTATCCCTGAAACAACAACCCATCTTTTTAATACTAATATTTTAAACATTTTTATTAACATGCCTATGAAACATAGAACAAAATAGTCTTTGAAGACTAGAAAATAATGATCATTCAGTAAGCCATGGAAAGACATATGATATGTGTGAACAAATTACTACAAATTAAAAAGAACTTCAGATAAGAGTATCAAATAATATCATAATGGAAATGCATGATTCAAAAAGAAAACAGCACAAGTGAAGAGAAGCAGAATGTTTAAGTATTCTGATGACATCCTTGAAATTTTAAGAAAAAATGAGGAAGCCTTCCAGCCATGTGTTAATATGTGGAGAGGATTTAGACAAGAAGTACATAAGATAGTCATAGATGGATAGTGTTTTAAATCTTTGGAAGGGACACTGTCATTGTTGAAGTTACAGGTCACGTTTTAATATGTTATATAAACTGTTAAACAGCTTGCTAAATATGTTTGCCAGTATTGTCAATGATGTTCTTCAGAAAGTTCAAAGAAAAAAAAAAAGATTCTTTACCAAGAGTTAGAAATTTCAAAAGTTACGGGGCGGGGCCAACATGGCAGTGTAGAAGCAGCAAAGTTTCCCAGATCACACACAGCCACCTTAAGTGCCCATAAAATATGATTCAAAACAAATTTTAGGGCTCCCAAACTCCCCAAAATACAGAAAACACATCTCTCACTGAAAGCAGCTCAGCAGGTGAGGCTCATCACAGCAGGCTCAGAGCTGAAACCAGCCCAGCCTGAAACCTCAGCCAGAACCCAGGGTGGACAGGAGGAGCTACAGCTGGAGTCTACAGGAGAGCAGATCTGCAGCACCAGGGGCAGTTTCCACATTTATCAAGCCAGGAGAAATAAGGCTAAGAGAAAGGCCAGCAGAATTCAAGCTAAATTTGGGGTAGTAAAGCAGGTCCAGCCAAACAGCCCACAGGGCAGGGAAGTTGCTGGAATGGCTGCAAGTGGCAACTGCCCCCACAGGGAGGCTTCAGAGCTCTTGGCCTGCAGGGGGGGGCAAGACAATTGATCAGGGACAAGGGCTCTTTCACTGAGAGGCTTGGATCCAGATCGTGGTCTCAGGTGGCCCTGGAGTGTGTTTTCAGTGAGCCAAAGCAGGTGGGGGCTGCAGCACCCCCCAATATCTCTGAAAACCCCAGCAATTTGGGACAGAGAACCACCCCCCAGGAAGGAGAGTTCCACAGAGTTAAAAAAAATCAAGCAATTAATTGACTGGCCAACACAAGTAAAAGGAAGCAAAGTAAGAATGCCAATAAAACTCTAGAATCGTTTTTTGGGGACGAAAAGGATCAAAGCATGGAATGGGAGGAAGACAACATGGTCAGAACTCCCATACCAAATGCTTCCAAGAAATAGGAAGATTTCCTACAAGCCATAGATCAACTTAAAAAGGACTTTGAAAACCAAATAAAAAAAGTGGAGGAAAAATTGGGAAGAGAAATGAGAATGATATGAGAAAATCAGGAAAAGAGTCGACAACCTGACTGAAGAAAATAACATCATAAAGAACAAATTAACTCAAATGTCAAAAGAGGCCCAAAAAGCCAATGAGGAGAAGAATGCCTTAAAAATTCAAATTTGCCAGATGGAAAAAGAATCTCAAAAGCATTTTGAAGGGAATAATTCCTTCAGAATTAAAGTGGAGCAAGTGAAAGCTGACTTTATGAGAAACCAAGATACTATTAAACAATTACAAACAAATGAAAAAATAAAAAGCAATGTCAAATATCTCCTTGAAAAAATCACTGACCTGGAAAATAGATCCAGGAGAGACAATTTGAAAATTATTGTTCTACCTGAAAGCCATGATAAAAAAAAAAGAACTTGGAAAGCATCCTTCAAGAAATTCTCAAGGAAAATTGCTGTGATGTTTTAGAATCAGAGGGCAAAATAGAACTTAAAAGAATTCACCAATCACCTCTTGAAAAAAATCCTCAAAAGAAAACTCCTAGAAATGTGATAGTCAGGTTCCAGAATCCCCATACCAAGGAGAAAATATTATAGGCTGCCAAGAGAAAACAATTTGAATACTGTGGAAACACAATTAGGATAACCCAGGATCTGGCAGGTTCTACACTGACGGATTGAAGGGCCTGGAATATGATAATATTTTGAAGATCAAGGGAGCTGGGATTAAAACCAAGAATCACCTACCTAGCAAAATTGAGTATAATGTTCCAGGGGAAAATATGGTCATTCAATGAGGTGGAGGATGTTCAAGCATTCTTGCTGAAAAAAAAACAGAACTGAACAGAAAATTTGACATTCAAACACATGAAGCATGAGAAGATAAAACATGGGAAAGAAATCATAAGGAACTTATAAAAGTTGAACTATTTACATGCCAATATGTAAAAACAATAATAGTAACTTACAAAACTTTTCTTAGTATGAGGATAGATGAAGGGAGTGTAAATATATGTATGTATGTATGTATGTATGTATGTATACCTATACATATGTCTATATAGGAGGCTATATATGCATATGTAAACATATCTAGGCATGTGTGTATATGTAAATATAGAGGGTACAGAATCAATTGAATATTTTATGATGATACTTTAAAAGGTGAACTTCTGAGGTGAGAGAGGATTAGAATGAGAGGAGACAGGGAGAGACAAAATGGAGTTAATCATCCCATACAGAAGAGGCAAGGGATAACTGTTACAACCTTACTTTCATTTATTCTCATTGAATTTGGCTTGGGGAAGGAACGACATAAACTCTAAAACAGGTATCTTGAGACACAGGAGAGTAGGGGGCATGGGGATGAGAGGCAGGGTGATGAAGGGGAGGGTAGGGTCTGGGGGAGGACTGCTGGAAGCACACACTTCAGTAAAGGGACAGGGACAGGGTAGAGAACAGAACAAGGTGGGGGCTGGATAGGAAAGCGGGACATACAATCAACCTCTCACAATATGTCCTCTGTGCAGATGTCCTGCATAATTACACATGTACAGCCTGTATTGAATTGTTTGTCCTTCCAGTGGGGGTGGGTGACAAGGGAGGAGCTGAAAGAATCTAGAATTTAGAGCTCTACAATACATGCACCTAGGAATTAAGATATACAGGGACTGTGGCAGGGAGACCCTCTCTGTCCTACCAGAAAATTAGAGGGGTGTTGGAGGAGGGCATAAAAGAGAGCAGATTGGAGGAGGAATTTTATATTGGGATTGTTATTTTGGGTTTGGGGGTATGGGAAAGATGGGGAGAAAAATTAGCAACTCAAAATCTTGTGGAAAGGAACGATGTAAACAAGAAAATTAATTAATTAATTAATTTAAAAAAGAAATTCGAAAAGTTCTTTTTATTAGATGACTTTTTAAATCTTCCCTTTTCTCTTCTCTCTATTCACTTGGCAAACACCTTAATTAAGGCCTTCATTACATGCCACAGAGGCTATTGTCCTGATGTCTTAATTTGATCTACCTACCTCCAGTTCCTCTGTACTCTAATCCATTCTTTATACAATTCCCAAATTGATATTCCCCCAACACATCTCTCTGTCATTCCCCTGCTCAGGAAACTTCACAGAATCCTTCTAGCTGTCCTTAGTTTGGTATTCAATGTCCTTTATAATGTCTGCTGATACTGCCAGACTAATCTTATATTATTCCCTCACACATACTCTACTCTCCAGTCCAACTGACCCACTTACTCTTTCCTATTTAGGACATTTTATCTCCCACTTCCATTCCTTTGTAAATATGCTCTGGCTGCCTGGAATACTTTCCTTTCTTACCTCTGCTTCTTAGAATCTTTAACTTCCTTCAAATTTAAACTGTCTCACTACCAGTGAGACCTCTTACTTAAGGTCCCTAATATTATTTTTCTTATCATTAAAATGAGGGGAGATTAATTAGATGACATCTGATACCTTTTTCAGTCCTTAATTTATTATCCAGTGGCCTCCACAAGATGATGCCTGATTCTTTGACTCTCTTCCCTGCTCATCTTGAAATTACTTGCTGTTTACTTTGCATTTACTTATTTTGGGGTTTATTTTGCATTTACTTATCTATATACACATTTTCACATCCATAAAATGTAAGCTCCCTAGTTACAGAAATTGCTGTATTAATGTTTTTGTATAATTAACATCTAGTGTTATACCAGTTATGTGGTGTTAAATGATTGATTGATTCATAACAGTGTACATCCCTGGAATACTAGAAATCTTTCTTATTGAAACCCTCATGAAATGAATGAAAAAAACAAGAACTAGAGTTTCTAGCTAATTAATAATTGATATACTAATTAGATTGCCTAATAATGAACTGATGGTCAGTGCTTTGTTTCAATAAACAAAGACTTCCAACAAAGACATTGAATTCCTTCATTGATTTTGAAAAGGAATGCCTTCAGAGCCAAGATGGTAGAGTAGAAGCAGGGATCTGATTGAATTCTTCCTTGAACCCCTCAAAATACCTGTAAAATGACTCTACACAAATTCTAGAGCATCAGAAACCGTGAAATGACAGGGTGAAAAACATTCCTAGTCCAAGACAATCTGGAAAGCATATAGGAAGCATCTATTGCACCAGATTGAGAGTTGAGTACAGCCCAGTGTGGGCCATGCCAGCATAGATGGAACTGGAGCAGGCCTCAGGGCATTATATCACTGGAAGCTGTGGCAGTTTCCAGATTTATCAACCCACAAATGCCAAAGACAGTTTCTAAGGTCAGTGGGAAAGCTCTCTCACATGTTGTAACACCAATGCAATACTTACAGTGCCCAGAATCATGATAAATACTGTGACTATAAGTATTGAATGATGTTCAATTGCAAAATATGCCAAACTCTCCAGATACAAAATAGAACTGAGGCATTTATTTAGACACTAGAAAAACAAATCCCAAAACCAGTAAGCCAATTCCTTCATAGTACCAAAGATATTCAGAAGCCACAATAACACTTAGAGACATGCCATCCTTTAGCCTTCCCACAAACCAATACAAGATCAATATTTACTCACAAAACTCTATCTCTTTGCCTAAGCTCTTCTGCCCCAACTGTCTCTAATTGTGTCCAGCTGTCTCCAACTATCTGGATAGCTAGCTCTCTACCAGCTTCTCTGTGGGCTCTGCTTCTTGTCAGCAAACTCCTCCCACCACAGGCTCCATGTGACTACATTCAGCCTAACAGGGGGCAGAGATTATCTTCACAGCAAGCAAGCTTCCTGGGGCCTGTAGAGGGCAGAGTTTATTTTCACAGCAGGGGAGGTGTTCAAATGTCCCCGTAGGTCTCTTAAGGAGCAGGGAAGATCTTCAAATTCCCTTTCTCATTATACATGGGAGAGAGAGGAGCATAGTTTGGTCACAGTCCAAGCCCTAGCTCTAGTACAGCAGCAAAGAGTGCCACAGTGGTGGCTACTTCTGGGACTTTTGGCCTGCAGAGGGGAGGGGTGGAACTGAGTAGTAGATCTGGGTTGAAGTCCTGGGAGGTTGTAATGTTAATGAAATCAGAAGATCTTCCATGCCCCTTTCTATTGGCACCTACTAAAGGCACTTAGCACCTCAAAGGCTTAGTTCCTTACTTCCAGTTAACTCCTTGGGAGTAGGTCACACCTTAACAGGA
>CM053593.1:221199497-221225426 GCA_028646575.1 Pseudocheirus occidentalis
CACCTCTTCAAAAAGATCCCCAAAAGAAAACTCCTAGAAATGTTATTGCCAGGTTCCAGAATACACAGTTAAAGGGGAAATTATTACAGGCTGCCAAGAGGAAACAATTTGAATACTGTGGAAGCACTATTAGGATAAGCCAGAATCTGGCAGCTTCTACACTGAGGGATAAAAGGGTCTGGAATATATTTCAAAGATGAAGGGAGCCAGGACAAAAACCCAGAATCAACTACCAAGCAAAATTGAGCATATTATTCCAGGGGAAAATATGGTCATTCAATGAGGTGGAGGACTTTCAAGGATTCTTGCTGAAAAAACAAGAACTGAACAGAGAAGTTGACAATCAGACACAAGAAGCATGAGAAGGTAAACATGGGAAAGAAATCATAAGGAACTTATCAAAGTTGAACTATTTACATGCCAATATGGAAAATAACAATAATAGTAACTTATGAAACTTTTCTTAGTTTGAGGATAGGTGAAGAGAATACAAAATGTGTATGTGTGTATATATATATGTGTGTGTGTGTGTGTTTATGTATATGTATATATGTGTATTTGTATATATGTATATGTATACCTATGCATATGTTTATATAGGAAATTATCTATGCGTATGAATACGTATTTGAGCATGTGTGTATATGTGTACATAGAGGGTATAGGATCAATTTAATACAAAGGGATTATACTTTAAAAGCTGAAATTCTGAGGTGGAAGAGGACTAGAATGAGAGGAGACAGGGAGAGACAAAATGGGGTTAATCATCCCATATAGAAGAGGCAAAGCATAACTGTTACTACTTTACTCTCATTTAATCTCATTGAATTTGTCTTAGGGAAGAATGGCATAAACTCTAAACCAGGTATCATGCCACACAGGAGAGTAGAAGGCATGGGGATGAGAGGTGGGATGACGGAGGAGAGAAAAGGGTCTTGGGGGGGGGTGCTGGAAGCACACACTTCAGTAAAGAGACAGGGACAGAGTAGAGAAAAGAACAAGTGGGGTTGGGATGGGAAGGAAGGACATATGATCAGACCATCACAATATGTCCACTGTGAAGATGTCCTGTGTAATTACACATGCACAGCCTGTATTGAATTGCTTGTCCTTCCAGTGGGGGTGGGTGACAAGGGAGGAACCAAAAGCATATAGAATTTAATCTCTGCAATACATGCAATTAAGAGTTAAGTTATACAGGGACTGGGATACGGAGACTATCCCTGCCCTACCAGAAAGTTAGAGGGGTGTTGGAGGAGGGCACAAAAGAGAGCAGATCAGGGGAGGGGATTTAAAGTGGAATTGCTGTTTTGTGTTTGCGGGTAGGGGAAAGATATGGAGAAAATTTGTAACTCAAAAATCTCATGGAAATGAATGATGTAAACAAGAACACAAAAACATTTATAATTAAAAAAAGTACAAAACAGAGAACAGAAGAAAATCTAAAGCAAGCAAAGAAAAGGTGTGTAACTTTGAAAACAATATGTATTCTCTAATATATAGAGTTTTTAGAAATGGGAATTTATTGCTTTATAGTGAATCCTCTCTGCTGAATATGTTATGTTCTGCTGAATACATGGCAATGTTCTTTTTTCTCTATTCTTATTCTGTATACATTTCAAATGAATTTAAAAATTTGCAAAAACAAATAAATAAGCCAACTACTACTGGCCAGAAGGTAAAAGAGACACCAAAATTCGCTATAGGCAAGAATTTAACCAAAAAAAAAAGCAGGATTGGACAAGTAGAATTTAATGACTTCATGAAACAGCAAGAAACAACAAAACAAGGCCAAAATAATGGGGGGAAAGATGATTTTAAATATGTCATATGAAAAACAAGTGACTTGAAAAGTGGATCAAGGAGAGATAATTTAAGAATTATTGAAGTACTTGAAAGCCATGATAAGAGAGCTTACATATCATATTTCAAGAAATTATTAAGGAAAACCATGCCAAAGTTCTAGAACTAGAGGGTAAAATAAGTTGAAAGAATTCACCCATATATTCTTGAAAGAAACCCCAAGATGATGACTCTCAGGAATATTACAGCCAAATTCTGAACCTCTCAGTTAAAGAAGAGAATACTATAAGCAAACAGAAAGAAAAAAATACCCTTTAAGCCACAATCAGGATCACACAACATTTAGTAACTTTCATGTTAAAGGAGTAGAAGACTTGAAATATGATATGTGAGAAATCAAAAGAGCTGGAGTTATTAATGCAAATAATCCACCCAACAAATCAAAGTATAATCCTTTAGGGTAAAAATGGATGTTTAATGAATTAAAAGACTTTCCAACTTCCATGATGAAAAGCCCTGAGATGAATAGGAAAAACGACTTTCAAATATAAGAGATACAAAAGCATAAATTTAGTAAACATGAAAGAGAAAACACAAAGGATTAAGTAAGCTTAAACTGTTTGCCATCTTATATGGGAAGATGATACATATAACTTCTAAGAACTTTATCATTTTAGGACAGTTATAAAGAATCTACATTGACAAAGGGAACAAGTGTGAGCTGCTTACATTGTGGAGAGTTCAAAAAATGGCTGGGATAGAAAGAGGAGGAAAATGGGACAATTATCTCATATGGAAGATACAGAGTTTTAACAGTGGAGAAAAATAGGGAAGGTGATTGCCAATGTTTGATCATTCTTTACATCTGAATTGGCTCAAGATGAAGGAGTACATACATAAAATCAGCTTGGTATAGAGATCTATTTTACTGAAAGATAAATGGGAGAGTTAGGGTATTAGAGGAAGAAGAAGAAGAAGAAGAAGAAGAAGAAGAAGAAGAAGAAGAAGAAGAAGAAGGAGGAGGAGGAGGAGGAGGAGGAGGAGGAAGAGGATGAGGAGGAAGAGGATGAGGAGGAGGAGGAGAGGAAGAAAATGGAAAAAGAAAAGAGAGAAAAGAGGAAGGAGGAGAAAGAAAAAAGAAAAAAGGGAAAATGGAAGGTGAATTAAAATATCTTAGTCTTAGAGGATGTAAGAAAAGGCACCCTCCTCCCTTCTTTACGGAGCTGGAAGACTGAATGTGCAACACTGCATATAGTATTAGACTCAATAAATATGCTGGTATTGGTGAGCTCTGCTGAACTGCTTTCCTGTCTTGTCTTAAAAAAATTCTTTGTTATAAAGAATGACTTGCTGGGCAGGTTGTTGGTGTGATACATTTGAAATTATAGGTGCAATAAAACAGATGATAAACTTTTGATTAAAAATATTTTTAAAAAGAGGTTTTTATTTAAATTTAGATATTCAGTGGATAGTTGGAAACATAAAAATATAGATGAATGGATGGATAGATAGATACTGTATGTTCTGTCCTGCTTTTGGTTTGCTGTCAACTGTCTAATCTAAAAAAAATCACTTAGTATAACCAGGGTTCTTCACATATTAGTATAAAAATTACCTCAATATTTGTCTGCTACAAATAGGATGATTATAAATCATATATTTAGAGCAGTAACAGATCTTAAAAGCTTATGTTCAATGTTTTCATTAATGAAATAGGGAAACAGGTTAAAATAAAGTTTAAAATTTAATTCAAATTTTTAAAGAACTGCTTTATTTATTTTATTTCTAAATTAAATTTTATATTTATTTTTCATTTACATCATTCATTTCCACAAGATTTTGAGTTATAAATTTTCTCCCTGTCTTTCCCCTACCCAACATTTTAAAACAGAGATCCCACTGAATACACCCTCCCCCAATCTGCTCTGTCATATATCTTCCCCCGTCTCTCCTCCCACTTTCCAGTATGGCAAGATGGGATCTCCATACCCCAGTGCCTGTATATCTTATTTCCCAGTGGCATGTAAAATAATAATGATAACAATTTTTTTAACATTTGATTTTACAACTTTGAATTTCACATTCTTTCCCTTCCTCCCTCATTACCCACCCTTACTGGGAAGATAAGAAATTCAATATAGGTCATGCATGTGTAACTATGCAAAACATTTCCATAGGGGATATATTGTGAAAGACTGACTACATTTGCTTACAACCTATCCCACCCTCCACTTGTATTCTCCACTTTGACCCTGTCCCTTTTCAAAAGTGTGTGCTTCTAACTCCCCCTCACCTGATCTGCCTTCCCCTTTATCATTACCCGTCTCATCACCTTCCCCCATATATTCCTGTAGGGCAAGATACCCAATTTAGAGTGTATGTCATTCCTACCCTGAGCCAAATTCAATGAGAGTAAGGTTGAGTCATTCCCTTTTGTCTTCCTGTTCTTCCCCTCCATTGTAATAGTTATCCCTTGCCTTTTCTATAGGAGATAATTTACCCCATTCTGTCTCTCCCCATCTCCTCTCATTGTATTCCTTTCTCACCTCTCAATTTCACCTTTAAAATATTATCCCTTACTATTCAATTGATCCTGTGCCCTGTGTCTATGTACACCTGTACACATATATGCACACAATCACATATGTATCCATATGCATATATACCCTCTTATATATGTATGTATACATACACACATATATATGTATAAACATACACACACATATATATAAACATATACACACATTTATATTCCCTTCATCTATCCTCATACTGAGAAAAGTTTCATAAGTTACAAGTATCATTTTTCCATATAGGCATGTAAATAGTTCAACTTTGATAAGTTCCTTATGATTTCTTTTCCCTGTTTACCTTCCCATGTGTTTCTTGTTTCTTGTATATGAGTATCAAATTTTCTGTTCAACTCTGTTTTTTTCATCAAGAATGCTTGAAAGTCTGCTATTTTATTGAATGCCCATATTTTCTCCTGGAACATTTTACTGAATTTTGTTGGGTAGGTGATTCTTTGTTTTAATCCTAGCTCCTTTGACCTCCAGAATATCATATTCCATGTCCTTCAGTCCCTTAATATAGAATCCACTAGATCCTGTGTTTCCACAGTATTCAAATTGCTTCTTCTTGGCTGCTTGTAATATTTGTTCTTTGATCTGGGATCTCTGGAACATGGTAATGACATTCCTAGGAGTTTTTTGGGGGGGATCTTTTTCAAGAGGTGATCAGTGAATTCTTTCAAGTTCTATTTTGCCCTCTGGTTCTAAAATATCAGGGCAATTTTCCTTGAGAATTCCTTGAAGGATGCTTTCTAGGTTCTTTTTTTGATCATGGCTTTGAGGTAGTCCAATAATTTTTGAAGTGTTTCTGCTGGATCTATTTTCCAGGTCAGTGTTTTTTTCCAGATATTCCACATTGCCTTTTATTTTCCTATTTGTTTGGATCTTTTTAATAGTACCTTGATTTCTCATAAAGTCATTTGCTTCCATTTGCTCCAGTCTAATTCTGAAGGAATTATTCTCTTCAGTGAGCTTTTGACATTTTTTTCCATCTGGAAAATTTGGCTTTTTAAAGCATTTTTTCTCCTCATTGTCTTTTTTGGAAATCTTTTGCCATTTGAGTTAATCTATTTTTAGGGTGTTATTTTCTTCAGTCAGGTTATTGACTCTCTTTTCATGATTTTCTTGCATCATTCTCATTTTTCTTCCCAATAATTTCTCTACTTCTCTTACTTGGTTTTCAAAATCCTTCTTGAACTCCTCCGTGGCCTACAATCAGTTCTCATTTCTCTTGGAAGCTTTTTGTGCAGGAGTGCTGACTGTGTTGTCTTCCTCCTGTTCCATGCTTTGATCCTTTTTGTCCCCCAAAAAGGAATCTAAAGTTGGATGGGTGTGCTTGATTCACTTCCTTTGCCTGCTCATGCTGACAGTCAATTGCTTAACTTTTGAGCTCTTTGCCACAGTAGAACTCTGCTTTCAGAGCGCAAAGCTTTTTCCCAAATCACTGGGCTTTTCACAGCTGCCAGAGCTATTAGGAGGATGCTGTCTCTGAGGCTCCCACGAACTCTGGCTCACTGTTCATCCACCTGAGGACCACCAACCAAGACCACAATTTAGATCCAGCAGATTGAAACAAGAGTGATTACCCTCTGAATATTTGCTCATCCCCCTTACCCCCATTATCTGCAGGCTCGGAGCTCTGAAGCAGCCATGTGGAGCTAGCTGCAGGGCCAGTGCACCTCTCTCACTTTTTCTTTGGCATTTATGGGTTGATAATTCTGGAGATAAACCCCGGGCTCATGTGTGACTGGGCTCAGCCCCCAATGTGCTGCAATGAGCCCTTTCTGTCCACCTGCTGAACTGCCTTCAGTGGGAGATTTGTTTCTCTCTGTCACTTCGTGGGTTCTGTGGCTCTAAGATTTATTTAGAGTCATGTTTTATAGGTATTTGAGGTGGTTATGAGGGGAACCATGGAGTTTTCCTGCTTCTAATCCACCATCTTGGCTCCACCCCTCAAAAAATTTTTTTAAGTTTCAGAACTTTTAAAATTTAAACTGTTGCCAAATATCCAAGTTTTTAAATTTTGAAAAATATGTTTTGCAACACTTATTTCTTGATTTTGTAAAGATATGTCTAGTTTAGGGATGGAGTAGTATACTGTGTAACAGTTTCCCCATCACTAAAGAGCTTTCAAACAAAGCATGGAACATAACTTGCTACTGGTGTTATAGAAGTGATATTTCATCTGCTATTGGTTAGACTAAAATATTTCTGAGAGCCTTTTTAAAAACGAGATTCTGTGTTTCTCAATTTTATTACATTTATTACACTTATTACATTAGCATAGAAGGAAGAAAGAATGATGGAAGGAAGATATAGAAGTCTAGCCCTGTGTTGACTTGTTAGAATATTTGTCTAATTAACTTAGACAAGTAATTTATCTTCTTTTTAGGTTTTGTTTTTGTTTTAATTCAGAAACTTTTATTTTATTGACATATCAAGCTTTCACTATAGAAATTCCTTCTCTGCAATATACTTTTACCATCTGAAAATTAGGACAAAATTTTCAAACACAAGTAAAGAACATTAGGATCTGCAAATAAAAAACTAATTTGTGCAAGTAGAAAGTAATTTTTGTGTTGGTAAAAAATTATTTCTGTAAATAAGGAAATACATATCTGTGTGTGAATGTGTGTAATTGCATAGGTGTGTGTTTAATTTATAAGACCTTCCTCTGCAAAACCTGATTTCAAATTCCAGTTCAGGCTCTTGCTATCTCTGACTTTTTTCAAGGCTCCTCTCATTCAGCCTCAATTCCTTCATTTCAAAATTGAAGCAAACCACTGGACTAAATGGATTCTAACATGTGTTCCAATTCTAAATCTATGACCTATTACCTTATATGCAACCCATTTCAATAGTCAAGTTCTTTGTACTCTGAGGTACCATATTATGCTGTTATATGAAAGGTACTGGAAACACTTACGTGTTTTACAGCTGGAGCAGTTTCCAGCAAAAGTTTAATAGAGAACATGCAATACTTATCTACCTTCTATTTATATATTTTGGAAACCATCTAATTGACAGATGACCCTGGTGGATTTTTCATAACTAGGCTGGTAATATCTGGAGCAAAATCAGCTTTCAATTTTTTCAGGAGATAATGTGGGTATTCATAACCAGCTTTGGTTTATTTTATTTCCTACTAAAAGCATGAAGAAACTGACTATGTAGTCTGCTTTTAGGGAATTTAAAAATTTTTGTCTATGGTCTTTGTTTCTTTTTTCTTCAGTTAGTATAACAAGATCTCCATAGTAGATAAAATATATAATGATTTACCATATCAGGGATATGAAAAAGTGAGCTCTTGGGAATTTTTGAAATAGATTTATTATATATAACTGGCTAAGCTCTTGAAAAATAGCTAATGGTTTTTGGAGCTGCTGCACTCCTTTAGAATTTCCCATATTTTTTTTTCAACTTCCATTTTCCTAGGCTCCTGAAGTATTCTGAAGGCACTCAGGCAACATGGACTTTTCAAATTGTAAATTCATTTGACTTAGTGGATAATAGGCTTCTCTTTTGACAAAATGTAAATTTGCATGGAAACATGGTAATGTTCTGCTGCTTGAAACAGGACAACAGAGCTAATTGGCTTTTGAGCTGAAAGCATCCAAATGAGAGCACTAACTCATCATTTTTTTCATTAGTATCTGCATGAATAACTCAAAACTAAGATATTTATCTTGATATGTAACATCATGTAATGATATTTCCTATTTTAAAGGTCAAGATCATAGATAAAAATTCTAAACTGTAGATTAAAAACTTAACTAAGAGGAGAAAGATTGTGGGAAAAACAATGTAAAGCTACATAATCATTCATTATGTGTATTCTTAATTGGAAGGATGCTTGAAAAGTAGATCCATCACTGGGACCAATTTTTTTTTTGGTCTAAGCCCCTACTTCTTTGTAGTACATAACATGGAAGAATGATGAGCAGTGCTTTCTTTCCCAGGTGTTTTTCCTTGATAGTAGCACAATCGTGCTGGTAGAAAAAGGAGGGACAGGTTCAGTCTTACTGTTAAGTAAGAACCTAATTAACTTAGATTGGGGTCAGTTATCATTACTCAGTACTGAATCTCATCCAACCAACTCAGAGCAAAAATAAGGCTCCTTCAAATAGATATAGACTAGTGAGATATCCAGGAGTGGTCTCTGTTCTAGGACTGTAAGGATAAGTAATAATTCATCATCATCATCATCATCATCATCATCATCATCATCATCATCATCTCATTTGTACATATCAAGTTTAGAAAGAGCTTCCCCAAAGTAATCCCGTAATTATTGCTAGATTTGGTCTCACAGGATCTGGGCTCAAATTATGATTCTGCCATGTACTACTTGTAAAGTTTGTGCAAATGGAGAAATGGAGGTGTTAAGCTATCCACTGAGCAAAAGTAGTACAAGAAACCTCAAAAACTTGTCCTGCAGTGTTTAGAATGGGGGGATGGAGTCCCTACAGAACCTTTCCACAGCAGTGACTCCTTCTAAAGCCTTATACATTCCACAAAAAGTGGAAGTGGAAGACACTCTGCACAAGCCATGCTTAAGGGACAGTTAATGAGGATTTTTTTCCTTTAAAAAAAAGGGAAGGGGGTGGCTAGGTGGCACAGTGAATAGAGCACCAGCCCTAGAGGCAGGAGGACCTGAGTTCAAATTTGGCCTCAGACACTTAACACTTACATGTGACCTTAGGCAAGTCACTTAACCCCAATTGCCCTGCCTTCACCCCTCCAAAAAGAAACAAAGGAACTATTACTGGGGTAAGGTGTGGTTCAGAACCAAGATCTACAGGAGTGATCTAAAGTAAGTCCTTATGAAATTGTGTGTCTGAAGGAAATATAATTAGAAAACTACCTGAGATTCAGTCATCTCCCTATTAGATTTATACTCAGAAGGGAATGAATTTCGCTAAATACACTACAAGAGGAAGAAACCAAGTAAGCATAGCTTGAAATTAAGAGTGAGAGAGGGGAAAAGTCTATAGAGTAATTGAACGAGAAAGAGCCAATGTGAGAAAAGTCACAAAATAATCTACTAGGAAGGTAAAGTAAAAGTTTAAAGAATAATAAACTGAAGAATAGTTAAAGTAAGCGAGTGACCTAGCCTAACAAAGGAAAATGAGTACAAATCAAGAAAGGGTGCAAGATATTGAAATACAGACATATTGTACGTGTGTGTGTGTGTGTGTGTGTGTGTATAAACAGTAAGTGAATCAAAATATATGAAAAAGTAAATTCTGAGGACTGCCAAGAGATAATTGAGCATCACCAAACAACTCCAAAATGGTTCAAAAGAAAAACAAAACTTTTAAATGAAGATATTAGGATAGAAATCAGAATAGGAATCATAGTTGTCAATGCAGAGTTAAAGAAGACAAATAACAGAAAAGAAACATAAATATATATTATGAAGACTCTTTCCAAAGAATCTGAAGGAGATTTAATCTAAAAAATGAGGGAAAATTAAAATATCTTTAAAAACATGAATTTTATGTCATAGAGACTGAGAGGAAGTCAGAATTCATCTAGAAGGTTTAAAGATAATAGGTGTATCAGGTCATAATAAATTAGATATGAAAAAACCCAAATAATGTAATCTGAAAAATAATACAAGAAACTGTCCAGAGGTCTTGAATACTAATGACAAAGTATTGTTTGATTAAAATTACAGTTCACCAATAGAGTAATTTCCTATATTTAAAACTCAAAGACTTGAAGCAATATTTATTTTATTTTATTTTTTTTACAAATTCAATGACATACAACAAAATTTTGTAACAGACAGAAGAAAAAATTTCAATTAGCATGAATGTCTATTTAAAGAACTTGGGATTATTGCATAATAAAAAGGAAATATAAGAATGCAAAAATTTATTTCAAAAGGTAGTAGACGTCAATTCCAAATAATATATGCCCCAAATTGTGCTTAATTATCAATAAAAATAGATCTTCCAGTTATAAAAAATAAAGGATATTTGGGTCATTCCTGGATAAAATAAACCCTAAGATGAACTAGATTTTTACTTCCAAAATCTCAAAGTAAAAGAAAAAACTTGACAGTTCAATTATCCTGGATTTTGTTCACTATCCATTTATTTCTCTGCCACATTTATTTTGGCTGCTAATCAAGAGTTTCCTCCAATGTAGGAAAAACACACAGCTATGCCAAGTCCATTGTATATTAATATTACTTAATCTTGCCTGGTTCCTTACTTTAAGAAGGGCAATCTTTTTACTCTTTTGTAATTGATTCTCTATCTCATTCCTCACTGAGGCAATTATAAAAATTTCCTTATATCATCAAGCCTTTCACATGACCTCAAAATACATAGAAAAAAGGCAATCACAAAAGATAAAATATTTTGGTTACATGAAATGTAATTTAAAATGTTTTAATAAAAATATGAATTCATCTAGAATGAAAAAGACAAGAAAAGACATTAAACATATTTGAGGAGGTTCTGATATTCATGATATATAGAAAATTAATACTGACATACAGAATCAAATTATTTTAATAGAAATTCAAAGGATGTGCATGAGCAGTTCCCAAAAGAAAAATTCAATTTCTAAATAATACTTATTTCAAATAATTAACAATAAGATAAATGCTGATTAAAATAACATTGTGATTACACTATAACAAGTAATTTGGCAAATATACAAAACACGTATGTAATCTATTATGGAACATCTAGAAAGATAGGCACATGTAATAGTAATCAGTTTATCAGATACTTAGGGCTAAGTAACACCTAGTAACTTAGGGCTAAGTATAGAAGGTATGAAATCTTTCCATTGTTAAGAAGGTGTGAATTCCCCTATTGACTTGGAAGAAGGCTATTGAATGAGACAGGAGTCCAGTGCTGTATATGAAGAAGAATTTTAGAGAGAGAGGAGAGAATTTGGAATTGGCTCCTCAGTGAAGGAAGATTCATGAAGACTGAAGTCATCTGAGAAAGAGAGAGAGAGAGAGAGAGAGAGAGAGAGAGAGAGAGAGAGAGAGAGAGAGAGAGAGAGAGAGAGAGTCTCCCAGTACCTAGAAGCTGACTGAGACATGAACAGGATGGGACTTTGTTTGTTTGTGGCCTGGATGATTCTTGAGTTCCAGGCAAGAGAAGTGGTGAAGGGTTTGAGGTGTGCTGAACCCTGTGAACTTCAGTGTGTGCCTGGGATTTCCCTGAGGACTGGACAAGGACCAGTGAACTGTTTATCTCTGAGCACTGGATGAGAGGCTGGCAGCTGTCAGCTCCTGAGTCTAGGTGATTGTTTGGCAGATTCAGGAGGGAGTTGGGACCAGGGAAGAGGATCCAGGGAATCAGAGAGACTGCCCAGAGTCAAAATGAAGAAAAGGCCTCCCCTTGGACTAAACTGAGGTTTGTTGGAAATCAAGGGGTGGAAAGTTTGTGTGGTTTTCTAAGGACTTTATTGGAAACTAAAGTTAATGGTTGCCCAATATATTGTGAATTGTTGATTGAATTTCTAAGAGAGAAGGGTTTCTCCCTTAGGGAAATGAGGTGATTTTTTATCGATTGATAAAGTGTTAAGTGTTAAGTGGTTTCCCTCTTAGGGAAACCAGGTGAATTGATTGATTGTAAGCTGGTTTCCTCCTTAGGGAAACCAGGTGATTCTTCTTTTATTCCTTGTTCTAAATATTATATATAATATTGTGAATTGTTGATACTGTGAATATTGTACTGAATCTTGATTTGTAATGGAATAAACAGAGTATTCACTACTACTGTGTAATCTGAATCTTAAAAGCTGTTCACAGTAGCATTCTTTTGGGAATCTACGGTTGCTTGGCTTTACAATGCACTATCATAGTATTGGAACTATGAAATGATTCAATCATTCAGGCAATCAATCTGTAATTATGCTTTAAAAAAAGTGAAGAAATAGTTCAACCCTTTTGGCCAAGATAACCCATTGTTAGGCATATATCTTCAAGATATCAAAGATAGAAATGAGGTCCAACACATACTAAAACATATTCAGTAGTACTTTTTGTAGCATGCGACCAAAAAAAGGATGTTTATTCACTGGAGACCAAACAGATAAACTGTGGTACATGAATCAAATAATAGTAATTATTGTGATAAATGACAGATATGAACAATTCAGAGAACCATTAGTATACATACGAATTAACAGAGAGAAGTGAACAAAATCAGGAAAGGGATTCAATAAAGATTTATTAAGTGCCTACTATGTACTAAGTGTTCTGTTAATAAGAAAAAAGACAGCTTTTGCCCTCAAGGATTTTACAATTTAATAAAGAAAGACTAAACATAAAAGCAAGCTGGAAAGGGGAGGAAGACAACAGGCAGTATGGGGGGGACAACTTGTTCTTTGGAGTTGAAATCAAGTAGAGCTGCAGATAGAAAGTGAAGAGAGCTACAAAGTACATGTTCTGCCCTCTCTAAAAGAAAACTGTGTGGAGTTTAATATTGTACCCTTCAGTCCTCCAGTAATAGGAAAGAAGAGAACGAGGGAGGTAGAAAGGTGTTGGAAATCCAAGGTTGATTTAGAAGCATGGCAATGAGATCTTAAGTGATCAACTTATCCTAAAAGGGGCATCTTGCTCCTTGGCACTGAAACCAGGCAGAACTACAGGTGAACAGTAGATAGAGGTGGGAAATTCAGTTCCTACTCCTTATAAAGGGAAACAGTGTATAGAATGATCAATATAATGTAAGTGAAAAGAACAATAAACTAAAATTGAATGCTATGTAATTATGATCAAGCAACCTTGGAAAATAATTAAGAATATGTGCCTTCCTCATTCAATCAGAGAGATGGAAGATTATAGTTATGGAATGTCATGTATTATGTCAGATATGGTTTATATGTCAATTGGTTTCACTACATTTCATTTTATTTTAAAATATTAATTAAAATGGAAGATTCATTGTGAAAAAGAGGAGGAAAGGATATATTTGGAAGTGACTGAAATTAAAATAATTTAATTAAAAACAATCCTATCATGAAGAGATGAATACATAAATTCAACATCAAAAAATATCCCCCTATCCAACCAAAAGATATTATGGGCTTGTCTCTAACACAAATTAAACATTCATTTCAATTTTCTTCACTCTACCCTCTTCCACAATTCACTATGAGGCATGGGACAGTCAGGTTGGATATAACCTAATGAGAACTAGGAAATTGAAAAGCAGATGAACAAGAAACATTTAATACACATTCTTATCCAATATCCTTCTCCATTCTCATACTCAGAGTAGCAAGTCAGAGGCTCAGTGGGAAGCTGTATGTCAGGAATCTAGACAAATCTGAGGGAATAATTTTATTCCTTCAACATAGTTCAAGACCTCATTCTTGCGTGTACTCCCCCAATATAAAGTAGTAGATAATAATGATCTAATGTCACCAAACCAGTGAATGTCATTTAACTTTGGCAAATTTACATTTACTGAAAAGATATGCAAGAACAAAAACCCCCTAAATTGGACATATGACTTTCCCTCCATCTCCTCAGTCTCTGGAGAGAATGGGTTCAAACTTAAGAAAAGTTGTTACAAAGCATTCACCTAACCAAATTAACTTCCAAATGCAGCACAGACAGAAAGAGTAACTTTCTTGAAGAAAGACACTATATCTTGGCCCCATGTTGATTCACTACTGAGCTGAGGTGGGTCAAGCAGGTCACTTCTCAGGGATGCACTGATATTTCAAGCTTGGCTACCAACCAACTACCATGTGTGTGTGTGTGTGTGTGTGTGTGTTTGTGTGTGTGTGTGTGTATGTGTATTCCATCATTGAATCTTTCAAAATTACAGAAGCTCATGTACCAAAGGACAAAAATGAATAAGATGCAGCCCCATAACATAAACTTGTCTTACTAAGGAGACTATGCTCTTATGTACCAGTCTAGTGTGGAGAATGGCATGATATGCAGTGCCTATTCAGAATTCAGAGAGTCATTCTTTCATCCTGTCACCACCAAGAAGGAAAATAGAGCAAATTTCTCCTTTGGAGCCTTTTGTATGCATTCTCTCTTCTGCCTCAACCATCAATCCAAAGTCTCAATTAATCCCAATTAGTTTACCAATTATATGTATGTGTGTGTGTGTGTGTGTGTGTGTGTGTGTGTGTGTGTGTGTGTGTGAAAAAGTCAACAGATACAGGAGAATGGCCCTGACATTCCTGTCATCACAAACTTTTATTTAGATGACAACTCTGGGGGCTTACTACACATCTTTGTAGGCCTCTTGCTTGTGTTTACAATACTAGACCCTCATTGACCTTTTCCCCTTACAATGTATTCACTGATAAAAGAGAAGAGCTTCCAAAATACAGCCCAATAACATGTTTATATACTGTACTTTACACAAAACATTTATACACTATGTTTTTAGAGAAAATATAAATATATGAGAAAACAATATGAAAAGTATTTTTTAATGTTACAAAACTTCCAGGGGTATAAAGAACAATCACTATTTAGTTTGTGATTATTGAAAAAGTTTTCCAAAAGCACTATATCCTTTACATAATCCTTACTGATTCTGGCAAAGCTTTTGATTATTTCCACACTCATGTCTTAATCATATACTTCAAATACATAATTTTGCAATCTTTTCTAAGAAAAATACTGCCAACATAAAAACTCCAGGAAGAATTAATATTAAGTGTGTTATCACATTGAAATAAGAAAATAAGCAGTAGCATATTGAATCTATCTAAGAAAATAACTTTTATTGAAGCTTTTACATCATCATTTGAACTTGGAAAAGTTTTTTTTCAGAATTCAAATTGCCTAAGATATTGGACTAGAATAATCACAGTGCCAAGTACATTGGCATATTACATGAATTGTTGTTCCAGATAAATTATTTTAAAAGAATAAATAATTATATAGAAAGATAGATATAGATATGTTTCCATTTTAAATAGCATCTTTAAATTAAGAGAAAGACAGAAAGTTGAGAAGTGAAGGTAAGAGGGACATTACTCTTTCACAAAGAACTGAATTTTTAAAAAGTAAATCCTGTAGGTAGAGGAAGAATGCTTAGGGGCAAGAAAAAATATTTCAAATTATCATAAATGTAATAGTACATGTAATAGAGGTGGACTCAACATGCTTACATTCACTGCCTTTCCTTGTCATTAGTACAAAGACCAGAAAAGCACCCTTTTCTCTATAGGAACTTTCTTTTTCTTTCTTTCTTTTTTTCCTATAAGAACTTTCTACTAGAGTATGTTGCTATTTAGTCATGTCCAACTTTTCCTGCCTCTGTGAACCATAGCACACCAATATTGTCAGTTTTTTTTATGGTAATGTGACTTATCCAAACTCCAAGATACACAGTTTCTGGGTAATTAATCATTTTATTTATTGTTGTTAGTGGATAATCAATAAAATAATTGATCATTTGTCCATCTCTCAGGAACAAAAGAGAGATCCTGGAAACTACTTAATGCTCTATCTGCCCTTGGAAGAGAGGAGATGTTTCAAACAAGCAGCAGTCCAAGTCTGATTGGTTAATATTTAATGAGAGAATGGATAATATAATATAAAGTGGACCTAGATGTAACTGATTATGTCCCTCTTACTCCCAGACCCACCCAGCCTAGTGCAATCAAGCTTGAGTGGAACATAATGGGCTGCCCCAGTGTTTGGAGCTTGAACAAGATTGAGAAGAAAGCTAATCCAATTTTATTATCATCAAACTCTTTCAGATGCTGACTTAACCTAGTAGAGAATGAACAAATAAGAAGGGAGCAAATCTCTTGGCAAAGAAACTGGAATGGTCTGCCATTTCTTTCTCCTTGGATTAAGGCAAAGGGAGGTTAAGTGACTTATCATGAGTCACACAGCTAGTAAGTGTGGAGATCACATTTGAACTCAGGTTTTCCTAGCTCCAGGCCCAGCACTCCATCCGTTAAGCTAGATAGCTACCTCTATATAAATATACAGGTAATTAAAACATTAACTGAAATCCACCCCCCCCCGAGAGTCTAAAATCAACCCTAAAATTCTGCAGAAGTAGAATACTGCCAGTGTCTTCTTAAAGGAAGCTTAAAATCTTAAAACAACACCCATAGCCTCGGAAGGTGTTTTCAGTTTTGTGGGAGAAGAATGAAAACCACTTGAATTCTGTGCCCAGTTAGTAACTTATTTCAGGGTTTTATTGGTCTCTAGGAGCTGAAAAGGTTGAAACCACTAGAAAGAAAACATGTCTTCATACCCCAGAGAAGGTACAAACCATGCCAGTCAGAGGAAAAAACATCTAGATGTTGGCAAAGAAAATAGGCAGTAAACCTGTGGAAGCTTAAAGGAGAGATTCAGAACTATGCTCACTAACAGGATGAACAAGTAATAAGTCTGGGGGCTTCAGGTGGTAGGTGTAACTCTGCAGAGCACACTGAAAAGAGAAGCAGAATAGGATGGTGCCAGCTGGGCCTGGAGGACCACTGGGAAATGCCACATGGAAAGTGGCAATGTCTATCTCACCTCTGAAAAGGAGTTACATAAACAATAAAGTTAAGAAATTCAGGCATTGAAAGTGATGTGCATTTGCACAATCTTCTCATATCCCCAGTTGTGCACCTGGACTGTACCTTTCAAGAAGGGCCCCTGGATGGCACACTGTTCCAGGTACACCTTCTTCTGTCTTCAGGCACTTATAGAAGCAAAGCGACCCTAGTTATCCAAGGGCTGAGAGACAACAATGGCAAAGTTGAACACCTCTGTGGGGCAGGGTGGCATCAACTGCAGCATTTTACTCAAGGACGGCAGATCCTCTTTAAAATTTATAATATCACAAGAAAAAATGTTCATGGTGATCAGAGGCAGCCCCTTCATTTCAATGAATATTACATGTTTCTTTGGGTGCTGGCGCTCAGGCAACTGAACCTGACAGGTCCATAGGGGCAGCTGAGACTGAAGCTCTGATTTTGAGGAGCTTAGGAATGGATTAAAGAGTGAATTTTGACTCAGGGAGAAGCACATGGTGAGATCTATCCTAGGCATGCCTAGAAGGAAAAAGATACAGGGACAGAATACTATAAAATATTAGAGCAACCACAGACTCAGATACAATCAGCAAGTTCAATGACCTCTTAGAAAAAAAGGAATATTAAAACTATCTAAAGAAAAAATTTATACCATGCTAATAAAACATAGGGTCCATTTCCCCAGGAAGATATGGAAAGATGTATTACTCCTCATCAGGAAGGAAAGTATTGATGGATCTTTTAAGAGTACATGATAAACAGGTTAATGACTCAGATATACTTCTGGAATCAACAGATCTCACTTCACAGGAACAGAAAAAGTTAACAATTTAATAGATATACCCTACTAGATTTATCAACAATAATAGTGTTTTGCATCCAGATGGAACTTACAAAATAGATAAGAAACAAGAGTAGAATTCAAATACCATGTTGAACTCAACAAACAATATGCTAACAAAGAGTCATTGAACAGTTGATTAAGTCATGTGAAAGTAAATTGCAAAAAAACAGAAGAGCTTGTGATAAAGGTTCAGGACCATGCCAGTTCTACACAAAATTATAGAAAGGTTATCCTTAGAGAAAACTGACAATTTTATGTTTATAAGCTATTTAACATCAGTGACAGCCACAAATTTTAGTGCTGAGGGAATATATAGGAAGACATGATCAGGTAGTCAGTTATGGAAGGAAAGCTTTCTATCCTCTATAAAATAATAGATGAAATTTCTATATGAAAAATGCAGGTACCAAAGTATCCTTGAGTATTTAAAAAGTAAACTGCTCAGAAATCACAGCATTATCATAAACAAAATAGGTGCCCACTGTTGTGAGAACATAGTACAGATCTATGAAAAAAAATTAATAACAACGTTTCAGCATAAACAACTTTCATAGTTGTGAACCTCATATCATGAAAAAGTTTTGAAAATATAAAAAGCTAGCAGGACATCAAAACCATGAGCACCCTTTCTGCTACAAGAGTTGTTTCAAAGATTTTTTTTCAGTGAATCTAAATACAATCAGTTAATTACAAAATAAAAATAGTCATATCTTGTGCTACAGTAGTTCACAGAACATTAAATAGGAAAGAATAATAGGAGGATAGTGACTTGTCCTATGACTACTTCCATCTGATTGGTATGAAAATAAGAATAATAGCATTACATTTTTATATACCATTTCAAGACTTAGAAAATGCTCTTCTTCCAGAAATCAATAAAGAATATTTAACTTGAACTCAGAAGGCCTGTTTCATAATCCTTAATCATCTAATATGCTGTGGCCCAGATTTCCATATCTAGACCCTCTCAAAATCATATAAGCCTCTGCACTTATATAGCAACAAGCTATGAGCAAGACACTTCCCCTTCCTGGGCCTCTCTTTTTTCACTTGTCAGATGAGGATGATGGCCATTTAGGCCTTTATTTTCTCTTCCAAATGCAAGTCTCTGAGCCTACAGCATTATTTAGGAAGAGCAAATATTGAGATCATTGTTTATAGAAGAGTTCCCAGACACTAGAGTGGTCATTTTTATGGGACCAAGTTCTTCCATATGTTTCTTAGTCATAGAGCATCACATTCTTTATTCTATCTACTTCCTCATTTCAGAAAATTGGCAGGGGGAAGGGAGAAGGAGCTGGCACAGTAGAAGTCGATATTCATAGGTTAAGAATTATCTGATTCTAGATGAAACATACATAACCTATTTTTTTTTCTGGACAGGGGTAGTAACTTATAGACAACTGATATCCAGTTATATCACATGTAAGATGGTTTCCCTAGCTGTCATACATGTACCCTTGTTACCAAAGACTCAGTGGTAAGAGTGCTAATGGAGCATAAACAAAGATGCAGATTCTTTTAAGCTCCAAGACATTTTCACCCATATATATATTAAGCATTAATAACACAAAGTCATTGACAATGAGATGAATAGTTCTGTTTGATTTTGATTTCAAGCTTTGTATATATTATGATTATGATTATGAGATTATGATTGTTATATTTTACAAATCTTAGAAAATTAATAATCCACATGATTTATGTCAGGCATTATTAATAGAGTTCAGAATATCTACAAACTAGCATGGCAATAAAAACACTTCTTCATTTTTGCTACCTTTTAAATGCTATATATTTCATTTTATGAAATTTATATTTTCATTTTTCATATGTATTTCATTAAAATGTTCTGAAAAGGGGTTCACATACTTCACCAGACTACTAAAGCAGCCGATGGTAAGCAACTCTTGGCCTGTATGAAATAGGACTGGAAGAAAGTAAACTTTGTTCCATGAATATGCTTGCTTTAATGAGTAAACTTTAATTTCTGTATTTTAAGAGATTTATGTTTGCTTCTTAATTCCTCTCTAAGCTCTAATTTTAACTCTTTAGCAGTCTTCTCATACAAGATTACTTCCCCAAGCAGCCTTCTCATTCTGGAAGATCACTGTGCCCTCATGGACACTTCTTCTGAATGAGGTTTCTCCTAGAACTTCTATTTTGAGGAAAGTGTCCAGGCTAGCCATCTTCATTCTAGCATTCTTCTCTGGGCCCAGCTGCTGACTATCTGAACTTCTTTCTCCACTTTTCTCCACACTGTAGAAACTTTATCTTCTCACAATTTTTATCTTTTTATTTTTTGTTTTTTTTCCCAATTAAAATGTAAGCCCTTTGAGAGCAGAGACTCTTTCCTTACATTGTCCCCAGTGCTTATCTCAGTGTCTCCACAGAGTAAATACTGTATGGATTCTTTTTGGCTTCTTGACAGTATATTTGAATACCATGAATACACAATAAATCTGTGTTTTTGTCCCTCCACCAAGATACATCCTGATTACATAATGGGTAAATCCTAGGGACTTGCACTCAGAGGTTAAATGGGATATGTATTTTCACACAAATAATCTGTTGAAAGTAGACTATGAGCCCAAGTTACTTGTCTACAAGTCCAGTATACTATCTAGGACACAGTGGTGCCCACTTTAAGTAATTAGGTTTTTAGACATGGGAGACAGAATAGTGAGAAGAAGGATACAGGAGGTCACAGAATGTTTTTTGTTACAGGGACTAAACCAGAAAACAAAATTTTATTTACATTGATTGAATTTTACTTCTCTATCCCTATCTATATTTTGAGTCTCTCTGCATTAATTCATGTCATGTTTAATTGCCAGTAACTATCCAAATCGTAGTCATCAACCCTGAATTGTGTTTTTTTCTCCCCAGAAAGTGTTGAAAAGTTATTCCCATTTTGCCTGAAGGGTACAGCTTATTTCTATTATTCTGTTTGAGTGTTTGCATTGACTACATGAGCAAAAGGGAACCATATCATCTAGAAATATTCCCTCATTGAGGAAGAATAGAGAGGTTGAAACACTACATTTTTTCCAAAATGTTGTTTTGGATACACTGCAATTTAGAAGCAATAGCCCACATTAAAATAGAGCAATAAATACCTCCTTACAGTACATGGAGGCAGAGTAGTAGTGTTGTCTCTGGAGTCAGGAAGACCTGCCCATGAATCCTGCTTGAGACTTTCCTTGTCACCCTGGAAAAAATAATTTATTCTTTCTCAGTTTGAATTTTCCTTATCTGTCAAAAGGATAAAATAAGAACTGTGGCTCTTATACGATGAGATTGTTACAAGGATCAAATGAAATAATAAATGTAAAGTGCCTTATAAACCTTGCTGTGCCAGAAGTTTGCATTATTATTATTAGAATTCTTATTATCATTACCATAAAACAGAGTGCTACCTTAACATACATCAACATCAATCCCATTTTTCTTTAGCCACCTACCTAATAGGTTGCCAAGTGGATTTCATGATAGGTGATTTATGTTGATTTCTTAAGATTTATGTTGTATCTCCTTTTCTTCCTGACTCCTCTTAACTTTTCTACCCACAAGTCATGATGGGCTTAGAGACAGTGTTCCGTAACAGAAAAAAAGAGCTTGACTTAATGTCAGAAGACCTGGGTTCAAACCTCAGTCCTAACAATTGCTAGCTATGAAATACTGATGGGAGTAGAAGGGTGACAGTGGGATCCACATTTCCAGAGTAAATCTTAGCAACATCACCTATATAATTGTTTCAAAGAATGCCTATACTATCTACCTAACAGGATTGTTGTGGAGAAAGGGTAATAAAGATGACAAAGGCAATAAAGGATTCAAGTTGGGGTGGGGGTGAGTGAAGGACTATTGAAATGAGACATTCTTACTATGGTGGAAGTTGGGGTGGGGGTGAGTGAAGGGCTATTGAAATGAGACATTCTTACTATGGTGGAACTGAATGAAACAGGCTAACTTGCATAAGAAAATGAATTTTCTTTGAAAAACCAGCAAACATGCATCTTATTGAAAAACTGTATCATGCAAAATTCTCCACTTTATTAAAATAATAATTATTCAAAATATATAAGCTTAATGACTGCCAGGACAGAAAAAAATTACATGAATAAAAAATGCATATTGCTCATCTTATAATGTGCTTTTCAATGGAGTTTACTAAGTTATTCCATCAGTACACACATTTTGGGCACTCACTGAAGAAGAACAATGAACTGGACCCCAAATTGAATTGAACAGATTGGATTACATTTGGGAAACTGCCTATCACTGTCAGTCTTTGCAAAGTACTCTGTACCAACAAAGTCCACGTGTTAAATTACAGCCTTCTCCCATTGATACTACATGGTGACAAATCATGGAACTTTGGGTTCTAAAGAATCACATTTGCAGGGCACTCAAAAGCAATGCAATTATTCCTGCTTGACATAAGTAACTTATAGGATATTCACAATGATGACTTATCAATAAGAAATGGGACTAAAAAGAATAGTAAAATGTTGTGAAGTGGACACAGACAACATCCTAAGAAATTTAAGATATTCATCTAAAGATTGAATGGAATCCAAGTTCATAGTTTCACATAACATTCTTTTTTTATTAATCAGGTATGATATTCTAGGAATTGTGTTAAATACTAAAGATGCAAATGTCAAAAAGTCTCCATCCTCCAATTGCTGAGAGAATATTTTGCCTGACACAAATTCAGTAGGTGACTACGAAGAAGATATAACAGCAACTTTAGAGTTTATTGTTTGTTAGTTTTAAAATTCTTTATGTTTGAGTTATTTTCTCTTTCCCTAGAGGGATTTCTAGGTACCATTCCATAATAAAGTCATGTGTCCCAGGTTACCATCAAGACCCTTCCTGATTCTGTCTTACCCTTGACATTCACAGCATGAAGATAGTAAACTAACTTTATTTTCCCTATCAGATTCCTTGCCCCTACTGGACTTTCCTAGGATCTGAGCTCACTGGCTTAACAAACTAAGATAACCAACTTACCCAGTGGCTAATGAATCACTGATAGATTTTTCAGGTTTGTTTGCTCCACTCACATCTTAGTAATACAGGCTTACAAACAAAAAAAATTCTTTTGATTCGGTCCTATGATTTCCTTATGGACACATCTGTGAAAAAAAAAACAAACTTCAAACAATGTTGAGGTTTAACTGTTAGTCTTAGAGGGTTGTCTGGGTGGATGAGAGGTTAAGTTACTTATCCATGGTCACATAATACATGCCAGAGGGAGGACTTAAATCCAAGTTTTCTTAACTCTGAGACTAGCCCTCTATTAACTCTGCCAAATGCTTTAGAGATATAATAAAACTCTAGGGAATTACTTTCACAAATAATGACAGGATCCTTACACTACAATAGAGTTGATGGGTCATCAAATGTCTTGGTCCTGGGAGCAAGAGGGTTAGACTAGATAAACAATTTCCCTGAAAGCTCTCAGTTAATAAACTTACTTATATAAAAGTTGCCAAAGGAAAATAGCTCTAGTGGGAAAAAATGATGAGCTCTACAAAGATAACAGTCAACATAGTGACCTTTTCTGAGGCCTCATCCTCCATGACTTCTCTTGTAGCAACTGACACTGTTATTGCTCAGTTGTTTCAGTCATGTCAGACTCTTTATGACCTAATTTGGGTTTTCTCCACTTCCACCTTTACTTTTGTGATTCTCCAGATGCAAATGATTTCTTTTTTGTCTGATCTCACTAACTTTTTCTGGGTGAGTTTATTCTTCTCTTATGAATAATTTCATGGTTTGGACATATTAAGTTTATGCTTGTGAGGTATTAAAGAAGAAAAATCTTGTTGATCATAGGATAGTTGGAGCTGAATTTGGAAGAGATAAAATTTATGGATTTGGGTATAAAATTCAATCACATATTGTTTGCTCATGTTAGCTAAAACCGTGAGAACAGATAAGATTATAGGAGGAGAATGGAAAATTGAATATTGGTGTTTGAAAAATATCTAAATTAGAGTGGAGAATGAGGAAGAGCTAACAAAAAAAATAAATAGAAGAAAGAATATAGCAGAGGTGGGGAGAGTAGGATAGTATAGTTTTATGGAAATTAATCACAGAGTTTATTTTAAATGGACTTGGTAAACACTGTCCTTTCCAAAGGACACTGCACTGCACTAAAAAAACCTGTTATAAATGTTGCATGTGATAGGTTATCTTTGCTTAGCATATGTTAGTTTTTACTGTAAAACAGTCTGTGTCCTTTGAAAAAAGTTGGGTAAATGAATCATTTTGAGTCACACTTAGCAACTGACTTCAAATCACAGTGACATTTTATGCCTCCTTTATAAAAGAGAGAAATGAAATGGATAGGGGAGTTACCTTGAAAATTCAATTCAAATTAATAAAATGTTACCCAGGACTCAGTATATCCCCAGAACCATGTTAGGAACACAACAGGCAAAGACGAAAAACAGTGTAGCTCTCTGGGGACTTGGTAACATATGATTGCAAACTGAAGAAGCATGATCAAAATATAAAATGTAGAACAATCAAATGAATGCATGTGACATAAAATCTAGCATTCAATTCATAGAAATAACTAAAGATGGGAAAATTAGTTCAGTCTAGTATGATCTTGTCAAGATCAGATAGTCTGAGTTAGTTTAATGTCATTACCTGAAACACTATAGATTAATTCAAACAACAATGTGGCTACATTGTTGATGGTGGTGGTAGTGGTGGTGGTGGTGAGGTGTGAGTGTGTGTGTGTGTGTGTGTGTGTAGATAGACAGATAGATCTATATCTATCTAAACATATACATACATGTATGTGAAATTACTTTGTGTAAACATGTGTAGCTATAAATGTATATCCATACATACAAAATAATTTGACAAGGAAGATATTGTCAACTGGGACAATAAGGCAAGCCCATGTATAGGTGTTATTTGAGTTTGAGCCGTGGTGGAAGCTAAGAATTCTAAAATGTATAAGCAAAGATAGAGCACATTCTAGGTTTCTGGAGCAGCTTGTACAAAGGTAGAGAGAGAGAGGGGAAATTATAATAGGCTGGAATTCTATTCCAGACAAGACAATTATAATTGTCTGGAATACAGGGTTCTTGCATTAACAGGAAGAGGAACAATGTGCCATAAATCTTCGTTGTTGTTCTTCATTCTTGAAGAGAACCAAAATGACATAACTATACTAGAGTCAAGTTACAGTTGGAAAATTCTACCACAGTTTGTGCACAAATAGCCCCTGTTAACATTTGGACTGGATTCCTTAAATCTGTGCTTCTCACATTTGTTTTGAGCTACCTTCAATTCTACTTTGCTCATAGAACACAGCACCTTCTCTGATGATGGCATACCATGCTGAGTGGTCCTGTGCCACTGTTTCCCAGTTCACAAGAAAAATTCCAATGTTCTTAAGAGATTCCTTGAGAGTTTTCTTGTATCTCTTCTTCTAACCATGATGTGAACAATTTTCCTATATGAGTTTTCCATAAAACAAACGTTTTGGCAAGTGTACAATTTGCAGTCAAACAACATGGCCAGCCAGTCAATCATGATTGTACTATCTGCAGTAGAGGACGGTAAAATGATATGGGTGGGGGGCAGAGCCAAGATGGCGGCGTAGAAGCAGCAGAGCACCACAGCTCCCACACAAACATGCCAAAAAACTCATAAAATGGGACTCTAAAAAGATTTTCAAGCTCCAAAACTCAACAAAAGAGAGAAAGCACATCTGTTGCTACAGGCAGCACAGCAGGTGGGGCTCTTCTCAGCAGTCTGGGAGCCGTGGTCGAAACCGGGCCAGCTAAAGCCCTGGAGCATCGGGCGGGTAGCCGCATCTATAGGAGAGCAGATCTGCTGCACTGGAGGCACAGTTACCACATTTATCAGGCCAGAAGACAAAAAGGCTAAGAGAAAGGTCAGTGGATTTTGCTAACTGTGGAGGAGAAGAGCGGGTCCGGCGAAACTGCTCCCAGGGCAAGGAGACAGCGGGAGGGGGCTGTAGCAGCAGGAACAGAGCAGCAGCGGCTTCCACCGGGCTGCTTCAGAGCCCTCGGCCTGCAGATAGCAGGGGGGCTGACGCGATCCATCGGGGCCAAGGGCTTTTGCATTGAGCAGTCTGGATCTGGATCGTGGTCTTGAGTGGTGGTCCTGGGGTGCGCTTTCAGTGAGACAAAGCTGGGGGGGGGCTGCAGCATCCCACTAATA
>CM053593.1:221225926-221246566 GCA_028646575.1 Pseudocheirus occidentalis
AATCTATTCTTTAAAGTGTTGTTTTCTTCAGTCAGGTTATTGACTCTCTTTTCATGGTTCTCTCACATTGTTCTCATTTCTCTTCCCAATTTTTCCTCCACTTCTCTTATTTGGTTTTTAAAGTCCTTTTTCAGTTGATGTATAGCTTCTAGGCATTCTTCAAGTGTCTTAGAAGCATTTGATGTGGGAGTTCTGACTGGGTTTTCTTCCTCCCATTCCATGCTTTGATCCTTTTTGTCCACAAAAAAGGAATCTAGAGTTTTATTGCTGTCCTTATTTTGCTTCCTTTTCCTTTTCCTCATGTTGGCCAGTCAGTTAATTGGTTGGTTTTTAGCTCTGTGAAACTCTGCTTCCTGGGGGGAAAGCTCTGTTCCAAATTGCTGGGGTTTTCCCAGCTGCCAGAGCTATTAGGGGGGTGTTGCAAGTACCCCCAGCTTTGGCTTGCTGAAAGTGCACCCCAGGACCACCACCCAAGACCATAATCTGGATCCAGGCTGCTCAACGCAAGAGCACTTGGCCCTGATCAATCAATTCATCCCCCCTGTGGAATCTGCAGGCCAGGGGCTCTGAAGAAGCCCAGTGGGGTCTGCCGCCAGTTCCAGCAGTTTCCCTCTCCCCTTCTTCCTTTCCTGGGGTGCTTTTCCTCCCCCAAATTAATTTTCAAAGTTTCACTTTTGCTTTCTCTGACCATCTCTAATCCTGGTTTGTTTGATGTGAAGATTCCCTCAGGCGCAATAGATCTTGTCTGAAGTAGACTCAAGCTGCAGCTTGTGGGATTTGGCTCCTCCTTGCTGCCCTGGGACCTGGCCTGGCTGCGGCTGTGGTTTTGGGCTGGGTCAGTCTCTGCTCCGGGTGTGAGGTGCTTCTCTCCTGTCCCCCTTCCTCACATCTTGGCAGATGTGGAGGTTGTCAGGCTGTAGATCCTCTCCTCTGAAGACTGAAGACTGGCTGAGGCATGACTCGTCTCGGCTCAGTTCAGCCCAGCTCCCTCCCACTGCCCCGGGCTTGGCCATGGTCTCAGCTTCAGGCTGGGCCAGCCTCCACTCCCAGCCACCGTGATGAGCCCCTGCTGATGAGCTGCTTTCAGTGAGAGATGTTTTTTCTGTATTTTTGTGAGTCTGAGAGTCCTAGACTCTGTCTGGGATCATATATTTTATGGGTGTTTAGGGTGGCAGTGTGGAAGCTACAGGACCTTGCTGCTTATATGCCGCCATCTTGGCTCAGTCCCCCCATAAAGTGAAGGAGATGGACTTTCAATGAAATAAAAAAAATTACAAACATACCTGTTGAAAGGATCAGGACTGAACAGAAAATGTAGTCTTCCAATACAAGTCTCAAAAGAAGCATAACAAGATAAAGAAGAAAGAAAAGGAAAGCAAATCATGTTATTCAATACCAACCAACTGTATCCCTACATGGAAAGATGATACTTGTTATTTTTTAGAATTGTGTCTTTATTATGTCATTTAAAAGGGTATATACATAGATATGGTGCATATATGCATGGACATACGTACATATACATAGTTGTGAAGATAAGTAGACTTTATTGTGATGATAAAAATCTAATTAGTGAAAAGGCATTTTATTGGGAGAAGAGGAAAAGAGGAGGCAGAAAATGGTAAATTATATTAAATGAAGAGGTCTATTACAGTAGAGGGAAAGAAATGAAGATGAGCACTGTTTGTATCTTACTCTCATAAGATTTGCCTCAAAGGGAGAATAACATACTTGGTGAGATATCAAAATCTAACTTTCCTTATTGGAAGTAGGAGGTGAAAGGTAAAATAAAAGAGAGGGAGTGGGTAGAAGGGAGAGAAGAAGTAGTAGGGGTAAAGAGCAAGAAAGGAGAGTGGGCTGATAGAAGGGAAGGCAGAATGGGGGAGGAGGCAGGCAAAAGCAAAATTCTAATGAGGAGAAAAAGGGAGAAAAGAGAAAGAAAAGCATTAATGGTGTGGGAGGAAATGGGATGGAGAAAAAGACACAGATAGTAATCATAATTGAACGTGAATGGGATGAATTCTCCCATAACACAGAAGCAGAAAGCAGAGTGAATTAAAAGCCATAATCCTGCAATATGGTATTTATAAGGAATACATATGAAGCAGAGGGATAAACACAGAGTAAAGGTGAAAGGCTGGAGCAGAATCTATTATGCTTCAGCTGAAGTAAAAAAAAAGAGTTAACAGTCTTGATCTCAAAGTAAAAGCAAAAATGATGTAATTACAAGAGATAAAGAAGGAAACTTCATCCTGCTAAAAGGAATCATAGACAAATAATACCATGACTAAACCTATATGCCCCAAGTTGTATAGAATCCAGATTCTTAAAGGAGAAGTTAAGGGAATTTCAGGAAGAAATTTCATGACATCATAATTCTACTCATGGGGGACCTCAATATACCCCTCTCAGAGCTAGATAAATCTAAAGACAAAATAAACAAGAAAGAAGTTAAAGAGGGGAATCAAATTTTAGAAAAGTTAGATAGGGTAAAACTCTCAAGCAAACTGAATGGGCATAAAAAGTAATATGCCTTTTTACTAGGTGGGACATTACACCTACACAAAAAATTGACCATGTATTAGGTAATTGAAAACTTACAATCCAATGTAGAAAGGCTGAGACATTAAATGTATTATTTTCAGATCAAGATATAAAATTGAGGGGATGTTCGATTGGTGAATGGTTGAAAAAATTGTGGTACATGAATGTATATATACAGCCTATATCAGATCACATGCTTTTGGGGTGTAGTTGAAGGGGAGGAAGGGGCATAAAATTTGGAACTCATAATCTTATGGAAGTAAATATTGAAAACAAAAAGTAAATTAAGTTTTAAAAACTTATAGGAAACAAAAACAGATATAAAAGAATCCTTGACCTCAAGGAGTTTATAATCTGTTGGTGGAGACAATTTTGAACCAAATATATCCAAAATAAACTATATACAGTGTTAACAGAAAATAATGAATGGAGAAAAGGGACAACAATCAAGGGAGTTTGGGAAGGCTATAACTCACAAAGTAAGACATGATGTTGCTATATAGAAATAAAAATATTTAATGGAAAATATCATGTTCATATACTACGAATGAAATTATCTATGTTGCTAACTTTTAAATAAACCCACTGTAAGTTGAGATGTTACAAGAACACACAGTATTATCAAGGGAAAGGTGAGAGCAAATTTTCTTGCTTATAAAAATGATTTCTACATAATGAAAATAAACTTTAACTTAAGAACTCTTAAAAGGATATGTAATTATTTCTGGAAAGGGGATAATGGTAAATTGCATTCCTGAAGAGACAATGACAACTAATTCATAACTGTATTAGGTTCATAGAAGTTTTAAAATAGAAGATTCAAGAAAAGTTCGTTGGTCTAGAAAGTGGAGTTGAGAAGCAGGACAGAAAAGATATTTCTATCACACTGATTCACTGTAGATTCATTTGAATGATGGAGAGAAAAGAAAGTGCAGTCAAACACACATTCGTGCATGCACACACACACACACACACACACACACACACACACACACAGTTTTGCTTTACCGGCAAGAAAGGAGGAAAAAGGAAATGTCTTTGTATACCTCATTTGATATTGAAAATCATAGAATAAAGTTATCAATGGAGTATCACAGTGGATAAACTACTGGACCTATAATCACAAAGACCTGAGTTCACATCCAGCTTCAATTACTCACTAACCAGGTACACCCTGGTAAGTCACTTAACTCCCAAGCTTCAGTCTGCTCATCTGCAAAATAATAGAATTGCCTGCAAGGAAATGTCATTGTTATATTTAATGTTATTTTTCTTTTGGTAGAATTATGCTCATTAAGGCTAGGTATTTTTTTCTTTGTTGCAAATCTTTATTTGTTACCTTTAAATACAATATTATAAAGTTTTCTCTCATTTAGCATAGTTGTAACCTAAGCTTGTATAATCAGTACTTTTTCTCTTTGGTATTTGAATTTCTTTCTGGTTGATTACAATACTTATTTTTTTAACTTGGAAATTATGGATTAGTTATGATATTTTTGAATGTTTGCAATTTAGAGGGGTTTTTTGAGAGGTAACTCATGAATTTCCACCATATTTTCTCTTCACTCTGTTGCAATCTATTTGAGGCTTCCATATTCCATATATTTGCACCATATAGCAGTATTAGGATAATATTGCTTTTTTAAAGAAATGGGCCTTAATTTCCATGGGAAGCATGAAAAGAACTTTACTGTTTCCTTAAACAATCCAGTTATTCTCTTCCTCTTGTTCAACTCTAGTTCCAATCTGTATCTACAAAATGAGTCCTTACCATAATATATGAGAAAAATTTGCCCTGATAATCAAGCATGAAGAAACAGACAAGAAAAGCAACTCATCCTTCAGGTACAATGTACTCAATTGGAGTTGAGTAAGGATTGCTTGAGACATCAAAGGATAAGGAATCCCTACACAATCAGAGACAGGAGTTACCCTGATCTAATATGTTCTTGTGTTTGTGTTGCAAAACTGTTGGACTCTTAAATTTATGTTCACTTGTTCCATGGATACTCAGTGCATCATTGGGAGAGTAAGCCCCAGGCTTATAGGAGGAAATACTTTGTAGCTATTTTAATAAATATTTTTGCTTTGAGCTGATTATGTTTGCTGGTTATTTGTTAAGGGTGGTATTAGGTCAGTCCCATAGAATCTGGGAGTAGTAGCCATCTTCTGGTGACTCAACTGGCCAGTGTCAGTGCAAGTATAGAGAAAAATAGCCCACAATGAATGCTCTTAGCAAATCCATATTTTAAAAGGGACTAATGTTTTAAGATCATAATTATTTTATGGCAGCAATGATAACAGCACTGATTTTGCAAAAACAAAACCAAAAACCCATTGAAATGATTGATTGGATTTCCAATATATAGTGAGTTATTAGTTTTAAAAATAGTAACCCACAAAACTGCAAAAGAAAGTAAGCTGCCTGAAAATTTTTTTGAGTGTGAAATAAATTTTTTAAAAAAAGATTAGACAAACTCATTGGTTTACTAATTTAATATGCTACCTCTAAATTCCATGAACAATAGTACTGAGGGAAAACTAGGTAGAATTATGTGCTCTACCTCCTTTCCTATACTGAAGGAACATTGTGATGTCTCTGAAATGGTTGCCAGGCACCCAGCACATCCCATTGAGAATGGATCTCCAGGTCATACAAACTAATAAGAGTAGAAAATTTACCTTTGTAAATTGTTTATATGTCATGGAATAAAATTTCTGGGAGGGAAAGTCTCCTTCCACTTTTTGATAATTACATTTTTGTTAACACAACCAGGATTTTGTCATTAAAAGTCTCTTCCAAAACTATGAAATCACATGAAGTATTCTGAAAGAAAAACACTTTCAAAAATGTGCTTAGCCTATATTCTCATGCTCACTTAGGGAGAATTGTACAGGGAGGTATCCCGTTTTTACACCATTCTTTCCCTGATAAATATGATTCTGGCCACATTCCGTTTGGAAATTCTATTTCCCACGTTAAATATATGACTTATCCACTTCAGGAAACTGGAGGTGATGTGAGGGTAATAAGAGGAAAGGTGTGGGAGAGAGAGAGAGGAGAGAGAGAGAGAGAGAGAGAGAGAGAGAGAGAGAGAGAGAGACAGACAGACAGACAGACAGACAGACAGCTTACCAGAGTAAACAGAATGATTATTGACAAATTATTTACTTCTTTTCCCCCAGGAAGGTCAATACCTGTTTAATTTACCTTTTCAGAGATTGAATATATTGGATTGTTTGAAATCCTCAATGTCCACATGAGTTTATCTTTTGGCAACTAGGATTGCTATTTGAAAGGAGAACACAAGAAGTATATATGCTATGAGAAAATGACTTAAAGAGGAAATACTATTCTTGACTTTTCTCTAAAAAGATAGGACATAAAAATAAAGTGGTGTATTATCTGCTAGTATGTAATACAATATGAAGTTATTCAGTAATTTTTTTCAAGGAAAAATAATAGGCTAAAACATTTTGGAAGGAAGAAAAATACTTGAGTTTGCAAGATAAATATGAAACAGTAAAGGACAGGACTGGCAGAGGCTGATATGATATAAGGAAAAGTAAAGCAGTCGAATTTTTTTTCCAAAAAAGAGAAAGAAAACAACATCTTGGAAATGTGAGTGAGTTTCAGAGAAAAACCGTTAATAAGAATGCATAGTTACTAGGGGAGTTGCCTGATGATGAAGTATTTCAGGGAGTCCTGTTTCCAAGTTATCAAGGTGCTTAGCCATGAGTTAAGATTTTACTCTTTCCTTGCTACCATTTGAGTATAGAAGAGTCATGTCATTCCCCACTTGCTACTGTTTGGCTATTTGAAGGCTGTTGAAAGTACAGGAATTTTGAGCTGGTATGCATGCATATTCCCCCCCCCCCCAAAGGTCCCTCTTCAGTTTTCCCTTTATTGTTTCATTTGTTGATTCCATGGTTTGGAATGATTGCAAATGATGTCAAAATCTATGTATTCAGCCCAGTTCTCTGTCCTAAATTATATTTGCTCGTTACCTAATGCCTTTTGGACATCTCAGTCTAAAGGTCTAGTAGACACCTCAAGCTCAACAAGTCAGAAACTGGACTTATCTTTTTTTTTCTCAAGATGCAATGATATAGTGCTCGGCCTGGAGTCAGGAAGACCTGAATTCAAATCTGGCTTCAGACATTTGTTAGCTATGCCAACATGGTAAGTTCTTTAACCTCTGTTTGCCTCAGTTCTCTCAACTGAAAATTGAGGATTATAATAGCCCCTACCTCACATGTATTCACATGAGATTCACATAAGGATCACATGAGATTATATCTGTAAAGCATATACCATCATAACTGGCACACATAATTATATAAATGCTAATTTCCCCCTCTCTCTCCTTTTCTGAATTTCCTCATTATTAGCAAGGACATCATCATTCTCTCAGCAACCAGGTTCATAATCTTTTTGTCATCATTGACTCCTTATACTTAATCACCCTGCATAACCAATTCAAATCTTATTATTTCTACCTTCACATATTTTGAATGTCACTGCAATGGTAATGGAAATTTGAAGGTATTTCCTGCCCCTTAATAAGCCTAAGAGAATTTTAAGATCTTCCCTCCTTCTGAAATAACTATCAGAGGAACTGAAAGGTTTGGGTCTACTATTAGGATTAAATTGAGAGCTAAAATATGGGGTAAAGCAGAAGTCAGATGATATTCCAAAAGCTGCAGAAATTATAGCACCTGGGAAAGATAATACTGTGGCTATTGTTTACTCAGGAGAAGATGATTATCAAATTGTAACCTTAATTCACATACTCTACCGTGAATGAGGCTATGATAGTGAGTTCATGGATTTCAGAAGCATAGATGACCCTATATTTGTTTCTTTTTGTCTTTTGGTCTATTAAACTTGTTTGTGAGATTTGTTTGCTGCAGGCTTAGCCACCCTTCCACATGCAAATGCCTGATCTCTTAAACCTGATGCCACCTCCTGTCCATGACTATGATATACCACCTCTGGACCTGGCATCAACTAAGCTCTGTATTCCAGCTAAAGAAGTGACCTCTTGAATGGGACCTCTTGGGGCAGGGACAGCTCAGTGTCTAATATCAGCTTGAAGTAGCTATGGAGAAGAGACTTTCATCCCTTACTTTAAGAATTTGAGCCCCATTAATTCAACAGGGGGAAGATGGGCTGATTGTGCCCAAGCCCCAAGCCTAAGATATTGTTGTATGTACTTATTTTCTATTATCCCTGTTACATTGTTACAAAATTCTGTTGACACCAGTTACCCCACCAATTATCCCTAAACTCTCATTAATCTATGTAATGAAATATATTGTTAATGTATTTTGACTATGTAAGGGACATGAAAGATCTTGGGGCCGAATGTAATGGTTAAGTCATTTGAAAATGTTGCCTGCCCCTTAATAAGCTTAAGGGAATGTGAAGACCTTCCTTGCTTTGAAAATACACTTTGCCCCCAATAGACTGAATGCAATCACATGGAGTCTGTGGGTGGGAGGCATTTGTTGAAGGATCAAGCAGAGCCCACTGGATGGTGGGAGCCAGAACAACTAGATGGTGGGAGGAGAGAGGATGGCAGGCTTGTGAGTAAATGTTGCTTTGTGGGAAAGCTAAAGGATGGTGTGGCTCTCTGTGCTGTTGTGCTTTACTGACTTCTTTCTACTATGATGAAATCGGCTTACTGGTTTGAGGATTTGGTTTTCTTGTATCTGAATAATCAAAATAATCTGCTCCTGTCTTCTATATGGAGAGTCTGATAATTTTGTGATCAAGCGTTTTGCAGGTATATTTATAGTGACCATGGACACTGTGAGTATTGCATTGACACTACAGTCACTGACTCTCTACTCTTACAACCTTCAATTTATTTCAGGCCTTCTTTATCTCTTGCCTGAACTACTATGATCACCTTTGAATGGTTTTCCCTCCCTTAAGTATCTCCTCACTTAAATTCATCCCCCACAAAGCTACCAAAGTGATTTTCAAAAGCAAAAATCTGACCATGTTATGACCATACATAATGAACTTGAGTGGCTCCCAATTGCCTCCAGTATCAAATACAAATTTTCTTTAGCACTTAAAAGCTGTCTCCTTAGAAGCTAGCTTCCTCTAATTTCCCCGTATTTCTTGCTTTCTATTTCACTCCACTCTTGTTCCTTTGAACTGACTATTTTAGATGCCTAGATTTTTATTCCTTCCAGCTTCCAACTTTCATGATCTTTGTATTGCATGATGACTTGACTCAAACATCACCACATCTTGAAGGCTTTTATTTATCCCTCCCAAAATCTAACACCATCTGCTCTAAAATTGCCACTCCTCCATTACATGCACATGTACACATGAATATGCATGCACACACATATGTATAGGCATGTACACACAATGCATATATGCATGCAAATATATATGTTTGTGTGTATGTGTGTGCATGTGTATGTATTTGCATGTGCGTGTGTAAGTGTATGTATATGTGTATATGTATACTGTGTCCCTTGCTTGAGCGTATACTTCCTGAAGGCAAGGTCTGTTTTACCTTTATTTGTTTGTTTAACACAGAGTTTGTCTTTAATAAATGACTGTGGATTAATCGATCAATTCATCTGAAGGAAATGGTGATATGTAGCTTGGAGATGAATATTTAGGAGAGAAATGTTAGCTGTCTCCAAATATTTGAAGGGTTGTCACATAGAAGATGAATTAGACTTTTTCTTCTTGGTCCAAGAAGGCAGAGCTAGGAACAAAGGGTGGAAATTGCAGAGAGGTCAATTTTAACTCAATGCCAGTAAAAGAGAAAATAAAAACAACTTCCTAATAATTAAATATGTGTATAATTGAAATTGGCTGCTTTGGGAGGTAAGGACCTTTTAATCCCCAACTAGAAATGTTTAAATATCTGGATAACCATTTGCTAGGAGTGCTGTGGCAAGTGTTCTTAGTAACATTTCATTTGGTCTCTATAGCGTATGAGATACTTTTCCAGCTCTAAAATTTTTTTGATCATCTGAAGTTTTCATGAATTTTGGGTTCTGTGAAAGGGAGAAGTAGAAGAAAGATATGAAAGGTAAATCACCACAGTGAGAAAACTTAATTAAGGCAGAAGAAGAGAAAAGGAGTCATGAAGAGGCATTTAGGAAAAATATGTCAGTTTCAAAATTTTGTGATGTGATGCTTTAAGGAGGGCAAAGGGAACACATATACCAAAAGTGGGCAGTGTCTTCCTTCTCATTCTGCAGATAAAGTTTATTCATTCTGTGTTAATTTTCTTATCCCTTTGTATTTTCTGTTTTATTCTCTCTTCAAAATTTGAAACAATATTTTATGTTGTACCAAAATAATGAAACAGTTCTCTCTGTAAATATATTTTCTGAATGAAATGAATATTTAATGTACAATAATATCAAGAGTAATATTGAGCATAAACAAATACTTTTAAAAATTAAATTCCATTACCATTTTATCATTTTTTAATTCTATAGAAAGATAGCTATGTTTGTTTGCTCCCACTTATAAATGCATTATACTGAGTCTCAAAGGATTTTATTTTCTCTGGGTAAAAGTTTTTCAGTCTCATTCTCCCATGATTCTGGGCTAATTGTTGTCAAAGTGTTTAAATGAATATTCGACAATTCAGATTTTGAAATTCTAAGAAAAAAACCTCATCTTTTTCCTATAACATTCAGGGGACTAAATAATTCTGTCATCATGAAATAACACCAAATTCTTATTTTAGATTTTTTTTTTCTAAATGGGCCCTTTTTTTTTAGGGAAAAATAACTCCTATCAATCTGCCCTACAGATGTGTTATGAACATCAATTGATAAAAGAGATTGGAAAATACTTGGCAAATCATGCTCTAAAATTTGTATAATTCCTTTCTTGAAGTCTGGCACTAACAGAGAGTTTATGGGCATCTTAATAATTTTCTGTGTCCTTGTGGGAGGTGAGGAACATGTGAATTATCAACTTTACATCAGATTCTGTAATATTTCTTGTCGAAAACACATATGATTATACAAGTAGGCATTTATTTAGTTTTAGGGCAATTTTGTATAATATTTTTCTTAAAAATCCAGTAGACAATTCAATTATCTGGACTTGTGGAACCCATTTTTTGAGATGTTTCTAAGAGAATATGTTTTTTGCTAAGAAACCAATATTTATTTTCCATCAGCTTTTTTCCAACATTGTTAAGACCACTCTGTGGTAGTTTCTACCCACTCGGTGGCCTGAGCAGTAGGAGCTGCAAACCGGTCTTCATAAAAAGACTGAGCACTCCAGTCTTCAGTGGGGAACTGCTGAATGGGCACAGATGGCACCTGTACATCCTCGGACTAACCAGCAGTGGTTGAACAGCAGTGAATTCTGGGGCAGGTGCAGCCCATTCACCCCGAAACTCCTCCTTTGCTACTGCCTTCTCAGCTGTGCCTTGCTCTTTCTTTTCAATCTCCTCTGGATCCCTGTAGAAGTAAAGATCAGGCATAACCTCCCATGGGTGTTCCCAGAAGATGGTACCATGCAGCCATAGGACTTTAAGGGACAGCATCCACAACATTAAACCCGGAGCGAGCTCCTTTGTTGTTATATGGAATGGCAATGTCCACATAGCAAAGCGGGGAGTCTGTGTTGCACAGTGAAATGGTTGGGAGGTTAACATACGATACTTCAGTCAGAGGCTGGTGATCTGCCTGAGGATCACTGACCACCAAGAGGCGAGGCTTTCTGAAAGCTGCCTGTATCTGGTTCGTGAAGGTGCCTGGTGTGAAACAGCCAGCAATAAGTGGGGCACCAGTGGCAGCAGCAAATTTCAGAGCAGCTCACTGGCCAGTGTTCCTGGATGAGATGACACTAACATCAGCTGAGTTTTCAATGGCAACAATGGCACAAGCTGTGAGCAGAAGAGTTTCCCAAGTTCTGTTCAAATTAATGATGTAGATGTCATCACTCTTTCTATTGCAGATATACTGTTCCATCTGGAAGTCCAAATTGGTACCACCAAATAAATATGTTCCTGCAGCAAGGAATTTGAGGGCATCTTCCTCCTTTATCCGCAAGATGTCTGGGGCTCTGGAAATTGTGAAAGTTCCCCTTTAAGTTATGACAGAAACCAAGAATAACTCCATATAGAACCCTCTTCACAGCAGTGCAGAAAAGCTCTAAGAAAGTATTTATTGTACTTTTCCTAATTGTACATGAGTTTTTGCTCAGGTATGTCCAAAGAAGGCACCCAGAAAACTGAATTGACTTGGGGATCAAAGGTTTAAAGCTAGAAGACACCACAGAGTGGTGTGGTTCAATCAAATGTTGAAACTGAGGCCCAGAGAACTTAAGTAACTTGTACAGTGTCACAGCAAGTACCAGAGAACTCACATTCTCTTAACTTCAATTTGTCTTGTACTCAAAAACTTTATAGATCTTCAATAGCCTGTAACTTTACTCAGGGCAGTTAGGTGGCATAGTGTATAATGTGTAGAGTCTAGAGTCAGAAAGATTCATATAACTGAGTTTAAATCTGGTCTCAGACACTTAACTAGCTATGTGACCTTGGGCAAGTCACTTAACCCTTTTTGGCTTTGTTGTCTCACCTGTAAAATGAGCTGAAGAAGGAATTGGAAAACCACTGGAGTATCTTTTCCAAGAAGACCCCAAATGGGATCACAAAGAGTCAGACATTACTGAACCATCACCACCACCACCACCACCAATTTTATTCATATATTTCCAGTCCTGAATAAAATTTCATTAAAACCAGATATTTTTGTACCACCTAATGTCAACATTTTCTGCTTTTAGAAAATGTTTGGTGCTGATGTCCTCATGGGATAGGATAAGAATGTCTTCCTATTTTCCTGTGTAAAATACATTTGAACATTTGCCTAAGGCAGACAATGTCTTTGCCTTTGAGTAGACTATATTTTCTACTATAGGTTTAATGATTGTTTTTCACTTGTCTCACCAATATTTAACACATCACCTTGTACTTAAAAGAAAACAAAATAAAAACCCAAAGGAGAAATATACTTGAAACTTTGGTTTCATCTATCTTGGAAGTTTTCAGTGGGAAATTACCTGTATTGACACAGATTGGGACCCTTTCTGCAACTTTGAGTGTTTTGAATTGCTGTGGGCAATGAGAGGTTAAGTGGCTTGCCCAGGGTCACAGAACCAACAGGAGGTGGGGCTTGGACCCAAATCTTCTTGCCTCAAAAGCCAGCTCTTTATTCACTAGACCAGCAGTCCTCCACCTGTGGGTTATGAGCCTTTTGGGGGTCAAATGACCCTTTCACAAGGTTAGCTAAGATCTTTGGAAAACACATATTTCCGATGGTCTTAGGAACTGAAACACCGCTTCTCTCTCCATTTCCAGGTGAGTCCATCCACATGCAGATACGCCCACATATGAGTATTAAAGATTTGAGGCATTAGGAAGGTTGAGAACCACTGTATTAGACTATACTGTCTCTCCCCTTACATATAGTATCTTCTTAATAACTCTTGAATTGAATTGGGTTAAATTTTTTTTAATTTTAATTTATTTTCTTGGTCACATCATTCATTTCCACAAGGTTTTGAGTTACAAATTTTCTCCCCTTCTTTCCCCTATCCCCCAGACTTTTTAAGACATTCTTCTCTTCATTGGCTTTAACAATTTCTGGGCCTCCTTTGCCAGCTGAGTTAATTTGCTCTTTAAGCTATTGTTTTCTTCAGTCAGGTTGTTGACTCTCTTTTCATGACTTTCTAGCATCACTCTCATTTCTCTTTCCAATTTTTCCTCCACTTCTCTTATTTGGTTTTCAAAGTCCTTTGTAAGTTGATCCTTAGCTAGCGGGCATTCTTCCAGTGTCTTGGAAGCATTTGGTGAGGGAGTTCAGACTGAGTTGTCTTCCTCCCTCTCCATGCTTTGGTCTTTTTTATGTTTCTCAGCCTTTTTTTCTTCTGGCCTGATAAATGTGGTGACTGTGCATTCAGTGCAGCTGATCTGCTCTCCTATAGACACAGCTCCCCGCCTGATGCCCTGGGGCATGACCCGGCTGGGGTTTGGCCACGGCTCCCAGACTTCTGCAAAGAGCCCCACCTGCTGAGCTGCCTGTAGCAACAGACGTGCTTTCTGTCTTTTGGAGAGTTTTGGAGCTTGAAAATCTCTTTAGAGTCCCATTTTATGAGTTTTTAGTGTGTTTGTGTGGGAGCTGTGGTGCTTTGCTGCTTCTACACCGCCCCCTGAATTGGGTTAAATTTATCAATGAAACCAATCAGAGGAAAATTACGGAGTAGAAAGGTTAGAGAGAAGTTTTACATTATAATGCAAAAGGTAGGAAGAGATTTGAGGTGGGAGAAAGAATCTTGGAGTATACCTTAAATGTTACCTTGTAGACAGAAGAGGCTCAGTTCTTGGTTGTTCCCTGAAAGAGCTGACCACCTAGTTTATTCCATCACAGGCCTTCATTATCCAGGTCCTCACTACTTGAACTGTGTCTCTAGTCTTTTTGATCTTCAGATATCCCCTCCTTAAACATCTGCCAAATATTTTTCTAACATACACATCTGACAAGATCCCTCAAAATGTATTGTTCATTTCTCTATACTTCTAACTAAAATGTAAATTTTTTGCTTTAACAATTAAGACCTTTCACAATCTGCCTCCATCCTATATGAAAATCTTATTTCACTCTTTTTCTCATCATACAGTGTATGTTTCAGGCAAAACTGGATGACCAGACATTCCTCAGGATCAATGATTCATAGTAGAAAAGCATCTCAGAAGTCATATTGTCCAATGTCCTCATTTTCAGATAAGGAAGCTGAAACAAAGGAAGGTTAAGTGCACTGCTCAAGATTATATAGGTAGTAAGTGACAGAGGTGGAATTTGAGCCCAGGACCTCTGACTCCATATTTAAGACTATTTCTACTTCTGCTTCAGTGTGTTTGCATAAATGACTCCCCAAAACCAACACACACAAACACACACACACACACACACACACACACACACACTCACACACACACACACACACACACACACACACCTGAAATGCGTTCCCTCCTATTTAAATCCTTTATTCCTTTAAGGTTCAACATGGTTAACCCTATGAGCAGTCTTCTTTGATTTTTCTCTCCTTATATTTCTAATAGCCTTTGTCTAGACTCATCCTCTGCTCCTATATTTTCTCTTGTGTAGGCTTATATATGTACATTTTATTTATCTCCTCCATGAGGTCACTAGCTTTTTGAGGCTAGGCACTATTCTGTTTTTTGTAATTTGTCACCTGAAACCCTAGCATAGTATCCTGCACATATTAGGCATTTAATAAATATTTGCTGTATTGAAAAGAATTGAAATGGTATAGTTAATCTTGATTTGACAGACCTATGACACATGATCATAAATTTCATAAGTGAAAAACAAAAACAAAACAAAACCTGAAACTAACTTAATCGACTATTGAAATTCTATTTGTGTATCATGTATTTTATGGATTTTCTCCAATATCTTTTTAATCCTACTTCCAAACAAACTTCCAGACTGCAGCTCTTTGCCCTTGCCCAGTCAGTGTGTGTTCAGGCAAAACAGACTAATTTTAATATTTTCCTAAGCTAAGCAGAGTGAGAGAGGTAAAACTGTTTCCCAAAAAATAATTGCATACATTCTAAAGCCAAGTGCAAATGATCTCTGGATTCTTTGTAACACTGTTCCTCTCTATTAGTGCAGATAATCAGGAGCTGGCTATTTGGAACATATCCTGATTTTAAAGATTTAATACAGAGTACACAAATTTTCAGGTTAGTGTTATGTTCAGTGTAACATGAAGAAGACTTCAGTTTCAAGCCTGTCAGCATCTAAAGTGTCGCATAATTTCCGGAGAACATTTAATTTTGAAAAAAAATCACACACTGCAGGTGAAAGCAGTAGGCATATGTATTCAATCAGGGTTCTTAATTTTGACTCAATTGTATAATTGATATTTGAGAATTAACAATCTTTGAAATTTTGTATTGCTCATGGATTGAATATATCTCTACAGAGATTTGTTTTTGTTGTCAACAGAAATGTTCTCCTGAGATCATCAGCATAAAAGTGTTGGTCTTCTAAAATGCATATGACAATGATATCTCTAAAAGCATAAGCCAATTTGTTCTTTGGGCTGAGAGTCAGTATGGAGAGGATAATTTGCTTAAAAAGAGAAAAGATCTCATGTTATAGGATTTTTTTAAGTTTATTTATTTTTAATTTTCAACTTTCACTTCCATAAGTTTTAAATTTTATCCTCCTCTCATACCTCCCCAAGACAATATTCAATTCAATGTAGGTTCTACACATTCATTCCCATTAAATCTATTTTTACATTAGTCATGTTGTATAGAAGAACCAGAACAAATGGGAGGAACCATGAGAAAGAAAACAAAACAAAGCAAAGCAAAAATAGTCTGCTTTGTTCTGCTTTCAGACTCTGTATTTCTTTCTCTAAATATTGATGGTATTTTCTGTCAAGAGTCATTTGGAATTGTTTTAGGTCCTTGCACAGCTGAGAAGGGCTAATTCTATCACAATCTTTCATCATGCACTGTGATTGCTACTGTTTACAGTGTTCTTTTGGTTCCACTCACTTCATTCAGCATCAGTTCATATAATTCTTTTCAGGTTTTCCTGAAATCTGCCTGTTCATCATTTCTTAAAACACAATAGTATTCCATTACATTCATATGCAACAACTTGTTCAGCCACCCCCAAGTTGATGGGCATCTTTTCAATTTCCAGTTCTTTACCACCACAAAAAGAGCTGCTATAAGTATTTTTGTACATGTGGGCCCTTTTCCCATTTTTGTGATTTCTTTGAGATACAGCCCTAGTAGTGGTATTGCTGAGTCCAAGGGTGAGCACATTTTTATAGCCCTTTGGGCATAATTTCAAATTACTCTCCAGAATGGTTGAATTAGTCCACAATTCCAACAGCAATGAGTTAGTGTTCTAACTTTCCCAAATCTCTAACATCTTATCATTTTCCTCTTTTGTCATGTTAAGCAATCTAATAGGTGATATGTAAAGTCTCAGAGTTGTTTTGATTTGCATCTTTCTCATCTCTCATTAATTGATTAATAGCATTTTTCATATGGCTATAGATAGCTTTAAGTTATTCCTCTGAAAACACACTGTTCATATTATTTGATCATCTTACCAATTGGCAAATGATTTATATTCCTGTAAATTTGATTCTGTTCTTTATGTATTTTAGAAATGAGGCCTTTATCAAAGATACTAGTTGTGAAAATTCTTTCTCAGTTTTCTGCTTCTCTTCTAATCTTGGTTGCATTGTGGGTTTTTTTGTGCAAAACCTTTTCAATTTAATGCAATAAAAATTATCCATTTTGCATTTTATAATGTTCTCTGTCTTTTCTTTGATCATAAATTCCTCCATTCTCCATAAATCTGACAGATAAACTATTCCTTGTTCACCCACATTGTTTACAGCATCAGACTTTATATCTAAATCACATACCCTTTTGGACTTTATTTTGGTATATGTTGGTCTATGCCCAGTTTCTGCCATACTATTTTCAAGTTTTCCCAGCAGTTTTTGTCAAATAGTGACTTATTATCCCAGAATCTAGGGTCTCTGTGTTTATCAAAGAGAATATTGCTATAATCATGGACTATTATGGGAAATTTTAACACATAATTCATTCGTTCAAAAGATCATTGAATATCTTCTCTGTGTATGTATCACTTCAGTCAGTACCTAGTAATATAAGAGAGAATTTCAGAGTTCTTCACTATAGTATATCAGCTATGATTGATGGTTATATGAAAGAGAAGACTATCCCTAAGTATGGATGAAGTGGTGACAATGGAAGTTATGGGAATTTCATATGGTAATTTAGATACCACGGTATTTGAGAAACCTCCAATATGCACCATATTTTGAAGTCCACATGTATCTGAGTAGGGTTTAGGGGCAAAGTAAGACTATAAATCAAGTTCTTAATTCCTTGAGTAAAGAGGGGAGGTGACCTAGATGGAGGTAAATGTCTACATCAAGGAATTGGCCTATGTATTGTATGGAGTGAAGTTCAAAGGAAGGGAGGCTGCTGAGTGATGTTACCAAAAGGGTAACTTTAAGATTAAAAATAAATCTTAGAAAATGCCTACATGTCCTTGTGGCCAGAATCCATGGGAAACATGAAAGAAGGAACACCTAATATTGGAGAAGGTAGTGAATGAGAAGGCATAGATTGACAATAGTAAAGAAACATGATCAAGTGGGAAATGAAGAGTTATATGATAATGGTGAGGTTTAAGCAATAGAAAAAGAGTTGATAGGGTTTGGAGGGAAAAACAGGTACTGTGCATTGTTTTTGCCCACTGGGAGCCTACAGTCTCAATGAGAAGACAAGGAAATACACATTAAATTCGAAAACAAAAATATAAGCAATTAAATGTCCAAATTGAGTAGTAACACTGCTAAAGGAATTCAGAAAAGCTAAGGAAGACTGGGGAATAAAACTTTATGGGAAGATCTAAAACATAATGTAAGATTTGACTTGAACCTTGAAGAAAAGGTAGAATCCTGAAATCTATGCCTACCATAATAGGTAGCATAGAGTTGTGCTTTCTGGTTCATTCCTGGATTGTTTAGTTGATTTCACAGTGGGAGGGACTGTAGAGGAAGAACTTTATAAGGAGAGCAATTCAATTAAAAGAATAGACTCAGCAATGAGAACAAAATAGGACAAGCTCTTTTACTTCCAAAGAGGTCATTTGATATTGACTATATTAAGGAGAGAAGAAAAAAAATCACTTATCAAATACCTATATATAAAACATTTTATTTTAGGACATTAAATTCTAGATTATTTCCCTATCTCCTTTGTCTCCCACCCCACTGTAAAGACAAGGAATTCAATACATGTGTACATGTGTAGTTATACAGAGTATCTCTACCATTGATATATTGTTAATGACTGACTATATTTCTCTCCTTCCCATTATGTCCCCTACTTGTTCTATTCTCTACTTTGTCCCTGTCCCTTTACAAAAGTGGGTGCTTCTAACAACCCTCCCCTCCAAGGCGCCCTTCCCTCCATCATCCCCCCTCTCATCCCAATCCCCCCTACCCTCTTGTAGGACAAGATACCCAATTTAGAGTGTATGTCCTTCCTTCCCTAAGCCAAATTCAATTAGAGTAGGGTTGGCCCATTCCAATTTGCCTTCCTGTTCTTCCCCTCCATAGAAACAGCTATCCCTTGCCTATTATATATGAGATGATTAACCCAATTCTGTCTCTCCCTGTCTCCTCTCCTATTCCTCTCCCACCTCTCAATTTCACCTTTTAAAATATCATCCCTTCCTATTCAATTGATCCTGTGCCATCTGTTTATGCACACACTCACATATATACCCTCCTAAACAGACATATGTGAATGCATAAATATATAAATACATTTCTATTTCCTTTACCTATCCTGATACTGAGAAAAGTTTCATAAGTTGAAATTATTGTTTTCCTATGTTGGCATGTAAACATTCAACTTTGATGAGTTCCTTATGAATTCTTTTTCATGTTTACCTTCTCATGCGTCTTGTACTTGAATGTCAAATTTTCTATTCAGTTCTTGTTTTTTCATAAAGAATGCTTGAAAGTCCTCCACCTCTTTGAATGACCAAATTTTCCCACGAAACATTGTACTCAATTTTGCTTGGTAGGTGATTCTTGATTTTAATCCTAGCTCCCTTGATCCCTGGGATATCATATTCTAGGCCCTTTGATCCCTTAATGTAGAAGCTCCTAGATCCTGGGTTATCCTGATTGTGCTGCCATAGTATTCAATCTGTTTCCTCTTGGCAGCTTGTAATATTTTCTCCTTGATCTGTGAACTCCATAACCTGGCTATAATATTCCTAGGGGTTGTTTGGCATCTTTTTTCAAGGAGTGACCAGCAAATTCTTTCAAGTTCTATTTTGCCCTCTAGTTCTAAAATATCAGGGCAATTTTCCTTGAGAATTTCTTGAAGGATGTTGTCTAGGTTCTTTTTCTGATCATGACTTCCAAGTAGTCCAAAAATTTCTAAATTGTCTCTCCTGGATCTGTTTTCCAGGTCAGTGTTTTTTTTTTCAAAATTTCAAATTGCCTTCAATTGTTTTTCATTTTGGGGGGATCTGTTCAATAGTATCTTGATTTCTCATAAAGTCATTTGCTTCCATTTACTCCTCTCTAATTCTGAAGGAATTATTCTCTTCAGTAAGCAATTGAGATTCTTTTTCCAAATTGCAAATTGGCCTTTTTAAGGCATGCTTCTCCACATTGGCTTTTAGGGCCTCTTTTGCCATTTGAGTTAGTCTATTTGTTAAAGTGTCCTTTTCTTCATTTGGGTTGTTTTTTATTACTAATTTTTAATTTGTTTTCTTGTTTACATCATTCATTTTCATGAGATTTTTGAATTACAAATTTTCTCCCCATCTTTCCCCTACCCCAACACCAAAAGAGTGATCCCACTGTAAAGACCCTCCCCTGATCTGCTCTCTTACTTTCTGGTAGGGCAGGAAGGGTCGCCCTACCCCAGCCCCTAGTTGCAGGTATTGCTGAGCTTTAAATTCTAGATTCTTTCAATTCCTCCCTTCTGATCCACCCCCACTGGAAGGACAAGCAATTCAATACAGGCTGTGGATATGTGCTTATACAGGACATCTTCATAGTGGACATATTGTGACAGTGATCATATGTCCCTCCTTCCTATCCCTGCCCTTGTTCTGTTCTCTACCCTGTCCCTGTCCCTTTCCTGAAGTGTGTGCTTCCAGCATCCCTCCCCCAGACCCTGCCCTCCTCTCCATCATCCCCCCTCTCATCTCCATGTCCCCTACTCTCCTGTGTGGCATGATGCCCAGTTTAGCATTTATACCATTTGTTCCCTAAGCCAAATTCAATGAGAGTAATTGAAAGTAAAGTTGTAACAGTTATCCCTTGCCTCTTCTATGTGGAATAATTAACCCCATTTTGTCTCTCCCTGTTTCCTCTCATTCTAGTCCTCTCCCACATCAGAAATTCTCTTTTTAAAGTATCATCCCTTCAGATACAATTCATCCTATACCTTCTATATA
>CM053593.1:221247066-221269697 GCA_028646575.1 Pseudocheirus occidentalis
TTCACCAATCACCTCTTGAAAAAGATCCCCAAAAGAAAACTCCTAGAAATGTTATTGCCAGGTTCCAGAATACCCAGTTAAAAGAGAAAATATTACAGGCTTCCAAGAGAAAACCATTTGAATGCTGCAGAAGCAGTATCAGGATAACCCAGAATCTAGCAGCTTCTACACTGAGGGATCGAAGGGCCTGGAATACGATATTTTGAAATTTAAGGGAGCTGGGATTAAAACCAAGAATCAACTACCCAGCAAAATTGAGCATATTATTCCAGGGGAAAATATGGTCATTCAATGAGGTGGAGGACTTTCAAGCATTCTTGCTGAAGAAACCAGAGCTGAATAGAAAATTTGACAATCAAACACAAGAAGTATGAGAAGGTAAACATGGGAAAGAGAGGTGACAGGGAGAGACAAAATGGGGTTAATCATCCCATATAGAAAAGGCAAGGGATACCTGTTATAACTTTACTTTCAGTTACTCTCATTGAATTTGGCTTAGGGAAGAAGTGGCATAAACTCCAAACTGGGCGTCATGCCACATAGGAGAATAGGAGGCATGGGGATGAGAGGGGGATGATGGAGGGGAGGGCAGGTTCTGGGGGAGGCATGCTGGAAGCACACACTTTAATAAAGGGACACGGACAGGGTAGAGAACAGAACAATGGGGGGAGTGTTAGAAAGGAGAGACAGATGATCACTGTCACAATATGTCCACTATGAAGATGTCCTGTACAATCACACATCCACAGCCTGTATTGAATTGATTTTCCTTCCAGTGGGGGTGGGTGAAAAGGGAAGAATTGAAAGAATCTAGAATTTAAAGTTCTGCAATACCTGCAACTAGGATTTACGATATACCTGGGCTGGGATAGGGAGACCCTCCCTGCCCTAGCAGAAAGTAAGAGAGCAGAGCAGGGGAGGGGCTTTACAGTGGGATTGCTGTTTTAGGGTTGGGGCAGGAGAAAGACAGGGAGAAATCTTGTAATTCAAAAATGTCATGAAAATGAATGATGTAAACAGGAAAACAAATAAAAAACAAAAAAAAGAAAAGACTTTATCAAAATCTTATAAAAATGAATGTTGAGAAATAAAAATTAATTAAAATAGAATTAGAACTAAGGGCCCATCTAGTCCAATCCTTACACTTTACGGATAAGACTGAGACCCAGAGAGGTTAAGCCACATGCCTAAAATCACACAGTAGGTAACAGAGGTGGATTTTGAAGCTAAATTTTCCTTCTCCAAATGTATTATTCTTTTCATTGTTCTACATTAATTTGACAGATTACAGGAATTTTGGGTTGTTATTTGAGCTGAACAAAATATGTCCTTCATTCAGTGGGACATCAGTTTACCTCCCTATGAAAAGCCAAAGACCTCCAATGTTTGCTCACCTAGTCCACTAATAGGGAGAAAGAGGGGCAGGGGGAAGGTTTGGATTAATGGTGAGTTCAGCCTGGGTCCTGTTAGGAAGTTTCCTATTTTGATGAAGTATCATTACTAACTAGGTATTCTGCTACTTCTCTGTTGCTGAGGAAGGATCTTAAGTTCTTCAGTGCCATTTAATGTGGACTTTGTACACTTTTGTATTCCTGAAGAATAATTCCTATTGCCCTACCTTTGTTATCTCATGAAGTCACAGCATTTTAGATCATGTAAGAATCTTGAGTTTCACCGTTCCCAACTCACTCACTTTTCAGGTAAGGAAACTGGAGTTGGTATAGAGAGATGGGGTCACTAAGAACTCACAAGTCCTCGGAGTTTGATTTCTCCTGTTGATTCCCACTCAGTTGTTTTTTTATTCATTTTGAGCCACATCTGCTCTCCAGCTGGCCTCTAAGAAGCCTCAAAGAAGATCTGATTTTCAGAGATCAGGATACAGGAAAATTTATATCTGCTCTCTCTCAGCATCTTTTGTGTTTTACTTTCATGGGAAATCAGTGTTTAATGTAGACTGATGCTTGGGTTCTCTTAACCTCATCCAGTAGAGAGAATGAAAAGAGGCAAGGATCATTTGAAAGGGAAGTAGCAGAGAAAGGATGTCAATGCACAATTGGTGGGAGGATGGCATTTTTACCAGCTTAATAATTTTTAAACTATTATTTGCCCAACTGAAATTCTTCACAGGGCAGCTTTTCCACATTAGTTATATTCAACATGATAAATATCCCTTTTTGCAACAGTTAGAATGGGAAATTGTCATTTATCAACCAACTAAGCCTGTTTACTTCTGATGTTTTTGACTGTAATTTTATTTTATTTTGAAGGGAACTGAGGTTAAACAACTTGCCCACAGAACTATTAAACACACAACTAGTAAATTTGAATTCAAGTCCTTCTGACTTCAGGAATAGTGCTCTATCCACTGTGCCACCCAATTGCCTCTGGACTAAGTCATTTTAAATCAGATACTCAATATGTATTTTTGTTTTCTTCTTACATTTAAATATAATGGTTTTTCAATATAACCCAACTCACACAGGTGATGTTAATTTAACTCACCTTTTTTATTTAGATAAAATTATTTTTAAATTACCTACTGCCTAATAGAGCAATCATTTTAATAACAGTTCACATGTACAGAACACTTAAAGATTTGTGAAATACTTCATCTATTTTTTATTTGCTCCTCTTTTTCCCCCACCTGTGCAAAGTAGGTGACACTCAGTTATCCCAATTTTACATATAAGACAACTGAGTTTTCTGAGTAGCTTGGAGTAGTTAAATGACTTGCCAGTGTCACTCATGTAATATATTTTTTCAGGCGGGATTTCAATCCAGGTTTTCATGACTCTAAATTCATTTCTCTAATCTACATGAGTTCTTTGCTCTTTTTTTGCAGGGGGAAGGTAGGGCAATTGGGGTTAAGTGACTTGCCCAAGATCACATGGCTAGGTTTTTGTGTTAACTGTCTGATGCTGGATTTGAATTCAGGTCCTCTTTACTCCAGAGCCAGTGCTTTATTTACTGCACCACCTAGCCACCCCTCTACATGACTTATAAACTGTACCCACTCTATCTTTTCATCCCCTTCTATCCACTATAGCTATCCATCCCCATACTGATTCTGCTTCTGATTCTCTTGCATTTTGCTACCACGACTCAGCTGCCTTCTCACCTTAGAATTTTTCTGAACACCTAGAACCTTCTCAACTTGGAATATGCCTCCACCAAGCTGTCCCACTTCTAATACTGATGACTTTTTTTCAGTCCACAGGGCTTACCTGTTTTTCCCACTCTAGAGACTTCTCTGAGGAATCTCCAAATATGTAGATAATTAAATGAAGGTTACTATTTTTATACAATTTATTTATTTTTAGTTTTAAACATTCATTCCCATAGTTTTTAAAATTTCCTCAACCTCTGTCCCCTTTTCTACTCCCCAAGACTGCATCCAATCTGATATTCTACAATAGATTCTTATTAAAATATTTTCATATTAGTCATGTTGTTTAAAAGAGATTAATATTTTAAGTTATCTTCATTGAGTGAAGTTTATTTTTAATTTTTTTCTTTTTTAAAAACTGTTTACATCATTCATTTCCACGAGATTTTGAGTTATAAATTTTTTCACCATCATTTCCCCACCTACCATGTGGTCACAAAACAGGCATCCTAATGTATAATCCCTCCCCCATTCTGTTCTCTCCCATGTCCTCCCCCGTCACCACTTTCACTTTCTGCTAGGGCAAGATGGGTCCCCCTACCCCACTGCCTGTATGTCTTACTTCACAGTTGCATGTAGTTAATAATAATAATAATAATAATAATAAATATACATATATGTATAGGTTAACATTTGATTATAGAACTTTAAATTCTAGATTCTTTTCCTTACTCCCTTGTCACCCACCCCCACTGGAAAGAAAAGCAATTCAATGCAGGCTGTGCATGTATAGTTATGCAGAACATTCCACAGTGGACATATTGTGAGAGACTGATTATATGTCCCTGCTTTCTATCCTGCTCTCCCCTTGTTCTATTCCCTACCATATCCCTGTCCTTTTATAGAAGGGTATGCTTCCAATTACCCTCTGTAACAGCAATTGCTTTAGCAGTCTTAGAGCTAAGTGTGAAAGGTGTGAGCTGTGTATGGAAGGTGTGAGCTCTGCATGGAAGGTGTGAGCCCTGTCCACTCTTGAGACGGCGTGAACTCCCCTGTTGGTAGAAGAAGGCTATTGGCTGAGACAGGAGGCCACTGCTACATATAAAGAAGAATTCTAGAGACAGAGAAACAGAATTTGAATTTTCCTATTGGAGGAAGCAGGATTGTCTCAGCATCTGGGAGCTGGGCTGCTGGAAGTGAGTTGTGGAGAAGGCCATCCAGAAGGTTGATATTCCTTCTACGTCTTGGGGAAGCTGAACTGCCAAGGAATGAAGAAGCATGACCAGGATAAGACTTAGTTTATTAATGCTCTGGCTGATCCTTGTTTTCCAAGCAAGAGAAATGGAGATGGGTTTGAGATGTGCTAGGGATTGCTCTGAGGACTGGACAAGGACCTGGGAGCTATCTACCTCTGAGGACTGGACAAGAACCTGGCAGCTGTCCACTTCTGAATCCAGGTGACTGTTTGGCAGATTCAAGAGGGAGCTGGGACCATGGAAGAGGATCCAGGGAATCATAGAGACTACCCAGAGTCAAGATGAAGAAAAGTCCTCACCTTGGAGGAAATTGAGGTTTTCTGGACACCAAAGGGGTGGAGAGTTTGATTGATTTTCTAATGATTGTATTTAATGACTAATTGAGTTGATGTATGGTTGCCCCATGCGTCGAAGATTGATGTATGGTTGACCTGTGAGTGGAAGTTTGATGATTGTATTATATTGTGAATTAATTGATTGAACAATTATTGATTTTCCCCATTAGTGGAAGACTGACAGGGTGAATATTATATTGTGATATATTATGAATGTTTTCCTTGATTTGGAATAAACAGAGTGTTCACTATTACTGTGTAATCTGAACCTTACAAGCTGTTCACAATAACATTCTTTTGGAAATCTGTTTGTGCATGGTATTACACCCTCTGCCTCCCTTTGCCCTCCTCTCCATTATCACCCCTCTCATCCCCATCCACCCTATTGTCCTGTGTGGTAAGATACCCAGTTTCGAGTTTATGTCATTCCTTCCCTAAGCCAAATTCAATGAGAGTAACATTGACCCTTTCCCTTTTGCCTTCCTGTTCTTTCTCTCCACTGTAACAATTATCCCTTGCCTCTTCTATGTTAGATGATTAATCCATTCTGTCTCTCCCTGTCTCTTCTCATTCCATTCCTCTCCCACCTCACAATTTCACCTTTTAAAGTATAATCCCTTCCTATTCAATTTATCCTGTGCCCTCTAAGGACACACACATGCACGTAAGTGTATGTGTGTGTATATATATATATATATATAATTTGTATTCCCTTCACCTATACTCTTACTGAGAAAAGTTTCATAACTTACAATTTTTCCATGTTGGCATGTAAATAGTTCAACTTTCATAAGTTCCTTATGATTTCTTTCCTATGTTTACTTTCTCATGCTTCTTGTATTTGAGTGTCAAATTTACTTTTCAGTTTTAGTTTTTTCAGCAAGAATGCTTGAAAGTCCTTCACCTCATTGAATTACCATATTTTCCCCTGGAACATTATACTCAATTTTGCTGGGTAGCTGATTCTTGGTTTTAGTCCTAGCTTCCATGATTTCTGGAATATCATATTCCAGACCCTTCAGTCCCTTAATATAGAAGCTGCTGGATCTTGGGTTGTCCTACTTGTATTTCCACAGTATTCAAATTGTTTCTTCATGGCAGCTTGTAATATTTTTTTCCTTTATCTGGGAACTCTAGAACCTGGCTATAACATTCCTAGGGGTTTTCTTTTGGGGATCTTTTTCAAGAAGTGATCAATGAATTCTTTCAAGTTCTATTTTGCCCTCTGGTTCTAAAATATCAGGGCAATTTTCCTTGAGAATTTCTTGAAGGATGATTTCTAGGTTCTTTCAGGTAGTCCAATAATTTTTAAATTGTGTCTCCTGGATCTACTTTCCAGGTCAGTGTTTTTTTCCAAGGAGACATTTCACATTGCCTTCTATTTTTTGAATTGTTTGTATCTGTTTAATAGTATCTAGATTTCTCATAAAGTAATTTGCTTCTATTTCCTCCACTATAATTCTGAAGGAATTATTCTTTCCAGAAAGCTTTTGAGATTCTTTTTCCACCTAGCAAATTGAAGTTTTTAAGGCATTCTTCTCCTCATTTGCTTTTTGGGCCTCTTTTGCCATTTGAGTTAATTTATTTTTAAGATGTTATTTTCTTCAGTCAGCTTGCTGACTCTCTTTTCATGATTTTCATGCATCATTCTCATTTCTCTTCCCAATTTTTCCTCCACTTCTCTTATTTGGTTTTCAAAGTCCTTTTTCAGTTGATGTATAGCTTCTAGGCATTTTTCAAGTGCCTTGGAACCATTTGGTGTAGGCGTTTGGACTGGGTTGTCTTCTTCCCATTCCTTGCTTTGATACTTTTTATCCACCAAAAAGGATTATAGAGTTTTATTGCTGTCCTTATTTTGCTTCCTTTTCCTCATGTTGGTCAGTCAGTTAATTCGTTGGTTTTGTTAGCTCTGTGAAACTCTGCTTCCAAGGAGGAAAGCTCTGTTCCAAATAACTGGGGTTTTCCCAGCTGCCAGAGCTATTAGGGGGGTGTTGCAGTCCCTCCAACTTTGGCTTGCTGAAAGCACACCCCAGGACCATCACCCAAGACCACTATCCATATCCAGGCTGCTCAGCGCAAGAGCACTTGGCCCTTATCAATTGATTCAGCCCCCCTGCATAGTCTGCAGGGGCTCTGAAGCAGCCCAGTGAAGGCCACAGCAGCAGTTCCCTTCCCCCACTGCTTCCTTTCCCCAGGGGCAGATTGGCCGAATTGCTTTTACTCCCCCAAATTAAGTTTCAAAAGATTCTCTTTCACTTTCACTCACCGTCTAATCCTGGTTTGGTGGATGTAAAGATTCCCTCAGGTGAAATAGATCTTCTCTGAAGTAGACTCAAGCTGTGGCTTGTGAGACTCAGCTCCTCCTGGCCACCCTGGGGCCTGGCCTGGGGTGGTTGCAGTTTTGGGATAGGCTGCTCTCTACTCCCTGCCTGCCAGCACTGATCTGTCCCTCTCCAGTCTCTGTTCCTCACGCCTTGGTAGATGTGGAGGTGCTGGAGGCTGTAGATCTTTTCTCCTGAGGACTGGCTGCTGCATGGCTCGGCTTGGCTCAGCTCAGCTCCTTCCTACTGCCCCAGGCCTGGCCGTGGTATCGGCTTCAGGCTGGGCCAGACTCCTCTCCCGGCCAACACAGTGAGTCCCTGCTGTTCTTATTTTGCTTCCTTTTCCTCATGTTGGCCAATCAATTGGTTGGGCTTTTTTTTTCTTTAGCTTTCTTGAACTCTGCTTGCAGTGGGAAAAGCTCTGTTCCATATCGCTGTGGTTTTTCCTGCTGCCAGAGCTATGTGGGGTGTTGCAGCCCCCCCCCCCCAGTTTTGGCTTGCTGAGAGCACACCCCAAGACCACCACCCAAGACCACTATCCAGATCCAGGCCATTCAGTGCAAGAACACTTGGCCCTGATCAATTGATTCAGCCCCCCTGTGTGGTCCGTAGGTCAGGGCCTCTGAAGCAGCCCAGTCTGGGCAGTCATGGGTTACAAAAGTTCCTGCCCTTCCCCCTCTGCTTCCTTGCCCTGGGGGCAGATTGGCCCAACTGATTTTCTTTCCCCAAATTAAGTTTCAAAGTTTCACTTTAGCTGACCTTCTGTAATTCTGGCTTGCTAGATGCAAAGATTCCTCCAGGTGCAATAGATCTTCTCTGAAGTAGACTCATGCTGCAGCTTGTGAGGCTCTGCTCCTCCCCATTGCCCTGGGACCTGGCCATGGTTTTGGTTTTCAGGCTGGGCTGGTTGCGGCTCACAGCCTCCCGTCCTGTGTAATGAGCCCCTCTTGCCTAGCTAACTTTCTCTAATCCTTGTTTTTTACTCCTTACTAGATGTGGAGTAGCTGGAGGTGAGGTTGATCTTCTCTCTTGAAGACTGGCTGTGGTTCGGCTCGGCTTGCCTTGGCCTGCCCTGAGGCCTGGCCATGGTTTCGGTTTTGGGCTGGGCTGCCCATGGCCCAAGGCCTGTCTCGATGAGCCCCTGTTGCTGAGGTGCCTTCAGTGAGACGATGTGTTTTCTATATTTCTGTGAGTTTGAGAGTCCTAGATTTTGTTTAGGGTCATATTTTATGGGTATTTTGGGTGGCTGGGTGGGAGCTGTGGATCCTTTCTGCTTCAACACCGCCATCTTGGCTCCGTCCCCCTCTTATTTGGTTTTTTAAATACTTCTTAAGCTGCTCTGTGGCTTGTAATCAGTCTTCATTTTTCTTGGAAGCTTTTGGTGAGGGAGTTCTGTAATCTTCTTCCCATTCCATGCTTTGATTCTTTTTGTCCCCAAAAAAGGAATCTAAAGGTGCATTGCTGGGTTTGTTTTGCTTCCTTTGCCTGTTCATCCTGCCTGTCAATTACTTGACTTTTGGGTTCAGTAGAACTCCACTTCCAGAGGGAAGAGCTCTGTCCCAAATTGCTGGGGTTTTTCCAGCTGCTGGGGCTATTAGGAGGCTGCTGCAGCCCTCACCACCTTTGGTTCACTGAAAACACACCCTAGGACAACCACCCAAGTCCGTGAACTGGATCCAGGCAGCTCAAAACAAGAGCACTTAGCCTCTGAATTATTGCTTGGCCCCCCAGAAATCTGCAGGCCATGATCTTCTGAAGCAGCCACATGGAAGCAGTGGCCCCGCAGTTTGTCCAGACCCACTTTTCTCCCACTGAATTTAACTGAGTTCCACTGATCTTCCACTTAGTCCTTGTTTCTTTTTGGAAATCACCACAGCTGCCACTGATCCACTCTCCTGAAGAGAAAGTGCCCTGGCAGCCCTGGGGCCAAGCTGTGGTTTCAGGATGGGCTGGTTTCAGCTCCCAGCACTCTGCCATTAACCCTTCCTGTCCCTCCTGCTGAGCTGCCTTCAGTGGGAGATTTGTTTTCATGTAATTTTGTGAGTTCTGGAGCCTTAAAATTTGTTTAAAGTCATATTTTATGGGTATTTGAGGTGGTTGTGCATGAGGTGCAGAATTTTCCTGCTTCTATGCCACCATCTTGGCTCCGTCCCCGTTCCAAGATCAATATTTTTAAAGAAACTTAAATTTAATTTAAAGACATGCCATAACAAAGTAAAGAACCTAAGGAGTTAAGACTGAAGCACATCAATCAGTATTGCTTGTCACTGATACATTTAAGACTCTTATGCAGAAAACTGCAAGGCATAGCACAAATGATGATGGAGGTATACCATACAAAAAGAAGTACCTGGAATGAGAAGTTGGGTTTAGAATGCAGGTAAAATTAGATTAAAGCAGTTTTATCACTGAAAATGATTTATTTATTGCTCTTCCTGGAGCACTTTTTTGTATTAAGGATCTAAGTTTAATGAAACAACACAAACTTAGTAATCTGCTGACAAATTTTGTGAAATAAGTCTTAGCCAGAAGAGACCCATAATTCATATATTTAATGAAACCTTGGAATAGTTAAAAATCACAGGAAAAAATTGACTGGATGACTTTCATGATGGTTTGCTAAATAGAGAATTAAAATTAAGTTTTTTCTTCTGTGACATTTCAAATTAGGTTACTGTATTCATTACTTGACCAATTTTTCTTGACTATTTTACTTTTATACAAGGAATCTTTTGGAAAATAGTCAACTGCTAATATTTGTTACCTAAAAATGAAATGTAAATAAAATTGAAAGTGTGAAAAAAACAAAAAGAAACCCAGGTAATATTTCTCTTTATATTCAGATTCCTTGCAGCGGTTATGGATTTGCGTATTATAACAGTCAGTAAATTTAGAGAAATGATACTAAATTAGAAACTTCTTCCCCAGCTAAAAAACATAAAAGAGAGTAAAGAGGAGAAATGAAAAAATCATACAATTTTTCAAGTGATTCTAGGACCCAATTAAAATTCAGGTTTGTTGAATATAACAAGAATTCCCACTGGGAATTTTTTTCCCAAGGCAAATAGCACAATATATGCATAAGTTGGTTGGCATGAAATGGGTCCAACACTGTCTCTCCTATGATTTTAATTATGAGATTATTGTCCCCAAGTCATTACTCCCTTAAAGGCTAAGAGGGAGGCCTTTACAAAGGAGTGAGGGGCTGTGCCACACCATTTGTTTGCTTCATACTTTAACCAATTGTTTTTGCTAACCAGGCGATCAATGAAGTTTTTGCGAGAACTACAAGTACTTTAATTGTCTCTTAAACTCCATCACCCAGAGACGAAGTCTCAGTCTCTCCACCCTACTATGACTCTTTAGAAACAATCCGCATCACAGGCTAGTCATTTTTTATCAGCCTTTTTTGCTAGTAATGTTTTGGGAGAAAAGTTTGAAGGTGATTTATCTTAATCCATGTAATACAGAGTAATGTTATCACATAGAGTTTACATGGTATGACTTCAAAATTGGAGTTTAAAAATACAGAGAAAAAAGTGAAAGCTACATATTAGAGTATTAGAGAAAAAATTACAGTGGCTTTGGAAGGAAAATCAAAGATTCCTTTTTTGATATTGAACCTACATCTTCTGCATTTTGCACTGAGCCAGGCTAACTCAAGTCATAAAAAAAACAAAGCTTTTCCTGTATTTAATTTGCTGTAAAACTCAGATTCGAAGTAATAATGTGCCCGTAGAAAAAATAATCTATGTTCCCCTGGGATTCAAAGCATATGCTTATTCTCAGCCCAAACTAGCTATTTCTAATTACCTAAAAATCAAATTCCTTCCATTTTTTTTATCTCTTTATGAATCAAACTAATGTCCTAGTCTTACCAAAGTTTTAAGAAAGAGAAATCAGCCCAGACTCTAATAAAACAGAGAATCTGTTCCTTTCAGTAGAATTCATAACCAACAAAGTAAGATGAATGTGCAAAGGACTTAGGAAGCAAACGCATTTCTGGCAATCCATCAGTCTGATGTTATCCTTAGGACCACATTAGCCACAACACCAATATTTCTCTAAAACTTTTTTGTTTGTGCAAGAAACTTTACTACTAAAAGGGAATCTGAAGATTACAGCTTGCTATTGCTAAAAGTTGAAAGTTCGTTACTGTTACCAAACTTTAGTCATCATCTTTTGTTGGTGCTGTCTGCTCTTTGGTTATACAAGAGGATGAAATTTCAAGGTCTGAACAAGAGATAATAGATGTGAGAAAGCTTTATGTATAGGAATCTTTGGAAATCCTGGAAAATAAATATACTGGAACTCTCAATACTCTTGAAGACACTAGGAAAAGGATATTTTTTTTCTTTCATTTCCTCAGTCCATGATTTAAAAAATGCAGTACCTACTATGCTATATCTTAGCCATAAAGTAATGTTAGAAGGTAAAAAAGCTTCTTTAAACTCTTCTGAAGGAAAAAAAATGATCAACAGAGATATAGGAAAAAATTCTTGAAAATTTCTGACTTAGGTGGAATTAATTTAAAGAAAAAGAACACTATAATTAGTGTGCCTATGTATAACTGAAGGAAGTTGAAGCTTTGGGAAGAAGTGAATTGTCTTTAATTGTCTTTAATCAGAAAGAATACATCCATCTACACATAAGGGAAGATGTGAATGGGATTCTTCCTTCTGATGGTCTTCCAAATCTGATACTCTATGATTCCATAAATTCTAATTTAAACTTAATCATTTTCCTATAGAAAATATTCACAGAGTGTCAGATTTTTTTTATAGCTGTTAGAGATAATTTTATAAAAGTAAAAAAAAAAACAGATAAACAACCACAATAACCAGACACAGCTTCATGAATGTTAAGAAAACTGCTGAAAATTATACTGTGAGCACATTGCAGAATCAGGACTTGGACAAAGAAGTCTTGGCTATGAGTCTGGTACATTTTCTTCTGTAACACATGGCCTCCCAGAATTCATGAACCTCAGTAGGGAATTCGTAATCCATTAAACCTATTTTAAAAATAAAAGCCATCATTTATGTCTTTTGTGGAGGATGACCACTCATGAATTTAGAGCAATCTCCACTAAGATAAACTCATCTAAGAGACCTTTCCTGCTGGATGGATGATTATTCTGTTATTCAGAATGTACACCTTAGTTGAAATAATATTGCATTTAGATTCAGAGATCAATCTTTATTCTTCTACCTGTAACTACCTGTATAAATCTTGGGTAAACTGATTCATCCCTACTGACTTTGAAATTTTGCTGCAGAATCAAAAACTTAATTAATTTAGTAAGTAAAATTTGGGCAACTAACTGGTACGCTCTCTTTTATACGTTTAATTGCTATTTCAAATTTATTGCTTCCTTAACCTGGCTACTTATATACCCAGGTACTATACTAACTGGTGCTATATTCAGGGCACCATAATGTGATTCAATTTGAACATACCCATGAAGCAAAAAATTCACATGGAAATATCACTGCCCATCTAGGCCTCTCCTGTCATTCTTGCCATAAAGAAATGGACTCTTTTTGTTTTAAATATCCTGTTATTATAATATGGTAACCTGTTTGCAATGTCCTTTTATTAATTCTTTGAGACTAGATTTCCCCTGTCATCACTTTTGTGTCTGTGGATGGAAATAATACAGAAGAATGTTAAGGAAAAGACAATTTTGAACATGCTGTCATTACTGTTGCTGTATCTTGCAATATCAAATAGATTTTCTTCCCCTACGAGTCTTATCTTCTATTTGCTCAATAAAAATTTGCTGAATGATGAAATTTTTAAGATATTAAATAAAAAATCTAACAGAGATTTAGGATACCTTAACATGAAATTTTCTTTTGCCAAAACATTTTCATTTTTAAAAGTATTAAATATAATTTATCATCAATCTGTTAACCTCTAAAACCAAAGTAATGTCTGTTTTCTGAATCATGATTCAATCATGTACACCAGATGGCTTAAAGCTTATTATACCTACGGTAGAAAAATGAAAACACAATTGTACTTTTCTATAATACTGCCACCCTCAGGATTCATACTACTAGATTATTTTAGATTTTAGATTTCATTATGGCAAAATCACCCTGATTCCTACAGTAACAACATTTTCTCTGAAGAAATTTAACAAGAAAAAAAGATCAACCTAATGACAATAATATTTGGATGGATCTATGATCTTTTCTGTGGAAAGTAGTAGAAGAAAATTGAATTTACAACAAAATGGGTGAAAGAATTAGATCATCCCAAGAATAAATTGAGGATGAAAAAAAAGAGGAAAATGAAATGATTAAAAAATGGGAGAAATGTGTCAAGATTGATTTAGATAACAAACTCTTTTCTCTATCATTGATGGTGGAATCATTTCTATTGGACTCTAGCTATTTACAGTTACTAAAATGCTTCATGAGGAAGTAGAAATGGCACCAAAAAACAAACATAGAAAAGTAAGTTGGACTAGAGTAGTCACAATGGAGATCAGTGATAGAAGCCACAAAATTTTGAAGGCAGTGATTGATCAGTCTTGAAGTTCACTGAAAAAAAAAGGGCATCAACAAAATCCTTGGAAAAAAAAGTCTTGAACAATATATCAATTTGTAGGTATATTGAGATAATTGAGGAGATTAGGATATCAAATGGATAACTGGGAGAATTGAGTGAACCACACTGACTCCATACTGTGACTCAATTCTGGAGCTATCTCAGTTCACTTTTTATTCAATTATAAATATCTAGCTCAACTTTGGTCCTGTGAGAAAATTGTATTCAATTATGTGAATTGGGAGAAAACCTTATTTCATTGTTTAGGCCTAACCTTATATGGCTGGGAAAATGGACCACTTCTACATGCTATTTAGAGACCCTTAACCAAGTACCTAGGCTATATTGACCAAAAACTTAGCCAAAAGTAAAAAAAAAATAAGTTTTCTTACAGTTGCACATCTCAAGGAACCCATATATCTTATCTGAAAGTTGGCCTTATATGAATCAATCACATATTGTTTCCATGTTGATGGGCTCTGAACATATAGCTACTCAGAGTCTCAATCAGGAAAGCAAAAGATCCTTCTCAAGAGGAAACCGACACATTAAAATGACAACCTTTCAGAATATATAACAAAGATTTAGCCCCTGATAGACTCAGAACCAGAAGGCATGACACGTACTTAACTCAGCACAGTTATGAATTATCAGGATTCAAATAAGATTAATCCTTCAGATGTTTACAATTTAGCCTGAACCTGGAAAACTGAACTCCAAACAGAAAACAACAAAAATCCCACCTTACTTGTGCTCACAACTGCATTGCTTAATGAACTTATATGCTTGAACGTTAGAACTTTTGTTTCTTCAGTAATTTTATTTTTCATCTGCAATAATTTTTATATATCTATATCAATGATGTATATATATGGATTATATATCTGTGATATGCATATGTGTATACACATGTATCAGTGCAAGCATATATAATGTTTAGAATATGTTGTCAACTACTGGGCCACCTTCTGATATTGCCCTATCTACAATTCATCAGATTAATGTACAGACATCCTGAGGGCATTCTAGATATAAATATAAGAAAAGCAGATGCAGGGTTTTACAAAATTATGTCTTAAAACAAACTACATCTTTATAATCAAACTATTGTCTAAATGATGCAGCATAGAAAAGATCTCAAAATTATTGTTTATTAACTGTTAAAGGAATTTGAATCATTAGAATTGATCACTGCATTAAAGCCTCTTCAAAAAGTATCTTGCAAGACTAAATTCAAATCACTCAAAATTTCTTAAGGACATAGATAGTTTTGTTTGATCCTTTTGTTGTTACTATTTTTATAAAAGGATATAGAGGAGGAAGCACTTGCTCATGGAAAGCGTTTGATACTGAAATGAAGGATGTCCAGGGAAGAGTTAAAAATAGAAGCAGAATTCTCCTGAAGTGATAATGTTCTCTGGATATACTTATTTGTGGATGACCTTGTGCTGATTACATTACACCCTGAGATATTGCAGAACTTTCTGAATTAAATTCGTGATTTCTTAAAAAAAATCTTGGCCAGATGATCTAGAAATGAAGAACATGTTATCCAAATTACAATACACAGTTCAATGAAAAGAGTTGGCTTGCACACATGCACGTGCATGCATGCACGCACACACACACATGCTGTCTCCAGTGCCTTCTCATCCTAGACTCTTAAAGTCCCTAGATTCCTTCAGATCTCAGCTAACATCCACTTTCTGAGAAAAAAAACAAACAAAACCTTTCATGATGTGCTTTAATACTAGTGCCTTCTCAATGTGAGCTTCTCAAGAGCAAGGAATGTCTTTTACCCTTGTATTATTTCACTTGGCTCAGTGTCTGGAACATAATAGGTATTTAGTAAATTCTTGTTGACTCACATACACATATTTACATTCATGTGCATATGCATATGAATATATGTATGCATATGTATGTGTGTGTGCAAATGTCATAGACAGGAACCAAATATGGATATTGAACAAGGTACAGGATTGATGAAAGCAGAACAGGCCACATGGCCTTTGGAAAATTGTGCAGTGTTTTATGATCTCAACTTTTGTCCTAAAATATAGGTTCATTTTTAATACCAAGAGTCTTCTACTGATTTGGATGGCTATTAAGTGATAGACTACTTTAGTCTTCAAAGACCAAAGTTGTGGTCACCCAGAGGAAATGGAAAAATATATAGGATGTATGAATGTGTTACAGAATGTTACTAAACAATAAGGGATTGCTCAGAAAAAGGACCATAATGATGAATAATCAGAAAAGGAGCTGGACTGGCCATTTATCAAGTTGAGTCAACGAGCATTTGTTGAACAGGTACAATATGCCTGGCATTGTTTCAATTGCTGGAGATATAAAAAAAGCAAAGCGATCCTTACTCTAAAGAGCTCCAATTCTAAGGCAAGGATAAATAAGACAGTCTCCACGCCACTTTGATATCTACGCAATCCCAAGATATGTAGAGAAAGGCTCCCAGGTCATGGAGGATTTCTGAGACAATGTGAACAAAAGTAAAACAGGAATTTGAACATAGATTCAACAAATTATTTTATAGAAATGATCTCTGCAGTATATAGTAGGCACTCCTGTAGGCTATACATTTTATTCAGGATAGGGATTATCTTTTGCATCTCTGTGTAACCTCAATGCTTAGTGCAGTGCCAAGCAGAGAGTAGATATGTAATACATGCCTATTGATTGATGGATCATGTGTTTCTCATATGTATTTATTCATAGAACCTCCTTAGAGTAATCAGTCATGCAATTTGGTAAGCAACTAGTGAAAATATTAGAAACCATCTACTGCCCTGGAAGTCTTTCTTTTATTCTTCAAGTATCTTAGAGGAACCAATGTGTTACTAGGTGTCTCACCAGTTTCCTCATTTCATTGCTACATGATCTTCCTACATTCTCTTATAGTAACACAAGTTCTCAATAATTTCACACTACCATGGTTAAATACTGTAGATAATTTAGGACTACCATAAAAAATTACCAAACATGTAATTTGATGATCAATAGGTTAAGCTTAATGATCACAATGGGTGTCATGGTAATTTCAGATAGATTATGAAGTAGGCTGAGAAGAAAGAAGACTGTATCAAGTTTTATAAGTTCCACAGCACTCAATGATCCCAAACTACTCATTGACACAAAGACCTTATCATTAACAACAAAATTAACCAGCAGACTATATGGTTTTAAATCAAAGTGACCACAGTGATGTCAGGCAAGATTAAGTGAAGGAGAACTGAATTTAGGCTAACAAGGCCAGAGTCAAAATCCTGACTCTGTCCCTCATTATCTCTGTGACCTTAGACAAGTTGCTTATGCTTGACCAGTGGTCTCAATTTCTTCATTATAATATAAAGGAGTAAGATTAAATGAACACCCATGTCCCTTTATAGCAATATATTGGTGGTCCTACAACAAGATTAAAAATAATTCCAAGGTCATAGAAAGATATTTTCATATTTTATTTAATTCCATTTAATAGATTATGTAAAGACAAAATTCCAATGTTTTATTACAGTAATTATAAAAATTTAATGAACTAAAATCTTATTGACATCAAAAAACATTTTAAATATTGTATCTACATTATGGATTAATAAATTGTGACCATAAAATTAAGGACTATGCTTTATAATTCTTTGAAAAATGTCAAAGTATTACATCATCTTGTGGTAGATCCAATAGTTATTACCAATAGTATAGCATTTGCATATACTGTTTCATGTGCTCCTTACAACAATATTGTTAGGTAAGGAGCATAGGATTATTATCTTTCTTTTATTTTAAGATGAGAAAAATGAAGAGAAGACAGGGATAAGTGATTAGCTCAAGATTTCATAGAATTATCATCTGACTTGAAGTCCCATGCTCTTCTCACTATGCTACACCATGCCTTGTTCATATCTTTATAGAGACAGAGAAACACACACACACACACACGCACATGCACATGAGATAGAGACACAGACAGAAAGAGAGAAAGAGGGAGAGAGAGAGAGAGAGAGAAAGAGAGAGAGAGAGAAAGAGAGAGAGAGAGATCAAAAGTTTGTTCATCTTTTCATTTTACTAAAAACTTGCAGCATCTCATTCATTAACCAAGTGTGAAATGACTGGAATGTGTATTCCATATGTCGGGAGAATAATTCAAAGAAATGAATGTTTGGCTTGGAGAAACTTGGGGTTGCAGTGTGAATAAAGATTAATGATTATAGTCTTTAAAATGAATGAATACTTACTATAAAAGAGTTTGTTCTTTTTGGTCCTAGAAAACATAAGAAAAAGAAATGTCAAAGTTATAGTAAATTAAAAAACTTTAAAAGCCCAATATATATTTTAATTCCTAAAAAATACATCTGTCCTAAAATTAATTAAGCTACAGAGTTAGATGACAAAATCTTTGTTTTTATTAATCTTCAATAATACTAAAGATGTTTATTGGTATATTAATAGAGAAGATTCCTGTTATGAGGTTTGACTAGATTGATCCTTGATGTCTCTTTTAAAAATTCTGTTATTCTATAATTATTTTAAAATTCTTATCCAACAGAAGAAATCCCACCCTTTCTGCTTGATCTAGGTGTCTATATTCAATTTGGCATTTTTCACTGAGTCCTATCTAGTCTGTAAATTTGCGTATTTTAACTAATCATGTTTTTAGAAAAAAAACTACACTGTGATTTGTAATGATATTTAGGTTTCATATTCTCCTTTGCTTCATCACTGAAGTCACTCAGTATCTTGTGATTCATGCACTTTGATCTTGTTTATTTCTAATTAGTTTGATATTAACAATTGAAACAATTATCTTGGGGACAATGTCAGCTCTTATTTTCCTTCCCACAGCAAACAGAATTGACTGATTATATAAATGAATTTGGCATTGCAACTGCTGTCCTAATTTGGTGTTCTCATGCATTTTCAATTATCCTAATTTCAACACTATCCATGAATTTGTGATCTTAGAATACCAGTGTTAGAAATCATGAATGTATAAATCTTTTGAAGAGGTTACTCATTCTGTGCTTTCTCAGGGTTTCTATGTGAGGTAACATTTGCAAATGGATATATAAGTGTTAGGTGTTGTGGTTGTTATTATTATTATCTACATTGTAGATTCTCATCATGGAATGATTCGTATACTCAAATGGGTTCTGATGTTATACTATTGTTTTGAATTCCTTTCCCTTGCATCAGAATTCTTTAATATCTTGATTTAAAAAATCTAGTGGTGTTACGTTTTAATTAATATTATTCATAATTTACTATTTGCTCATACTGAATGAACTAATTCTATCAATTATATATGCACTGTGACTCTCTGTGGTCAGGGGCTCTAAATGTTAAAAGAGGTTGATTGAAAAAAGCTCTTCGTGCATATAAAGGATAAACAATTTTCATTTAATTTCTTTTTTAAGCAATATTTATTTTGTTCAATTTGAATTAATTAATTAATTTTCTTGTTTACATCACTCATTTTCATGAGATTTTTGAGTTACAAATTTTCTCCCCATCTTTCTCCCTATGCAACACCCCAAAATGGCAATCTCACTGTAAAGCCCCTTCCCCAATCTCCTCTGTCCTATGTCTTCCCCCATTGCCCCTCTAACTTTCTGGTAGGGCAGGGTAGGTCTCCCTACTCCAGTGCCTGTATATCTTAATTCCCAGTTGGGTATAGTTTAATAATAATAATAATGATAATAATAATAATAATAATATGTACATCTACATATATATTTTTAACATTTGATTATAGAACTTTAAGTTTAAATTGATTATATGTTCCTCCTTCCTATCCTGCCCCCCTCCTTGTTCTATTCTCTACCTTGTCCCTATCCCTTTACAGAAGTGTGCTTCCAGTAAGCCTTCCCCATACCCTGCCCTCCGTTCCATCATCACACTCCTTGTCCCCATCCCCTTTACTCTCCATTGTGGCAAGATGCCCAGCTTCCAGTTTATGTCATTCCTTCCCTAAGCCAAACTGCATGAGAATAAAGTTGACCCTTTCCCTTTTGCCTTCCTGTTCTTCCCCTCCCATGTAACAGTTATCCCTTCCCTCTTCTATATGAGATGATGAATCCTATTCTGTCTCTCCCTGTCTCCTCTCATTTTAATTCACTCCCACCTCAGAATTATACCTTTTAAAGTATCATCCCTTTCTATTAAATTGATCCTGTGCCCTCTATGTACTTATATTTACATATACTCAGATATGTGTTCATATACACATACACACATTCGTATTCCCTTCACCTATCCTTATACTTAGAAAAGTTTCAAAAGTTACAATTTTTCCACATTGGCATGTAAATAGTTCAACTTTGATAAGTTCCTTAAGATTCCTTTTCTATGTTTACCTTCACATGCTTCTGGTATTTCAGTGTCAAATTTTCTTTTCAGTTCTGGTTTTTTTTCAGAAAGAATATTTGAAATTCCTCCACCTCACTAAAGGACAATATTTTTTCCTTGAACATTACACTCAATTTTGCTGGGTAAGTGATTCTTGGTTTTAATCCTAACTCCCTTGATCTCTGGAATATCATATTCCAGGCCCTTTAATTCCACAATGTAGAAGATGCCAGATCCTGGGTTGTCATAATTGTGTTTCCACAGTATTCAAATTGCTTCCTTTTGGCAGCTGTAATATTTTCTTCTTGATCGGGGACTCTGGAACCTAGTTATGACATTCCTATGAGTTTTCTTTTGGGAATCTTTTTCAAGAGGTGATCGGTGAATTTGTTCAAGTACTATTTTGTCCTCTGGTTCTAAAATATCAGTACAATTTTCCTTGAGAATTTCTTAAAGGATTCTTTCTAAGTTCTTTTTTTATCATGGCTTTCAGGTAGTCCAATTATTTTTAAATTATTTTGACTGAATGTATTCTCCAGGTCAGTGTTTTTTTTTCAAGGAGATATTTCACATTGCCTTCTATTTTTAAATTTATTTTTATCTGTTTAATAGTACCTTGATTTCTCACAAAGTCATTTGCTTCCATTTGCTCCACTCTAATTCTGAAGGAAATATTCTCTTCAGAAAGCTTTTGAGATTTTTTTTTCCATCTGGCAAATTTGACTTTTTAAGGCATTCTTCTCCTCATTGGCTTTTTGGGCCTCTTTTGCCATTTGAGTTAATCTATTTTTAAGGTGTTAGTTTCTTCAGTCAATGTTGTTGAATCTCTTTTCATGATTTTCTCTCATTGTTCTCATTTCTCTTCCCAATTTTTCCTCTGCTTCTCTTATTTGCTTTTCAAAAATCCTTCTTAAGCTTATCTATGGCTTCTAGGCAGTCTTCATGTTGCTTGGAATCTTTTGGTGTGGGAGTTCTGACTGTGTTGTCTTCCTTCCATTCCATGCTTTGATCCATTTTGTCCCCCCAAAAAGATGCTAGAGTTTGATTGCTGGGTTTGCTATGCTTCCTTTGCCTGTTCATGTTGCCAGTGGATTACTTGTCTTTTTAGCTCTGTGTAGCTCTGCTTCCAGAGGGGAGAGCTCCGTTCCTACTCACTGAGGTTTTCACAGCTGCCAGAGCTATTACAAGGCTGCTGTAGCCTCCACCAGCTTTGGTTCACTGAAAACACACCCCAGGTCCACCACCCAAGACCACAATCTCGATCCAGGCTACTCAACACAAGAGCACTTAGCCTCTGAATGATTGCTTGCCCCCCCCCTCGCTGTCTGCAGGCCAGGAGCTCTGAAGCAGCCAAGGGGAGATGGCTACAGGGCCACAGCTTCTGCCTCTTCCTTGCCCTGGAGGCAGTTGGGATGGACCACTTTTCTCCCCCAAATTTAGCTGATTTCCGCTGACCTTTCTCTTAGCCCTTGTTTCTTACAGCTTGATAAATCTGGAAACTGCATCAGCTGCTGCTGATCAACTGTCCTGAATGCTCCAGCTGAGGCTTGTCCTGGCTGCCTTCCCACCCCCTCCCATGCCCAACCTACAGTTTTAGGTGGGGCTGGTTTTGGCTCCCAGTGCTGCAATGAATGATTCCTGCTGAACTGCCTTTAGCAGGAGATGTTTTTTCTGTATTTTTGTGAGTTTTGTAGCCCTAATATTTGTTTAGAGTCATATTTTATGGGTATTTGAAGTGGCTATGTGTGAAATGTGGCATTTTCCTGCTTCTGAACTTTCATTTCTTTTTTTTAAATTTTAATTTGTTTTCTTGATTACATCATTCATTTCCACAAGGTTTTGAGTTACAAATTTTCTCCCCTTCTTTCCCCTACCCCTAATCCCAAAACAGTATTCCCACCATAAAGCCGCTCCCACAATCTGTTCCCTTTTATGTCGTCCTCCAATGCCCCTCTAACTTTCTAGTAGGGCAGGGAGGGTCTTCCTACCCCCATCCCTCTATGTCATATTTCCCGGTTACATTTGATTGTATACTTTTCAATTCTAGATACTTGCAATTCCTCCCTTGTCACCCACTCCCACTGGAAGGAGCAACAATTCAATACAGGCTGTACATGTGTAATTACTCAGGACATCTCCATGTTGGGCATATTGTGAGAGGCTGATTGTATGTCCCTCCTTCCAATCCTGCACCGCCCCCCTTGTTTTGTTTTTTACCCTGTCCCTGTCCCTTTACTAAGGTGTGAGCTTCCTGCAACCCTCCCCACCCCCCTTCACTCCATCACCTGCCCCCTCTCATACCCATCCCCCCCTAATCTCCTGTGTGGCAATATACTCAGTTTAGAGTTTGTGTCATTCTTTCCCTAAGCCAAATTTAATGAGAGTAAATGAAAGTAAAGTTGCAACAGTTATCCATTGCCTCATTTATATGGGATGATTAACCCCATTTTGTCTCTCCCTGTCTCCTCTCCTTCAAGTCCTTTCCCACTTAATAATTTCACCTTTTGAAGTATCATCTCTTCCTTTTCCATTGATCCTGAACCCTCTATGTACACATATATTCCCATACTCAGATATGTATTCATATGCATATATATCCTCCTATATAGATATATGAGTAGGTATACACACATACATACATACATATATATATATATATATATATATATATATATATATATATATATATATATATATA
>CM053593.1:221270197-221285387 GCA_028646575.1 Pseudocheirus occidentalis
TTGCCAGCTGAGTTAATTTGCTGTTTAAGGTATTGTTTTCTTCAGTCAGGTTGTTGACTGTCTTTTCATGACTTTCTCGCGTCATTCTCATTTCTCTTTCCAATTTTTCCTCCACTTCTCTTATTTGGTTTTCAAAGTCCTTTCTAAGTTGATCCATAGCTAGTAGGCATTCTTCCAGTGTCTTGGAAGCATTATTTGGTGAGGGAGTTCTGACTTAGTTGTTTTCCTCCCGCTCCATGCTTTGATTTTTTATGTCCACAAAAAAGGATTCTAGAGTTTTATTGCTGTTATTACTTTGCTTCCTTTTCCTCATGTTGGAAAGTCTATTAACTGATTGGTTTTTTAGCTCTGTGGAACTCTGCTTCCTGGAGGGGGAAAGCTCTGTCCCAAATCATTGGGGCCTTCAAACCTCCTGGAGCTATTAGTGGGGTGCTGCAGCCCCCCCAGCTTTGGCTCACTGAAAGCGCACCCCAGGACCACCACTTAAGACCACGATCCAGATCCAGGCCACTCAATGCAAGAGCTGTTGGCCCTGATCAATCACCTCAGCCCTCCTGCTATCTGCAGGCCAAGGGCTCTGAAGCAGCCCAGTGGAGGCCGCTGCTGCTCTCAGCCATTCCTGCTGCTAAAGTCACCTCCCACTGCTTCCTTCCCCTGGGAGCAGTTTGGCCAGACCCACTCTTCCCCAAATTTACCAAAATCCACTGACCTTTCTCTTAGCCATTTTTTCTTCTGGCCTGATGAATGTGGTAACTTTGCCTCCAGTGCACCCAATCTGCTCTCCTATAGACTTGGTTCAGCCTGATACCCTGGGGCCTGGCCAGCGGGGGTTTCCAGCTGGGCTGCTGCGACTCCCAGACTGCTGCAAAGAGCCCCACCTGCTGAGCTGCCTGTAGCAACAGATGTATTTTCTGTCTTTTGGAGAGTTTTGGAGCTTGAAAATCTGTTTAGAATCCAATTTTATGAGTTTTTAGCATGTTTGTTTGGGAGCTGCGGTGCTTTGCTGCTTCTATGCCGCCCTCTTGGCTCTGCCACCTGAACTTTCATTTCTTGTAAACATTAGACAGCATTGTCCATTATTGAGTATGGTTCTATAAAGTCTATAACATATATCCAGAAGTTCCTGGTTTTATTCAGTTGCAATTGTATTTTTTTAAATTTTTTTATTTCTTTTATTATTTCCCAATTAAAAGCAAAGTATTTAAACAATTATTATTTTTAAAATTTTGAGTTCCAGATTCTCTTATTTTCTCTTTCCTTCTGAGATGCCAAGCAATTTGATATCATTTGTGTGTATAAAGTCATGCAAAACATATCTCCATATTTGCAAAAGAGGCAAAAGAAAACACAAACAAAATAAAAGTCTAAGAATAAATTTTAAAAAGCTTATTTCAATCTGCATTGAGAGTTTCTCAGTTTTCTCTCTGGAAATGAATTGCATTTTGCATCATGGGTCCTTTGGAATTATCTTAGATCATTGTCTTGATCATAGTAGCTAAACATTTCACATTTGATACGTAGTAAAATGTTTTCCTGGTACTACTCTATTTTGCATCAGTTCATATACATCTTTCAAGGTTCTTCTGAAGTCCTCCTACTCATTTCTTAAAGCACAATAGTATGCCATCTCAATGGCATAGCACAACTTGTCCAGTTTAAATGATGGGAGTCCCCTCAATCTCTAATTGTTTAACACCATAAGAAAGCCACTATAATTTTTTGTTCAAAAATAGGTCTTTTCCCCCTTTCTTTGATATCTTTGAGACAAAGATCTAGTAATGGCATTGATGAATCAAAGGATATGCTCAGTTTTATAGTCCTTGAAGTGTAGTTCTAAATTGTTATCCAGAAAAATGAGTTGTTATTTGTCCTTAATTCTGAAAATGGACCATGACATCAGGTAGGTGATGACATGACATACAAGTGAATTGGATTTTATATTGGAGATGACTGTACAAAGTCAATAGCCTCACCTTCTTCTCTGGAGTCATCTGCGTCCAGTGGCAAGATGTAGATCAAAATGACTGGAGATAGCCATGGATGAAGTGGGAGATCTTGGCCTTTTTAAGCTTAAGTCTTTAACAGGTCTCTTTTTGACTAAGGTAACATCCATTCAGTTGTTAAAGCTAGGTAAGAAATAAGGCAGTGAATGATTTTTTTTCTATCTAATAAAAATAAATCATTCTGGGAGGAAAAGACCATCAGGGTTCTGGTAAAAACAGAAACTATTTGAATTCAGTCTGAGCCAATAAGGAGGGAGTAAAGGAGGAAAGAAGGAAAGAAGGAAGGTTAGATTAGTTTACAATACCACAAACAATGTATTGGTGTCCCTGTTATTCTGCATCCCATCCAACATCTGCAGTGTTAGCCAACCTGGTAGGTGTGAGGTGGTAACTCAGAGCTGTTTTAATTGACTTTCTCTAATGAGTACTTTTTAGAGCATTTTTCATGTTACTACTGATAATTTTTATTTCCTCTTTTGTAAATTACCTGTTCATATCCTTTGACCATATATCAACTGGGAAATGGCTTTTAAATTTATAAATTTGAATGAATTCTCTACATATTTGAGAAATGAGTTCTTGTTGCAAAAATTTACCACCAGTTTGTTATTTTCCTTCTAATTTTGGCTGCATTAGTTTTATTTCTGCAAAAAGATTTTTAAAAAATTCATGGAATCAAAATTGTCTTACTTCTCTGTGTCTGCTTTTGCTGTTAACACTTCCATTATCCATAGACCTGACAGGTATTTTTTTTTTACCCTCAAAGCTTGGATCTTTGGGTTTATCATATACTAAATAACTATGGTCATTTATTCCTGTGTATTGTGTAACTAATCTGTTCCACTGATCTACCACTCTATTTTTTATCCAGTATCAAATCATTTTGATAATTAACACTTTGTAATATAGTTTGAAATCTGTAACTTATGGGCTGCATTCCTTAACTTTTTTTCTTCTATTTCCTTTAATATTCTTTACTTCTTGTTCTTCCAAAAGAATTTTGTTACCTTATTTGTATAGCTTTATAAAACTATTCATTTATACTTTCACTGGTATGACACTGAATAAGTAAATTAAATTAGAATCATAATTTTGATGATTGTGTCTCAGACTACCCATGAGCAAATAATATTTTTCCATATGTTAGCAGCTGCCTTTACTTCTGTGAATGGTGATATGTAATTGTGTTCATATAAAACCTGACAGGTAGACTCACAATTATGATATATTGTCTGAAGTTATTTAAAATGATTTTTTTCTTTCTGTCTTTCCTGATGGGTTTTGTTGTTAGTTGTTACAAATGCTAATGATTTATATGAATTAATTTTATATCCTGTAACTTTTCTGGAGTTGTTCATTATTTCACTAAGCTTCTTAATTGATTCTCTAGGATTCTCTCAGCATACCAACATATCATTTGCAAAGATGGTTTCCTCATTGATTATTTTTATTGCCTATCTTTTTTTCTTATTATTCTAGCACAATATTGAATCATACTGGTGATAATGGACTTTCATGTTTTTCTTTCAATCTCATTGGGAAGGTGTACAACACTTTATCCTCATAACAGAAAATGCTTGCTCTGTATTTTAAATAAATATTATTTATCATGTTCAAAAAGTTCCCATTGATTCCTAGGTTTTCTTGGGTTTTTAATTGAAAGGGTGCTGTATTTTGTTAAAAACTTTTTTCTGCATCTCTTGATATTATCATATGATTTTTATAGTTTTTGTTTTTGATATGGTCAGTTGTGATAATGGCTTTCCTAATATAGTACTAACTCTATATACTGGTATAAATCTGACCTGACCATGGTGTATGATCTTGGTGGTATTTGACTGTAATCTTTCCTTGCTACTCTTTCACTAAAAATATTTTACATTAATATTTACAAAGGAAGTTGGTCAATAGTTTCCTTTGACTGTTTTTCTCTCCCTAGCTTATGAATCAGAATCATATAAAAGGAATTTGATCAGATTCCTTTATTACCTTTTTTTCCAACTATAATATATATTATTCAGGTAAATTATTCCTGAAAAGTTTGGTAGAATTCATGGCTTATTCAAATTATTTTTCTAAGATGAGGTTTAAATATCCTATTTGTTCTTTTGTTAATCTGGGCAATTCATAGTTTTATTAATACTAAATCATTTCATTTAGATTGTCAGTTTTACTGACATATACTGGTATATAACTGGGCAAAATAACCCCTAATAATTGCTTTAATTTCCTTTTCATTAATGGGAAATTCACCCTTTTCATTTTTATATTAGGATTTTGGTTTTTTCTTTCTTTTTTAAACTAAATTAACCAATTTTATTAATTTTTTCTTAATAAAAGAGACTGCTTTTATTTATTACTTCAATTCTTTCCTTATTTTTCATTTATAAATTTCTCCTTTTATTTTAAGGATGTTGATTTTTTTGTTTATTTGGGGATTTTTTTTTATTGTATTTTTGTAGTTCTTTTAGGTACATGCCCAATTCTTTGGTCTGTTCTTTTTTTCTCTTTTATTGATGTCTACTTGTAGAGATATTGGTTTTTCCTAAGTACTACTTTGGCTACAACACATAAATTTTGAAATGTCATTTCATTATTATCAATGTCATTCAATAGAGCAGACTATTGGTAAATCTTCTTTCAATTGTGTCAGGTGCTAGTCTCCTAGATGAGGATCTACCAGAAAATTTTTGTTGTACAAATCCATTTTATTGCTATAAGTTGTTATGGCCCAAGCTCATGGCTTCACATGCACTGTGCTTCGGACCCTGTAGGCCCATCCCTAAGGGGCTTCTATAGCAAACAGCCTGTGAAAATATCTGGAGCTGGAAGATGACATGACTTTTGTGAGAAACAGCAAAGTATTCCATTTCAACTGATTGCAGAGTATGTGGAGAAGGGGAGGGCAAAGTACAGGGAGACTGGAAAGAGTGGAGAAGGGTAGCAGATTTTGAAGGATTTTATAGTGAACCCATGGTGATGAATAGTAGGTGGAGGGAAACAGTAGTTCTGTGGTTTAGCAAGATTAATTTGACAGCTCAGGTGGAAGACAGACTACATGTAGTAGAACTTAAGGATCTGTCATTAGAACCAGCATGTTAACAAATAATTATAATATAAAATAATTGTGTTTAACTTATTAGAAGTACATACTTTGGGAGAATAAGAGTAGATTAGAAGAAAACTCCAGACTACAATATTATAAAATCTCAGATGATCAGGGAAGACATTGGGAAGCACCTGAGATCTCAAAGGTTGGGTGGAATGCACCTGACATTTTAAATACTAAGTAGGAATTCAGCAAGCAAAGAAAAGTGAGAGGGTATCCCAGTGTAACACCAATGTGATATTCACAGTTCCCACACCAACTATGAATATGCTGGCATAGGTGTGAATCACAAAATGTAACAGGCTTTTCACATGGGGGACAAAATCAAAGCATTTATTCAAATACCAGAAAATTGAATCCCCAAACCATAAAGCCAAATTAATTATAGTAACCACAAATATGGTACACATAACCAATGCAGAAAACACCAACATTCCCAAGCCTTCCCAAACCTTCCCTCTGTCAGCCCCTCAAACTAAAACAGACAAGAGACAGCTAGGTGGCACGGTGAATAGAGCACTACCCCTGGAGTCAGGATGACCTGAGTTCAAATCTGGCCTCAGATATTTAACACAAAAAGCTAGCCATGCGACCTTGAGCAAATCACTTAATGCCAATTGCCCTGTCTTCCCCTCTCCAAAAAAAAAAAGACTGAAAAACAGAAAACAGACTTCCTTAAGTAAGAGTGCCCCTCTCTCACTCACAGTAGGTGCTCAATCTTCACACTGCTTGCTCCAAACAGTTCTAGTTCTGTCTCAGCTTGTGCTCAGTTTTTTTTTATTCTGGACATTAGCTCCTCCCTTTTCTTCTCCTTCCTGTTGCATCAGCAAGTTCCTCCCACTGTGACATACACAAGTTTTGCTTCTTAACAAAGACTTGATATAATCAAGGGCAAGGCTCAACTTGAAACAAGGTACTAAGCACTTGTTCGCTTGCATTACAAGGGGCAGGGAAGATCTTCAAATCTTGATTACCATTACACCCAGTGACATAATTCAATGAAGTCTATACTTGCCAAGATTACTTGTTACTATCTTGACAAAACAAGAAATGAGCAAAAATGTAGGTGGTGAAACACAGGACTTTAATAGTGAATAAAAAATGTTCTAGTTTTCCCAAAGCTTCATGATTGTAGAGGGGGGTAGTATAAGGTAAGATGCCAAAGAAGATTGATTCCAGATGGTGGAGAGCCTTAGATGGTGGGAAAAAATTGAGTCTGAATTTTACTCAGAAAGCAAAAAAAGTGCTCAATAAAAATCTGTTATGTCTATTGTATTTAAATCAGATTTAGTGTGAATCTTATGTTCCCTTTCTCCTAAACATAGGAGTTACTCTCATTATATTGGTTTCACTTTCCTAATCCACTTTCCATTTAGCCATCAATGTGCTTTTCTTAAAGTACAGTTTGACTATGCCACATTCCTACTTAATAAACTCTAGTGTCTTATTACCTCCTACATTCAATGTTGATGAAAATCCAATGTTTGACTCCTAAGGCCATTACAAATTGGTAACTTCCTAAGTTTTTATTCTTTTTCCATGTACTCTATGATCTAGTGACTGTCCTTCTAGCTGTTTCTCAAAGATGACACTGTTTCTCAACTTTTCATTGATTCTCCTCCATGACTGGCATGCTCTCTCTCCTCACCCTGGCCACCTGATTCCCTGATTTACTTTGAAGTAACACTCAAATCTCAGCATTTTCACTCCCCTCCATTCACTTTTAGTGCCTCTTGTCTGAAATGACCTTCACCTATATCTATCTATCTATCTATCTATCTATCTATCTATCTATCTATCTATCTATCTATCTATGTATGAATATACACATATAATATTTTTTGCATATTTCCTCCTATTAGTATATTAGCTACTTGAGTACAGGGATTGTTTTATGTCTTTCTTTGTATCCTCAGTGTTTAGAACAGTGCCTAGCTCATAGGAAGCACGTAATAATGCTTGTTTATTAACTGATAGGCTTTATACTTTTTCTGTAAGATAAGAAAAAATAATATAGGCATTGCAGTATCATCATATTATATGAGATCAATTTTCTCATCCACATGTGAATTCCCTGTAGCTATACAAATTCAAAAGCATCCACTCTTCATGCTGTGTATTCTGGTCTAATGAAATTACAGGTCTAGTCCCTATCACTAACATCATAAAATGAAAGATCCAAGAGAAAAGAAATTCACTGAAAAATTAAACAGTACTCAATTCAATAGGCATTCATTAAGCATGCATCATGGACAAGGGTATACAAAGACATAAAAATGAGACATCTCCCATTATTATAACCTTGATAATAATCTCAATTATAAAAGAGGCACATAGAAGAGGAACAAAATTTTTTTAAGGAATTATGATTTGTGGTTTAGGAGTAAGAAAGTCCAGTTGGGCTTGCAGATTATTTTAAAGGTTTTTAAATTTTTTTTCTTTTTGCTTTTTTGAGGGCAGTTGGGGTTAAGTGACTTGCCCAAGGTCACACAGCTAGTTTTTGTGTTAAGTGTCTGAGGCCGGATTTGAACTCAGGTCCTCCTGACTCCAGGGCCAGTGCTCTATTCACTGTGCCACCTAGCTGCCCCTAAAGGTTTTTTTGTCTTGATATCTCTTTGCCCTAATTATTCTGTGCATTTTGAGACAATTAGTTCTGTACATGTCAAATTCCTTCTAGAGGAATATTAATTCATATTTGCAGTGGCATGTTTCACCTAATATTTTATTGTGGTATCCCATGCATTTATTATAGTGCTTTGAACCCATTCATCACTTAATAAATGTTTATTGAATCAGAAGCCATATGTTATAAGCCTTTATTTAGTTTATTAACTTTTTCACCATAACATTGAATATCAATATGAACAACAAAGTTTGTTTAGTGATTATGTTTACATTAATTCAAAGCATAAACTCTTTTGCACTTTTTTCAACGACTGCTTACATTCCCAACAAGATATTTTTAGTCATTCATTTTCTTTATTTTTCTGCATGTGATTATAATTAGCGAGTATTCCATTCTTCTGGTCAAGATAATTTTTCCTTTTTTATTACCTAAAGGATTTTCTACCTTTAAAGTTCCTCATATTTATTAATTATTTTATCATATTAATGTAGCAACCATTTACCAAATGTTGGATATTCAGGTCAATTCCTTTAAAAAAAATACATGTCATGCTGCTATGAAAAAGCTTGAATAGCTGTCTTGTTTCTTTTTGTTGTTTTCTTTTGATAAAAATGCATGCTGGATGACATTTAAGCAGCAACAAAAAAAACTAAATAGAAAAAAATAGTGTAAACAGAAGAATGAAAGACACACTAACAGTAATCATGAAAACAAAACCTATAGGCAGCCATCTCAGGACCTTAGTTCTCTCATATGGAAACTGAATATAATAATAATTGTACCATCTAAATCACAGGATTATGTTGAAGACCTGATGTTGTGGGATAATACATGTGAAAAGTTTTATAAACCTTAAAACCCTGTATAAATAGCCAGCAATTATTTTAAAACAGGTAAAATTTAGGAATGAAGGGATGAATTTTCTCTGCAAGTTAATTCTTATGGTCTACTATATCATATTAAAAATTTATTCAAGAACTTCATCCCTTTGTCCATATTTTTTACCCATTCTTGACTAGTTTATGGAAGAATTTGGGGTTATTTCACATAAATGGAGACCATTTCAGATGACATAAACCATATTACTCTAAAACTTTGGGTATCATTTTATTACAATACTTATTCTTCACAAAATTTGGTATTATTGAATAATTCATATGTTCTGTGTAATTGCTAGTCTAAACCGAGATTGAACTTTTTTCATAGCATTTCCATTGATAGGTAGTGTTCCCCAATAGATAATGAGTTGGCCTTGAACTTACAAAGACCTTAGTTCAAGCCCAAATTATCATGTATATTAGCTTTGTAACCATTAGTTACTTAACTTTTCAGGTTTTGTAGAATAGAATTTTACATGTTCAAAAGAAAAGGTTATATTTGATCCAAGAAATAATAGTCACTGGACTTTATTGAGTAGGAGAGGAACATGATCAGATCTGTGCTTTAGAAATCACTTTTGTAGCTGTGTAGCAGAAGGACTAGGATGGGCACAGAATGAAGGCTGGGAGATCAAATAATAGGCAATTGTAATTATCAAAGCAAGAGGTGATAAGAGAATAAAGCATACTGATAGCCATGTGAATAGAGGCAAGGGGACAGATGTGAGATGAGTGTGGAGGTAGAATTGATACTATTTAGGAACCAATTGTATATACATCTAAGAGTCATTCACATATAAAACAGCATGAAATCTGACAAATAGTAGGTATTTTATAAATGTTTACTGAATGAATGAATATGGATGATGATGACAACCTTCAGAGATTAGATAATTACTAAGGAACAGTATAGAGAGAAAAGAGAATAGCCTCAGGACAGTCATGTGGTTTACCAAAAGATGGAGGATGGGGGATAAATGAACAAAAGAATGAAAGACATTTCTTGTGCTGCAAGGCATTTGAATTATATGGGGGAGTGGCACCAGATATAAGGGAGTCGTGTCTGAGGAATGAATATTTGGTTTGGGGAATCTCAGGGTTGGCAAGCTTAGCAATAAGTGATGATTACCAAATCCTTTCCTAGGAGCAATGGTCATATTGATTTGATTACTGTTCTCATACTGAGAAATAGAAAGCTGATGGTAGTGGAGGTTTATGGCACAGTAGGAGGGTAGACAGCTGGATGTGTAATATGATTTGAGAACACTGGATATACTTGAGTTTCTTGTGCTTGCACTCCCTTGATCACTAATCAGGACTGTTCTGTCCATGGCAGAATTATAAAACTGAGTGGATTCATTCTCTCAGGGAGGTGAGACAGTTTCTAAAGGAAAGATGGTTCATGATCCAGCAAGAATGGGAAGGCTTCATCAGAGAGGAAGGAAAGGAACAAAAAATAGATCACTTTCATAAAAACCCCCAAAGCAGGGACAATCCAGGGGAAGGTAAATACTAGTACTACAAAGAGGTTTTTAAAAAATGATGTACTAATACTTGTATTAATTATAATTATTAATAATTCTAATATTTGCATTAATACTAATATCAATTAATTAACTAATACTAATAATTAATACTAATACTTGTATTAAAAGGGCAAAAAAGCAACAATTTATATTTTAAATTTGATGGAATTTCTAGGAGCCAAAAAGAAATATTTCTGTCAAACTATAGTGAATTTAAATCATTACTGTGAATTCCCATGTGTAATCCTTCAGTCTTTTAATTTTTTGAAGAAAAAAATGTATTTTGATTACTTTCAGGGGAGAAGAAGAGGAGAAAAAATGAGGAGAATGAATATAAAACACATCTATTGATTTACAAAGGAGTATGTGGAACCCTCCATACAATGTTAAAAGATCCCTGACACTCACTGTATATCAAACATGCCACAAGGACAATGTGTAAAAACTTAACAAATATTATTAAATGAGAGCTCACTAGTGTCTATTTTTCCCCCAATACCACATTTGTACCATTAAAGAAAGCATGTAACAGGATTTCCTAAAAGCAATCTGAAATTTACTTAATAATCCTCCTCTGTAGGAGGGCCAAATTTAAAGTATTTTTGATAACATGATCAACACTTCTACTGTCATCAGTTGATATAAATATTTTACTTAGCATAGTTTTAAAAAATACATTCTTATGAGTCGCTATAAATTGTCAAAAGTATTGCAATCTGTTAACAATCACATAAAAGTTTCAGAAATAGCTAATAATAAGAGAAAGACATTTTTTACCTTATGCCCAGAAAATATGCAATGATAACGAAAGACTGGAGATGACCCAGGATGCAATGGGAGACCCTGGCCCCTTTAGAGTAAGGCTTTTTCATGTACTCAGTGAGGTAAACCCCATAAAATGAATAGGCCACTTTAAAAAGTGAGTCAAAGGATGGCCCTTTAATTAGAAAAAAGAATCAAACTGGGAGGGGAAGACCCTTAGGGTTGCTGTTCCAAAGAGAAACAATTATTATTGACATTCTCTGTTAACCAGGAGGGCCTAAAATATTGTCATTGAGTGGAGCTTGGACAGAGACCTATTGTGGTCCAATCTATGAGCTTGAGAGTGAACAGAGTTTAAGGTTTTGTGAAAAAAAAACCTTAAAACTTGGGAGTATAAATATAAAAATGAACACAGTCTCTACCTTCAACAAACTTATAATCTAAAAGGAGACAACACATGTAAGGGAATATTCTCAGTGTAGGAGTATTTTAATTTGGAAAAGTTACAGTAAAGGTGAGTGGGGTTTTTGGAGAGCAAATTGACACATCCTTTAGAGTAGCAATGATAGTATTAAAATGATTATGTCTCTAGAATTGGAAAGGGGAGCAGAGAGGTGGGTGTGCTTATAATAATAGCAAGACAACTGGTGGGGAATACATTGAAATATTATTGGAATCATCTTAGAGGTAGTGAACCACATAAGGCCCTCACCAAAGTCCCTGGGTGGGAGTTCCAAAAATGAAAGGATTAAGTCTGCCAAGACATAGTCTCTGATTCATGAGACAAGGTGATTGGTGGAGAAGATGCCTAGGAAGAATCTTCCAGTTTCCATTTGGTGATTTGGAGTTACATGACACTCTGCAGGCATGTCAGCTTAATTGGCAGTTTGCTACCTGAGAGGATCACATAGATTCACACAGTTGGAGATAAAAATGACCTTAAAGAACATCTAATTCACTTTCCTGATTATAGAGATTAGAAAACAGAATTGAGAAGCTAAGAACCTGCCCAAGGTCACAAAGGAAATAAGGAGGGGCAACTGACCTGGTGTGAGGGAAATCAAGGAGATGTGTTCAATCACACAGTAACTCCCCTTGCTCCTTTCTAGCTAATAGAAAACTGCTAAGTGTAGCTTGTTGAACCTTTAATTATTTTTGCTTCTCCATTGAGAATGAAGTGCATTCAGCTTTCTCTGAAGAATAGTCCCTAAGGGAAGATTTTACTTCTTGCTGTACAACTGATTGATGGTTTTAAAGTTCCCTCTACCCAAACCCCACCCCTCAGGGAACCCCTGCTGTCAATGGTGGTTATTTATTAAAACAAACAAAATAAAGGACAAGAATGGGGGGAGGGGAGGGGAGAAAGGCAAAATGGAGACAAAAGGCAAAAATATAGTGATTTGTTAAAATATACTGACCTAGTATTATGTACATTTCAAGTCAACCACGTTTAATGACATGAGCAATAACAATGGCAATAATGTTAGTTTACATTTATATTTAATCATTTGCTAAGTTTTTTTTCTCACAGCCCTATGAGTTCAGTACCTTTCTCTGATTAATTCCTATTCCACCTGCTTCTCTCTTTCTCTGAAATTCCAAACTCTTAAAGTCTCAAGCAAATCAGATGAAAGAGCACCTTCTGACCAGACAAATCAAATTGCCAAACTTTCAAATCTAAGAGCGTATTTTCACTAGCTATTCCACTGGCAAAATAAAACCTCAGCAATTGTATGTATTTTCCAGAAGAATGTACTATGAAAAGCGAATTCTTCCTTTTTTCTTTCTTTTTTCTTCTTCTATGGCATTATTTCAGTCTATTCAAATGCACAGCCCTACAGGATGCTAATTTCAAAGTGTATCCATACCTTCATACTTGTCTAAGAAGTAGTATTTGCAAGGAATACGATAAAGGAATAATTTTCAACTCAGTGGATTCATCAATAAAGATACGTCCTATGGAGAGAGACTGAAGGATGAGAACAAACTGGACTGCATGCCATTATTAGAGTACTATAAACATCTTCAGCTTCCACAAGAATATGAATATTATGTGTAATGTGATCATCTGAACAAAGATGAATTGCTTTCTGCTGTCCACCCCCTCTGGATGCTTGCCTGTCTACTCTTTTGATATCTTTTCTAGATTCCTATGCTGTAAATAACACACACACACACACACACACACACACATACACACACAATAATCTTTTGTAAAAATCCCACCTGCTGTGGTTAATCATCCCATGTCTATGGGAGACCTGTGCAGATAATAATCAACATGGTGTATGATAGTTACCTAGGAACGTACCAATCTCATTTTTTTTATTTATCTGAGATAACAAAATCTAATGGTGACAGAACAAAGAGTCCAAAGTCTATCTCTTTTTTTTGTACATGTGAAAAATTTGATCAAGTCACAGATATTTCTCATGGAAGTATAAGTAGGTGACTCCTTGGACATAAATTTAAACTTTCAGCAGGCCCTGGCTAGCATGTACAACACTTCCACAAGATATTGAACACATCAGCTCTGAATAAAATGACCTCAGACAGAGATCTGAACTCTGGAATTCAATTTGATCTAGTTTCTAGTTAAAATGTCATAAGGTGACCTCATTATTTGTCTTTCAATTGTCTACAGTAGTTTCATTAATTTCATCAATTTGCCTTCTTGATCTTTCTCCATCTGGAATTTTGCATTTAACTGTATGCACCATTTTTACAGAGAACATCAACAAACTAGGTGCCCCTGCTGAGCAGAGTAACCAGGAAGGTAAATAGTTCCAAAACTTATGGTACAGAGAATTTACCTAATGAACATTCACTGTCTAAAGCAGAGCTTCTTAAATGGTGGGCAGTAACTACATATGGTTTAAGAAATGCTGAAGAGATAATAGGCATAAGGTGGTGGAGTTAAGATGGTGGCATAGAAGCAGCACAAATACACTAAAAACTCATAAAATAGAACTCCAAAGAGATTTTCAAGCTCCAAAACTCTCCAAAAGACAGAAAACACATTTGCTGCTATAGGAAGCTCAGCAGGTGGGGTTCTTCGCAGTAGTCTGGGAGCCGCTACCGGCTGGCCCAGCTGGAAACTCTGGCCCTGCCAGAACCCAGGGCATCGGGCAGAGTTGAGTCTATAGGACAGCAGATCAGCTGCACTGGAGGCACAGTTACCATATTTATCAAGCCAGAAGAAAAAAAAGGATAAGAGAAAGGTCAGTGGATTTTGCTAAATTTGGGGGAGAAGAGCGGGCAAGGAAGCAGTGGGGGGTGGCTGTGGCAGCAGGAACAGTTGAGAGCAGCAGCGGCCTCCACTGGGCTGCTTCAGAGCCCTCCACCTACAGATAGCAGGAGGGCTGAGGCGATTGATCAGGGCCAAGGGCTCTTGCATTGAGCGGCCTGGATCTGGATCGTGGTCTTGAGTGGTGGTCCTGGGGTGCGCTTTCAGTGAGCCAAAGCTGGGGGGGGGGGCTTACAGCACCCCACTAATAGCTCTGGCAGCTGTGCAGGCTCCAGCAATTTGGGACAGAGCTTAATCCCTCCAGGAAGCAGAGTTCCACAGAGCTAAAAAACCAAGCAATTAATAGACTGGCCAACATGAGGAAAAGGAAGCAAAGTAATAACAGCAATAAAACTCTAGAATCCTTTTTTGTGGACATAAAAGATCAAAGCATGGAGTGAGAGGAAGACAACTCAGTCAGAACTCCCTCACCAAATGCTTCCAAGACACTGGAAGAATGCCTACTAGCTATGGATTGACTTAGAAAGGACTTTGAAAACCAAATAAGAGAAGTGGAGGAAAAATTGGAAAGAGAAATGAGAACGACGTGAGAAAGTCATGAAAAGAGAGTCAACAACCTGACTGAAGAAAATAATATCTTAAAGAGCAAATTAACTGAGATGGCAAAGGAGACCTAGAAAGCCAATGGGGCGAAGAATGCCTTAAAAAGTCGAATTTGCCAGATGGAGAAAGAGTCTCAAAATCATTCTGAAGAGAATAATTCCTTTAGAATTAGAGTGGAGTAAGTGGAAGCTAACGACTTTATGAGAAACCAAGATACTATTAAACTGTTACAAAAAAATGAAAAAATAGAAAGCAATGTAAACTATCTCCTTGTAAAAACCACTGACCTGGAAAATAGATCCAGGAGAGACAATTTGAAAATTATTGGTCTACCTGAAACCCATGACCAGAAAAAGAACTTGGAAAGCATCTTTCAAGAAAACCTCAAAGAAAATTGCCCTGATGTTTTAGAGTCAGAGGGCAAAATAGAACTTGA
>CM053593.1:221285887-221308111 GCA_028646575.1 Pseudocheirus occidentalis
TTGAATTTGCCAGATGGAAAAAGAATCTCAAAAGCATTCTGAAGAGAATAGTTCCTTCAGAATTAGAGTGGAGCAAATGGAAGCAAATGACTTTATGAGAAATCAAGATGCTATCAAACAGATCCAAACAAATGAAAAAATAGAAGGCAATGTGAAATATTTCATTGAAAAAACCACTGACTTGGAAAATAGATCCAGGAGAGACAATTTAAAAATCATTGGACTACCTGAAAGTCACTATCAAAAAAAAGAACCTAGAAAGCATCCTTCAAGAAATTCTCAAGGAAAATTGTCCTGATATTTTAGAACCAGAGGGCAAAGAGAACTTGAAAAAATTCACCAATTACGTCCTGAAAAAGATGCCAAAAAGAAAACTCCTGGGGCAGCTAGGTGGTGCAGTGAGTAGAGCACTGGCCCTGGAGTCAGGAGTACCTGGGTTCAAATCTGGCCTCAGACACTTAACACACACACACACACACACACACACAAAATACCTAGCCGTGTGACCTTGGGCAAGTCACTTAACCCCAACTGCCCTCCAAAAAGCAAAAAAAAAAAAAAAGAAAACTCCTAGGAATGTTATAGCCAAGTTCTGGAGTCACTAGATCAAGGAGAAAATATTACAAGCTGCCAAGAACAAACAATTTGAATATTGTGGAAACACAATCAGGATAACCCAGGATGTAGGAGGTTCTACATTAGGGGATAGAAGGGCTTGGAATATGATATTCCAGAGATCATGGGAGCTAGGGTTAAAACCAAGAAACCGCTACCCAGCAAAATTGAGTATAATGTTCCAGGGGAATATATGGTCATTCAATGAGGTGGAGGACTTCCAAGCATTCTTGATTAAAAACTAGAACTGAATAGAAAATTTGACATTCAAGTACAAGAAGCATGAGAAGGTAAACATGGAAAAGAATTCATAATGAACTCTTCAAAGTTGAACTATTTATTTACCTACATGCAAAAACAATAATTATAACTTATGAAACTTTTCTCAGTAGGAGGATAGTTGAAGGGAATATAATTGGGTATATATACACACATATACACACATACACATAATATATATGTAGTACATATATGTATATGTATACATCCACATATGTCTATATAGGAGGGTATACATGCCTATGAATACATATGTGAGTGTGTGTGTATATGTATACGTATACATATATGTACATAGTCAGAGGGTGCAGGATCAATTGAATGGGATGGGATAATATTTTAAAAGGTGAAATTGAGAGGTGAGAGAGGAATAGTATGAGAGGAGAGAGGGAGAGAAAGAATGGGGTTAATCCTCTCATATAGAAAAGGTAAGGAGTAATTGTTACAATGGAGGGAAAGAACAGGAAGGCAAAAGGGAATTGGTCAGCCTTACTCTCATTGAAGTTGACTTAGGGAAGGAATGACATGCATTCTAAATTGGGTATCTTGCCCTCAGGTGAGTAAGGGGGATGGGGATGAGATGGGTGAAGATGGAGGGGAGGGTAAGTTGGGAGGGAGGGTTGTTAGAAGCACAAACCTTTTTGAAGGGACAGGGACAAAGTAGAGAATAGAACAAGTGGGTGTGGAATAGGAAGGAGGGAAATATACAGGTACTAGGGTAGGGGGATCCATCTTGTCCCACCAGAAAGTCAGAGGGGTTATGGGGTAGGATATAGGAGAGCTGATTGGGGTAGGGGGTATACAGTGGGATCACTGTTTCGGGGGAGTGGGTAGGGGAAAGATGGGGAGAAAATTTGTAAATCAAAATCTCATGGAAATGAACGATGTAAAATAAAAATAAACAAAAGTAAAAAAAAAAGCTTTAGAAGCACTGAAAGCTTGTAGGCCATCAGCCTGCTGACTTGTTCATTTGACCTTCCCCAAACCAGAATCAACAACACTTCAAGAGCTTGACATCTGATATCATGATGTCCCTAAGTCCTGAGTTTGAATCATTACTTTTCCTTGTGTGACCCTTGGCAAGTCACTTAACTTTAACTCCTTGCTGGTTCTGTTTATTTATCTATAGAATGGGGATGATAATGATAATTACTATACAGGATTGTTGTGAGGATCAAATAAATGAATATGTAAGAAAAGTATCTTGAAAATCTGAAAGTGCTATATAAATGTTAAATAATATTCCTGCTACTGGTTGAGACTGAATTCCAGATTGCCTTCTTCTGCCTTTGTATTTCCTCCCTAAGAAAAAAATACTAGGTCTCCAAGCCAACCCTAAAGGATCAGAGGGAAATAACTTAATCAACAAGTACTTAAATGGTTCCTGTGGGCCAGTAAAGAAAATAATGGCTACTGTCCTCATAGAGTTTACATTCTATTGAGGAAGGCAGTGCAATAATAGTATATGTTATATATAAAAATATGTACTACATGCCATATAATATATTATGCCATAATATGTTATAATAGTGTCAAATATTATATATTATGATACCATGGTATATGTTTGTGTATGTGTGTATTTATACATATACTTGTATAGTCATATATACAACATATGTGTACACACACTTGTGTGTGTGTGTGTGTGTGTGTAACAGCAAAGATTCCAACCAAAATCCCTGGATAATAAAGGACCTGGAATGGAATAAGATATAAGAATACTAGGAAAGCAGAAAGAGGCAAGAATATAATGTATAATATGTGCATTATAGTAATATAAATATAATATTTTAATCAGTATTAATATTTATTATGAGAAAGGGCTAATGATTAGTATAAAACTTTAAACTATATAATGCTTATTTTCTATTTGATCTATGGTCTATTGAGCCCCTTCCACAAGAGCTCTAGTTGGAGACTTAGACAAACTGGATTCAGCATGATGGAAAATTCAGTGCCTAAAATATGGGAATGAGGAATTTGTTCTTTCATATTTTATAATAGGTAGTATATTATATAGGCTTATATATGCATATATGTCACATAATAGCTATACAGTAAATGGAATATACTCTTAAAGTGAAGGCAAGTAGAAGGCGGGGTAGGTTGCTAGAACAGGTCTCTTACAGAATATGAGATTTAAGTGGAATTTTGAAGGCAGAGACTTTAGAGGTCAGGAAATAGAGGTAAGGAAGAAGAATAGTCCAGGCAGAGGAATAGTCACTGAAAAGGCACAGAGTATGTTGTTCCTACAGATATTCCACTGACAGATTCATTTTAAAGCAGAAAGGACTAAAGAATATGTCAGGCTGACCAGATGACTGGGTTTGTGGGCATTGCCTGGACAGCACAGGACTGAGGTGAAAGTGAAGTGACTGCTTAGCAGTCTCATAATGGTCTTTTTTTTTAGAAGAGTATAATGGTAGAAATAAATTGTTTCTTTTTTTCTGTGCTGTAAATATTTCAAAATACATGCTTCTGAGTCTTTTATATTTTAAACATTCCTTTCATGATGGACAAAATAAATAGCTGTCCTATAAGTAACATTTATTTTTTAGGAGTATTTTTTTCTGAGAAAGACCCCTGTTAATTCTTTTAAAGAGTACCTAGACATGAGACTTGAACCTCACATACATACCCACACAAATACTGCTTGGTAAATATATTACTCTCAACCTAGAATGTCCACAAAAAAGAAAACATTCTGTTACTTCTACTCTCCATTTTATCATTCATTCAGAGGATTTCTGCCTGCTGTTTTTCTCCCCAACAGTCATAGTGTCCTATTGAAAGAAAACTTGCTATTTCAGAGTTCATTGAGAATTCTTTTCTCTCTTCTATTAGCTTTTTGACACTTTTTTGAGGGCAAAATTCACTTCAGAGTGGCCATCTAGTTGTCTGGTATTCAGTGAAAGTTATTCCCTTTCTATTTTCTCCCTACTAACTCTTTCTGACACACGCAATTTTGCCTAGGGTATGCTTCATATGTGTGTTACCCCCCTTTTCCCACCATTTTTTAAGGGAAGTGCTTTGAATGCAGTCATGAGTCAGTGTTATTCTGAATCCAGCTTTTCATTTCATCTCTTTAGATGACTTCCTTCCTTGAAGCAATATGCATTTCCTACAAGCTCAGCGGTACAGCAATTGATGTTCAGGTTCTGCTCAAGTGTTCAAGCCTGTTTACAAGCAACTGACTGTCAAACTACAATGTGCAAATCCTTGCTTTTTACAATGAGTACTGAATTAGTTCCCCTGCATTATTGTGTCTGGTCTTCCTAAAAGAGACATTGACAGCAATTCTAGGGAAGAGGTGGAAGGAAGCTAGGCTGAGTTATTTGTAGATCTGACAAGCCAAAACAAAATGATGATCCTTGGCTAGAGATCGTGAATAACATACTTCTCAAACTTATTCTGCCAGACCCTAAATAACGATCTTTCAACAGCAGTGAAAGTCTACGGATTAGTCAGCATTGAGAGGAACAAGGCTATTTGATGCTTTCAAAGTGATCCTTATTTGAGTCATCAATCCGTATACTCATTCATTCAGTCCAAAACTTATTAAGTACCTAGAATAGCAGACTAACTAAATCTACTGCTCCATAATACACAGAGTGCTTCACCCATATTTGAAAGGACTTAGTTTCCAATTCCACTTATGATACTTACCAGCTATGTGATGGGGGCTTTCTCTCTTAAATTCTATGTCAAGGCTTCCAGATCTTTCTGAGTCCCAAGTCAACCTTTCACGGTTACAATTTAACACAAAAGGAAATAAATTCTATATAGGGTTTTGCATGAATATACACACAAGCAACAACATTAAAAGATAAGTTATGTTTAATAAGATAATTCAGAATCCAGCTAATCTGCTCTGGGGATACATATACTCTAGGTTGGGAATCCCTGCTTTGTGTGTTTCAGCTTTCTCATCTATAAAATTAGGATGACAATTCATTTAATATCTACCTCAGAGTGATACACACATTGGCTCAGTATGTAGACAACTGGATTCAGAATCAGAAGCTCAGAGTTCAAGTCCTTAAATACTTGTCGGTTGCACCTGGGCAAACTGCCCCATGAAACACTTTAAGACTAAATGCAGAATTAAATCTCCATTGATGAAAGAAGGTCCATCCTGTGATATCCCTTAAAGCATCAATGTAAAAGATCTGTTTTTAATCACCTATTCATCAGAGGTTTTATAAAGGTCAAATGAATTAATGTATGCAAAGCATTTTGCAAACTTTAGAAATATAAGACAAATATATCTAAAAGTATTATCAATGCAATATGTGACATTAATATAATTAATCATAATAAAAGATAAAATAAAGTCATTGCCTTCAAGAAACTTATAATTTAATAGAGAGAAGGGACATTTTTACAAAAAAAAACCCCTGTAACATAAGGCAAAGGGTGATTATTTGTATGACAAATCAATGAGCATTTATTAAGTGGTTGTTGTACAGTCATCAAGTCAAGTCTGACTCTTCACGACCACATGGATCATATTGCCCATTGTGTTTTCTTGACAAAGACATTGGAGCAGTTTGCCATTTCCTTCTCCAATGGATTAAGGCAAACACAGGTTTAAATTACTTACCCAGGGTCACACAGCTAATAAGCATCTGAGCCTGTATTTGAGCTCAGGTCTTCCTGACTCCAGGCCTGGTGCTCTATCCCTTGAGAAATCAAACTGTCCCTATCAAGGGCTTACTGACAACCAAAAACTGTATTAAGTGCCAGGCATACAAAGAAAGTTTTGAAACAAACAAAAAAAAAACAAATCAAAACCTCAGTCCATGCCCTCAAGGAGCTTACATATTAAAAATGACAACAATATGTAAACAAGTGGGTGATACACAACACATACAAGCAAGGTATGGTGATAATTAAGAGAAAGAAGAGTTTATTTCTAGCTGGGAGCAGTCAACATTTCATGAAGGATAGCTCATTAGTGCTGGACTTTGAAGGAAGAGAAGAATTTCATCTGGCCAAGATGTGGGAGCAAGCTATTTCTCTCTTGCATTTTATTTGTTAGAAAGGATGACTTTGTGGATAGGGGAGGAGAGAAGGACATACTCTTTCTGTCCTGGTAAATGCTTAACAAATTATAAAAAGAAAAAAAAATGTTCTGTCCTGCTTTTAAGCTTAATCTACATTAACATTTTTTAAGTGTAGAAAAATCAACACATCAAGACCTAATATGTAGCACTTGCTGATTTCTGAAGTATAAATGCTCACACTGAAAATTTAGACCATGGAGACCCAGTCTGAGCTAGTTTCAAGCTAACCTGTGGACATATTAAGAAAAAAAGATGATGTATAAACAAAACATATCACTAAAATTAATTTCAAAACATAAATACTTAATTCAGGAAAGGGACATGATTTTAAGGAAAGAACATGTGTTTGACTTGAGAAATGTTGACTGATTTTTTAAGAAGGATTATCATGTGGAGGTACACAGTAGGCACTAGGTAATACAGCAATAGGGTTTACAAAACAGATTTTTAGGGCTGAAAGGAGATTTTTTTGAGTCAAAATTGAACAGATGGTTGCTAGTGCTTCAAGGATATGTGAAATCATTGAGTGAAAATAGGAGAGAAGGCATGAAAGCCCGAGACAAAGCTTTATGACTTACATTAAGGCCATCACCGGAGAGACATAAGGAAACAATAAGCCGAGTAGCGAAGGAGCAGTAAAAGGAGGTAAGACAATGAAAAGATTTTAGTCATGCAAGTCATATGACAGGAAAGTGTTTGAAGATGATAGCTCATTGGTTATAACAAGCCCCGAAATATTGCATAGGTTCCTGGAAAAGATCCGTAGATCTTCAAAAGAATTTGATCTGATCCTTCACAAAGGAATACCTAAGTAGATAAAGAATGCCTATTTGACCTACTGTGACATACAGAAGACACATAACTGCCTACAGCATAGAGCTTGTTTTTCAGCATGAACACTTGTAAAGGTCAATGGGTTAGATTCAAAATCAAGTATACATGCATACTGGATGGAATTCAGGAAACTATAAAGCTCCTTTAAGGACCCTAACCCTCCCAGAAACAAAGGCCCATCTTTTTAATACCAACTTAATCCTGTGTTCTATGGTTATGATATGGCAATATTATTATATAACTGTAATTTAACAAAGCAGTCTGAATAAGTGAGCAATTAATATCACAGAATAGGTCAAATGAGACACACATAATGGTTGTTAGTAGGCTTTAAAATACAACAACTGAAGAACTTTAAAATATAAAGGGAGCAAAAGATGTTATTGGGAAAATATATGGTAGAATAAGATGTGCTAATCCTGTGTCAAGGCTAAGGAATGTCTAGTGGACAGTAGGAAGACTACTGGTAACCCCATAAAGTTCAGGGAAAGTGAGGAAAGTCTTAAGTTTGTTAGGTGAAGGTCCTATCATGAACTTATATAAGAATATGGGCAATACTTACACAAGGAGACTGGTTGTTGGATAGATTATGATTTGGGTTGTTGGAGGAAACATCCAAATCTGTGATATCCGTCTTACAATTTGATTATTTGAGCAAAGAAAATTTTTCCTAACAATTTTTAATTCCAAAAAATAGATTGGCCAGCGTCAGAAGAAAATGGGTTACTATTCACTGAAGGTGTTCTAGTTGATGCTGAATTATTACCTATCAGGGATGTTGTTATGAATTTGATTTAGGAATGGGTTGTATTAGTTGACTTTTGACACCTTTTACAGTTCTGAGATTATAAGTAATCTAATTCCAATAGAATTATAAAACAAAATATGCCATAGAATTATATGCTTGTAATAGATTTCCAGAAACATATACCTTAACCATCTTCAGCATTTAAGGTATTTCTTGGTATTTTATTATAGTTAATTATAGTTCTTCCTTCAATTAGTCTTTCATAACTCTTTTTCTATAATAAACTATAGAAAAATTATCATCTTTACCTATTTAATCATATTTTTTCAGGCTTAAGAAATGCTAGCTTCTTTTATTTCAGCATTTTATTATTCTTCCATTTGAAGAGGAAAAGACAACTAAATTTTTCACTCAAGGAAAGGCCATGTGATAAAGGATGACACAAATAGAGTATTACCTAAGGATAAGTTAATAATTATCATTAATAGAGCAAGGAGGCAGGAACTAGACTTGCAATGTCATTTGCTATTTCACAGAAAACTCCCAGATAAGAAAATGCTTTTTGCTAATACAAATTAGCATTTTCTTGGCATCTTTTGGTTATGTGAATTCAGCTAGAACATTGAGAATTTGTGACTTATGCAGCATCATACATCAGGAGTAGGGCTCTAATAAGAGATTCTTTATTCAAGACCAATTCTCTATCTCAGTTCTCCATCCCTTTTCATTAATAATTTTGCTACAACTGCCTTTAATAATTTCCTAATTCTTCCACTTTGGAATATTAATTATTTTATATGGGGAGGCACTGGATTCCTTTTGTTGAAGCTCAGATTTGGGGAAGCACATAATAGTGATGATTTGCTCTATGGTACAACAAATAATATTTTAAAATTCTATATCTGCATATGTTTATGCCTTTTTGTGTATGTCTGGGGGGAGGTGTAATGGGTGGTCATATAAATATTATAGGTTGAAATGAATGATAAGCAAAATAACAGAATAGAAATTTTTTTTTAATTCAAATTTTCCTACAACTGACTAGAATGTTTTTAGGCTGGCAGGACATTTACTTTTAGGTCATGTTTTTATCTGTCTTACAGATTGTTTACTTAAATGTAAAATTGTTCCTATCATTTCAGGGTCATTAAAGAATAAAGACACCACTGTCTTAGACTCGGCTCTTAAGACGGCTTATAATGCCTCCTGAGACAATATTTTGTCTTAATATATTCAATTATATATATACCTCTTGTGAGTGATAAAACAATGAAGATTTGACCCTTTCAAATTGGTTCACAAATGAAAATGTCTAAGTAGAGAGGCACAGACACAAAAGGAATAACAATATTCAACAAGGATAAGGAGCCAGCAAAGGAGAAGGAGAAGTGGTCACATAGGAGGAGAAACAAGAGATGGGCACCTAGAGAAGAGAAAGTATCCCATAGAAGAGGGTGATTCATTGGAACCTTCGACAAGAGAAGTTTCACTTAAATGATGAGGTCAAACCCTAGATTACAAATGTGTAGAAGAAGGGAAACAAAATAAAGGTGTGGTTGTATGTGAATTTCCCTGGGAGTATGACCACAAAAAGGGGGGGAAACAGATATATTATAATTATTGGGGATAGTCAGAACCAGTGAAAATTTTTGTAACATAAGGGGAGATCTAGGTGTGTTTGTATGTACTAGGTAAGAAACTAGAAGATAAAAAGATATTGAAGATTAGTGACTGAGTGGGGACGAAGCCATAATTGGAGATTATTAGACAAAATCATTGGTTGTTCTTGAGGTCCAAATTTATACCATGAGATCAGCAGATACTTTTCAGGTACTAACTCCAGATTAATAAAAGTTCTGTTTGCACTCCTTGATTCAGGCATATTTTGACAGATTAGCATTCATGACCCTTTTCTGCTACTTAATCCAGATAAAGACTGTCTTCAGAATCATAGGCATAGGTCATTCCTTTGTTACTAGCAAGTGCTTCTCTCATCTTTTATAGAATATTACCATAAATACTTATGTGTGTGCCATCTTTTGTCTTTTCTCTTCCCTTATTCTCTCTCTTTTCTTCTTACTTTTTTTTTCTTTTTTTGACACTGTCTGTCCTTATGCTGATAAGAATAGAAGTTGAGATCATTGACAGGCCTGATCCCAATCCTAAAGAAGGTAACAGCTTTAAACTGCTTCATTTTCACAGCATGGGCTGCTTCTCCCTTCCTTAGGCAGCCTAGTGGCAACCCTGTGGCTCATCATGTTGTTGTTAGAGTTAATATGAAGACACAATAATCTTACCCTACTGTGGTTCAAAAGTGCTATGTTCAAGTGATCCACCAAGCTCAGTCTCCCTATTAGCAGGAATCATATGTGTGCATCACTAAACTTGTTCCATTTATTTAAAAAAAACAATTCTTTTTAAGTTATTTTTTAATTTTAGACTTAAGTGCCTTAAAGGCATAATGCAAAAAGAAAAAGAAACATAATATAAACTGAAATATTAAAACATATATAAAGTAATAGAAAAGTCATGTGCACAGCAGAATGTAAGAAAGAATAGCAACGAATTTTCATTTCAAGAAATCCTACATAATAAATTCTACATCTTGTGCTGAGAGCAGTCCATCTTTATTTTGCCTCCTTGTAGGTTTTCTTTTGTTCTCGGCTGTATACTTTTTCCCCTTCCTCCTCCAGGAGGCTTAACTTAAGTATGGATATATTTAGATGTAGATATATGGATGTAGACATAAATATACAAATATATATATATATATATACATATATAGATATAGTTATGTACATACATATATACACATATACATATATACATATATACACTTACATAAATATATACATAGATACCTGCATACATAGAGATATACATACACACATACATACATACATACATGCATACTTACATACATACATAAAAATATCCTTTCATTAACAGGTTTTACTCCTAATCTTTTTGTTTATGTTTGTGTATATCTCTTATTTCCTACCCCTCCTGACTCTTCTATTTTATTTCCGCCCACTATTTCTATTCTTCCCACTAACCTATTAGTTAAACAACCCCCAGAATGACTGCTCCCTCATTCTCCTATTCCCATAAATTTTCAAAATATTTTTAGATGCCTTTTCAAAGTTTTTTTATTATTATAATTTTTTTTTGTTTTCTTGTTTACATCATTCATTTTCATCATATTTTTGAATTACAGATTTTCTCCCCATCTTGCCCCTGCCCAAACCCTAAAACAGTAATCCCACTGTAAAGCCCCTCCTCTGCTCTGCTCTCTTACTTTCTGTTAGGGCAGGGAGGCTCTCCCTATATCAGCCCCTGTATAGCTTATTTCCTAGTTGCAGGTATTGCAGAACTTTAAATTCTAGATTCTTTTGATTCCTCCCTTGTCACCCACCCATGCTGGAAGGACAATCAATTCAATACAGGCTGTGGACATGTGATTATACAGGATTCTTGGTTTTAATCCCAGCTCCCTTAATCTTTCAAATATCATATTCCAGGCCCTTCGATCCCTTAGTGTAGAAGCAGCCAGATTCTGGGTTATCCTGATAGTGCTTCTGCAGGATTCAAATGGTTTTCTCTTGGAAGCCTGAAATATTTTCCCCTTTAACTAGGGATTCTGGAACCTGGCATTAACATTTCTAGCAGTTTTCTTTTGGGGATCTTTTTGAAGAGGTGATTGGTGAATTCTTTCAAGTTCTATTTTGCCCTCTGATTCTAAAACATCAGGGCAATTTTCTTTGAGGGTTTCTTGAAGGATGCTTTCCAAGTTCTTTTTTTGGTCATGGGTTTCAGGTAGACCAATAATTTTCAAATTGTCTCTCCTGGATCTATTTTCCAGGTCAGAAGTTTTTTTTTCAAGGAGATATTTCACATTGCTGTCTATTTTTTCATTTCTTTGTAACTGTTTAGTAGTATCTTGGTTTCTCCTAAAGTCATTAGCTTCTACTTCCTCCACTCTAATTCTGAAGGAATTATTCTCTTCAGAATGCTTTTGAGATTCTTTTTCCATCTGGCAAACTCGACTTTTTAAGGCATTCTTCTCCTCATTGGCTTTCTGGGCCTCTTTTGCCATTTTAGTTAATCTATTCTTCAAAGTGTTGCCCAGTTTAGATTTTATGCCATTTCTTCCCTAAGCAAAATTCAATGAGAGTAAGTGAAAGTAAAGTTGTAATAGTTATTCCTTGCCTCTTCTCTATGGGATGATTAGCCCCATTTTGTCTCTCCCTGTCTCCTCTCACTCTAGTCCTCTCCCACCTCAGAATTGTGCCTTTTAAAGTATCATCCCTTCATATTCAATTCATCCTATACCCTCTCTATACACATATACACACATGCTCAGATATGTATCCATATGGATATATAGCCTTCTATATGGACCTATGTTTTCTTCAGTCAGGTTGTTGACTCTCTTTTCATGATTTTCTGGCATAATTATCATTTCTCTTCCCAATTTTTCCTCCACTTCTCTTATTTGGTTTTCAAAGTCCTTTTTCAGTTGATGTATAGCTTCTAGGCATTCTTCAAGTGTCTTGGAAGCATTTGGTGTGGGAGTTCTGAGTTCTCGGCTTTCTTCCTTCCATTCCATTCTTTGATCCCTTTTGTCCATGAAAAAGTATTCTAGAGTTTTATTGCTGTCCTTATTTTGCTTCCTTTTCCTCATGTTGGCCAGTCAATTAATTGGTCATTTTTAGCTCTTTGAAACTCTGCTTCCAGAAGGGAAAGCTCTGTTCCAAATCACTGGGGTTTTCCTAGCTGCTGGAGCTATTAGGGGGCGTGTTGCAAGTCCCCCTAGCTTTGGCTTGCTGAAAGCTCACCCCAGGTCCACCACCCAAGACCGTGATCCTGATCCAGGCCGCTTAACACAAGAGCACTTGGCCCTGATCAATTGATTCAGCCCTCCTGCAGATTTAGCAGGCCAGGGGCTCTGAAGCAGCTTGGTGGGGGATGCTGATGGTTCCAGCAGTTCCCTTCTGCCACTGCTTCCTTGCCCCAGGGGCAGATTCTTGGAACTGCTTTTCTTCCCCCAAATTAATTTTCAAAGTTTCACTTTCAGTAACCATCTCTGAGATTTTAAGATCCCCTCAGGCAGGTACTTCAGATCATCTATGAAGTAGACTCAAGTTGCGGCTTGGGAGGCTCAGCTCCTCCTGGCTGCCCTGGGGGCGGGCCTGGCCAAGGCTTCAGTTTTGGGCTGGGGCAGTCTCTGCTCTGGTGAGAGCTGCCCCTCTTTCGTCCCCGTTGCTCATGCCTTGGCAGATGTGGAGGTGCTGGAGGCTGTAGATCCTCTCCTCTGAAGATTGGCTGCTGCGCAGCTCGGCTCAGCTCAGCTCAGCTCAGCTCAGCTCCTTCCTACCACCCCGGGCCTGACTGCAGTCTCACCTTCAAGCTGGTCCAGGCTCTGCTCCCGGCCACAGTGACGAGCCCCTGCTGCCAAGCTGCCTTCAGGGAGAGATGGGTTTTCTGTATTTTTGTGTGAGTCTGAGAGCCCTAGACTTTTTCTGGGCTCATATTTTATGGGTGTTTAGGGTGGCCATGTGGGAGCTGTGGGACCTTGCTGCTTCTATGCGGCCATCTTGTCTCCACCCCCCCATCCACCCCATTCCCATAAATTTAAACTCTCTTCTGTATCCTCCTTTAACCTATTCCTTCATCACCCACTCTAAAGAAATCTCCCTTTTACTCTCTCCTCTTTTTATCCCCTTAGCATTTTCTTTCTTTCTAAATTTCAGAGACTTTTATACTCTTCTAGATGTACATATATTGTGCCCTCTTGAACCCATTCCCCATGAAAGTAAGTTTACCCAACTAACACCCAGGGTCCCTCATTTAATTTCTCTGTATCAGTTAGTTCGTCCTCTGACACCTCATCTGTCTAAGATAATTACTCTTTTTAGCTGTTTCTGAACAGTTTCACTTTGTGAAATCTTACATGCTTAAGTCTACTCCAATCCAGTTACTAATAACAATTTTAGACATGTTTACATTTTACATACAGATAAGGTGCATAGTCTTCCTTATTAAACCCTTGTAGTTGGTCTTTAGTATGTACCTTATGTTTCTCTTGGCTCTTGTATGCCAAATCTACCAAGTTCAAGTTTTTTATTTTTTTAACAAAATCCTGAAAGTATGACAATTCATTAATTTTTTTTCCATTCAGAATTATGCATAACTTCACTAGGTCTAATATGTTTGGCCAGAAGCCTAATTCTTTTACTCTTCGATATATAATGTTCCAAGACCTGTGGTCTTTCAGTGTCTCAACAGCTAGATCTTGAGTGATTCTAATTGTGGCTCCAGCATATGTATTTTTTTCTTGTTGCTTGTAGCATTTTAAACTTGGCCTGGGGATTTTGGAATTTGCCTATAACATCCCTGTAGGTTTTCCTCATAGGATCTCTTTCAGGTGGTGATCAGTGGATTTTTCCTATTTCTATTTTCTCTTCTTGTTCTAATACTTCACAACAGTTTTCTTTAATTATTGCTTTTATTATTGAATCAAGATTATTTTTTGAATATAGTTTTCAGGCAGCCTGATTATTTTTATGTTTACTCTTCTTGATTTGTTCTCCAGATCCATTGTTTTACTTATGATATATTTCACATTCTCTTCTTTTTTTGTTGTTCTTTATATTTCGTTTATTTATTTCTTGATTTCCTATAACTTATAATTTTGCTGGCCCAATTCTGATTCTTAAGGAGTCATTTCCCTTCTTAAGATTCTGGATCTCTTTTTCTAATTGATTGACTTTTTTTCATAATCTTCTTGTTTTCATTATTTTAGTTTTTATTCAATCTTTCTTATTTGATTTTAAAGTCTTTTTTTTAAAGTTCTTCTGTAAATTCTTTTTTGGTCCTGTGAATATTTGTTATTTCTCTTTGAGGGTAGAAGAGGGTTTCTTTGCTTCACTATCCTACTCTGAAGATTATCCCCAGTATTCACTAATCTCATAGTAAATCTTTACAGTTGTATTTTTTTTTCTCCTTTGCCTCTGTGTGTGTATGTGTTTGTGGGTTTTTTTGGGGGGAATAGTTTAGTTTGTGTAATCACCTCTAGTCTTGGGTACTGGAGGATGATGTCTCTGACTTCAAATCCTAATTCAGTTTTCCCCTCTGACCTTAAACTCAAACTAAGAAGCTCTTCACCACCCTGTAAATACTTATAGCCAGTGTCATCTGTGCCCCAATGCTTCTGCATTCACTGGGCTGTCCTGGTTAATTCTCATCCCCACCACATTTCCAAGGTGTTTCTTCAGCCTTTCCCCAAATGATGAGCATCCCCTCAATTTCCAATTCTTTGTCAGTAAAAAAAGTTATTAAAATATTTTTGTACATATAGGTTCTTTTAATTTCTATTCTGATATAGACCTAGTCTTGGTATTTCTAGTTCAAAAAGTATGCACAGTTTTAGAGATACTTCCAAATTGTCCTCTAGAATGATTGGACCAGTTCACAACCACAGCAGCACCATTTTTCTTCATCACCTCCAGAATTTGTCACTCCTGAGAGGTGTGAAGTGGTACCTCAGTGTTGTTTTCATTTCCATTTCTCTAATCTGTAGTGATTTAGAAAACTTTTATATGAGTATGGACAGCTTTGCTTTCTTCTGAAAGTTGCCTGTTCATGTCCTTTGACCATTTATCACTTGGTGAATGTTCTTATTTTTATAAACTTGACTAAGTCCCTTATATAGACACAGACAGACAGACACACACACACACGAAAAAAAATGAGGCTTCAATCAAAGCAGTTCACCATATTGTTTTCATTATTACTTCACTGTCTGTACGTTTTAGTATATTCTAGCTTCCCTGATTTTCTCTTTTAATGAGGCTTATTTTTGGTTAACATCGTTAGAGATCTTGTCTGCTACCCCTGCCTTTTTTGCTTTAGCTGAAAGACAATAGATTTTGCTCCAACCCTTTCTTTTAGCTCTGACTGTGTCTTTCCATTTCAAGTGTATCTCTTATAAACAAAATATTGTTTGTTGAATTCTGGTTTCTATTCCATTTTTCTATCTGCCTCCATTTTATGGATGAACTCATCCCATTCCCTTTCACAACTATGATCACTATGTATTTCCCTCCATTCTGTTTTCTTCTGATTTTTCTTCTCTCCCTCATTTTATCCTGCCCCTGCACAAAATTCTGTTTTGCTTCTGAACACTACCTCCCTTAATCTGCTATCCCTTTTATCATTTCCCACACTCCCCAATATCTTTTATCTGTTTTTCCTATTATTTTCTCATTGGGTAAGATAGATTTCTATATCCAAGTGATTGTTTGTGTATATTGAATCAGTTCTGAAGGGAGAGAGGTTCAAGTATTGCCCATTTTGCCCCACCCCCACCTTTTTACCCTCTACTATAAAAGCCCTTCCTTAAAAGCCTCTTTTAATTGAAAAAAAGAATCCTTATTTTACTTTTGCTTTTCCCCTTCTCCAGTGCACCCCTCTTTCTCAACACTTCATTATATTTTTCCAAGATCATTCTAACATAGTTGACTCACACACATCCCCTCTATCTATGTATATGCCTTCTAGTTTTCCTAATAAAAATAAAGTTCTTAGGAGCTGGATGGATCATCTTATCACATAAAAATGTAAACAGTTTGACTTTATTTTCTTATGATATGTCTTCTGTGTTTATCTTTTTATGCTCCTTTGTAGTCTTGTTTTTGAATGCAAAATTGCTTATCCAGCTCTAATCTTTTCACCAGGAAATCTTGAAATTCTACTTTTTCAGTAAATATCCATTTTCTCTCTGAAGAATAATACTCAGTTTTGCTGGGTAGGTTATTCTGGATTATATACTAGCTCCACTACTTTCTGAATATCCTATTCCTAAACCCTCTGCTCCTTTTACATAGAAGCTGTTAAATTTTATGTGACCTTGTATGTGGCTCCACAATATCTGAATTTTTTTCTGCATCCTTAAAATATTTTCTTCTTGTCCTGGGAGTTCTGGAATTTGGCTATAATAATTCTCAGAGTTTTCATTTTGAGATCTCTTCCAGGAGGTGATTAGTGGATTCCATTAATTTCAAATTTACCTTCTGGATCTGAGATATCAGGGCACTTTTCCTTTTTGATTTCTTGAAATTTCTTTTATAAAATTTCTTGAAATCTTGATGATTAGGTCTTTATACTTCATGGATCTAAGTTAGTCTAATAATTGTTTACTTGTATCTTCTCCATCTTTTTTCTAGTAAAGTTGTCCACCTTCCCCCACCCCCCAGAAATATTTCAGCTCTTCTTCTTTTTTCATTCTTTCGATTTTGTTTAATTGTTTTTTGGTATCTCATAAGGTCATTAGCTTCCAACTGCCCTTTTCTAATGCATAAGGAATTATTTTCTTCAGGGATATTTTGTATCTCTTTTTCCATTAAGATAATTCTTCTTTTTAAAATTTGCTTTCTTCTACGAAGTTTTCTATGTTCTTTTTCATTTAATCTATTTGAGTTTTTAAGGTTTTTTTTCTTTAGTGAATTTTTGTGCCTTTTTTTAACATAGGCCTATCCTGTTTTTTAAGGTGTTATGTTCTTTGACATTTTTTCCTGCCCCTTCTACCAAGATGTTAATTGTCTTTTCATAATTTACTTTCATCATTCTCATTTCTTGTCCCAATATTTCCTCCACCATTATTATTGCTTTTTTTAATCTTCCAATAACTCTTTTGGGGCTGGGGTTAAATTCACATTTTATGGTGAGGCTTTATTTGTAGCTCTTTCCACATTCTGTCTTCTGCATTTATGCATTTGTTTTGTCTCTGCTACTGAAGCAGATTTTTATGGTAATGTTCTTATGTTTGTTTTTGTCATTTGCTCATTTTTCTAGCCTATTTCCTCATTTTAGGTAAATAGTGTTGTGTTGTTGTTGTTTTCCAGCTGCATGTACAGATAGTTTTCAACATTTATTTTTATAATATTTTGACTTTACAAATTTTTATCCATTTCTCTATTTCTTCCCTCCTCCCCAAGAGAGTAGGTAATCTGATATTTATATCAATGCTATTATAGAAACATATTTCTATATTAGCGATGTTGTGAAAGAAGAAACAGAACTAAAGGAAAGAGCTGCACAAAAAAGGAAGAAAAAAGTGAAAATAATGTGCTTCAGTCTGCATTCTGACTTCATACTTCTTTCTATGGATGTAGATAGCATTTGATGCCATGAGTCTTTGTAACAGTCTTGAATCATTTTATTGCTGAGAAGAAATAAGTCAGTCATAGCCAATCATCACACAATGTTACTGTTACTGCCCACAGTGTCCTACTGGTTTGGTTCAATTTGCTCACTATCAATTCATGAATGTCTTTCCAGATTTCTCTGAAATCCAGCTGTTTATCATTTCATATAGCACAGTAGTTTTCCCTTGCATACGTACACCACAACTCGTCTAGCCATTTCCTAATTAATGGTCATTTCCTGAATTTCCAAATAATTGCCATGACAAAAAGAGCTATTATTATTATTTTTGTATAAGTTTGTCAGGTGCTTTTCCATTTTTATGATCTTTTTGGGATACAGAACTAGTAGTGGTATTGATGGATCAAAGGATATGCAGTTTGATTAAGCTTTTACTTAAATGTTAAATTGCTCTTCAGAATGGTTGGATCAGTTCATAGCTCTACCTCCAATGCATTACTGCTCCAATTTTCCACATCTGTTCCAGTATTTGTCATTTTCCTTTTCTGTCATTTTAGTTGATCTATAGGTGTGAGGTGGTAGATCAGAGTTGTTTTAATTTGGATTTCTCTTATAAAAATGATTAAAAGCACTTTTTCATATGACCATAGACAGCTTTAATTTCTTCATTTGAAAACTGGCTGTTCAGGGGTCAGTGTTAAGATGGCAGAGTAAAAGCAGGAACTTGCCTTAACTCCCACACAAACCACCTCTAATACCTGAAAAAAATGACTCTGAACAAATTTTATAGCTACAGAACCCACAAAGTAATGAGAGAAAGAAATTTCTCATTAATGGAAGCCTGGAAGGCTGACAGAAATGGTCTATCCCACCAAGATGGGAGCAGAGGACAGTCCCATGTAAGCCGTGTGGCCCTGGGTCAAGATGGCAGCATGAGAGCAGAAAAATTCCTCAGCTCTCACTGTACCCACCTCAATAACTATAAAATATGACTATAAACAAATTTTAAAGCTCCAGAACTCACAAAATGGCAGTGGCATTGTAGGTAACCTGGCAGGCAGACTGGAAGGGTTCATTGCAGCATACTGGGAGCCCAGAGGAGCACTGCATGAACCTGCAGCTGGAGCCCTAGGGACACCAGAACAAGCCATGGCTGGAGCATAAATTGCCAGCAGCTGTGAGGTTTTCTAGAATTATCAACCCATAAGAAAGAAGTACTAAGTGAAAGGTCAGTGGAACTCAGCTAAATTCAAGGGAGAATGTCGGGCTGACTTCCCCAAGGCTAAAAGCAGTGGCATTGTAGCTGCTTCCTCATGGCTGCTCCCAGCCTGCAGATTGCAGGGGAGGCAAGTGGTCATTCAGGGGCTAAGTGGTCTTGCCTTGACCTGCCTGGACCAAGGTTGTGGTCTTGAGTGGTGGTCTTGAGGTGCATTTTCAGTGAGCCAAAGCTGGTAGGGGCTGCAGAAATGGTAGCCTCCAAAAAAGCTCTCTCAGCTGGAAAATCCCCAGGGATTTGGGAAAGAGGTCTTCCCTCTGAAGGTAGAGTTCTACTGAACCTGAAAGTCAAGTAATTGACTGGCAATATGAGTAGGCAAAGGAAGAAAAGCAAACCAAGCAATGCAACTTTAGAGTCCTTTTCAGGGGACAAAAAGGATCAAAGCATGGAACAGAATGGAGATAACACAGTGAGAAGTGCAGCACCAAAAGCTTCCAAGAAAAATGTAGACTAGTCACAAGTCATAGAGCAGCTTAAGAAGGATTTTGAAAACCAAATAAGAGAAGTGGAGGAAAAAATGAGAAGAGAAATGAGAATGATGCATGAAAATAATGAGAAGAGAGTCAACAAACTCACTGAAGAAAATAATACCTTAAAAACAGATTAACTCAAATGACAAAAGAGGCCCAAAAAGCCAATGAGGAGAAGAATGCCTTAAACAATCAAATTTGCCAGATGAAAAAAGAATCTCAAAATCCTTCTGAAGAGAATAGTTCCTTCAGAATTAGAGTGGAGCAAATGGAAGCAAATGACTTTATGAGAAATCAAGATACTCTTAAACAGATCCAAACAAATAAAAAAATAGAAGGTAATGTGAAATATCTCCTTGAAAAAACTACTGACCTGGAAAATAGATCGAGGAGAGACAATTTTAAAACTTATTGGACTACCCAAAAGCCATGATCAAAAAAAGAACCTAGAAAGCATCCTTCAAGAAATTCTCAAGGAAAATTGCCCTGATATTTTAGAACCAGAGGGCAAAATAGAACTTGAAATAATTCACTGATCACGTCTTGGAAAAGTTCCCCAAAAGAAAACTCCTAGGAACGTTATAGACAGGTTCTGGAATTCCCAGATCACGGAACAAATATTACAAGCTGCCAAGAAGGAACGATTTGAATGCTGTGGAAACACAATCAGGATAACCCAGGGTTTAGCAGCTTTGACACTGAGGGATTGAAGGGCCTGGAATATGATATTCCAGAGATCAAGGGAGCTAGGATTAAAACCAAGAATCATCTACCCAGAAAAAATTGAGTATAATACTCCAGGGGAAAATGTGGTCATTCAGTGAGGTGGAGGACTTTCAAACATTCTTGCTGAAAAAAAACCAGAACTGAAAAGAAAATATGACACTCAAATACAAGAAGCATGAAAAGGTAAACATGGATAAGAAATCATAAGGAACTTATCAAATTTGAACTATTTACATGCCAACATGGAAAAACAATAATTGTAACATATGAAACTTTTCTCAGTATGAGGATAGGTGAAGGGAGTACAAATGTATGTATGTATATATACACACACATGCACATACACTTATGTCTACATAGGAGGATTTATATATGCATACGAACACATATCTTAGTATGTGTACACAAAAGTTTAAAAAAGAAAAGAAAAAAAAAACTACTGACCTGGAAAATAGATCCAGAAGAGATAATGTAAAAATTATTGGACTACCTAAAAGCCAAAATAAAAAAAGAGCCTAAACATCATCCTTCAAGAAATTATCTAGGAAAATTGTCCTTAGAACTGGAGGGCAAAATAGAAATTGAAAGAATTCACTGATCACCTGTCAAAAAAGATACCCAAAACAATATTCCTAGGAATACTATGCCCAAATTCCGGAGTTCCCAGGTCAAGTAGAAAATATTACGAGCACACAAGAAGAAAAATTTGGGTATTGTGGAAACAGAATCAGGATGACACAATATCTAGCATTAAGGGATTGAAGGACTTGAAATATGATATTCTGGAGATTGAAAAAGCTAGGATTAAGACCAAGAATCACCTACCCAGCAAAACTGAGTATATTGTTTCAGGGGAATATATTCAATGAGGTGAAGAACTTTCAGGTATTTTTGATGAAAAAACCAGAGATGAACAGAAAATTTGATTTTCAAATAAAAGAAGAGAAACACGACAAAATAAAGAGAAAAAAATAAGGAACTAATTAAAGTTGAACTATTTATATTCGTAAATGGAAAAACAATACTTGTAGCTCTTGAGACTTGTCTCGGTATAAGAATAGTTGAAGGAAATATATATGTATACATACATATGTGTATGTACAGGAAGGTGTAAGTTTGTGTGTGTCTGTATGTGTGTACATATATATACATATATATATATGCACACACACACACACATAGAGGACACAGGATGAGGTGAATATAAAGGGGGTGATATGTAAAAAATAAAATTAAGAGGTGAGAAAGGAATATATTGGGAGAAGGAGAAAGGGAGAGATAGAATAGGATAAATTGTCTTATATAAAAGAGGCAAGAAAAAACTGTTACAATGGAGAGAAAGAGCAGGAAGTTTAAAAGGAATGGATCAATCTTACTCTCATTGAATTTGTCTTAAGGAGGGAATAACATACACAATCAAGAAAATAGGGGGGAAGGGGATAAAATGGAGTATGACAGAAAGGAGGACAGACTGGGGGAGAGGAGAGTTAGAACCACAAATTTTGGAAAACGGAAAGTGTCAAAGTAAAAAAAAAGATTAATTAGGGGGTGGGATAGGATAGAGGGAAATATAGTTAGTCTTTCACAATATAACTACTATGGAAAAGTTTTGCATAACTACACATGTACAACTTATATTTTATTACTTATCTTCCCATTGAGGGTGGGTGAGGAGGGAGGAAAAGAAAGAATATGGAAATCAAAGTTTTAAAAACAAATGTTAAAAATTGTTTTTTGCATGCAACTGGGAAATAAGATATACAGGCCCTGGGGTATAGAAATCTATCTTGCCCTACTAGAAAGTTGGGATGGGGTGGGGAAAGATATAAAAGAGAATAGATTGGGGGAAGGGGTATTTAGTAGGCTTGCTATCTTGGGGTGGGAAGATAGGGGAATGATGGGGAGAAAATTTGAGTTTTTTTTGTGGTTAACTGTTGTTTATTTTTAGTTTACATCATTCATTTCCACCAGATTTTGAGTTACAAATTTTCTCCCTGTCTTTCCCCTACCCCCACCCCAAAACAGTGATTCCACTGTATA
>CM053593.1:221308611-221349575 GCA_028646575.1 Pseudocheirus occidentalis
CCTCCTTGCCCTGGGAGCAGTTTGGCCGGACCCGCTCTTCTCCTCCCCAGTTAGCAAAATCCACTGACCTTTCTCTTAGCCTTTTTGTCTTCTGGCCTGATAAATGTGGTAACTCTGCCTCCAGTGCAGCAGATCTGCTCTCCTGTCTTTCCTAATCCTTCTTAATCTTCACGCCTTTCCTCTGAGACTACTCCTCATTCTTCTTGTACAGTATGTGTCCTGTATGTATATAGTTGTTTACATATTGTCTCCATAATTAGATTGTGAACTCCTTGAGAACAGAGACTGATTTTTTTTTGCCTTTCTTTGTGTCACCGTCACTTAAAACAGTAATCAGGATACAGTAAGGACTTGATAAATAGTAGTTAGTTGACTGAGCATAGGAAGACTAATGCCTTCATCTAGTCATTAATTAATAAGTTAGTTGGAATTAGTTCCCAAATGATTGCATCATAGATCTAGAGATATGAGAACTCAACAACCAGCTAGTCCAACCCTTTATTTTACAGAGATGGGAACAGAGGCCCCAAAATATAAGTATTTGCCCAGCATCATACAGAGAATAAGCATTAGAGGAGGAATTTGAACACAAACCCTCTAACTTCAGAGCTAGTATTCTTTCTACTGTGCTATGCTGATTGCTAATCAACTGAGAGCATGGTAAATGTAGAAAAGGATAATATTTAGAAGGGAGAGAAAGGAGCTGAAAGAGAAAGTGGGAAGTCACAAAAGGAAACTTATCACTCCATAATTTCACTCAGGATTAGCACTGAACACTTAATATTGAAAGTGGACAGAATTTAGTGCATTCCCTATTGGAGGTCTTCAAGCAGAAGATAAATGACTACTGGTCAGTCAGTCAGTAAATAAACATTTATTAAATCCCTAATATGTGCCAGGCATTGTGCTGAGCACTGGGATTTTACAGATTGGACTACTGTTCAGTCTAGGTTGGACTAAATTTCCATTAAGATTCCTTCCAGATCTAAGATTCTGTAAAAAGAAGAAATCAAAGAGAATATAATTTCACTGACTCATTTGGTACCTTTCTTTGAAAATGAAAGTAAACTATAACTGATGACAGTTGCAACCGTATTTGCAAGAGTATCAGCAATATTACGTATAACAGGGCATGTACAAAACTGTCCTTCCTGATTCTATTCAACCATTTGTATGTGATTCAGTATTTAGTGTGCCTGATGTTTGAGATTCTTAAACAATCCCTTTATTAACCACTGAGTGCAAAAAATTGATGACTATGTGTACCATTACAAATGAGGAGAGTTTAATCCCTAGCACTTTCTTCAATAAACTAGGAGGCATCACAGAACCTCTGGGACTCCTATGGGCTTTGTGGAGAAAGAATGTCCTGACGCTGTCATTAATCTGGGTACCATGCAGCCATGAGCACAAGACAGCTAAAGGATATGTCTTGCCCAGATAAATTTGGTCCTGGATTTTAGGTTACCTCTTTTGTGTTTGTTCCTTACTGATCATAGGTGAAAGGTTTTGAGGCCACTTTGTGCATTCAAAAATTTCAAAAATCCTGGGTCCCTTAATCAGAATTGAGTGTCAGCAGGACCAGGAGTCTTTGACCACTACTAGGCTTCTTGGAGAACATAACCATCAGCAAGAGGGTGAACCTAATCCCCAGGGTGGCCAAGATCAAATATGGAATGGTTATTTAGTAGCCCCTCAACTTCCTTTATGTTCTGAAGATATTGAAGCATCTACCTCCTGGGAGAGAGTATAACAGTAATTAGAAATTAAGTTACTGAATTCTCTTTTGTCTTTCTGATAAGACACATTTATGAGTGTTGCTTTGTATGTTCCATCAAATTGCAAATTTATATTGTACATTGATTTTTTAAAAACTCTCCAGTTTGACAGAGCCTATCAGATACCAAAACCTAATGTATAAGTAAATCTTTGTTGACAGTTCTTAGGAAGCAATTGTAAGGGTGAAAGAGTGTGAGAAAAAGTCTGACTTTTCTCTACAGCCCTTTTCAATACTTCTTCGCGAACTGAAATGGCTCTTGAATAAATGTGTGGGTACAGAATAGAAAAGTAATTAATTGAGAAGGGAGAGGTACAAGAACTCTACAATTCTCACACCATGGTTTTCATTATTAGACAATTAAATAACTTTATGGAAAGCATTTGTATACAGGTCATAGACTATCTTATTTGTCAGAGGTGCAGAGGCTACCTCTGCCCCACCTGCCAATGAAAGTAGACCCATTCATAATATTTCTAATATCTGATCTGTCACAGACTGGATGTGTGACTTTGGTTAATTCACTTAAACTCTTTGGGATTCAATTTGCTTCACCATTAAAATGAGGAGTTTAGATTTGTCAATTTCATAAATCCTCCCCTACCAACTCTTTTTTTTAGGCCCTTTTATTTTAGGTACCAGTGTAACCTATGGAACTACAACTTTCCATAGGAGCTTTTTTTAAACCTGACCTTCCATTCCTAGACTCAGTGTTTGATAAGAAAAACTGCCTGTAAAAAGATAGGCCTAATTCAGATTACTTAGTTAAAGTTCAATGTGGGGAGGGATGAAATAAATTAATTCAACAGCTAACACAAAGAGGTTTATATAGTGAGAGCATAGAAAGCATATTCAGCAAGGATATTCTTATGCAGATGTGTCCAATAAAGGACCTAAAGACCATGTGTGGCTTGCTATACTCTTACCAAATGAAAATTTGTGTAGAAAGCATTTAACAAAATAAATAAATTTATAATAAAACATAAATGATGTTAACATTTAGTTTTCAAACTCAATACTCTGCCTATAGTGGTCCTTAAGGAAGGTTTAGTGGCTATCATTCCTCCTAGAGCTTGTCTGGTAGTGTAGGTAATTGTGAGATCTTTCATTTCCTTATGGAAACTTGTCATAAGTAAGGTGGGGTGTGGCCACTGGTATGATCTTGGAGCTTCAGAAAAGTTTGAAAGCTCCAACTTCACATAAGCTGGCTTTTTTATGTCCTTAGATGATTGGGAAAACATGTCAAAGGCTATCAGGAAACTTCGTGGAGGAAGGAGTAGCTAAGTCCCCAGAAGAGTTTTGTTGACCTTTAGGTTAAGAACTAATCTAACTGCTATTCTGGGGGAGGGATGGGATGGGAAGGAAAGCCATATAAATATTGGTCTTGTCATAATATTTTTTTCTCCAAAATTCAGATAATGATAATGGAACCGCTCTATTTATTTTTTCTCTTTTACAGATTTTATTTTTTAAATTAACTTTTGTATTTATTTTTATTTTACATCATTCATTTCCACAAGATTTTGAGTTAGAAATTTTCTCCCTGTCCTTCTGTAATGTTGATGAAATCAGAAGATCTTCCATGCCCCTTTCTATTGGCACCTAGTAAAGGCACTCTTTGGGAGTAGTTAACCCCTTAACAGGAAGGGGCAAACAGGGAGGAGCTATACTGTATATAAGGAAGAGAACCAGTAGGACATTCAGATTTTCTCTCAGTCACCACCTGGAGACTGCACCTTTTGCTGAGATCCTCCTTCTGCAGCTTTTACCAAGAACTTATAAGGACCAGGCTGAGGAACTATTGTGAGTCTGAGACTGATCCCTGCTTGAGGGAGCCTGTTCTATTTGGGAAGGCTTGGGAATGTGGGTGTTCACTGCATTAACTATGTGTATCAACTTTGTGATCACTATAATGATTTTGGTTTTCTGATTCTGGGACTTGTCCATCTGGTTCTTGGACTCAGTGTTCTGGTTTCTGAATAAAGACCTTGTTTCTGCCCTCCATATGGAGAGGTTGCTACAATCTGTTGTGATTCACAACTATACCAGCATATTCATAACCACCATGGGTGTTGTAAACATTGCATTATTGATACACCTTCCCTGACTCAACACCCCAAAACAGCAATCCCACTGAATACCCTCTCCCCCAATCTTCTCTCTCCTGTAATCCTCCCCCATCCCCACTCTGATTTTTTGGTAGGGAAAGATGGATCTCCATACCCCAGTGCCTGTATATATTATTTCCCAGTTCCATGTAAATAGTAATATTAAAAAAAAATTTGATTTTAAAACCTTAAATTCTAAATTCTTTCCCTTCCTCCCTTGTCTCCCACATTTACTGGGAAAGTAAGCAATTCAATATAGGTTGTACATGTATAGCTATGCAAAACATTTACACAGTGCATATATTGTGAAAAACTGACTATATTTCCTCTGTGCTATCCCCCCATTTGTTCTGTTCTCTACTTTGTCCCTGTCCCTTTACAGAAGTGTGTGCTTCTAACTACACTCCCCCCAACCTGTCCTCTTCTCCATCATCTCCCCTCTCATCTTCTTCCCCCCTACTGTCCTGTAGGACAAGATACCTAATTCAGAGTGTATGCTATTTCCTCCCTAAGTCAAATTCAATGAGAGTAAGATTGACTCATTCCCTTTTGCCATCCAGTTCTTCCCCTTCATTATAACAGTTATCCCTTGCCTCTTCTATATAAGATAATTTACCTCATTCTGTCTCTCCTCATCTCTGCTCATTATATTCCTCTCTCACCTCTCAAATTCACCTTTTAAATATCGTCTCTTTGATTTCAATTGATCCTGTGTCCACTATCTATGTATACCTGTACACATATGTATACTCACTCACATATGTGTTCATGCACACATATACCCTTCTACATAGACATATATGCATGCACACACATATATACATATATATGTATATATTCCCTTCAACTATCCTCATACTGAGAAAAGTTTCAAAAGTTAAAATAATCATTTTTCCATGTAGATATGAAAATTTTTCAACTTTGATAAGTTCCTTATGATTTCTTTTCCCTATCTACCTTCTCATGCTTCTCTTACTTCTTGTGTTTGAATGCCCAAATTTTATATTCAGTTCTGTTTTTTTCCTCATGAATGCTTGAAAGTCCTCCATCTCATTGAATGACCATATTTTTCCCTGAAATATGATACTCAGTTTTGCTGGGGTTTTTGGTGATTCTTGGTTTTAATCCTAGCTCCTTTGATCTCTGGAATATTATATGCCAAACCCTTTGATCCCTTAATGTAGGAGCTGCTACATCCTGTGTTATCCTGATTGTATTTCCACAATATTAAAATTGCTTCTTCATGGCAAATTGTAATATTTTTTTCCTTTATCTGGGAACTCTAGAACCTGGCTAAAACATTCCTAGGGGTTTTCTTTTGGGGATCTTTTTCAAGAGGTGATCAATGAATTCTTTCAAGTTCTATTTTGCCCTCTGGTTCTAAGATATCAGGGCAATTTTCCTTGAGGATTTCTTGAAAGATGATTTCTAGGTTATTTTTTTGATCATGGCTTTCACATAGTCAAATAAATTTTAAATTGTCTCTCCTGGATCTCTTTTTCAGGTCAGTGGTTTTTCCAATAGGTTATTTCACATTGCCTTCTATTTTTTTTTCATTTGTTTGGATATGTTTAATAGTATCTTGATTTCTCACAAACTGTTAGGTTCCATTTGCTCCAATCTATTTCTGAAGGAATTATTCTCTTCATCAAGTTTTTGAAATTCTTTTTCTATTTGGTCAGTTCAAAATTTTAAGGCATTCTTCTCCTCTTTGGCTTTTTGGGCCTCTTTTGCCATTTAAATTGGTCTGTTTTTTAAGATGTTATTTTCTTCAGTCAGGTTGTTGACTCTCTTTTCATGATTTTCTTGCATCATTCTCATTTCTCTTCCCAATTTTTCCTCCACTTCTCTTGATTTTCAAAATCCTTCTTGAACTCCTCCATGGCATGTTATCAATTTATATTTTTCTTGGAAGCTTTTGGCTCAGGAGTTCTGACTGTGTTGTCTTCCTCCCATTCCATGCTTAGATGCTTTTTGTCCCCCCAAAAGGAATCTACAGTTGGATGGCTGTGCTTGTTTTCCTTCCTTTGCTTGCTCGTGTTGCCAGTCATTTAATAGACTTTTGAACGCACTTTGCTTCCAGAGGGGAGAGCTTTGTCCCAAATCACTGGGATTTTTGCAAGTGCTGGAACTATTAGGAGGGCACCATCTCTACAGCCCCCACCTACTATGGCTGACTTGTCCCACACCTCAGGACCACCACCCAAGACCATGATCCTGATCCAGGTAGGTTAAGGTGTGAGCATAGAGCCACTCTCTATAACTGTCCAAACACTTCTTTGGCTATAGCTCACATTTTAAAGAAATCAAAGGTCTCACTGAAGCATATCTTTTTATCTCATGACTAATAATATCTTTCACTTATATAATACTTTTAAACAGTAGAAAATACTTTATATATGATGGAAAAATAAATAAAAATATGAATGCTGAGTAATTATAGTAACCAACCTGAGTGGTAGGAAAACATTGATAAATATGCCTTGGTATACATTGTGACAAACATCTATAATTCCAGCTACGGAGGAAGCATAAAGCTGGTGGATCTCAATCTTAGGAGTTCTGAGTTGCATGTTGGTGAATCCAAATGGGTGCACAAATTAAGTTTGGTATTAATAGGGCATATTCAAAGGGCATAAGGGATGGGATGCCAAGGGAGGAGAGGGAGTACCAGTTTGCCCAAGGATGAGAGAACTGGCCTAGGATGGAAATAGAGAAGGAAGAATGTCATAGCTTCAGACTAGGACTGGGGCTATGAATAGCTTCTGAATTTCCCACCTGGGTGAGATGCGAATCAGTATTCTTGCAATCTTGCAGGGAAAGGAAGGTTAGGGCAGGGGAGGGGAAGTAAAAGAAGAAAATAGAAAATATCTCTTGTCTTTGAAGAGGTGGGGGCTAGGAATATTTAATAATAGCATCAGACACCATTAATGTGTAGGTCGGTCCTGAAAAACTGCTTTTTTTCATTACTTTGACTCACTGAGCAGATGAATGGTATGGGAAATATTTTGAAACTGAATGATATAGGAACAAAAAAGATCAATAAATTAAGGCTAGAGTAAAAAAAAGAAACAGAAAGAAAAGTTTTAAAACAGTAATTTCTATCCTTTTGGGGATTATGGACCTCTTTCACAATTTGGTAAAACTTTCAGGCCCATTCTCTGAATGATTTTAAATACTCAAAATACAATACATACTATTACAAAGGAAATCAATCATATTGAAATTTACTTATTGAATGTATTTTTTAGACAGGTTCATAGGTCCCAGGTTAAGAACCCCTGCTTCCAAAAAAGAGAGAAAAAGCATGTCATCTTATTTGAACTTCAGAAGAATCCTATGAGACTATGACATAGGTACCATAATTATTATTTTATAGGTATAACACCTAGGCTCAGAGAGGTGAGAATTCTTGCCCATGGTCATTTAGTTAGAGAAGTACAGGTCTTGGAGTAGAGTCCAGGTCTTTTGATTAATTTTTCCATGTTACTTTTTCCTTATCTTGAGTTGTAAGTCTTATTACCTAAGCATTTGAAGATTCTCTTTACAAAGATAATAAAAATAAGAATTTATATGGTACTTCAAGGTTTGTAAAGTATATTACTAACATTATTATATTTTATTTTTAAACAACGCTGTCATTTAGGGGTTATTATTAACCCCAGTGTAGATTTGAGGAAACCAGGCAGAGGTTAAGTGATTTTCCTAGAGCCACACTTTTGTGGGATTCACATCAATTCTGACACCAACTCCAGGGCTCTATCTATAATGCCACTAGCTGCCTCTAGACAAGATCCCTGTTGAACATAACACACTCCCTCCCCATTCTCTTTTCCCCTCTCCCCTCCAATTAATGTGATTCTGATGTTTAACACAATTTCAGGCAATAAAAATTTCCTTTTATTTTCAGTGGATCCCTATCAATAGTACCAATATCTGTGCAACCTCACCTGTATTACTGCACATTATAGAAATGGAAAGTTGACTCTCTAATCAATCATCCAGGTCTCTGGCCTTCTATCCATAGATCAGATTGAAATGTGAAACAACAGTGGATCAAAGCAGTTGCCTGTTCTTTGCTTCTCCCTTGAAGTTGATTCAGTAATAATTCTTTGATGAGTTCAACCATTGAATAAGCTGCTAGACACCTTGTTCAACCTTACCTGAGGCTTAACATGGGGGTTGAGGCTAAGGCTCCACCGATATGATTATAGTCCCAGGGCTGTGACTTAATTTCATTTTTTTTCTTAAACAGGGAAAAAACAATTTTGACCAGTCTCTAGAAGACATTCCTATCCTCTCTTTATAACTGTCCAAACACTTCTTTGGCTATAGCTCACATTTTAAGAAATCAAAGGTCTCACTGAAGCATGTCTATATATCTCATGACTAATAATATCTTTCACTTATATAATTCTTTTAAATAGTAGAAAATACTTTGTATATGATGGAAAAATAAATAAAAATATGAATGCTGAGTAATTATAGTAACCAACCTGAGTGGTAGAAAAATATTGATAAATATGCCTTTTTATATGTTGTGAAAAACATCCATAATTCCAGCTACTGAGGAAGCATAAAGCTGGTGAATCCTCTCTTGTTCTTCTTTCTCTTATTACCTTGTTTTCCCAGTTCCTACCCTTTCTTAGTTTTACTCCTCTTTGAAAACCTCTTTACCAAGTTACTAACCTTGAATTATTTTCTCCCTTTGGTTTCTCAGATCCTTGAGTCCCCAGGTTCTGTAAAGTGACACAATTAGGAACATTGAATTTAATATCAGATAATCATTGATTTAGAGCTAGAAAGAATCTTTGACACAATCAAATATAACCTGCTCATTTTATAATGAGGGAACTAGGGTCCAGAAAAGTTAAGTGACTTGATCATTTTCGATTAGTAAAAACTTACAATGGGATTTGAATCCAGGTGTTCTTTCCTCCTGCTTTTGGATATTGGTTCTATTGCTGAGATTTCACTGAGAATAGGAGAGGAAACATCCTGTAATTGAATTGGATGACACAGCTAGGTTTATGGGAGGGATTAAGAAGAGGGAAGAGGATAGGGTAAGGAGAACTGTGCTATATTTGATATAGATCATTATTGGAAGCAGCTGGAGTCTTTCCTGTATTGTTAGGGGTTGTTTAGAGCCAAAGTCTAGTGTACTGTCTCATATACCATACTGTCTCTTAGTCAGAAAATCTGAATTTAAATCCTGCCTCTGACACATATTAGTTCTATGCCCCTGGGTGAGACTCCTGAGATTTTGCTCCTTATTTGCAAAATGGGGATAATTATACTTGCACTACCTCTCTTGCAGGTTTTTTTTTAATGAGAAAAGAGTTTCAGAAACCTTAAAGAGCTACTAAAATACTGAATGATATTCTGCAAGGACTTATAGATAGAACATTAGAAAGTAGAAATTAGAAGACCTAGATGTGAATCCTCTCTCAGGTACTTGGTAACTGTAAGATTTTGGGCAAGAGTCTTATATTTTTTCAGCCTCATCTTCCAGCTTTGTAGAAGTTATTGAACTCTGTATTTCAACCTACAAAATGAGGTGGTTGAACTTGATAGTCTTTATGCTTTCATCCAACTCTACATCTATGACTCTATGTGGAAAATAGGTATAAGAAGATAATTTGTCACATAAAGTCACTATGAGGATTAAATTTCTAGATAAATGTAATTTATTATTAGTTTCATTGCTTATTATTACCACTTTCACCTATACTGCCTATCCCAGAGTTATGAAGAAAAATAGGGGTGAGGTTGGAGATAGTTAAAGTCAAGTATATAAAACTCAATTTATCATTACTATCCTTGTATGCTTGGCTAATTCTTCCTTCTGGTCAGGTCTATCCAAATACTATGCCTTCATTAAGGCCCAGTTTAAGTCCCAACAACTCCAGGAAATCTTCTTAGACCTATACAAGCTCCCTATGATCTCAACCTTTGTTGAGTTCCTATTACATTTTAGTCAGTCTCGTATAGATCAATGTCTAACTGTTCCTTCATTATTGTGGGCTAACTTTCACTCCCTAACCATGAGCCTTCCATTTTCTGCTACACACATTCCCTGAAGAAAAACCACAGGAGACCAGGCTTTCTATTTGCCCAAAGACTACTTCTTTCTATACTTGGAGACTTCCATATCTTGCCACATACTCTTTGATCTAATGACACTGACTTCCTTGTTGTCCCATAAACAATACACTCCATGTTTTGGCTCGAAGCTTTTTCCATGGATGTGTTCCATACCTGAAAAGCTCATGTTTCTCACCTGTTCCTACTGGCTTCCCTGTCAAAATCCCAATGAAAATCCCACTTTATCTAGGAGACTTTCACCAACACCTCTTAATTCCGGTGTCTCTCATTTTTTGATTATATTCTGTTTCTCTTGTATATATTTTATATAAATTTGCTTACTGTCTCCCCCATTTCATAGAGGAGAGCTCCTTTCAGTCAAGGATTGCTTTTTTTTTTAATCCCCAGCATGTAGTATAGTGTCTGGTATAGTATATAGTACATAGTATAATTACTTAATAAATGTTAAATGAGTATTGACTAAATGTACTGTAAACTCCCTTTCAGAATGATTCTATTTGTTAGTCACCATTTGTATTTCTGGCAATATTAATACAGCACTGAGGACATAATGAATGTGAAGGATATATTTGGTTTTTTGTCTCCAAAAGGTATAGGAATTTCCTCTACCAATGCAAATCATAGCAACTGACAACCAGTCAATCAAGTCAGGTCAACAAAGGTTATTAAATACCTCCTTTGTGTCAGGCACTGTGGTATCTCCTGTATATAAAGAAAGAATAAAAAAATTTTTTTTCAAGGAGTTCACAGGGTAATGCAAACAACTATGTATAAATAATATCTATACAGAGTAAATTGCAAGTAATCTCAGAGAATAAGTATTAACATTAAAAGGAAATAGAAAAATCTTCCTCTCTGGGGGGAGGGTGGTGAGGAAAGAAGAAGGGAGAGAATCCAGAACTATAAGTTTTAAAAAGAAATAATAAAAATTGCTTTTATGTGCAACTATGAAATAACATATGGGCAGTGGGGTATAGAAATCTCTTTTGCCCTACAAGAAAGTAAGGGGGAAGGGGGTAAGAAATAGGGGTAGGGAAGAAAAGGGAGGGCAGACTGGGGGAAGGGGTAATCAGTATGCATGCCATCTTGGGGTGGGGGATAAGGGAGAGAGGAGGAGAAAATTTGGAACTCAAAATCTTATGGAAATGAATGTTGAAAACTAAAAATAAATAAATTGTTGGGGCAAATAATAAAAAAAATCTTACTTTAAAAAGGGGAAATTTTTATACTGACTTAAAGAGAACCAGGAAAATGAGATGAGGAAGGAAGAATTTTTACATATGAAGACAGCTACTAAAAATGCCCAGAGTAAAGAGATGGTGTGTTGCATGCAAGGAACAGCAAGGGGGATTGTATGACTGTATTATACAGTATGAAGCAGTGAGCAAGGTCTAAGAAGCCTGGAAAGATAGGAAGGAAAGAAACAAGAATTTATTTATTATATGCCTACCATGTGGCAGCCTCTGTGCTAAGCACTTTACAAATATTACCTCATTTGTTCCTTATAACAACTCTAAGAGGTAGGTATCATTATTATAATTTTCAGCTAAAGCTTTTCGAAACAGGTAAATAGAAGTTAAGTGACTTGCTCAGGGTTACACAATTAAAAAGAAGCTGATAAAAAAAATTAGGACTTCCCAACAGTATATCTAGTACCTTATCTGTCATGCCACCTAGCTGCCTCAGCTAGGTGCAGGGAAGGCTCTTTGCTATTAAGAAAAACCTTAAGAGACAAAGGGATAATTTTGGATTTGATCCTGGTAGTAGGGGAACACTGGAGTTTATTTCATGGAGGTTGATAATCATGGAAAGTGTTAGGAGAGAGAAAGTGGTAGGTATATGTAGAAGATGTCCTGAAGGTAGAATCAACAGGATTTAGAAATTGATTGGATATGAGAGGTGAGAGAGTGTTAGGAATTCAAATGTAATATATACATCCCAGGGAGTTGTCTAAAACACAGAACTAAGAGATTTGCTCCTGATGTTATGACTAACAACAGTGTGTGTGTGTGTGTGTGTGTGTGTGTGTGTGTGTGAGATTGTTGTTCTTGTTGGGGGAAAGGGGTTGTAGTACAGTAGAAAAGCCTTGACTCTGGATTTGGACTTAGGTGCAAATTCCACCTCTGACACTTGCTACCTATTGTAAACTTTGGGAAAGCATAAGATTTCTGGCCCTCCAGTACATCTTTTCTACAATGAAGGCACTGGACGCTATGGCCTATGATGTCCCTTTCAGTTTTGTGGTATCTGAGCTTAGGTCTTCTGGATTCCAAGTCTAATACTTTATGTATTACACTTCAAGAACACATTTTAGTTTTATGATTGCATTGATAAAGTGAATTTCTGGTAAAGAAATCACTTTTACCAATAAAGATCACTAACTTTGCTGAAATTTATAGTCTTAGCTAATTTCTTAGGACAACAGAAAACTCTTAATAAGAGAATTGCTCAGGATCACATAGTCAGTAAATGTCACAGACAGGACTTGAACCCATAATCTTCCTGATTCTAAATTAAATAAAGAAATAGTCAGTTTGTGTTGTATACAAGTCTTAGAGAGTTGAGGCACATACAAATTAAATGACTTGCCCAGGGTCATACTGCAAGCTACTATGCAACAGAGGGAGTCTGTAGTCCCATGGAAAAAGCTCTAACTCTGGAATCAGAGGACTTTGGTTCAAATATATCCACTACACCAGATTGCCTCTCTTAGGAGTAGCTAAACAAATATTTGTAATGGTTAATTCTCTAACTCTCTTCTTCAAAGATGAGAAGCTGGAAAGAGGAATGTGTCCAAGAAAAGAGAAAACCTTTCTCATTTCCCTTTCCACAACCCACACCAAGTCTTTGTCTAGCCCATATTTTTCTGGTTTATTGAAAAGCATGTCACTTACAGCAGCCTCAAAAGTCTACCTAAATATCATTATTAAGACACCTTCTCTGGCTTGTCCTGTTAGCCAGTACTCAAACAGCTAAATTCAAGTTCTGACACCTTGTCAAAAATGAAAGTGTTAGACATAACTGTAAAGCCAATATAAATTAGAGTGGCAAGGCCCAGTGACAGGTCAATAACTCAGAGATGACAATACATGAATCACTGCTTGGGAGGTGAATGGTTGGAACACCAGAGGCACAAACTGGTCTTCCTCCCAGACTAGGATTTCAAAGGCTGGTTGAACACAAGTAAGTTCATTAAGCAACTTGCTGCAGTCTTGGGGGTGTTGTGCTTCAAGGTACTATTTGAAGGGTGTGACCTGGAAAATGGAGGATAATTGTTCAGTAGGTTTTATGAAATAGAAGTTTGATGAATGGACATCATATTCTCTCTCACCTTCCCCCACTCACATTAAATATGAAGAGAGATAACCCAGAAAATCATGTCTAAGATTGATGAGGCTCTCATTTGGACTATTGGTTTTTATTACCCCAACAACACCTAGCCTACTTTAGAACCATAATCTTATTAGTATGCATCATAAAATGCTAATGTAATAAGGCAATTTAGGACTTGATCTCAATACCATTATGGAATGGAAGGTCCTGGTGCATTTAAGGGCAGAAGACAGGTGCTCTGATTGCTTTCAAGCACCTGTCTCTAATATTCTTTTTGCAGATGTACATTAAATGAGATTTCCCCAGAGTATCAGAATGAATACCTACAATACATATGGTTAATCATTTTTATTCAAGGAGGAGGTTTCTGGTATTATTTACATACAAAAGTAGAACTGAAAAGACTCTTTTGTTCCGTGTCAATTTGTTATAGTGCAAATTGGGTTAATGGTCTAGTACTCAAATGAAGCCTGATACATCCTAAGAAATCAGGATAGAGTGAAAGAACTCAAGTCCATACTATGTAACCATTCACTGACAGAGCTGGGACTGTATATCCTGGAAAAAGAAGCCATAGGGATTTATATTCTCTTTCTTCTGAATATTTGATAGGCTGCCAAGTGAAAGATGGATTAAACTTTGTCTCCTTGAACCTGAAGGACAGATATAAGAGCAGTGATAAACACTGAAAAACATTGTATATAAGCTTCTGATTTAGAAGAAAAAAACTAAAACAATTAGTAACATCAAAAAGTGGAATGACTCCCCTAGAAACCTAGAGTATTCACATTTACCAGAGAACCATAAAATGAGGTTAGATAAGCCCTTAGTGAGGATTCAATAGAGGGATTCTTATTCTAATAGGGAACGAACCACATTAGATGACTTCTGAAATCCCAGCAATTGCATGATTCTGTAGGCCTTAGAGATAGTTAAGTGACATAGTGGATAGAATACTGGGCCTGGAGTTGAGATGATCTGAATTCAACTTTAGTCTAAATCTCCTAATAACTGTGTGACTCTGGGCAAGTCACTTAACCTCATCTTCCCTTTGTTTCCTCAACTGTAAAATTGGTATAATAATAGGGCACTCTTCTCTTAGGGTTGTTGTAAAGATCAAAAGACATAATACTTGTAAAGCACTTAGCACAGTGCCTGGTACACATAACAGGAGCTTAATAAAGTATTCTTTCCTTTCTTGCTTTCTGTTGCTCATAGGATGCCTGTAATAAAGTCAGAAGGAATCTTAGAGACCACTTATTTCAATCCCTCTATTTTACAAATGAAGAAGTTCAGACTCAAAAGGTTGGTCTATGGTCATACTTCTAGTAAGGCTCAGAGGCAGCATTTAAACCCAGATATCCTTGAACTCAAGTCCAGTTCTCTAACTATGGAATTCTCTACAGCATTCTACTATTGTGCATATCATCCAATATGATATGTCTCTCTATCACCCCCATTTGTGTTTGACCCACTTCTACAATGTACAGGACATTCTGAAGTTCATTCTCTGTCTCTCCCTCTGTGTGTCTCTCTCTCTCTGTGTCTCTCTGTGTCTCTGTCTCTGTCTGTCTCTGTCTGTCTGTCTCTCTCTCTGTGTCTCTGTCTGTCTGTCTGTCTGTCTGTCTCTCTTCCTTTCCCAGGTATGAAACTAAGGAATATTTCCCCTACCCCTTGTTGCTAACACCAGAAATAAAAAGAAAAAAAGGAGAAAAGTACAACCTTAGCATCCATTTTAAAAAACAACAACAACAAAATAACTTTAGAGGCATTTCTTAAAGCATTTTAGTGGGCTCAAGTACAATTTCAATTGTTCTCCAGGTAAATTGTGATTGACTTTCAAAATGGCTCATCTATAATGAGCCATTTAATTTATATATGTGTGTGTGCACACGCCTTATGTGTATGTATAATATATAATATATATAGCATATTATATATATAATATATATAGCCATATAATATACTCATCTTCATGAGTAAAGCCCAGAGGGTGGGGTAGAACCTAGATAATAGAGTAAAGGAATCATCCAGCTATGCTTTTCCAACATTCATTCCCCTCCAATCAGTTCAAAAACAATGCCTCAAATCAATTTCTGGCAACACAGAACTAATAAAAAGCTAGGTGATACTTTCTTCCAGCATAAGACAACATAGGAAATTGAAAGAAGACATCAGTGACAGAGCAGTGGAGGCTGCCCAGACCCAATGTGTATGCAACACTAAAGGTGGGACTAAGTAGTGACTACTGAAGCAGCAGCAGCTTTAGGAGTTCTCAAGCCAGAGATGGTAAAGGGACTTGGCAACTGGTCAGAAAGAGATTGAAAGGGACTTCTGTGTTAGTCCTGAACAGAAGACAGGATACTGTTCAGCAAATTCATTGCCTATACCCACTTCTAGGTCACAGATTTCAAGGATGGAGAAGGCTCTCAGACCCTGAAAAATAGTATCACAGTTGGTCAGAATGTATCAAGGACTCGTGAGCAATAACACTTGGGATCCTAAGGAGTAGGGGGCTGAGAATCAATATAACTTCTAGTCCCAAGGGAACAGGGACACTGAAGATCAGGACTGATTGTAACTCCAAGGGATAACGGCTCTTTTGGGGTAAGGACCAGAGTGCAGACCAAGAGAGCAGAGAACACACCTCTAGCCAGATCATACTACCTTGGAAGTACCCAAAACTTCCACCTCTAAGAACATCCTCTGGAAATAGCAATACAAGAAGAAAATCCTGAAGCCTAGGAAAGTCCCTTCCTAAAAACTACCACTACTTTCATCATCATCACCACCACCACCACCAGACAGGGAACACAGCTCTACTTTAATATAAAATCTAAAAATTAGTAAATAGGCTTGACAAAATGATCAAGTAAGAGAAAGAACAAGAACATAATCATAAAAATGTACTATGGTGACAGGGAATGTTATATACACACATATAGAAATATATAGATATATAGATATTAGTATATATTATTAATATATTAAACAAGACAGGATTTCAAAACTGATACAAGCAAAACTTCAAAGGAAAAGAAAATGTGAATTGAATACAAACCCATCAAGAATTCTTGGAAGAGTTAAAAATGATTTTCAAAATCAAATAGGAGTGGTAAAACAAAAAAGTGGATAAAGAAATGAGAGGAAAGGAAGAACAATTAATAACTTGGCAAAAGAGGCACAAAAAATGCTAAAGAACTTAATGCTTTGTGGTGGCTAGGTGGTGCAATAAATGGAGCACTGGTCCTGGAGTCAGGAGGACCTGAGTCAAAATCTGGCCTCACTTCTTCACACAACACTTCACACACACACACACACACACACACACACACACACACACACACACACACATGCACAAACTAGCCATATGATGTTGGGCAAGTCACTTAATCCCAAATGCCCTATATTCCCCCTCAAAAAAAAAAGCAAAAGAAAAATAATGTGAAACAGTTCATTGGTAAAATCAACTGACCTATAAAATTAATCAAGATATAATTTAAGAACTTTCATATTACCTGAAAGTAATGATCAAAGAACAAGCCTAGACATCATACTTCAATAAATTATAAAGAAAACTGTCTCAATATTCAAGAAGCAGGAAATAAAATAGAAATTGAAAGAATCTACAGATCATCATCTGAAAAAAAAATCCCCAAATGAAAACTTTCAAGAATATTATAACCAAATGCCAAAGCTTCCTAGGTCAAGGAGGAAATACTAGAAGCAGTCAGAAAGAAACCATTCCAATATCATGAAGCCACAGTCAGGACTGCACAAGATTTAGCAGCTACAATGTTAAAGGAGGGCTTAGACTATGCTATTCTGGAAGACAAAAGAGGTAAGAATACAGCTAAGAATTGCTTATCAAGCAAAACTGAGTGTAATCCTTCCAGGCAAAAATGGAAATTTAATTAAATAAAGGACTAGAATTCCTGATGAAAAGAAGAGTTGAATAGAAAATTTGACTTTCAAATACAAGAGTCAAAACAAAACATAAAAGGTAAACATGAAAGAAAAATCATTAGGAACTCAACAGGGTTAAACTCTTTACATTCTTATATGGGAAGATGATACAGGAAACTTCTAACAATTTTATGAATATTAGGGCAGCTTGAAAGATTCTATAACAACAGATGGTCTGTGGGTGAGTAGATTATTTTGGAATGAAGGGGGAAGACAGAAGAAGAATGGAGGTAATTATTGAACATAAAAGAGACACTAAAGGAAGAGCTTTTACAGTAGAGGTGAAAATGGTCATGGAGAAAATGACTGAGCTTCACTTTCAGCAAAATTGATTATGAGAAGGGGGAATTCTATATGTTTGTGTGTGTGTGCATATATGCACACACACACAAACATATACACACATAGATATGAACATACATATAAACACATTTTGAAGGGACAGGAATAAGAGAACTGAGGGATAAAAAAGGAAGGGAAGATAAAGAAAGGCAGTGGTCAGAAGGAAAGCAGACTTAAAGGAGAGACAGGATTAAAAGAAACAGACAAATAGATAATCATAGAATGGAGGGAAATGAGCAGTTAGTAATCATAAATATGAATGGGAATAGGGTGAATTTACCCACAAAATGGAAGCAGATATTAGAATGAATTGGAATTTAGAATCAAATAACATGTTATTTACCAGAAATACATTTGAAATAGAGAGATATTCATGGAATAAAAAGTAAACATAAGGGGACAGAGCAGTATCTACTATATTTTAATTAAAGGGTTTTTTAAAAAAAACAGAGGTAATGATCATGACCTCAAACAAAGCAAAAATACAAATAGAGCAAATTAAAAAGTATTATCAGAGACACTAAATCTCATTAAAATTTATTATAGACAATGAAATAATATGAATATTTAAAATAATATGCACCAAATGGCATAGAATCCAAATTCTTAAAGGAAGGGCTAAATTAATTGTAGGAGGAAATAGTTGCTAAAACTACACCAGTAGGAAATTTCAACCTTCTAGATAAATGTCACCACAAAATAAATAAGAAAGAAGTGAAGATGAATAGAATCTTTGAAAAGTTAATATGATAGATGTCTATAGGAAATTGAATGGAAATAGAAAAGAATATAATTTTTTCTTCAGCATACATTACACTTTCCCAAAAATTGAACCTGAATTAGGGCATAAAACCTCTTACAATCAAATGCAGAAAAGCAGAAATCTTAAATGTCTTTTCAGACCATAATACAATACAAATTAAATTCAATAAAGGGGCATGAAAGCATTATTAAAATTAATTAGAAACTAAATATTCTAATTCCAAAGAATGAGCAATCAAAGAACACATTACAGAAACAATAAATAATTTCATTAAAGAAATAAGAGATAATATATCAAAATTTGAAGGTTGCAGAGAGAGCAGTATTTAGGGGAAATTTTTATTTCTAATGTGTGTGTGTGTGTGTGTGAGAGAGAGAGAGAGAGAGAGAGAGAGAGGGAGACAGGCAGGTTGGGAGGGAGAAAAAGAGGGAACAGATAAATGAATTGGGCTATCAAATAAAAAAATTGTAAAAGAGCAAATTAAAGATCTCCAATTAAGCACTAAAATGAAATCCTAAAAATAAGAAATAATTAAGAAAACTGAAAGAAAAAAAGCACTAAAATAAAAAATAACATTAGGAACTGGTTTTATGAAAATAAATGAAATATATAATCCATTGAATAGATTAAAATTGAAGAGAAAACCAAATTAATAATATCAGAAATAAAAAGGGCAAATTCACAACCAATAAAGATGAAATCAAAGCAATTATTAGAAAATTTTCACTCCTTTATATTCCAGTAACTCTGACAATTGAAGTGAAATGGATGAATATATTTTTAAAATGTAAATTATCCACATTAATGGAAGAGGGAATAGAATTCTTTAAAAAAAACCTGGAGGGAAAAAAATTGTGTAAGCAATTAATCAACTTCCTAAGAGCAAATTCCCAGGACCAGATGGATTTACAAGTGAATTCTACCAAGCATGCATACTTTGGAAATAGGGAAAGGAGTCTTCCCAAGTTCATCTTAAAATATAAATATGGTTCTGATACCTACAATAAAGACAACTACCAAAGTAGCAAGAACAAAGGGCTTTAAATGAGGCAAAGGGAATTGGAATACAGGACACCACACAACACCAGATTGCAAGAGTTCAGAAAAAGAGCAAAAGGGGCAGAGTTTAAAAATGCTTCAACAGGAAGGAGTGCATGGGTGGGGCAGCAGCAGGGGAGAGTTAAGCTGTTTGAAAAATCATCAAAGACTGGGAAGTGATTGGTTTCTGATCTGAACAATTAGCTCCAGATTCAGGGAGTTTCCAGAGATATCACAAGACCTGCTCCAACCACATGATTAATGAGGTCAAAGTAGACCCTTCTGATTGTTATATTCAGTAAGAACAAAAATATAAAAAAAACTATAGGCCTATTTATCTAGTGAATATTAATGCAAATATTTAAAATAAACACTAGAAAACAAATTAAACCAATATATTACAAAGATTATACACTATGACCAGGTGAGATTTATACCTGAAATGCAGGCCTAGTTCAATGTTTGGAAAATCATCAGTTAATTGACTGTACCAATAGTAAAGCCAATAAAAATCACATTAGTATATCAATAGATACAGAAAAATTGTTTTTGAGAAAATACAGTACTCAAACTTAATTAAAAATGTAAAATAAAAGCAAAAGTAGGCAGACTTCCAGGAGCCAAGATGGTGGAGTAAGCAGTTAAATGCTGTCATTCCCATATTTACCTCTGAAAAAAATCAGAAAATAGCACCCCAGGAATAATCCTGGAGTGGAGCCAGTAGTAAGATGAGGTGGAACAGTTTTTCAATCCAGGAAATTTGGAGGGTCAGAAAAAAGTCTATTTTACCCAGGTAAAAGAGGAGTGCATTACAAGGCAGGATGCATCCTAGCAATCCAGCAGCAAACCTCACCCCACAAACAAGCATGAGATTCTGAGCCCTAGGGTGGTAGAAAAAGTGATCATTAATACCAAGATCTCCAAAAAATCTTAGCATAGCCAGGGTAACCAGCAGGTTCCAGTTCAGAGAACTACCACATGCTTTAGCACAGCCCTGGGCAGGCAGAAATTCTCCACTGGCTGGACCTATCCATGCTCCAAAATAGCCCTGGGCAGGCAGGCATCCTCTAGATGCCAGACCTCAACATGCTTCAGTGTAGTCATGGCAAAATGCATTGAGGGCTTCAAAACATGCCAAGCACCACCTAGGACTTCAGCTCAGCACCAGGTAAACTGTCAGACCCCACTAGCCTCCAGCTGCCAACACTGGAGGTCTCACAACACAAAGTCAGTGACCAGGTCCTTGGTCCCTAGCACAAGAATCTTGAGACAGTGCCCTCTGTACTCCAGCAGGAGAGTTCATCTTTAAAAGTCACAAAATAGGCAAACATATACCCATATCTATAACCTCAGAAAAGAATATGAATTAGTCTCAAGCCACAAAAGCCTTCTTGAAGGAGCTCAAGAAGGATTTTAAAAGTCACATAAGAGAGGTAGAAGAAAAATTAGGGAAAGAAACAAAAAGTATTTAAGAGAGAATGTCAATAGCTTGGAAAAGGAAGGACATAATTCACTGAAGAAAACAATTCCTTAAAAATACAAATGGCCAAATGGAAACAAAATCTGTTGATGACAGCAGCTTCTTAAAAAGTAGAATTGGCTGAATGGAAAAGGAGTACAAGAGCCAACTGAAGAAAATTATTCATTAAAATTAGAATCATACAAGTGGAAGCTAATAACTCTGCAAGATATCAAGAATCAATCAAACAATAAAAAGAATTAAAAGAAAATAGAAAAAAAAGTAAAGTACATCATTGAAAAAAACAACTGACCTGGAATATAGATCTAGGAGAGATAACCTAAGAATTATTGGCCTACCTGAATACCATTAATACCAAAACAAAGAGTTTGGAAAGCATCTTTCAAGAAATTATCAAGGAAAACTACCTTGATATCTTAACACCATAGGGTAAAATAGTCATTGAAAGAATTCATGGATCATCATGAAAGAGACACAAAAATGGAAATTCCAAGGAATATTGTAGTCAAATTCCAGAGTCATAAGATCAAGGAAAAACCAAGAAGCCAGAAAGAAACAATTTAAATATCATGAAACCGTAGTCAAGATTACACAGGACTTAGCAGAGGTTCTGGAATATGGTATTTCAGAAGGCAAAAGAGTTTGGATTGCAATCAAGAATCAACTACCCATCAAAATTGAGGATAATTGTTCAGATGAAGATATGGATATTCAATGAAACAGGGAACTTTCAGACTTTCCTGAAAAAAAGACCAGAGCTCAATGGGAAATTGGATCTTAAAATACAAGATTCAAGGAAGACAGAAAAAGGTAAGCAGGAAAGGAAGGTAACATCTATCAAAAGCCATCAGCAAGCTTTACATATAATGGGGATAAACTGAAAGTATTTTCATTAAGATCAAGGGTGAAACAAGAATGCCCATTATCATTACTGTTATTCAATATGGTACTAGAAACATTAGCTTTAACAATAAGAGGAAAAAAAGAGAAATTGAAAGAATTAGAATAGGCAATGAAAAAAACAAAGCTATCACTCTTTGCAGATGATAGGATGGTATACTTTGACAATTCTAGAGAATCAACTAAAATTACTTGAAATAATAAACAGCTTAACAAAGTACAGGATATAAAACAAATCCATACAAATAATTATTATTTCTGTATATTGCTAACTCTACCCAGCAGCAAGAGATAGAAAGAGAAATTTCACTTAAAGTAACTGAAGACAATATAAAATATTTGGGAGTTTACCTGCCAAGACAATCCCAGGATCTATACAAACACAATAACAAAACACTTTTCATGCAAATAAAGTCAGATCTAAATAATTGGGAAAAATATCACGTGCTCATTGATAATCTGATCTAATATAAGAAAAATTACAATTCTACCTAAATTAACTTATTCAGTTAAAAACACCCCCAAAAAAGCATTTTATAGAGCCAGTAAAAATAGTAACAAAAGTCACCTGGAAGAACAAAAGGATCAGAATATCAGGGGAGCTAAGGAAAAGAAATACAAGGGAAGGTAGCCTGTCCATACAAGATCTTAAATAATATTACAAAGCAGCAATCATCAAAACTACTTGGTATTGCCGAAGAAATTGAAAGGTAGAGCAATTGAATAGGTTAGGTACACAAGACACAGTAGTTAAGTACTATAGTAATAAATTGTTTGGTAAACCCAAAACTTGCAGCTTCTGGAATAAGATTTCAGTATTTGGCAAAACTTCTGTTAAAACTGGAAAACAGTATGACAGAAATTAGGCATAAACCCGTGAAGGGGTATGGTAAGCTCCTCTGTAAGGAATAAGATTATATAAACCAAGTCCCTAACTCAAAAGACCTTTCTACTACCCTAGGTTGTTATGGAAGAGAAAAACCTGGGAACATTAGGGCTGTGCTTCTCCTGGGACCCTAGCCAGGACCTTGAGAAGAGATATGGTTAATTGCCCAACTCTTGGAAGCAGCCATTCCAAGGAAACATTGTTCTTTGATGGGGGACCTTAGAGGGATTGGCCTCCCTCCCTAGCCTCACACAAGATGATGCTTGCTAAAAATCACCTGGCAGTATGCCTTCTTTGTTCTCAGCACTACTTAAACAGTAAGATTCAGACTCCAAATTGGAATCTCACCCATGGAGGAGATGTCCTGCCTGGGACCCTCCAGAGCATAACCCTGATGGCTGTACCCAGGATTCCCCAGCTTGTGTGGTGAGATGTTGGTGCTTCTCCTATTCAGTGACAACTGTAAATATGTATAGATATCTTATGCAGTTGGAGTCCTTCCTGTCTTGAGTGGGACCCTGATGGGTGGTTAGGTGTTGGTCCTTCCTCACATTGGTGATGATCATGGATATGTATGTACATATATGTGTGTGTATATGTATATATGTATATGTGTGTGTATAATAGTTGCTCTTATTTTACCATTCCTGTCTTTACTCTGTTGTCTCTGGCTTCCTTAGCACTTGTCTATATTCTAAATAAACTACATTGGAACATTTGAAGTGCTGAGTGTTCCATTCACACCAATTCTGAACCTCCTTAACCAGACAACCAGTCATGTACAACCTGTGGTCCATCAAAGGATTTTGGGTAACCTGAGAGAAATGTAGAAGAAAACATCCTCTGCATGTAGAGGAAATGCTTTGGCAGTCCACAGGTGACCAGAGGGCAATAAATGGCCTGTGGACCACAGGTTGAGCAGACATGGTATAGATCAACATCTTTCACCATATACCAAGATAAAGTAAAAATAAGTACATGAATTTGACCTCAGAGATGATGCTCCAAGCAAATTACTAGAGTAAAGAATAGTTTACATGTCAGGTCTTTGGAGAAGGGAAGTGTACAGATACAGAAATCTATGAAATGCAAAGTGAATAACATTTGTTGCATTAAATTTAAAAAGATTTTGCAAAAAGGCGATGCACCTAAGATTAGAAGAATAACAGAAAACTGGGGGGGGGGGGATTTACGGTTAGTGTTTCTGATAAAGAGCTCCTTTCTAAAATATATAGAAAACTGAGTGAAATTTATAAGAATACAAATTATTCCCCAGTTGATAAATGATCAAAGGAAATGAACAGGCAGTTTTCAAATAAAGAAAGTAAAGCAATTTATAGTCATTAAAAAACACACTAAATCACTATTGATAGAGAAGTGTAAATTAAAACAACTCTGAGGCACCACAACATACCTGTCAGATTGGTTAACCTGACAAAACAGGAAAACGATAAATGTTGGAGATGTGGGAAAACTGTAACACTAATGTATTGTTGAGGGAGTTGTGAATGGATTCAATCACTCTTCAGTGCAATTTGGAACTATGCTCAAAGGGGTAAAAAATAATGTTCATACCCTTTGATCCAACAATACCACTACTAGGTCTGCGTCACAAAGAAATCATTAAAAAGGGAAGAGGAAATAGATGTACAAAAATATGTAAAGCAGCTCTTTTTATGGTGATCAAGAATTGGAACTTGATGGAATGCACACCAATTGGGGAATGATTGAAAAAGTTGTGGTACATGAATTTTATGGAATATTATTGCACCATAAGTAATAATGAATGGGCAGATTTCAGAAAACCTAGGAAAACTTACATGAACTGATGCTGAGTGAAGTAAGCAAAAACCAAGAGAATTTTGTACATGCTAATAGCAGCATTCTACAATGATAAATTTTGATAGACTGAGCTCTTGTGAACAATGCAATGATTTAAGGCAATTCCAAAAGACTTATGATGGAAAAAGTTATCTGCATACAAAAGGAGCCAATGCAGATAGAAGCATACTATTTTTTAATTTTTTGTTTTGTTTTTCTATCTCATGTTTTTACCCTATTTTTAATTTTTTTTCATAATGGATATCTCTAATGTGGAAATATGTTTAATATGATTATACATATATAACCTATATCATATTGCACGTCATCTTGGAGGGGGAGGAGAGCAAGAGGGGAAATTTAAAACTCAAAATCTTATAAAATGCATGCTAAAAATTAATTAATTTAAAAAAGAAAGAGGGACAAATTAAGTCTTTCTTTAAATGATAATTAGCATCCATCTATAACAAGAACAAAAAATAGCTGTAATATGGATATACAAATATGTTACAATAAGATCAGGAATAAAGCAAGGATACCCATTATCACTATGACTCAATATCATGTTAGAAATGCTAACTAAAGCAAATAAAGAAAAGAAATTGAAGTAATAAAAATTGGCAATAAACAAAACCATTACTCTTTGTAGATAATATGATGGTATACTTAGAAAATCCTATAAAATAAATTAATAATCTAATTGAAACAATGCAGAACTTTCATAAAGTTGCAGGATATAAATGAATCCACATAATTCATCAAAATCCTGCAGGAAGAGATAGAAAGAGGAGTTCAATTTAAATAAGAATGGACAATATGTAATGCTAAAGCAATTCTAGGCACCATATAAATAAAATTACAGCATAGTTTTGACAGAAATCAAGAGATATCCTAATAACTTGTGCAATATTTTTAAAATTTATTTTGTTTTCAACATTCATTTCCCAAAGATTTAATTACAGATTTTCTTACAATCTCTCTCCTACCCCTCTACCCCAAGATGGCAAGCATACTGAATACCCCTTCTCCTAATCTGGCTTCTCTTATATCCCCCAAATTTTCCCCACTTTATTTTCCTGTAGGGCAAGGTGGATTCCTGTACCCCATTGCCTGTATATATTATTTCCCAGTTACATGTAAAAAATAATTTTTTAACATTTATTTTTTAAGTTTTGATTTCCAGATTCTTTCCATTCTCTTCTCCTCACCCATCTCCACTGAGAAGATAAGCAATTCAATATGGTAGAAATGTGTAGTAATGCAAAACATTTCCATAGCAGTCATACTGTGAAAGACTAACTATATTTCCCTCCATCCTATCCTGCTCCCATATTTATTTTATTTTCTCCTTTAACCCTACCCCTTTCCAAAAGTATTTGCTTCTAACAACCCTCTTCCTCAATTTGCCTTCCCTTCTATCCCTCCCTTTTATCTTCTCCCTCCCCCCACTTTCATGTAGGGTAAGATACCCAATTACACGTGCATGTTATTCCCACCTTAAGCCAAATTCAATGTGAGTAAAGCTGACATTTTTGTTTTCATCTTCCTACTCCCCTCTACCCCATTGTCACAGCCTTCTCCTACCTCCTTTATTTGAGATAATCCATCCCATTCTATCTCTTCCCTTCTTCTTCTCCTAATATATTTCTCTCTCACCTCTTAATTTTTTTATATCATTCCTTCACATTCAACTCATCCTGTGCCCTCTATGATACATGTACACAAATGTACACACACATATATAAATACACACATACACCCACCTATACAAGTATATATACATACATATTTATAATCCCTTCAACTATCCTCATAATGAGAAAAATCTCATGAGTTAGAAATATCATCTTTCCATGTAGGAATGCAAATAGCTCAACTTTAATGAGTTCCTTATGATTTCTATTTCCTGTTTATCTTCTCAAGCCATGGAATATCAGGGCAATATTCCATGATAATTTCTTGAAGGATGTTTTCTAGGTTCCTTTTTTGATCATGGCTTTTAGCTAGTCCAATAATTTTAAATTATCTCTCCTGGATCCATTTTCCAGGTCAGTGTCTTTTCCAATGAGATATTTCACATTGCCTTCTATTTTTTTTGTTTGTTTGGATCTGTTTTATAGTATCTTGATTTCTCATAAAATCATTAGCTTTAATTTGCTCCAATCTAATTCTGAAGGAATTATTCTCTTCAGGGAGTTTTTGAAATTCCTTTTCTATTTGCTCAATTCAGATTTTTTAAGGCATTCTTCTCCTCTTTGGTTTTTTGGGCCTCTTTTGCCATTTGAGTTAGTCTATTTTTAAGGTGTTATTTTCTTCAGTCAGGTTGTTGACTCACTTTTCATGATTTTCTTGCATCATTCTCATTTCTCTTCCCAATTTTTCCTCTACTTCTCTTACTTGATTTTCAAAATCATTCTTGAGCTCCTCAGTGGCCTAAAACCAATTCATATTTTTCTTGGAAGCTTTTGATGCAAGAGTTCTGACTTAATTGCCTTCCTCCCATTCCATTCTTTGATTCTTTTTTTTCCCCAAAAAAGGATTCTGTGATCTCTTGTTCTTCCTCTTAGTGATCACATTGCCAGTCCATTACTTGACTTTTGAGCTCTTTGCCATGGTAGAACTCTGCTTCCAGAGAGAAGAGCTTTGTCCCAAATCATTGGGGTTTTACTCGATGTTGTTGGAGGTCTGAGGAGGGTGACCTCTCTACAGACACCAACTGGCAAACTGGAACTTATCACTCTAGGATCACTGCCCAAGAATGGGACCCAGATCCAAGAAGGTCAAAGCAAGAGTGATTACCTTCACTTGGTCCCCGTATGATCTATAGGCCCTGAGTTCCTGATAGTCATGAGACAGATGCTGCAGCCTCCAAGCCTCCACTACCTCACGCCCTGGCAACAGGGGTCAGACCATACCCTTCCTTTCCAACAGAGTTCTGACTGACCTTTTGCTTTCTTTTTGGCATTCATGGGTTGAAAAGTCTGGAAACCTCCGCAGCTGCTGAAGTCTGCCCCTGCCCCTGCTGCCTCCCTGGGGCCAAAACCATGTGGCTTACATGGGGCTGTACTCAGCTCCCAGAGTTCTGCTATGAATGCTTCCTGTTGGCCTGCCAGACTTCCTTCAGCAGGAGATTTGTTTCTCTGTCACTTTGTGGCTTCTGTAGCTCTAAAATTTGCTTAGTGTCATACTTTATAGGTATTTGAAATAATTGTGGGGGGAGGTCATGGAATTTCCTACTTCTACTCTCCCATCTGGGCTCTGCCCCCCTTTTACTTGATTTTCAAAATCCTTTTCGAGCTCCTTCATGGCCTGTGATGCATTCATATTTTTTGGAGGCTTTTGATGCAGGAGTTTTGACTTTGTTGTCTTCTTCTTATTCTATGCTTTGATCCTCTTTCTTCCCAAAAATAGATTCTGTAGTCTGATTGTGATTCCTTTGTTTGCTTATCTTGCCAGCCAATTACTTGACATTTGAGCTATTGCCATGACAGAACTCTGTGTCCAGTGTGTAAAGTACTGTGTCCCAAATTTCTGGGCATTTGTAGCTGTTTGCAGACCTTTGAGGAGGGTGTCCTCTCTACAGTCAGCACAAGCTCTGTTGCACTAGTGCTCCTCACCCCAGGACCACCAGCCAAGCTTCCAACCCAAATCCAAGCAGGGCAAATCATAAGAAATTCCCCTCTGAATGGGCACTTGCTCCCCCTATGCTCTGTAGGCCTGGAGGAGCTCAGGTGGCAGCTGCAAGGCAGTAGCTGCAGCCTTCACCATCTTTGCTGCCTCCACTGGCCAAAGGGCAGTGACTGAACCATGCTGTTCTCTCACCCAGTTCCAAAAGAGTGTCCAACTGACCTTTTACTTTCTCTTTGGCATTTATGGGTTGAGAATCTAGAACTTGCCATTGCTGCTGGTGAATCATTCTCCTGAAGTCAACGCTGGTGGATCTATGCAGTGAGTCTGAGCTGCCCTGGGTCTGGGCAGGCAGAGCTCACATGGGACTGCTCTCTCCTCCCAGTTCAGTGAGATAGACTCTTCCTGTCAGCCTGCCAGGCTGCCTTCAGTGGGAGATTTGTTTCTCTCTCTCACTTTGCAGGTTCTGTAGCTCTAAATTTTTATAGAGTCATTTTTTTACACAAATTGGAGGTGGTTGGAGTAGGAGGTCAAGCCAAGTTCCCCCTTTTACTTTGCCATCTTGACTCCACCCATCTAACTTGTGAAATATTAATTGCTCATTAGCAGGTTGAGCCAATATAATAGAAATTGCAATTCTATCTAAGGTAATTTACTTGTTCCATGCCATACCTATCATTTGCATGGCCCAGAGGATAGAACACCAGGCATAGAATCATGAAACCCTAAATTCCAATCCAATCTCAAATACTTAATAGCTATGTGACACTAGGCAAGCCACTTAACCCTGTTTCTCTCAGTTTCCTCATCTATAAAATGAGCCGAAGAAGAAAATGGAAAACCACTTCAGTATTTTTGCCAAGAAAATCCCAAGTGGTGTTACAATTAGATGGATATAACTAAAAGTACTTAACAACCACAGCAAAATACAAACTATGAAAGAATTATTTTATAGCGTTAGAAAAACATAGTCATAAAATTTATCAAGAAGAATAAAATGGCAAGAATATCAAAGAAATTAATGAAAGGAATAAAAAAATGTTAAGAAATGTGGGCTAGTGGTTCCAGATTTAAAACTGTATAACAAAGCAGTAATCTTCAAAATAATCTGGTGCTGTCTAAGAAATAGAATGATGTGGGGTGGCTAGGTAGCACAGTGAATAGAGAACTGGTCCTGGAGTCAGGAGTACCTGAGTTCAAATCTGACCTCAGACACTTAACACAAAATTAGCTGTTTGACCTTGGGCAAGTCGCTTAATCCCAATTGCAAAAAAAAAAGAAAAAAGAAAAATAGAGTGGTGCATTGATGGAATATATTAGGTACAAATATACAGAAGGAAAAGGCCATAATAATCTAGTATTTGATAATTCCAAAGATCCAAGATTTTTAGGGCAATAACTCAACATTTGACAAATATTGCTGGGAGAACTGGGAAGCAGTTTTGCAGGAGCTAAGCATAGACCAATATCTCATATTCTATGATGAAATAATATTAAAATTAGAAGAAAATGGGAAACATGTTTTCCCCAAGTTTCTTTGGTAAAGCCTTCATTTCTCAAATATGAATTAAAAAATCCACCTTTTATAACTGATAAATGGTCAAATGATATGAACAAAATTTTCAGATGAAATCAAAGTTTTCAATAGTCACATGAAAAAGTATTTTAAATTACTATTGATTAGAGAAATGCAAATTGAAACAATTCTGAGTTGTCACCTCACGTCTATTCAATTAGCTAACATGATAGAAAAGGAAAATGACAAATCTTGAAGGGGATATGGAACAACTGGAATGAATTCACTGTTGATGCCATTTTGAATTAGTCCAATAATTTTGAATAAAAATTTTTAACTATGTCCAAATGGCAATCAAAGTCTTCATACTCTCTCATGCAGCAATAATACTACAAGTTTTTTTATCTAAAAAGATAAAAGAAAATGTAAAGGAATGTATTTATACAAAATATTAATAGCAGCTCTTTTGTAATGGCAAAGAATTAAGAATTAAAGTAATGTCAAAAATTGGGGAATTGTGGAACAAGTTGTGGTATATGACTGTGGTGTAGCACCATTGTACTATAAGAAATGAAGAACAAAATGGTTTCAGGGGAAAAAAAGCATCTTAAGACTTATATGAATTGATACAAATTAATGTGATAGAATAAGGAGAACATTGTGAACAGTAACAAAAATACTACAAAGATAATCTACTGTGAAAGATGAATATTTTGTTCCAGACAATAATCCAAGGGAATTCCACAGACTTTCGATGAAAAATGCTCTCTGCCTCCATTGGAGGACTAATGAACTCTGAGTGCAGATTGAAGTATACGTCCTTTACATTCTTCATTTTTCTTGTGTTTTTTTTCTACATGTATTTTCTTTTCCAACATGGCTAAGAATTAAATGTGTTTTGTGTGACTTGACATTCATGGTAGATATCATATTGTCCCAAGGGGGTCAGGTAAAAGTAGAAAGAAGCAACAGAATTTGGATCTCTAAATTTAGAAAAATATCTTTATAACTTTTTACACATAATTAGGAAACATTTAATGAAGCAAATAATATATGCATGCATCTGTTCACACGAGAGCATATGCACATACCCACATATGTGTACACACATGTACTGGGACACAAACATGTGTGTACACACCAACATATATAGACATGTATTCATGCACATGCATGCACACATGAAGACAGACAGACACACACACATATTGTTCAAGCCTCTGAACCATCTGGTAAATCCTTTCACTCTTGAAAATTTCCTATCCATATAGGGTTTCTGCAAAAAAAAAAAATCAGAACTTGGATTTTGTATTAGTTTTGTATTAGTATTGTTCTTTCTAGTCACTCAGCATTCCATTCATAACAAACAATTCTCCTATGTCTCCTGCCTCTGCCAACACTCAGGAGAGGTAGACAATTCTGCTGATAGACCAGCTTCCTCTCTGGAAATTAATATTCACTGGAATGACAAATATAAGAGCTTAATTTTTGCATAATCATTGCTTTGAGATAATTGATCATCAAGACAGACTACCCAGCTGTTCCATAAAGCATAATGTTAAGCATTCACTTTGCTTAGTGTTTCAGCTTTCCATGTGTCAATACTAAAATGTCTTAGTAGCCTAGCTTAATTGATTTTACTCAGTTAAGGGAATGAATGTGAAAGAAGCATTGATCCATGTACATTTTCATATTAACAATTCAAATGTAAGAATTCTATTTTAAAATAAATTATTTATGCAATTTTGACAAAACAAATTCTGTGTCAGCAATGTAATAATTGTTATAATTGTAATATTACTTAACATTTATATGAAAAACAATGAGAAATAATAGGCAGAGACTTCAACTTGGAGTCATAATGACCTATAAATAAAGTCCTGCCTTTGTTTCATATTAGCTTTGTGACTAGGGGGAAGTCACTTAACCTTTGAATCTCCTGTACAACTCTGGATAAATAAAAGTTAGATACCAGTAGGTATTCTCTTTTGGTGAAGGGAGTTTCCAAATCAATAATTCCCTGGAAGGATGAAACCACAGATCTGAGCCAAAACCAACCAACGAATATAAAGCAGCAATTTTAGGTTGTGAAGCATATTTTATATATGTATTTTCTCAGTTGAGTCATATCTCATTTCTGGAATTTTCACTGGATGCCCCTAATACCTCAAATTCTTTCCATCCTCATCTTTACTTCTTGACTTCCGCTGACTGACTTCAATTCTCAGCTAAAGTCCCACTTTCTGCTAGAAACCTTTCCCAATTCTCCTTATTCTCACTGTCTTCCCTTTAGGATTATCTCCAATTTATCATTCATATATTTAGTTCATATGTTAATGTTTGCTTGTTTTCTCCTTTATTATACTATAAACTCCTTGAGAGCAGACACTTCCTTATCTTATTTTATTTGCCTTTTTTGGTATCTCCTCACATTTAACACAGTGCCAATTATATAGCAGATTTTTGGCAAATGTTTGTTGATTTCTTCTTAAGTTCATTAAGGGGAGAAGGTTAGAACTTACTTTCTTCAAAGTGCTTCATTATTTCTAATATATATTTATTTATATATACTCACAAAACCTGGGATGGAATTGCTACTATTATTTTAAAGTTGAATTAACATATGCAGGCAGAGATTAGATGACTCTTCTAAGGTCAAATAGCTAGAAAATGTCTGGTGCTGGACTTAGATTCAGATCATCCTGATTCTTGGGAAAGTACTCTACCTACTGTCTAACCTAGCTGTCTTTGCATCTCAGTTTTAACAAAAAAGCCTTCTCCGTGTAAAATTGTCAGTCTCATAGATTGCTTTTATGGAGATATCTCTAGAAATTAAACATTTACACATTGCCCAATTTAGTGCCACGTAACCATCAGATAATACTATGGATCACTCCCAGAGTTCTTCCTTCAGAAGCAGAGAAGAAGGACAACCCCATAGTGTGTCATCTTTTCTCTTTCTTCAAATTCTCTGTGATCTAAAATTTCTCTCTCGTCAAAGTCTCCCATTCCATTGCTTGACACATAACCCTCAGTTTACTTGATTCTTGGAAAAAATGTTTCTGAAAAAGTAGCTGTTCTTTCTTAGATTTTTCAGCTTCCTTTCTTTGCTTCAATTTGTCCCAGGAACCTAAAAAGTTCACTGACGACACCAGGTGGTGCTGTGTGAAAGGACACATCTTCAGTATCAAGGTATTTTCTGCCTTAATAAGCGAGGAAATTCCCTGAGTATTGTAGGGATGCTCTGATAATAAAATTAGCATGTGCAGATTTCCTTTTCCCCTAGATGACCTCTGACTTTTCTAAGGTTCTCTGGTTCTGTCTTCCTTGATTTATATTTTATACAGGAAGCCCTTGATCAGTATTTGGAAGGGACAAAAGAAATCAGAGTTTCCAATAAAAAATATATGTAATATTTTATCTTGAGAATGAGCCAATCCAAAATAAAAAACATATCACATGTTAAACGACTATAGACATTCTCTACCTTTGGAGAACTTCCAATATAACAAAGAATAAAGTATATGACAGGTTTGTACATATTCAAGAAAAAATGCAGAAAGAAAATGTTTGAGAATATTAGAAACTGAAAAAAACACCTCAAATATATTTTTTAAAAACACAGGAATTAAGAAGTTGATCACCTCTGGTATTTCTTCTACTACCTCATCACTATGTGACCATAGGCAAGTCAGATCAAGTTAAGCTAACAACAAGCATTTATTAATTAAGAAAGGCAAAAAATAGTCCTTGCTTTCAAGGAATTCACAGCATTGCTCTCTTCCTCTGTGAAATTAGGATGATAAAAATTGTAATACTGATCTAATGACATTGAATCTATATTGAAATTATAAAGTATATGAAAAGTACTCTGTAAACTAAAAGAGATATAAATGTAATTATAATAATTAATCCTTTTGAATCAATGACATTGTTTGCTCCCTTGCCCCTCAAAAGGCAAAATCCATAGTCATAAAAGTGAGAATTAAATTAGAAATATTCCAGAAGAGACTGAATTATTATCAGGGATGAAATTTTTTTCATAAAATTTTGAAAAACAAAATCCTATAATACTCGCCTCTGAGAATCTAAGTGTGTGGATGGCAGAGAATGTGCTGATTTGCATTGGTAAAGGAAACTTCATTGTCCAGCAGTTCTTGATGTCATTGAAATCCTTGAATTGGTCACATCTCTATAGTTAGTGTGCCATAAAATACGTTGATGGTATGGAAAGAATTGGTCGGGATATCAGACTAAATGAACTCCCAGGTCACCTTCAATTCTAAGATGTTGTGATTCTTCCAAATGCAATCTTCAAGAAGAGAGTCAATCCAATCTAAATATGGTAATCCATCCTCTGTTTGAATATCTCCAGTGATGGAGAACTTACTGCCTAATGAGACAATCCATTTCATTTGACTATGAACAGGAAAAATAATATCATTTTTAATATTCACAACCTGTCACTTTGCCACAATTTGCAATACTAGAATTTTCCCATTTTCTGTTAGAACGTTTCATTACTCACAGTATGCTATTCTGGGCTGTTTAATAAAATAAGGTTATTGAAAATGACAATCATTTTATTACATGAAACACTTTAACCTTTTAATAACTTAATATTATATATGTGTATGTCTCTGTCATCTGACTTTCCATCTATCTATCTATCTATCTATCTATCTATCTATCTATCTATCTATCTATCTACCTGTCTGTCTATTTAAATTTGTCAAGTAATACACATATATATTCCAAGTTATCTTACCAAGGATCTGTCTCCCACTTTTTCACTAATGCAGAGATTTTTTTATATACATCTACCTTTCTCAGTATATTTATTCATTATCCATCAGTTAATTGACAGATTGAATCTGTGTCAATACCACTGTTGTTAAATGACTTGCTTATTTGTTTAAATAGGAGTTTCTGTTTTCATAACAGGCCCTTAGAACAAATAAATGTTTATTGAGCCCTAAAAAGTGATACACTGTGTTTATTTTACCTTGTGCTCTAAAGGAAAGTCACTGAAATTTCCCTTTCCAAAAAACTGTTACTGTGCTAAGCTTCTATAACTCCCCTCAGATTCATACAAATAAGGGAAGCAATGAAAAATAGGACATAAGGCTAAAGTATCATTACCAGTAGTGCCATTTAGTTTGTTGATCAGCTTTGCTAAGGTGATATTTTTTGTTGTTGTGCTAGTATAATATTATTAACTAATATCTGTATAAGTTTGGCAAGGCACTTTAGATATACATATTATCTCATTTAACGTTCACAACTTCTCAGGGAGGGAGGCATTGCTTTATCCCCATTTTGCAGATGAGGAAACTGAGTCTGAGAGAGGAGAAAAAACTTGTTCAGATCACACAGATAGTAAATATCTGAGGTAGGATGTTTTTTTATTCTAAGCCCAACATTCTATTCACTGTACTATATATACTATAAATGCAGAGAATTTCTTTTTTCTAATGAGATTTACAAGGTATCATTTAACGTACTCTTTCATCTCTTACATTAAACTTGAAGTCAATAAATCTTTGATCCAAATCCTTCTTCAGGCACATTTTCCAGGATTACAGGCAAGTGAAAATTCATTTGAACACTAATTTTTTCATCTGCAAAACTGGAATAATAGAAAGCTTCTACCTCAGCGATGTTGTGAAGAAAAGATAACAAAGTATATGTAAAGTACTATGCAAAATTTGAAATACTATAAAAATTTCCAGTATTATTTTCATTGTTCTTAACATAAAATCCTAATATCAAGAATATATAGCAATATACAGATGTTATAGAATGGAATATACTTCTTTCATCACAAGATAACAGTCTTGGTAGAATCTGGCTCAGCGTTCCTTTGGGTAGCATTTTGAAAAATTTGGAAATGTCCATTTTTTTAAATAATCAGTGAATCAAGACTGTGTTAATAGAACATGTAACATTATAAATGTCTCTCAATGTGAATAATTTCCTGTTAACCATTCAGAGCGACTTATTTCAAAATCAAAAAGGGCATAAAAATGTGATGAAAAAATGTTGACATCAGAAGACGAATTTTTTATCTTAGTCCTGCCACCTGCTAGCTATGCAGTCTTAAGGGAGTTACATAATATTTTGCAGACCTCAGTTTGCTTATCTGTTCAGTGGGGATAATACTTGCCCTACACAACTTAAAATATTGTAAAGATAAAATTATTAATCTATGTGAAAGTGCTTTGAAAACCATAAGATGCTTTACATCTAATATATGTGACATTACTCCTGTTATCATGTCTTTAACATTTCAAAGACCAATAATTTCCTAAGTATGAGTACTTATTACACTGATCATAATCCCATTTCTTTCCTGGGAAATTATAGTTGAGAGCTACTGTGGCTCCAAAAGTCATTACTTTGTGACAAACCAGGAGACAATCTGTTCCAAAATTAGCTAGGCTCATTTTCAAATGACACCCATATTGGGCCCATTCAATACCTAAAGTCTTTCCAGAATAATATTAAGTTTCAGTTTGTGTCCTGTTAGTGTAGCCTGTGAAACTTCAGGGTCACCACCATACCAAGATTAGGTATCAAGGATGGACTTTTTTTTTCTTTTCTTTTTTTTTTTTTGGAGGGCAGTTGGGGTTAAGTGACTTGCCCAAGGTCACATGGCTAGTTTTTGTGTTAAGTGTCTGAGGCTGGATTTGAACTCAGGTACTCCTGACTCCAGGGCCGGTGCTCTACTCACTGCACCACCTACCCGCCCCTCAAGAATGGACTTTAATGGAAAATCATTAGCATCCTATTTATTATTACAAATGCTACTATTAAAAATACTTTATATATTAGCCCTTAGAATTTTTTTAAACAGACATTATTGATGTTTACATGGCAGCTAGACCTATGATCAGAGAAAACAGCATCAAATATCTAAAGATGGAGTGTATATTAAAGGTCATCTAGTATTCACATTTAATTTTATAGATGAGGGAAACTGAGTCCCATAAAAGTTGTGACTTACCCAAGCCTATAGAGGTAGTAATTTGCAGCACTGGGAGCTGATTGCAGTTTCCAACTGCAAATCCAATACATTTTCAAATTCATCTGTCAGGAGTCTATACACATCTGTCTGCTAAGCACCATTTTCGTGTATGTGTGTGTGTGTGGTGGGGAACATGCTCACACATATGAAATATAGAGAGAAGTAGTCATGGTATAATGGATAGGTAGTGGATTGAAAGCTGGCAATGAAACCAGGAAGACTAGGGTTCATAGTTTTTCTCTCTGGAATATGTAAGTTGTGTTGCCTTGTGCAAATTATTTAAACTTTTCAGTTCTCTAGGTTAGAAGTGTCAAACATGTCCCACAGGCAACAGGTTTAAATGTATTAGGGAGACATATAATACAATAAATAAAAATACAATAGAATGCAGATAATGTTACTATGTATTTTCTAAGTCAATACGCTACTGTAGGAATTCTGAGACATGAAGTCTTAATTTCTATTTAAATTTGACACCACTGCTCTAGGCAACTTTCCAAGATATGGTTTAAAAAATTCACTGGAGAAAGAACTGGTAAATAGAAGTATGGATAGTATGATTATGTGTGCGCATTTGTGTATACACAAACACATACACACGTATTTCTGTTTAATGGTAGCCATCTCTAGGGTAGAGGATCTGGGGGGGAGGGAAGAAAAAAGAGATTTGCTTAACTTTATTATGTATTTGAGAGAAATAGCAAGTAGTACATAATAGATCTGCAGTTTCCTGTACAATATTTATTTTCAGTATACAGCTTTATATAAATGCTTGTTATATGACATGCATTAAAAATAAAATAAAGAAAAAATTTTTTAAATGAAAATGCATCAATCTGCATAGGTGGGTGGAGTGTCACCATCCAAGACTTTCCTGAGTCAATAAAAGTCATAGGCACCATTCCTAGTCCCTATATTTTGTATTTACTTATATGTTTACTCATTGTTTTTCCCAATAGAATGGAAACTCTTTGAGTTTAGGAATAATCCCATTTTTATCTTTGTATCTCCAGCAGTTAGCACATAGCCCAGCATATAGCAGCCTTTATTAAATGCTTGCTCATTAACTAATTGATTACCATCATCTGGGGACTAACATACTGAGGAGAAAGAACTGAGGTTCATTATCTAATGGCTACATAATATTATTTAATTATCCATACATAATTGGATATTATCCTTATCCATAGATTTGACAATTTCCAGAACAGCAAATTCTTCTCTACCTCCTTTTTACTTTAGCAGACTTAATGTCAAGTACACTTTTATTAAAAATCTCTGAATTCTTCACAGTCCAGACAAGCTTCCATTTAATGGTTTTTAATTTATTTTGACATTAATTCTTTAAAAAATGAGTTGCCATCTCCCTTATTTTAGTACTCCCTCCCACATTAGGAAGATAAGAAATGTGATGCCAACTATACATGTGAATTAATGCAAAACATTTTCATATTAGCCATGTTGTAAAACAAAAGCAAGAAAAATAAAGGGGAAAATATTCTTTAATTTTTACTCACATTTCATCAATTCATTCTCAGGAAGTAAATAGCATTTTTATCATAAATTCTTCAGAATGGCCTTGGATTATTATATTAATTAGAATAACTAAGCTATTCACAGTTGAACATCCTTACAATATTGCTTTTATTGTGGATGATACTCTCTTGATCCTGTTCCCTTCACTCTGCATCACTCCACTTAATAGTATCATATTTTTCTGAAACCATCCCACACACAATTTTTTAGAATAAAATAGCATTCCATCACAATCATATATGAGAAATTGTTAAGGTGTTCCCCAACTGATGGTCATCCCATGGATTTCCAATCCTTGACACCACATTAAGAACTGTTATAAATATTTTTTTTAACATTTAAATCCCTTTATTTTTTCTTCACTCTCTCGAGGATAAAGACCTACCAGTGGTTTTACTGGGTCGAAAAATGAGCACAGTTTTGTAGCCTGTTGGCTATGATTCCAATAATGACAGGAATAGTTCACATATTTACCAGCAGTACATCCCTGTTTCAATTTTATTCCATATCCTCTCCAATATTTGTAATTTTCCTTTTCTGTCATATTAGCCAACATAATTGATATGAGGTGATAACAAAGTCATTTTAATTTTCATTTCTCTAATCAATAACGATCTAGTCTTGCTTCATATGACTACAGAAACTTTGATTTTGGGGTGGCTATGGGAAGAGTGAATAGAGCACTGGCCCTGGAGTCAGGAGGACCTGAGTTCAAATCTGACCTTAGACACATGGCTTAATTAAGGCAGGTGACAAGGTCACAAGGTCACAAGGCATGTGACCTTGGGCAAGTCACTTAATTCCAATTGTCCTATCTTACCCCCTCCAAAAAGCAAAAAAAGAAGTCTTTATAAAAAATGTTAAAAAGAAACTTTGATTTCTTATAAAAACTACCTGTTCCTATCCTTGACCACTTATCTAAACCATCCAAGTGTTACCATCCAAGACTTTCCTGAGTCAATAAAAGTCATAGGCACCATTCCTAGTCCCTATATTTTGTATTTACTTATATGTTTACTCATTGTTTTTCCCAATAGAATGGAAACTCTTTGAGTTTAGGAATAATCCCATTTTTATCTTTGTATTAAATGACTGGTATTCTGAGAAATTTGATTTTATTTAAATTTTTTTAAGAAATATGGACTTCATTAAAAAAAATCCTTGCTGTAAATTTTCTCCAGTTTTCTTTTTTACTTAATCTTCACTGTAGTGATTTTATTTTTCAAAATATTTTTAATTTAATTCAATCAAAATTATTCATTTTATTTCCTGTGATCCTATTTTTTCTTGGTCATTAAATTCTCACTTATCCATAGATTCGACGAGTAAAATTTTCTATCCTTCTTTAATTTTTTTATGATCTACTATGTACAAGTCACTATTCCTTTCAAACATGCAACAAAATTATCACTTAAAATTCTTTTTCTTCTTCCTCATCCCAGAAACGGCTAGTATTAGGTACACACTCACACACACACACACACACACACAAACTGTTATCTGTACACTTCTATAACCCACTTATCTTTTATATTGGATTATTTAGTTTCAAACTAATTTTCTTTATTTTAATCTATATTTCCACATCCCTTTATGGATTTTTTTGCATTATTATATGGAAAAGGAGCATTTAAAATTTCTGCTTTTCTGCATTTGTTTCTGAGGTTTTTATGCCCTGGTATATAGATGTATTTACAGTCAATTTTTGGGAAGGTGCCATGTGTAGCTAAGAAAAAGTTATATTCCTTTCTATTTCCATTCAACCTTCTCCTAAGTTCTGTGGCATCAAGTTTTCTGAAATTCTATTAACCTTCTTAACTTATTTCCCATTTATTTTATGATTAGAATTATCTTGCTCTGAGAGGGAAAAGTTGAGTCCTCCACTAGCATAGTTTTATAATCTATTTCTTCCTGTAAGTCATTTAACTATGTCCTTCAATAATTTGGCAATTGTGCCATTTAGCACATGCATTTTTAGAATTTATTAATTGTCAGTGGTACCTTATAGCAAAATGGAGTTTCCCTGATTATCTCTTTTAATTAGATCTTTTTGTTTTGTCTGAGGTTATGATCCCCACCTCTATTTTTTTTACTTTAGCTGAAGTATAATATATTATGCTCTATCTCCTAATTTTTTTAAATTTTAATTTATTTTCTTGATTACATCATTCATTTCCAGTTTAAAGATACAAATTTTCTCCCCTTCTTTCCCCTACCCCCAAGCCCAAAACAGTGATCCCATCATAAAGCCCCTCCCACAATCTGTTCCCTTTTATGTCCTCCTCAAACACCCCTCCAGCTTTCTAGTAGGGCAAGGAGGGTCTCCCTACCCCATCCCTGTATGTCTTATTTCCCAGTTGCATTTGATTGTATAGCTTTAATTTCTAGACTCTTGCAATTCCTCCCTTGTCACCCACTCCCACTGGAAGGAGCAGCAATTCAATACAGGCTGTATATGTGTAATTACACAAGACATCTCCATGGTGAGCATATTGTGAGAGGCTGATTGTATGTCCCTGCTTCCTATCCTGCACGCCCCCTTGTTTTGTTCTCTACCCTGTCCCTGTCCCTTTACTGAGGTGTATGCTTCCTGCAACCCTCCCCCCTACCACGCCCTTCCCTCCATCACCCCCTCCTCATCCCCATCCCCCCTATTCTCCTGTGTGGCAAGATACTCAGTTTAGAGTTTATGTCTTTCCTTCCCTAAGCCAAATTTAATGAGACTAAATGAAAGTAAAG
>CM053593.1:221350075-221372390 GCA_028646575.1 Pseudocheirus occidentalis
CTTGGGCAAGTCACTTAACCCCAACTGCCCTCCAAAAAGCAAAAAAAAAAAAAGTAAAATTAGAGAACTAGAACAGGAGGTCCAAAATCTAACTGGAGAACATACCTCCCTAAAAATGAAAATGGAACATATGGAAAAGGAGCTTCAAAAACTAATTGAGGAAAATAATTCACTAAAAATTAGAATCAGTCAAATTGAAGCTAAGGACTCTATGACGCAGCAAGAATCAGTCAAACAAGACATAAAGATTTAAAAAGTAGAAGAAAGTGCAAAATATCTCACTGGAAAAGCAACTGACCAGGAAAACAGATCTGGGAGAGATAACCTAAGGATTATTGGCCTACCAGAAAGCCATGATGAAAAAAGCAGCCTGGACAGCATCCTCCAAGAAATTGTCAAAGAAAACCGTTCTGAGGTCCTAGAATCAGAAGGTACAATAGTTATCAAAAGAATTCACCAATCTCTTCCTGAAAGAGATCCCAAATTGAAAACTCCAAGAAATATAATACCCAAATTCTAGAGCTACATTTAAAAGGGATGTACATAGATAGAAACTGTGGGTATAAGTGAACTAATCTGAAGATTTTTTAATACTATTAAGGGAAATAAAGGGGTTGTAATGGGAGAAAAGGAAAGATTGAAGCAGAAAATGGCAAATTATGCCTCAAGAAGAGGCATAAAAGCATACTAAATTTGAGGGGAAGTAAGGAAGGAGATGAGCATCATGTGATCATTAGTCTCATTGGTTCTGAGGTAAAGAGGGATCAATATAAACAGTTAAGTTTCGATTCTAACATGAAAAGACACAAAAACTCATAACAACAAAGTGAAAAGAGGGAGGGACAGGAATACTATATGAAATTTACTAGCATTGGTTTGGGTTCAAGGAGGGAATAACATACTCTGTTAAGAATAAAAATCTATTGTGCCCCACAGGCAGTAGGAGGGATAAGGTGGGGTATAAAAAGGGGGAGAGTGGTTAGGAGGGAGGGAAAAATAGTAAGGGAAAAGGGTAGGTAAAGAGGGGGAAAAACAGGGAGGGAATACTGAGGGATGGGGTGGTCAAAAGGAAAACTCTTAAGAAGGGGAAGGGAAAAGGAAGATATAAAGATATAAACAGTGGAGGTAATAGGATGGAGGGAAATTCACAGATAATAAGTATAACTGTGAATGTGAATGGGATGAACTCTCCCATAAAACAGAGGTGTATAGCAAAATGGATTAAAAATCACAAACCTACAATATGCTGTCTACAAGAAACACATTTGAAACAAGGGGATATGCACAAGGTAAAGGTAAAAGGATGGAGTAGAATATATTATGCTTTAGCTAAAGTAAAAAAAAAGCAGGGGTAGCAATACGTATCTCAGATAAATCAAAAGCAAAGATAGATCTAGGTAAAACAGATAAGGAGGGAAACTACATCCTTCTAAAAGGCACCATCAAGAATGAAGAAATGTCATTACTTTACATATATGCAACAAGCAGAATAGCATCCAAATTCCGAGAGGGAAAGTCAAGGGAATTAGAGGAAGAAATAGATAGCAAAACTATTCTAGTGGGTGACCACAATCTCCCCCTCTCAGAACTTGATAAATCTAACACAAATATGATACTGATACCTAAATCAGGGAGAGACAAAACAGAAAGGAATTTATACACCAATCTCCCTAATGAATATATATGCAAAATTTTTAAATAAAATATTAGCAAAAATACTACAGCAACATGTCACAAGAATAATACATTTTGATCAGGTTGGATTTATTCCAGGAATGCAAGGATGATTCATTAGGAAAACCATCAGTATCATTCATCATATCAACAGTAAATCTAGCAGAAACCATATGATTATTGCAATAGATGTAGAAAATGCTTTTGACAAAATACAACATTCATTGCTATTAAAACACTAGGAAGTATAAGAAAAAATGGAGTTTTCCTTTGAATAATAGGTAGCATCTAATTAAAGCCATCAGCAAGTATTATTTGTAATGGGGATAAACTAGAAGCATTTCCAACAAGAACAGGGATGAAGCAAGGTTGTCCACTACCACCCCTTTTATTCAATCTGGTACTAGAAATATTAGCAATAGCAATTAGAGAAGAAAAAGAAATCAAAGGAATCAAATTATGCAAAGAAGAGACTAAGCTGTCACTCTTTGCTGATATGATAATATACTTGGAGAATCCCAGAGATTCAAGTAAAAAACTTCTTGAGACAATAAATAAATTAATCAGAGTTACAGGATATAAAATAAACCCCCATAAATCCTCAGCATTCCCATATATTTCTAATGAAGTCCAAAAGCAAGAGAGTAAAAGAAACCCCATTTAAAGTTACTGTAGACATTATAAAATATTTGGGAATCAACCTGCCAAATCAAACCCAGTACCACTTTGAACACAACTACAAAACACTTTTCACACAAATAAAATCAGATCTAATTGGAAAAAGCATCAATTGCTTGTGGCTAGGTCTAGCTAATATAATAAAAACAACAATTTTATCTAAACTAAATTACATACTTAGTGCCATACTAATCAATCTACCAAAAAAATTACTTTATAGAACTAGGAAAAATAGTGACAAAATTCATTTGGAAGAACAAAAGGTCCAAAATATCAATTCAATTAATGAAAAGAAATGCTAGGGAAGGGGGCTGGGCTGTAGCAGATTTTAAAATGTATTATAAAGCAGCAGTCATCAAAAGTACTTGGTACTGAATTAGGGTTAGAACAGTAGATCAACAGAATAGATTGGGTACAAAAGACTCAGTAGTCAATTACAGTAATATACTTTTTGATAAGCCCAAAGACCCCAGTTTTGGGCATAAGAACTCATTATTTGACAAAAACTGCTGGGAAAACTGGAATATAGTATGGCAAAAACTGGGCACGGACCAGAAACTAATGCCGTACACCAAAGTCAAATCTAAATGCGTGCATGATCTAGGTATAAAAGCTGATACTGTAAGTAATCTGGGGTAGCATGGAATAGTTTACCTGTCATATTTATGGAATAGGGAAAACTTTACAACCAAATAAGTGTTAGAGAGCATTATAAAAAGCAAAATGGATACTCCTGTTTACATTAAATTGAAAAGTTTCTGTACAAACAAAGCCAATGTAACCAAGATTAAGATGGAAGTGGGAAATTGGGAAAGAATCTTTACAACCAGTGTCTCTTCTAAAGGCCTCATTTCTAAAATATAGAGGGAAATGTGTCAAATATATAAGAATACAAATCACTCCCCAATTGATAATTGGTCAAAGGATATGAACAGGCAAATTTCAGAGGCAGAAATTAAAGATATCTATAAGCATATGAAAAAATCCTCTAAATCACTATTGATTCAAGAAATGTAAATCAAAACAACTTTGAGGTACTACATCTCACCAGCCAGACTGGATAAGATGACACAACAGGAAACAGACAAATAATGGACAGGATATGGAAAAATTAGAACACTAATTCATTGTTGGTGTAACTGGGAATTAGTCAACCATTCTAGAGAGCAATCTGGAACTATGCCCAAAGGGCTATAAATAATTGCCTACCTTTTGACCCAGTAATACCACTTTTGAGGTTGTATCCCAAAGAGATCATAGAAGTGAGAGGAAGACCAATATGTACAAAAATATTTATTGTGGTTCTCTTTGTGTTGGCAAAAATAATGGAAATTAAGGGGATGCCCATCAATTGGGCAATGGCTAAACAAGTTGTGGTATATGAATGTAATGGAATACTATTGTGGTATAAGAAATGGGAAAGAGATGGACTTAATATTTTCCTAAAGAGACTTATACAAACTGATGCTAAGTGAGAAGAACAGAACCATGAGAAATTTGTACACAATCACAGACACATCATATGTGTGATGACCTACTTTGATAAACTGGACTCTTCTCATCAATGCACAATAAGACATCTCTAAAAGTCTCAAGATGGAAGAAGATGTCTACACTCAGGGAAAGATCTAGGAGACTTAAGCACACTACTTGCTCTTATTCTTTTCCGTGTTTGGTTTTGTTTCTTCTTCCCCATTGTTCACTCAATTTGTTACAACCCTTCTTTACAACTAGACTAAAGTCTAATATGAAAGTATTTGCAGATGCTATATTTTATTTCAAGCCACCATAGGGAAAGAGCTTAAAGGGGGGGAGAAAATTTGAAACTTAAGGCATTGTGGAACTGAATCTTGTAAACTAAAAGTAAATAAACAAATCAACTTACTAAAAATATTTATAGCAATTATTTTTGTGGTGGCAAAGAACTGGAAATCAATGGGTTGCCCTTCAGTGGAGGAATGGCTGAACAACTTGTGGTATGTGAACGTAATGGAATACTATTTTGGTTAAGAAATGAGGAGTAGACAGACTTCATAAAAACCTGGAGGGACTTATATAAACTGATGATGAGTGAGAAAAGCAGAACCAGGAATAATTTGTACATAATTACAGACGCAACATATTTGTGACAGCTATCTTTGATAGACTGTGCCCCTCTCAGCCATGTAAGGTTATAAGACAACTCCAAAAAATACATGATGGAAAGAGATATCCACATCCAGAGAAAGAACGACAGAGTGTAAATGCAGATTGAAGCAAACTACTTGCTCTCTTTATTTTTCTTCTTTTGTTTTGTTTCCTATTTCCTATTGTTCATTCCATTGGTAATAATCCTTTACAATCTGACTAATGTTAAATGTGAAGGTATTTGTAGATCCTATATTTGATTGCATGCCACCACAGGAAGTGGGGGGGAGTAGAGGAGGGTGGGAAGAAAATTTGCAAATCAAGGGACAGTGGAACTGAATGTTATAAACTAAGAGTAAGTAAATTATTTTTAAAAAAAAGTCTAAACCCCAAGAAAAAGTGAGTGAAAAAACATAATATAAGCAATAATTTTGTAAAACTGAATAATCACAATGAGTCATCATCCTAAAATTTATGAGATGCAAGCAAAGCAATTTTTAGGGGGGAAGTTATTTCTCTAAACTCTTACATCAACACAATATAGAAAGAACAGATCACTGCACTGGGATGTAACTCAAAAGTAAAATAACTAGAAAAAGAACAAATTACAAATACCCAATTGAGCACCAAATTGGAAATCCTGAAAGCAAAGGTGAGAGTAATAAGACTGAAAGTAAAAACAACAGCAACAGCAACAATGATGGCAAAAACCTGTTAAACTATTAAAAATATATATAAGAGCTGGTTTTATTGGAGAAAAAATAAGACAGATAAGTAATTTGTTAATTTTCCTTAAAAAGAAGTAGAAAGAAAACAAAATTTCCAGTATCAAAATTGAAAAGGGTATAATTTCCACCAATAAGGAAAAACTAAAGCAATCATCAGGAAATGTTTTGCGCAATTATATGACTCTAAATCTGACAATCTGAGTGAAATATTTATTAAACCATAAAGTATCTAGATTAACAGATCAGGAAATTGAATGCCTGACTAAAGCCATCTTACAAAAAGAAACTAAAGTCATTAATGACTGACTTTCCAGAAGGGCAAGATGGATCTCCTTATCCAGTGCCTGTATATCTTCATTGCTAGTTGCACGTAAATAAAAATGATTTTATATATATATTTAATATTTGATTATAAAAATTTAAATTCTAGATTCTTTTCCTTCCTGCCTCATCACCAACCCCCACTGGAAAGACAAGCAAGTCAATACAGACTGTATGCATGTAGTTACACAGAACATATCCACAATGGACATATTGTGAAAGACTGACTGTATTACCCTCCTTCCTATTCCCCCCGTTCTATTCTCTACTTTGTCCCTGTCCCTTTACAAAAGTGTATGTTTCTAACAACCCTCCCCTCCACAATGCCCTCCCTTCCATCATACCCCCTCTCATCCCCTTTCACCCTACTCTCCTACAGGGAAAGATATCCATTTTAGAGTGTATGTCATTCCCACCCTAAACCAAATTCAATGAGAGTAAGCTTAACCCATTCCCTTTTTGCCTGCCTGATCTTTCCCTACATTGTTAAGTTTTCCCTTGACTCTTCTATATGAGATGATTAACCCCATCCTGTCTCTCCCTGTCTCCTCTCATTCTATTTCTCTCCCACCTGTCAATTTCACCTTTTAAAATATCATCTCTTCCTATTAAATTGATCCTGTGCCCTCTGTCTATGTACACATATATACATACTGACATATGAATTCATATGCATACATATATGAGGATAGGTGAAGGAAATATAAATGAATATATATGTATGCATACACATCTGCCATTCTATATATACATTTACATCCCCTTCACCTATCCTAATAATGAGAAAAATTTCATAAATTACAATGATCATTTTTCTGTGTTGGAATGTCAATAGTTCAACTTTGACAAGTTCCTTAATGATTTCTTTTCCATGTTTACCTTCTCATGCTTCTTTTATTTGAATAGAAAATGTTCTATTCAGTTCTGTTTTTTTCATCAAGAATGCTTGAAAGGCCTCCACCTCATTGAATGACCATATTTTCCCCTGAAACATCATACTCAATTTTGCTGAGTAGGTGATTCTTGGTTTTAATCCTAGCTCCTTTGATCTCTAGAATTTTGTATTCCAGGCTATTCAATTCCTTAATGTAAAAGCTGCTAGATCCTGGGTTATCCTGATTGTGTTTCCACAGTATTCAAATTGTTTCATCTTGGCAGCTTGTAATATTTTCTCCTTGATCTGGGAACTCTGGAACCTGACAACAACATTTCTAGTAGTTTTCTTTTTGGGGTATTTTTCAAGAAGTGTGATTGGCAGATTCTTTCAAGTTCTATTTTGCCCTCTGGTTCTAAAATATCCGGCAATTTTCCTTGAGAATTTCTTGGAGGATGATTTCTAAGTTCCTTTTTTGGTCATGGCTTTCTGGTAGTCCTATAATTTTTAAATTGTCTCTCCTGGATCTATTTTCCAGATCAGTGGTTTTTTCAAGGAGGTATCTCACATTGTCTGCTATTTTTTTCATTTGTTTGGATCTGTTTACTAGTATCTTGAGTTCTCAAAAAGGCATTTGCTTCCATTTGCTCCACTCTAACTCTTGAGGAATTGTTCTCCTCTGTGAGCTTTTGAGATTCTTCTTCTATCTGACAAATTTGACTTTTTAAGGCATTCTTCTCCACATTGGCTTTTTGGGCCTCTTTTGCCATTTGAGTTGATCTAGTTTTAAGGTGTTATTTTCTTCAGTTGTGTTATTGACTCTCTTTTTATGATTTTCTTGCATCTTTCTGATTTTTCTTCCCAATTTTTCTTCCACTTCTCTTTTTTGTTTTTTTAAATCCTTCTCAAGTTCCTCTATGACCTATATCCAACTTACATTTTACTTGGAAGCTTTTGGTGTGGGAGTTCTGACTGTGGTGTTTTCCTCCTCTCCATACTTTGATCCTTTTTGTCCCTCAAAAAAGAGTCTAAAGTTAGATTACTGAGTTTGGTTTGCTTACTTTGCCTGCTCATGTTGCCAGTCAATTAATTTGATTTTTGAGTGACAGTAGAACTCTGCTTTCAGAGGAGATAGCTTTGTCCCAAATCACTGGGGTTTTCATAGCTGCCAGAGCTATTAGGAGGCTGTCTCTATAGCCCCCACCAGCTTTGGCTTATTGGTCACACACCTCAGCACCACCATCCAAGACCAAGATCCTCTCCAGACAGGTTAAGGCAAGAGCACTTAGCCTCTGAATGATTGCTTGCCCCCCCTGCAATCTGCAGGCCACGAGCTCTGAAGCAGCCACATGGAGGTGGCTACAGGGCTACCACTTCTGCTGCTGTCTTGCCCTGGGAGGAGTCAGCTAGATCCACTTTTCTCTCAAAAAATTTAGCTAAGTTCCACTGACCTTTCTTTCACTTTTTCCTTGTTACTTATGGGTTGATAATTCTGGAAACTGCCACAGCTGCTGGTGATCCACTCTCTATAGTGCTCTAGCTGCTGCTCGTCCCAGCCACCCAGGGGCCAAATCATGGTTTCAGGCCAGCCTTCACTAGGCTCCCAGCATGCTGCAATGAGTGCTTCCTGTCCCACCTACCAGGCTGCCCCCAGCAAGAGATGTGTTTTTTGTGATTTTGTGGGTTCTGGAGCTCTAAAATTTGTTTAGAGTTGTATTTTATAGGTATTTGAAGTGGTAATGTTGGGAGCTATGGAGTTCTCCTGCTTCTACACCACCATCTTGACCAATTAAAAAAAACCTTTTGACAAAAATAAAGTAATCAAAAAACACTAGAGAACATTGGAATAAAGGGAACATTCTTTTAAAAGATAAGCAGTGTGTATCTAAAACCTTCAGCCATCATTATCTGTAATGTGGATAAGCTTGAAGCCTTCCTCATAATATCAGGGTGAAGCAAGGATGCTCATTATTGTCATTATTATTCCATAATAGTACTGAAAATGTTAGCTACAACCATAAGAGAAGAAACAGAAATTGAAGAGGTTAGAACAGGCAATGGGGAAAGAAAACTATCACTCTTTGCTGATGATATGATGTCAGACTTAGAGAAGACTAGGGAATCAACTAAAAAAACTACTTGAAATAATTAGCAACCTTAGCAAAATTGCAAAATATTATGTAAATCTACATAAGTCATGAGTATTTCTTTACATGATCAAAAAGTCCAGCAGCAAGAGATAAATTTCATTCAAAATAAATGTAAACAATATAAAATACTTGGGAGTCTACCAGCTGAGATACATCAAAGAACTATATCAATATGATATGAATACAGCTACAGAATGCTTTTCACACAAAATCAAATCTAAACAACTTGAAAAATATCAGTTGCTCATGGGAAGCCTGAGTCAATACAATAAAAATGAACAATTCTGCTAGAAGATCCCAAAGTGATTGATACCACCCCTGGGAGGTGGTGAAATAATAAAGGGGGGTGGTAGTGAAATAATAAAGAAGGGTGGTGGTAGCCTTGGATGCAATTGTGGGGCATAGTTTAACAATAAGGGTGTGATGGAAGCATAAGGTAAGAAGAGAAGAAAATTTTGAAAAACCATTAATACATATATCATCTCTTGTGTAACAGTTAAAGTCATAGGGATTATATTATTTTCCAAATGAACACAAAAAATGAAAGTTATAAACAACCAAATGTCAAATGTCCCAACAGTTCTTAAAAAGCAAGTGTTGGCAGGTGAGCATTTTGCACATTGTTGAGAAATCAAGCATGCATTAGTAGGAATATGTGCATGTAATGACTTGTTTACAATGCAATACTGTAGAGCTACAAGATTCAATATTGCATCATCAAAGTTTCAATGCAAGAAAAACCTACAAATCTACAAAAAGAGTATTAGACTTAAGATATAACTCTCTCTCTCTCTTTCTCCCTATGTTTATATACATTTATACATATGTATACACACACATATATAGATACACACAAATATATATGTACATTACATATTTCATATTTTTAAGTGAGGCAAATTTTTAAAAATGTTTAAGGGTTAAAAAAGTTGATTTCCAATGGGATGCTGAGCAATTTTTTAAAAGGGAGCTGTAGGCTAAATAAGTTTTTGAACTTTTGGTGCCTAAAGTAATTTATTTATTTGATGCTATACCAATGAAACTATCAAGAATAGAAAAAAAATAACAAATTTCATGTAGAAGAACAAAAGGTCAGTAATAGCAAAGTAATTAATGAAAAAATACAAAGGAAAGTGGGCTAGAAATACCAAATCTCAAACTAAATATAGTTTATATAAAGCAGCAGTAATCAAAATTACTCAGTACTGGTTAAGAAATAAAATGGTGGATCAATGGAATAGGTTAGGTACATAAGACACAGTAGTCAGTGACAACAGCAACCCAGAGTTTGATAAATCCAAAGACCCCAACCTTTGGGATAAGAACTTACAATTTGACAAAAATTGCTGCTAAAACTGCAATACAATTGGGCACAAACTAAGTATAAACCAACATCCCACACTGTATACCAAAATAAGGTCAAAACAGGTGCGTGATTTAGACATAAAGGATGACACCATAAGAAAATTATAAGAAGGAATGGATTACCTCTCTAATCTATGGGTAAGGGAAGAATTGATGACTAAATAAAAGGTAGAGACCATTATCAAATGTAAAATAGATAATTTTATTATCCTAAATACAATGTTTTTGCACAAACAAAACAGTGCAATCAAGACTTGAAGGAAAGCAGAAAACTGGGAGACATTTTTAAAAATTCATTTATATATATATATATATATATATATATATATATATTAGTTTTCAAAATTCACTTCCACAAGATTTTTAATTCCAAATTCTCTCCCCATCTCTTTCCTCCCGAATCCTATGACTTCTACATTTTATTACTCCTTACCCCAATGTGCATTCCTTTCTCTCCCCACCCCTTTCTCTTATCCCCTTCTTCTATTTTAATGTAAGATAAGATAGATTTCTATACCCCATTGCCTAGCTATCTTATTTCACAGTTGCATGTAAAAATGAATTTTTGCATTCCTTTTTAAAACTTTGAGTTCTAACTTCTCTCCTGTCTTTCCTCCCCACCTACCCTCATTGAGAAGACAAGCAATTCATTATAAGTTATACATGTATAGTCATGTAAAATGCTTCCATAATAGTAATTTTGTAAAACACTAACTATATTCCCCTCCAACCTATCCTGCCCCCCATTTATTCTATTCTCTCTTTTGACCTTATCCCTCCTCAAAAGTGTTTGCATCTGATTACCCCCTCCCCCATTCTTTGTTCTTCATGACATGTGACCAATTCCTAATTTTCTTGGAGGCTTTGGATGTAGGAGCTTTTGCTTTATTGTCTTCTTCTTAGTATATCTTTTGATATTCCTTGTTACCAAAGTAAGTTTCCATAGTCTGAGTTTTCCCCCACACACTATTTGTTCATTTTTCTAGACAATTATTAGAATTTGTATCTCTTTGTTAAGGTAGGGCTATGCTTCTAGTGTGGAATGTACTGTGCCAAACTTCAGGAGTTTTGTGTAGCTATTTTCAGAGACACTTCTAGGGACCTGTAAGTTTTCAGTTCTTCCAAGGAGGTATGATCTAAGGAGAGGTGTTTACTCCTATTCAGCCCAACCAGAAGCATTCTTTTCTGTCCTGGAACTGTGAGCAGAATTACATCTCCACTGGAGCCTCATGATCTGCCAAACCAGTGCTCCTTCTCATCTGAGGTCTGTCAACCAGGACTTTGACACAGATCCAAGTATGGGCAAAGTAACAGAATCCTGCCTCAGTGACAGCAAAGAGACCCATATAATCTCCTTCTGATGAGCTGTTCCATCCCCAACTTTGCAATATATTTATGTTTAGGCTTTACTTACATGCCCTACTAGAGTATAAGCTCATTGAGTATAGGGATTATGAGGTTTTTTTTCCTTTATGTATCCTATTCTTTCTGCTCTTCATAATTCAAGGATCCATAATTTTATAGCTGAGGAAATTTTATTTCCATAATAATGAGGTATAATATTCAGCTTTCTTCCATCCATACAGGCTTCAAGTTCTATGCTACTTCTTAAGTTGAGACTCTTGATAGACCCAAAGTGTCATTCCACAACCAATTTAGTTCTGTGTCATTCAACTTATCCAAACTGCTCCTCAGAAAACAGATATGCTGCCCACCATCAACCTCTATTTAAAATCCTTCCACTTAGACAAGACCAGTCAGAACCTGTCTCCTGATGTCCCAACCTCCAAGCATTAATCATCAGTATAGCTACAATCTAACTACTCCAGCCTACTTTTACTTCCTTGAACATGACTCCACGTCCCAACTCCATATTCTGGCTCCCCCTAGACCTGGAATATTTTGCCATGCCATCTATCCCTCTTAACTTCCCTAGCATACTTAAATATTTAGCTCAAATCCTTCCTTGTAGAGAATCTTTTCCACACCTCTGTATCCTAGTTTGTAATACCTTCACCTCTCAGTCTAATTTTATATGCACTGAATGTGTTTTTATGTGTATTTAGTTATGGTTCTGTCATTATAATGTGAGCTTCTTAAAGCTAGGTACCCTTACTTTTGACCTTTGTATCCCTAGTGCATAGCCGAGAATCTCATATAGTGTTAGGCCTTAATAAATGCTTGTTGACTGACTAATCTCCTTGCTGTACTAAAACACACACGTGTGTGTACACATGTATGTGTGTATATACATACACGTATGTGTGTAGATGTATATCTCTATATCTATCTATCCATATGTAAAACTTAGATGAAGTCGAGAATGACTGTCTCTTAATGCTACTCAAGTGAAAATACTGTGGGTCTTTTTATAAATTCCTCCTTATTGTCCTAGGGGCCAAAAGAGTTATAGAAATTCCCAGTGAGAGGAGAATGGGTAAACAGATAAGGATTTTTCCTCTTCCCCAACAACAACTTCTAGTCTTTACCATCCTTAAAATTAGAAAATTAAAATTTTAAATTAGTACCCTAAATGACATAATTATTAAACAGAAATGGATTCTCTAAGTTCAAAACCATGTTACTCAAGCACAAAAGCATGGGAAGGGGGAAGGGAATAACTGGGTGGAGTGAATTATTATTAGCATACATTCCCAGGGTATGATGAATTCCCCAGGAGAGTTTTAATCTACTAATTGCTGCACCTACTTTATGTGGTTTTCTTGGTGCTCCAGGGGAAAAGCAGTTGTAGGTTAGTGGGTGGTGGGGAGTGAAAGAGTAAAATTCCATTTTTTAAAAGGATGCTACCCCCAAGATCTCACTTGATACTGACACTGATCATTCAGGAAAAAGTATAGTTTACAACTGAGTGGAGGATGGACCATTCCTGAACTCAAATCTAGGCCAGTGTGTTCTTTTCCATATTCCTTTTCTCATTTTCATGACTGAACAAGTGTCTAGGGTGTGGTCCTAATGATTTGGAGCTTGGGGCCCAGATGGAATGAGGAGGGGCTGAGCAATCTCTCCTTCCTGTCTGTTTCTGAGAAGACACCTTGCATTCAATTCAATGCACTTTGCAAAGATGAGCACACCCCTTGCACCCTTTCATCAGCACTGGTCCTATGGTTCCAGCAAAACTACCCAGTTATGAAAGTCTGACCTTTTCTAAAAGGGTGGAGATCTGAATATTTCATAATTATAGCATCAGTAAACTCCCAGGATTTGGGAGACTGCATCAATTTTTTCTAAACGTTTGGTAAAAGCAAATTCTGGGAATTTTAAAGGAGAATATTTTCATGTTAGTTGATATAGGTAATTTTACTCTGCATGGATTTAAAAGCATGAATCTACTACTTTCTTTTTTATAATTAAAAACTTAACAGTAAACATCAGTAAAAGGGTATCTATTATTTCCTACATTGCTTATGCATAAAAATGTATTTAGGGTTGAGGTTTCTCAAACTCTCTACAGAATAATTACCCTGCAGTCCTCCAATTATTCAAAATCATAAAATATGAATTATGAGCTATCCTACTCTGACTCCTTTTATTTTTAAATGGAAGTATTCATAATCCCAGATGTACCTTTTATTCTTCCTTCCTTTTTCTCTCATCTAAAAATGGAAACAGAAATATTAGTAGACAGAAAGTTGACGCTACATTCACCTCCTTAAAAGCATTTTCATGTCTCTTGGATCAAAACTCTCCTTATCTAAAATTGTGGTAACATGATTACAAAGGCACTGAATCTATTGACTGATGAGAAAAGCTCTTTTTTGTGGGTTCTTTGTAACCCATACCCAGAACGACCTGTCACAGGAGAGGCTACTTAACTGTACTGAGCTGCCTAAACACCAAAACAAAACGGACCCTCCTTTAATAGTTGCTAGACTTCCATGTCCTAAATAAACAGTAATCCAGTAATTAACTAATCCAGTACAGGCATGACCTCCAGTCCAACACTATTTCTACTTTTTTCCTTTTCCTATTCACTCAACACAGTGTCTGGCACACAGCTTAAGAAGTGCTTGTTGACTTGAATTCAATTGAATTTGATTGCCATTTCAGATAACCACCAAGAGATGGATAGCAAATCTGACTGTATGAAAACTCTACTGAGTCAACACTAGTGGTTTCCACTAAGATGAAATATAAATTCCTCTATTAAGCTTTTAAAGCCTTTTACAACTTGGCCCTAACCTATCTTTCCAGGCCTGTTATACATTCTTCCTTCTTTTTCTCTATGTGATTCATTCAGATTGACTTTTTCTCTTCTCTTCACACATTCCATTTCATCTCCTATGCACTGGCCATCCCATACCCTTGGGATAGTCTATGTCCCTACTGATTCTTCATGGAGTCCTCATGAGATGCCTTGATGACTCCTTTCAGTCTTGTTCTTAGGTAACTTGATAATATAGCATATAGAGTGAAGGACTTGGAGTCAGGAAAACATTGAGTTGGAGTTCTGCCTAAGACATTTACTAGCAGATCCACCCTGGGAAAATCATTTAAACTTTCTGTGCCTCAGTTTTCTCATATGTAAAATAAGAAAAATAATGTGCTTACTTCACAGGGTTGTTTGGGAAGATCGAATTATCTCAGAGATAACACATATAATGTACCAGTACCATCTTCTTAAAAGTTCCTCATTGGTTATGTTCCTGCAGTCTGCTTCATCCCAACATGTGCCTGTCCATTGCCCTCTGTGTGATAGTTACTTCTCAGCTCTTCAAAAGATATTGCATTCTGGGTTTTTTTTTAGTAATATAGGAATTAAATGACCTTAATAATTAGAACTGAGCAACTGAGGACAGAATGTCTGCTGAGCTTTAAGATATTTTTTGGTTGCTTGACCAGAATCCAAGCACAAGCTGTCAAGCAAGCATAGCACAATGAAGACTTACCATCTTCCTAACAATCACATTAGCTAACCCCAAACCACTCATCCTAATGAATCCTAACCTCAGGAGAGAGCTATGTGCTACTGAAAAAATAATGCCAATTTGCAAAAATCTTCTAAACAAGTATTTACATGATGGGCCGCCTCAGCCCAGAGGGTTTTGACTACATAGGCTCATTCCTTTGTGAAAGGCAAGTAATTATTTTTCAAGATGAGCATTATCAATGAGGATCTGCAAAGACATGTTCAGAGCTTTACCTCGAATTCACAGGGACCAATGGGGCACAGCCCTTCCTCCTAAATTTGAGCATTTACTTAAGCATGCTTAACTAAATTATGCCATTCCTTCTGAATCATTACATTCAAGTTCATGCAAAGTACACCCCTGAGACTCTATAAAAGAATGTTGGAAACCCTGGGTTCAGCCCACAGGCTTGTTACCTCTATGACTTTGTGGAAATCACTTTATTTCCCTGAACTTGTTTTCTCAATTGCAAAATGAGGGACTTGGACTTGATGGCCTCTAGTCCCTGTAAGCTCTATTATTTAGTTACTAGGAATCTTTAAGTGTGCATTTAAAACCGACACTAATGTGCCTGGTCTTTTTATAAATCAATGTCCAATATTTTTAAAATATACAAAATGAAAATAACAGAAAGTTGGTGGTATTAGTCAAGAGTTCTTAACATTTTTATGTGTTATAAAAGCCTCTAGTAGTCTATGTATCCCTTCTTAGAATAATGTTCATAAATATAAAAAATAAAATATATAGAATTATATAGAAAATCAATTACATTGAAATAGATTTTTCACTTTTGTCACTGTAAAATCATTTATTCATATTCACCTGTTCAAGACCCCATGGCCCTTAGCACACCAGGCCCTTCTATCCCCTATAATCTCCCCAAATCTGTCCAAGCTCATGGTTTTTTGCTTCAATTACACCATCTATCCCTCTCACCCTCTGCCATTCCTTTTTCCTTCAATCTTTCCCAACATCCATCTCTTTTCCCATGAGTCCTTTTTCCTCATTATATAGCCAAAAGATTCAAGCTTCAGTTTCAGTTTTTGTCTTTCCAATGAATAGTCAGAATTAATTTCTTTAAGTATGGTTTGATCTCCTTGCTGTCCAAGGGACTCTCAGATCTTCTTCAGTACCACAATTGAGAAGAAAGAATTCTGTGGTGCTTAGTTTCACTTGTAGTCCAACTCTCACAGTCATACTGTTGTTTTCATTCTATATAATGCTAAATTACAGATAAAGATATTGGAGATTAAAAGAATTGCAGTTTAAGAAAGATAATTTGTTTCACCCTAAAGAATTTCTTCTACTCATTATGTATGTGAGTGTGTGTTCATACACTCACGTATAATTAGATTGTTCTACTTTTTTACTTGAAAATATTTTCACTAGACCTTTCTCTTTTTATAATTAAAGAATTTTGTGTTATTACAATTTCTCCCTTCATACATTAGGCCAATTGGAATGTTGTTGTCTCGGTGTTCAATGTCCTGTAAATTGTTCTTTTTAAATCAGTCAAAACTTTGGAATGTGTTGTAATTGTGTTTTCTCTGAGAATGAAACCTCCGCAGCATGTCTGCATCTGTCTCCTCTACTGACACAGACAGCACCCTAGTTCAGGCTTTTATATTTTGTTGCCCAGACTATTTTGACTTCTTCTTAATTGCCCCCCAGTCAATCAGCCAACAAGCATTTATTAAGTGCTTGCCAGGCACTGTGCTAAACACTGGGGATAGAAAGAAAAGTTAAAGGCAATTGCTGCCTTCCCAGAGCTCACCATCTAACAAGGTAGACATGTGCAAACAACCACAAATGAACAAGGTATGAATAGATAAATAGGAAACAATCAGTAGAGGGAAGGTCATAGAATTAAGAGGTTCTGGGAAAAAGAATGTGGGGTTTCATCTGACACTAGAAGGAAGCCAAGAGTCATAGTTGAAGAAAGATGGCATTTCAGGTATGAAGGGCAACCAGAGAAAGTGTCCAAAGCCTAGAGAGGGAGTGTCTTGTTCCAGAAACATAAAGGAGAATCATGTTATTGGATGGATGAGTATGTGAGGGAGACATTAAAGTATGAGAAGACAAGAAATGTTTGTATAGAGTAAAAGGCTAAAGTATAAAGTAATTTGGATAGTAAATGGAGGAGTTTATATTGTGTCCAGGCTTCTAGGCTCTCTTCTCTCTAAGCTATCTTTGATACAACTACCAAAATAATCACTTAAAATATGGGTGACCTTATCACTCCCTCCAAAGAACTTTCAGTTGATTATAATTTCCTTTAAGGATAAAATATCAACTCTTCAATTTGATTTCTTTATCAAGGTCCATCCTACCTTTCCAGATTGATTTCATTTCCCTTCACATTCTTCATATTCAGCCAATCTGACTTACTTTCAACTCTACATACATGATGTCCTAGTTTTGATTCTGTGCTTTTAGGCACAGACTGTCCTCCATTGTTGGACAGCACTCTTTCTTCTTCTCTTGCAACTTCTAGCTTCATCAAATATTCAGATCCTATGTCCCCTATGGGAAGCCTTTACTGACAAACCCTATGAGTATTATTAGCTCCCTCCTTGAATTACCAAGTGAACGTTATTCTGTTTGCATGTTGTATCCACCAATAGAGTGTAAATTACTTGAAGGAACAGGCGGTTTTCCAGTTTGTCTTTGTGTCCCCAGGACCTAGAATCATATCTTACACCTAGTAAACATTTAACAAATCAAACAGAAACTGCTTTTGGATTGAATTGGAGAATGTCTTTCAAATAAATTGAATTCATCATTCATAAACAGTTCCCCTCAATTCTAATGTTTCCTTCACCTTTTTGTATAAGAACAGATCTCAAATTCTTTCCATATCCATACAGAAAAGAAAGAAATATAAATATTTATACTTGAGAGGAAGACTTAAGGAAAATATGCATAATGATTCTTATTAAGTATTTGATGATGTATCACATTCAAAGAAATATTTTTTTCACTTGGCCCTAGAGGTCAGAACCAGTAAGAATAAGTAGAGGTTGTAAAGAAGATCTATGCTGGGTGTGAAGGGGAAAAAAGACAGACAAACAAAAAAAACCTTCTCAATAATTAGCACTCAAAGTGGAATGGTGCCCCTCTGAGGCAGTGGGCTTTCCTTCAGTAGAAGACATCATACAAGGAGCATGTTTAGAGATGAATTCTTATTGAAACATAGGTACAAGTTCAAGTTGGATCAGTCGCTGATCTCATCTTACTCTGAGATTTGTAATTCAGATTAGGAATTTCTCTAATTGGTAGGGATAAGATATGAGACTCTGCCTTGGGTTTCCCCCCCCCCCCACTAAAAACAAAAAAGAGAAAGATCTGCCAAGGAAGCAAAAAACAGAGGAATCAAAGATTCTCTGTTCCATTCTTCCCCATTGCTTTTGATACCCTTTCACAGGCAGGTACAGTCAGGGAATTTTTGAATCCTTATCAGCTTAACTAACCTCAAAGTACCATCAGAAGATGAAATAAGAGGGTGAAGAAAAGAGATGAGGGCTGAGTGTGATAAGGAAAGTTCCCGTGTGGCATAAGCCAAAGACAATAGCATCATGATGATAATGGTGATCACAGTCTCACTCACACAGCTCACTTGCATAAGTATAGTGTTTTGCATTTTATTTTTAAAAGCTTGCACAAATGTTTTCAGTATATTTTCTTTGCTCTGGGGATATCTTTTGATTTGACAACACATTCATTTCTGGAAACACCTTTCCTACCCCCCACAGCCTCCTCCAAATTGAACTCAATCATAAAGCAAAGGAAAACAGGTCTGTGTATTTTTCACAGGAATACCATAAATAAAAGCATTCCATGATTAAACCCAGTATTTTTAGACATGGCCTGGTGAGCAACAAAGGCATCACTACAGTAAAGTGAAAGTTAAAAATTCATTGTTGATGTAGAGTCAACCAGAACATGTCAAATTGGAAGAAACTTTCATGAGTAATTTCTTTGTACTGAATCCTTGTCTATCTGGAAAACTTTTGAAACCCATCTGTTTTCTTTAAGAATTCATTTTTTGTGTAATTTGACCATTCATTAAAGGATTTATCTGGGTAAGGTGGAAGAAGGCTCACTTTTTATTATCATTTTCCCATTACCATTAGTATCATTTAAGCTGCTTTAAAATATAAATCATAATAAAAGCAACTAAGGAAAGATTCAAAGATATATAGTGATTAAAATATCTTATAGTGGAAAGATCACTGACATTGGAGTGAGAAGACCCAGATTTATATCCCAGTTTTGTCATTTAATAGCTATGTGATTTTAGAAAAAGCATAAAACCTCTCTGAGCCTCAATTTCGTCATCTAAGTACATCATAGAACAAAACCTGCCCTTTTTATCTAGGTTGATATGAGAATAGTATAAGATATAATTTGCAAAACTCTTTTATAAATTGAAACACTATCAAAAATATAAGCTCTCATTATTATTGTCCTTTTTAGACAAAAAAAATGAACTTCTGCAAAACTCATTCTCTAAAGAGCTTCTTCCTGTCTTGGAAGTGACCGTATATTCTTAAATATTATACCAGAGAAGTTTAAGGCTTGAAAAGTCTTGCCAAGTTGAAAAGCATTAATAAACCTCCCAATGACATCATTGCCATTATCATCTTCATCATCCCACATCATCATCATCATCACCACCACTACCCCCACCATCATCTATTAAGTGCCCGTCATTTTCCAAGCACTATGCTAAGTGCTGGGGATACAAAAAAAAAATTTCTTAAAGACAAAAATCCAAAACACATGTCCCTACTCTCAAGGAGCTCATAGTCTAATGAAGGAGACAATATAAAAATAATTATGTACAAAGAAGATATATACTGAATACATTTAGAATAATCTTTGAAGAGAAGCACAAAAGTCTCATAAAAGGTGGAATTTTGGCTTAGACCTGTAGAAAGCAGAAATGAAGAAGGAAAATACTTCAAATATGGGGACAGCCAGTGAAAATACCTAGAATCTACAGATGGAATATCTTCTGTGAGGAAGAGCATGAAGGTTAGTGTCACTGGAACACAACAGTATGTGGTGCATGGTGAGGGAAGGGAGGACAGGCTGTGAAAGATTTTGAATACCAGAGAATTTTATTTTTGATTCTGCAAGTGAAGTGAGGTGCTGAAATGTTGAAGAAGGAGATGGCATGGTCAGATTTACCCTTAAGGAAGATTAATTTGAAAGGTGAGTGGAGGATTAACTGGAGTGGGGAGTGTCTTGAAGCAGAGACATAAATCAGCAGACTACCGAAATATTCCAGGCCTGAGTTGCTGAAAGCCTGAATCACAGTGGCGATTTTATTAATAGAAAGGAGACTTACAAAAAATTTGGTGTGAAGGTAGGCAACACAGGATTCAGGAATAGACTGGATAAGTTAGGTGAGTGCAAATGAGGAGTTGAGGAAGTCACTGATGCTGTCATAGGTTATTCTCCAAGGTCCCTCTCAGTAAAACAGAGAGGCTTATCAGTAAGGTACTTAGTTACTAGGTGATGCACTTCCTTGTCACAGTGACTGATAAAATCATCCATTAGACATATCAGACTTGTCAGTAGATAGACGAGGGTTATATCATAATGAATTCCTAGTTCATTTAAGTAATTTTAAAATTATTTTTAAAAAGAAAAAATATGTGTCCAGATTACAAATTCTAAGAATTGATTTTTCTAGCCAGTCTGTATAATTCTTTATTTTTAATGTCTTGATCTCCAAAGACCCATTTTTAAAAGTGCCCTTCCCAAAGTTTTAAACTACATAAACTTAGTTTAGAACATTTAGAATGAATGCTGACAAAAAGCTATCCATATGTTCAACTCCTCTGATTTATGAAAAGTAAAAATAAATAGGGCACTGTTGAAATTAAGGTTACATTTTGTTCTATAATTTACAGTTTTACACAGACACCTGAAGCTCAATGACATGTAACAATTGCCTAGATTGAGGTATAGGAAACAGGTATAAGAACCTGAATTAAAGAATACCTCTGGATCCTTAAGGGCATGCTGCCTGAACTTTTTTCTCTCTCCATTACTAAGAAGTAATTTAAAGACCAATATTCATGTATTTAACCTACAATTTTGAATCATTTATAAGGCAGGGATGTTTTTTATTCTCCTTGAGGTAGGAGAGATTTGTCTTTACTAAGCTGATTTACAGCTATTATTACAGAATTATTATGATGCAGTGGCAAAATGGCAATATTTGGCAAATGCTAGACATGTGGGATGAGAGAAAATAAAAACTTAAACATGACTCTAAGTGATTTGAAAGACAGTGTATGACATTAAAAAAATAAAAAGATTCATAGGGAGAGACGGTTTAGGGTGAAGGAAGTGGAGAATATAAATCTGATATAATAGAAAGAATCTGGTTGACCAAAAGATGCATGATGGCAAATGCTATACCCATCCAGAGAAGGAACTATGGATTCTGAATGCGCAATGAAAGATATGATTTTCTCTTTTTATCTTTCTCATAGTTTTTCCATTTTTTTTCTTATTCTTATTTCACAACATGATTAATGTGGAAATATGTTTAAAATGATTGTATATGTATAGTTTATATCATATTTATTGCTGTCTTGGGAAAGGGGGATGGGAAGGAGAAAAAATGAAACTCAAAATCTCATAAAAGTGAATGTTGGGGGGGAAAAAGGGAAAAAAAAACAAAAGTATCCAGTTTGAGCCATAAAAAAGCAGTTTGTTAGCAATGAAGCCCTGAAAAGACTACATCAATATCCTCCACCACATGGGTAAGGGTTCTGTATTCGGAAGTTGCACCTTTTTCACCTATAACTTAACAGGCAATAATTCTTTGGATCTTTTTAAAATGATATTTAGTATTTTTCTCCAGTTATGTGTAAAAATAATTTTTAACATTTGTTTTAAATTTTTGATTTCCAAATTTTCTCCCTTCCTCCCTTTCTCCTTTCCTACCTCATCTCATTGGGAAGGCAGGAAATTCAATATAGCTTATTGTAACAGCAACCAGATTAGCAGATACTTAGCACATAGTAACTTAGTGCTAAGCATAGAAGGTGTGAGCCCTGTCCACTGTTGAGAAGGTGTGAACTCCCCTGTTGACATGGAAGAATGGGATTAGATGAGACAGGAGGCCAGTATGTATATATAAGCAAGAATTCCAGAGACAGAGAGACAGAATTTGAATTTTCCTGTTGGAGGAAGCAGGATTGTCTCAGCATCTGAGAGTTGGGCTGCTGTACTGGAGAAGTGAGTTGGAGTTTTCTTGAGAGAGAGAGAGAGAGAGAGAGAGAGAGAGAGAGAGAGAGAGAGAGAGAGTTTCTCTCTGGGAGTTTCTCTCCCAGCATCTGGAAGCCAACTGAGAACTGAGATGGAGTTTTCCTGAGACCAGAAACTGCTGAAGGCCGTCCAGAAGGCTGATATTCCTTCTGGGTCCTAGGGCCAGCTGAACTGCTGGAG
>CM053593.1:221372490-221501327 GCA_028646575.1 Pseudocheirus occidentalis
AACTTCAATGCATGCCAGGGATTGCCCTGAGGACTGGACAAGGACCTGGGAGCTGTCTACCTCTGAGGACTGAATGAGAACCTGGCAGCTGTCTGCTTCTGAATCCAGGTGAAGATTGATATATTGTGAATTGACGGATTGATTAAATGAGGAGGGTTTCCCCCTTAGGGAAACCAGATGAATATTCTTTTGTTCCTTGTTCTAAATATTGTGGCCACTGTAGTGAAAATTGTGTGGCCTTTCTAATGTTAAACTGTTATGGACACTATATTGTGACTTTCTGTGATAAAATGTAATGTTATGAATAATATATTGTGATGACATATTGTGAGTTTGCCTTGATCTATAATGGAATCAACAGAGTGTTCATTATTACTGTGTAATCTAAACCTTAAAAGCTGTTCACAATAGCATTCTTTTGGGAATCTGCTGGTGCATGGTGTTACAGTTACACATGCGTAGTCATACAAAACATTTCCATATGAGTCATGTTGTAAAAGAAAACAGACCAAAAAAAAATCCTTAATAAAATAGAGTTAAAAAGTATGTTTCAATCAGTATTCAAATACTGCCAGTTCTTTCTTTGGGGATAGATGGCATTTTTCTTCACAAGTCCTTCATATTTGTCTTGGATCATTGCACTACTGAGCATAACTAAGTCATTCACAATTGATTGCCTTACAATATTGTTGTTACTTTGTACAATGTACAGTTCACTTTGAATCAGCTCATGTAAGTCTTTCCAGGTTTTTCCTAAAGCAGTCTGCTCATCATTTCTTGTAGCACAATAGTAATCCATCAGTATCATATACCACAATTTGTTCAGCCATTCCCTAGTTGTTGGGCATCCCCTCATTTTCCAATTCTTTGCCCCAAAAAAGGGCTACTATGAATATTTGTGTACATAAAGGTACATTTTTCTTTTCTTTTTTTCTTTTTTTTATCTCTTTTGGGATATATATCTAGTAGTGGTATTGCTAGGTCAGAAGATATGCATGATTTTGGTTTTATAAGCATTTGGGTATAGTTCAAATTGCTCTACAGGCTGGCCAAATTAGTTCAGAATTCCATCAACACTGCATTAAAGTCTGATTTTTACCACATTCATCCAACATTTGTCATTTTCTTTTTCTATCCTCTTAGTCAATACAATAGATGTGAGGTAGTACCTCAAAATTGTTTTGATTTGCATGTCTCCAATCAATAGTGAGCCAGAGCTTTTTTTTTTAATACACAGCTACAAATAGATTTGGTTACTGCATCTGAAAAGTACATATATCTTTTGATCACTTTTGATCACATTATCAATTGGATAATGGCTCAGTTTTCTCTGTTTGATCTTTATCAGAGAAACTTGCTTCAATTTTTTTTCACAGTTACTATAAATAACTTTATTTCCCTCCATCCTATTCCCCTTCCCCCAGTTTATTCTAGCCCTTCTTTCTTTTCATTCTGTCCCTCCTCAAAAGTGTTTTACTTTAGACTAGCCCCTCCCCCAAGCTTCCCTATCTTCTATCATCCCCTTCTCTTATGCCTTTTCCCCCCTACTTTCCTATAAAGTAAGACATATTTTTATACCTTATAGAGTGTATGAATCATTCTATCTTTGAGCAAGTTCTGAGGAGAGTAAGGCTCACTAACTCCTCCTCATTGAACTCCTTCTTCCTTTCCACTATAAAATCCTTCTCTTGTCTCTTTTATGTGAGAAACTTTATCCCAGTTTACCTCTTCATTTCTCTTTCTCTCAGTACATTCCTCTCTCAGCCCCCTCATTTAATTTTTGTAGATATTATCCATTCATATTCAACTAACACTTGTGCCCTCTGTCTATATATACTCATTCTATATGGCCTAATAATATGGTTATAAGTAACATTTTTCCCATTTAGGAAATGTAAATGGTTTAACCTTATTAAGTCCCTTATGATTTCCCTTTCCTGTTTACCTGTTCATGCTTCTCTTGAGTTGTGTATTTGAAAGTAATATTTTCTATTCTGCTTGGGTCTTTTCAATTAAGAACGTTTGAACATCTCCCATTTCATTGAATGTCCATTTTTCATCTGAAGGATTATACTCACTTTTGCTAGGTAGCTGATTCTTGATTGTAATCCTAGCTCCTGTGCTCCCTGGAATATACTATTCCAAGTCCTTCAGTTCTTTAATGTAGAAGCTGCTAAATCTTATGTTATCCTGACTGTGCCTCCATAATACTTGATTTGTTTCTTTCTAGCTGCCTGTGATATTTTTCTCCTTGACCTGGGAACCCCGTGACTTGACTATAATTGTCCTTGCAGTTTTCATTTTGAGATATCTTTCAGGAGGTGATAAGTGGATTCTTTTCATTTCTATTTTACCTTCTGGTTCTAGAATATCAATGCAGTTTTCCTTGATAATTTCTTGAAAGATGATATGCAGCCTTTTTTAAAATCATGACTTTAAGGAAGTCCAATAATACTTAAATTACCTCTCCTGCATATATTTTCAGATCAGTTTTTTTTCTAGTAACATGTTTCATATGGTCTTCTATTTTTTTCATTTTTTTGGTTTTCTTTTGTTTCTTGATTTCTCATAAAGTCATTAGCTTCCTTTTGCTCAATTTTAATTTTTAAGGAATTATTTTTCTTCTTTGAGCTTTTGATATCCTTTTTCATTTGATCAATCCTACTTTCTAAGGAGTTTTTTTTTTCTACTCAGTGAATTTGTGTGCCTTTCTTTTTCCATTTGGCCTGATATGTTTTTAAGATGTTATTTCCTTCAGTGGTGTGTGTGTGTGTGTGTGTGTGTGTGTGTGTGTGTGTGTGTGTCCTTTACCAAGCTGTTGACAATGATCTGGGTCTTTTAAATCAAATGGAGGACAATAAAATAGATGAAATAAAATTTGTTTTAGAAGCAATGTTTATCAATTTGTAATGTGCACAATAAAATTTTCCTTTTGACCCAACATCATCAATACCAGTTTTCTATCTCAAAAACATCAAAGAGAAGGGAAAAGGACATATTTGTACAAATATATTAGAGCAGTTCTTTATGTGGTGGCAAAGAAATGAAAATTGAGGGGACGCCTGCTAAATGGAGAATTACTGAACAATGTAGTATATGATTATGATGGAATACTATTGTATTATAAGAAATGATGAGAAGGGATGGTTCCTGGACATCTTGGGAAGTCATATATGAACTGTCATAAAGTGAAATGAACAGAACCAAGACAATATTGTCCACAGTGACAGCAATATTCTAAGGATGATCAACTGTGAAAGACTTTGGATTAATACAATGATACAAGTCAATCCCAAAGGACTCACAATGAAAAATGCTATCTGCCTTCTTATATAGAACTGATAAATTCTGAGTGCCTATTGAAGTATGTATTTTTTACTTTATATTTTTTTAATTTTGCATGTGTCTTTTCTTTTGCAACTAAATATATTTTACAAGACTTAACATGTATAATTGATATAATATTCCTTACTTTCTTAAATGGGAGAGGGGCAAGAAGAGAGGAAATAGGGGCAAGAAGAAGATCATTTGGAACTCAAAAATGAGTTATTTTTGCATGCAATTTGAAGATGTTTAACAAAATTATTTTTTTAATTATTTTTAAAAAAAGGAACAATCATCATAGAAACTTAGAGATGAATGGTTCTCCCAAAGTCATCCATCTGTTCCAAGTCATGATTGGCTTAAAATTCTTCCTATTAACGGATTGTCCAGCCTTTTCTTAAGGAACTCAAGTGAGGAAAAACCCACTTCTTTCCATGGTTATCTATTCCACTTTTGAATAGCTCTAATACTAAGAAGTTGATTGTTTTGGGATGTTAAACCTAAATCCATTTTCTTGAAAGTTCTACATATTATTCTTATCTGTATTCTTTAGAACAAAGTAGAAAAAAACATAATTCATCATGATAACCCTTCAAATACTTGAGAAGAGAGAAAATGTCACCCTAATTCTTCTGTAGGCAAAATATCTTTTGTAAATCATCCACAGGTGGTGTGATCTCAACAAAGACAGTATGGTGATAGATTAAAAAAATAACACTGAAGGAGGAATTATAAAGTCCTGCATTCTAATTTCTAGTCTGTTACTTATTTTCTGTATTGCTTAGGCAAGACACACCCTCCCTGAGCCTCAATTTCCTTATCTGGAAAATAAGGGGCTAAATATTTACTTAATTAACATATAAGCACTTAATATATAGCTTTAATCATCCCACCATTCACTGTAACTAGATGAATTGAGCAAGTAATCAACCACATTTACTAAATGCCCACTATACATAGGCATTGTGATATATACTGGAAATAAAAAGATAAAAATAAGACAGATCTTTCCCTCAAGGAGATTACATTCTAATGAAAGAGCCAGTAGGCACACATATAAGTACATACAAATTCAGTACATTGAAAAAATAAATACATGGACATTTGATGGGAGAAGCTTTTGCAGCTGTGGAGGTGAAGCTTCTTGGAAGTTGTGTTTAATATTTGAAGGTAAGTATGGATTCTTAGAGGCAAGTGTGAGAAACTGACTTCCAGGCATGAGGAAGAGCTCCCTTACTCAAATGTCAATGACAGAAGATAGATGTTGTGTGGTAAACAAAAAGGCTTATTTGTCTAGACCACAGAGGACATGTAGAGAATATTCTCACTTTTATGTTAGTAACTAGCAACCAAATACATGGCAACTGGTTGGGGAGTGGCTCCAGAAATGAAGGTCATATACATGTATTGGAACTTAACTTTGCTACAACAAATACCAAATGTAGTATGGAAAGATATTATAAATCAATGCACAGTGATGTAAGCAGAGCCAGGAAATCAATATACACGATGACTACAACAAATCAAATGGAAAGAAAAACCAAATAATTTTTAAGTGAATGTTAAAAATTACAAAGAATAAGCTTGTCACCAAAGAAGAAATATGAGAAGATAGGTACCTATCCATGCTCTTTTTTTTCAGAGAGGAGGCACTTAGATGTGGAATATGGCAAATACCATCAGATATTTGTGCATTGATTAAATTTGCAAGAATATCAAGTATATTCTTAGAGAGATTTACACTATTATATTATTATGAAGGAAATGCATGTAGAATATTTAGATATACATAAATTGATACTAAATTACCATTTCTTAAATAGCCATGGAGCCAATTTTTTTAAATCAAAATCATATTTTAAAATTTAATAGAAAAAAATGTTCAAAATTTATGTGAAACACCTGAAGTAGGCTTAAGTAAAAGTTTCTATCTGCTAATACATATTAATAAATGGGCTACTAAATCAAGGAGACTTTAAAAAAAACTATCAGGAAAACAACAAATCCCAAAATAAACACAAAAAATGTTTTTAAAAAAACTGAATGTGAGATAACATTAAAAACAAAATGAGAAGTTCAACAATAAGCAATTCCTTATTATCTAGCATATCCAGGTTACTCTGATATTATAAAAAGACACACTTAAAAAAGCTGTTGCTCTCCTCTAGGAGACTGGACTCCATTATATCTCTAAATATGATAAGTCTACCATCAGGATAAGAGTACTGGGATATATAGATTGTGGGTCTGGGCCAAGATGTAGGGTTTTTTTAATTGTCATAAATAACAAGGCACCTTTCCTGATTCTTCCAATTACTAGCACTCTTCCTTCTATCATTAGCTTCCATCTATACAACATTTATTTTCTATGTACCTATTTATAAAGTATCTACATATAGTATGCTACATGTGTATGTATGTATACATACATACATATATGCAAAAATGAAAATCATGTGTATTCTTTCAAACATTAGAGTTATATAATATGATTATTCCTATCATATATTATTCTGTTAATGGCTTTTTTGAGAAGCTAATGCCTTCTCTTCCACAGATTTGCACTACAAACAACTCCAGTAGAATCTTCAGCACTTATGTATTTCATCCTTCAGAGAGAAGTTTGTTCTTTGAGTTATTATTGAATTTCTTTACTTTATCTTCAAGGATATACTTTTGATGCACTGGTAGTCAGTGCCATGAGGAGCTGTGAAATGTAGAAAGAGAATAGAAATTACTGTTAAAAACCAAGGTTTTCAGGGGCAGCTAGGCAGCAGAGTGAACACAGCACTGGCCCTGGAGTCAGGAGGACCTGCGTTCAAATTTGACCTCAGACACTTACTAGCCATGTGACCTTGGGCAAGTTACTTAACCCCAATTTCCCTGCCTTCCCCCCTCCAAAAAGAAAAAAAAAACAAATAAAAAATTTTACGTTTTCAGATCTCTAGGTTTGTTAAGGAGACCTAAAAAACCAAGGGTCATTTTAAAGTTGCTTTTACTGTAGTTTTTTTTTTATTTAGCACTAATATTATCTTCCAGTTAAACAGTCTTCAAGGTAAGAATACCAAGAGCCACAGAATATAAGCATTCACTTAATTGCCTAGAACCTCTTTCACTGATATATTTTGGCTCTCACTGAAAGGAGCCTTTAGTGAGTAAGAAGTTCATTTTGTATTTCTCCTTTTTCTTGGCTCCCTGCTGTAATGCCCTGGATTCACCCTGTGGAGTTTCCTTATCCTCTGAGAAATGACTTGAGAGCTCCAGCTTCTTCCACATGATCTTACTAAAATCTGCTCATTATGGACCTGGGATGATTTTAAGTAGAAATGGAAGAAATATTATTTTTCTGTTTCTATCTACTACTTTTGTAAGGCAGCCATGTCAATCATCATTTTAGTAACCAAAATGTCCTATCCCTTTCTGGTTATGATGGAAGACGATGCCTCCCATACTTAGGTTTAAATCTCTCTCTCTCTCTCTCTCTTTCTCACTCTCTCTCTCTCTCTCTCTCTCTCTCTCTCTCTCTCTCTCTCTCTCTCTTTCTGTCTCTCTCTCTCTGTCCTTTCTAACTCCCCCTACTCCTTCATATTCCACATCATGCCAATTCCTATTTTCATCATGGGAAAATGCATTCCATAAGTTAGTTAACTTCGTAAAATATTAATTTCTAATGTGGAATTACATTTTTGATGACATTCTATTTTCATTATCTCATTACATAGCTTCTCAGTTCAATTGGATCATTACCATAGAAAATACAAAAACAAATTAACTGTCTATTTATAATGTCATAGGAAAAATGATGAAAATTTCTTTTGGTCCAGATGCTTCCTAGGCCTGGGAATGATGTTTATTTTTTCAATCTATCTAACTCCATTCAACCTCTATTCTATTCCTGACATCATTTCTACATTTTCACTCACTTGATCACACCTTCTTGTATAGATTATCACAGAATCATTGAGTTTTAGAGCTCAAAGCAACTTTAAATATTATATTTTTACAAATTAGGAAACTGAGTCCCAAAGACGTGAAGTGACATGATTTTTGTCATTATTTTGCCGTTCAAAAGTTCTTTTCCTTTCCTAATACGACATGTATGCCATGTTTAATCCACTGTAAATACTCTGAAATAAAATATGCAAATGAAATTCAGTACCTAAAAGAGTGATCTTTATAGATGATCTCTAGAGACATCCATGAAGACAGAAGATTTCCGGTATTCATTTGCATAAATTTCTAAATGGAGGAATTCACTGTGATTCTTTCACCTTGAATCTGTGCCCCATCCGCATTTCACCCACATTATTATGCACTCCTAAAATGCCTCTCAATTATCATCTATTCAAGCTACTCTTTTTTGGAAACTTCATTGGTTCTCTTTCAACTATTTCTTCTTGTTCTTTACTTTTTTGTCACACTTTTTTTTAGATTATCAACTAGTTCTGCCCATTTATTCTCTGAATGCTATACATACCCCAACTAGCTGTCTCATGCCATTACCTTCAAGAGGGAAAAGTGGAGACTTACCACAGGCCATCATCATTTCCATGAAAACAAATGTAGTGTAATAGATACTGATAGTGAGTAAGTATTGTCACCTAAGTGTGGAATTAAGGAAACCTTTATTTCCATTACATTGTAAGTTTCTTGAAGGCAGGAATGATTTTTTTTTACCTGTTTTTGTATCCTTAGCACTTAGCACACTGCCTGGTAAATAGTAAGCACTTCAGAAATGTTTATGAAATATTAATATTTATTTAGAAGCCTTTCCAGATGGTGTTTGTGGGGTCTGTAGCTGATAATTATGTGTATTTGAGATTTGACTACTACTACAGATCTTAGAGGCTATCTTCTGCAGTAATCTACATGAAGGTTAATACCCGGATATTAACTGATTGTGTAGCTGACTATTTAATGGACAGAATAGATTTAGAGCTGGAAGGGACCTTTTAAGTTATATATTACAAACTTATTTTTAATTGAATTCATTTAAATTAAATTAAATTTAATTATAATTAAACTGAAGCACAGAGAGTTTAATGATGTCACCAGCATCAAATAAGCAATGAGTGTCAGAGTCACAACCTGAACACAAATATTTTGACTCTAAATCTGTTCTCTGTACCATGAAAAGGGAGAAAAGTTTAAGAATGAAATAGTTTCCATTTTCTAGTAATATGAAAAAAATGCTTTAAATCACTATTAATTAAATGAATGCAAATTAAAACAGTTCGTAGGTAGCACCTCACAAATATCAGAAATGGCAAATACTAGAAGGGATCAGGAAAAATAAGTACACTAATGTATTGTTGATGGAATTGTGAACAGGTCAAACCATTCTGTAGAACAATTTGGAAGTATGCCCAAGTTGCTATAAAACTTTAGAAACTTTTGGACCTAGTAATACCACTACTAAATCCATGCCCCAAAAGAAGATCAAAAGAAAAGGAAAAAGATATGTATGTACAAATGGATATTGAGGGGATGCTCATTAATTGGGGAATGACTGAAAAAGCTGTGGTATATAATTGTGATGGAGTACTATTGTGCTATAAGAAATTATGAGGGGTGGTGATGTAAGGAAAAAATGACAACTTACATGAAGTGATGCAAAGTGAAGTGAGAAGAACCAGAACATCAATGTACATAGTAATAGCAATGTTATAATGATCTTCAACTGTGAAAGACATGGTTATTTTGATCAATACAATGGTGTGAGATAGAGCTAAGTACAAATTGAAGTATAACTTTCTTGCTTTATTTTTTTTCATTTTTTAATATGTATGATATAGAAATATGTTTTACATTGTTTCACATGTATATTTAATATAAATGTCTTGCCTTCTTAGTGGATGAGGGAGGTGTGAGAGTGAGGGAGAGAATCTAGAACTCAAATTAAAAAAAAGGATCCTAAAAAATAACATCAAAAATAGCTTCTGTCTCTGATTAGCCAGATTAAGTTTTCTTTTAATGACCAAGAAGCAAGACTAGTTATAAATCAATCTTGAAAATCTACATAACTAATTTCGGCTTCAAAATATATGAAAAAAGAACAGGAGTTGAAATAAAAAATCTCACTTTAAAGCAAAAGTATGGTATACCTTCTCATTTTGAATTCCCTGTTTTCCTGACACAATTTTTTTTCATACATTTGCTGTCTCCATGAGAGTGTTCTCTATTCCCCATGAAAGGCATCAGAACAGAGAAGTTACCTGTATTTCTCTATTGTTTTAAGACCTACATGAAGTACCTTCAACTAGTCCTCCATTAAACATTTTTAGGTGTCCTGTCAAAAAATAGTTACATCTTAAAAAATTATTTTCTACTTTAAGTGCAAGAGTCCATCCTCATACCCAATAGCTATTATAGAATGCAGTACTTTATTCAGTGGGTGTTTTTTTTTATAATTCCTCTTTTAAAACAAAGATTTGGCAAGAAGTATGTGTATATGTAGAAGCTATCTAGCTATTTTGATACTTCTTCTTTTTTTTCCATTACTGGACATTCATGCATGGCCTAGGAGACCCTAATTGTGGGCATCCCATGAGGCTCTATCCTTTATCTTCTCTTCACTCTCTATTCCTTATCAGCTCCCTAAAATCATAGAACCACAGAATTAGTGTTAGAAGGAATCTCAGCATCTATCTGGTCAAAAATTTATGTGAAAAAACCCCACTATAAAAATAGATAAATGTTTATCCAATGTCTATTTAAACAATTCCAAGAAGAAAGAACCCTTTATTTTTTTTAAGAATTCATTCCACATTGGGGTAGTTTTAAATTTTAGGGAGTCTTTCCTGACAACAGCCCAAGTTTGTCAAGTCAAGGACCAAAGAGAACAATTCTAATCTCTTTTTCACATGGTCAACTTTCAAGCACTTCTTTTTCAAACACTTTTTAAAGATAGTTATCATTGTCTCAGAGTCCCTCACACACATAATGAATCTTTTCCTTTAGAGGTAAAACTTAACTAGGTCTTCCAAATGATTCTAATATAACATAAAATTGAGACCCTTCACCACCCAGGTTCCTCTCCCCTATGTATTTTGCAGTTTATCAATGCCCTTCTTAACCTTTGGAGCTCAAAATTGTCCATAACACTTTAGACATTGTCTGATGAAAGCAGTGCGTAGTGCAGTGATCACCATCCTATTCTTGAAGCTTCTTTTTCTTAATTAGTAATTAGTAATTAGCTCTTTTTTGACTGGCACATCACACCACTGATTCATTTTCAGTGCGCAGTTTTTCTCCAGCTCACTTTTAGATCTAAATTGGTTGGTGAGTTCTCTATGAAACCACATTTGAGTGTTCAGACAACTTCAGTTTTTCTTCCCCATTGGAATTTCTCTTCAGAATTTCATTGTTTCTTCAGAATTCCATTCTTAAACATCTCCCATTCCCCCTAAACTGACTTACCCTACAGCCTTTTAATCCAGGCAATCCAAATATTTTTCTTCTGAATGCTTTGAAATTGCCTTTCCCACATCACGAGGTGTATGTAATACTATGCTCACTTATCTTCTTTTCCTCCATTTAAAATTCAAATTGAAGATTCATCAATTACCTTTTGATTCATAGGACTTCTCCTCCAATAATGAGTTCTGTGTTGATGGAAATTGGATTTTAAAATGCAACGCTACCTTTCTGGTTCCCTCTCTTTTTAAATGATTTAACTCTCACTAAGCCAAGTTTCCCTATGGTCTTCAGTTTCACGGCCAAAATATCCAACATAATGACAAGATTAAAAAAAATTTTTTTCTAAGACTGTCATTTTGCCCACTTAAATAAGAAATTGATAAATTGGAAAGATCTCTGTCATGTCTTTAATATATGTCCTATGAGGACAGTGAACTTCTCTATTGTTTTGGGGTCTGTGAGCAACTGCTTCATAGAATCCCTGGGATCCTTCCTTTTTCTTCTGACCACTACAGGATTATTGCTCACCCGATACCTTCAATGGCTCTACTATAACTTTCTTTCAAAGGTAAAAAACCCTTCCCACCAAAAACCATCCAGCTCTATCCTCTACAAGAAAGAAATCAAGTCTATTTTAAAGTTCTAAATACATTACTATCTTTTCCTTTCTTCTTAATATAGCATTCTTCTAATCTCCAAAATCCTGACACTCTCCTCCTAAAATGTCAGGTATACCAACCGTTCCCCCACTGAAAATCCTTTCATTTTCCTTTATGAATGTTTCATTGTCTCTACTAATCTGGACTTTGGAAACAAATTCTCACAGTTCTTCACCTCTTGGAGCGAGATAAATCTAAACTTGGAACATAGGTAACATTCTCTCTCTTATGAGAGTAATACAAATACTAAATTCAATTCAAGTCCTAACATGATTTCCCTACTGTTCACATTGATTGAGAGCTTCTGTCTTGCTTTTTAAAGTACTTGTGGACATCTAAATATCAAGTTTAAACAACTTTCTAAAAAAATTTAGCCAATTATCAGCTCTAATGTTTTTTCCATCCCACTCAAATTTTTTGCCTTAGTATCAATAACTCCATAGCCACATCCTTTGTTCTTCCTTGTACTAGTCAATTCATTCCATATCCCAATCTATCATGTTTATTTGGCTTGTGCATCAATTGCTCTAGATAACTTTTTTCTTTTTAATTTTGCATTATGTTGCCAACTTACTTCTCCTTTTAGTTCTTGAGTCTTCCTCTGTAGGATCTTCTGACTAATTCTCCTTTACATTCACCAATACTCTTTAATCCTTTTATATGATCCCTAAATTGTCCTCGATCTTGCCCTGCTTTCAAATTACAAGATGAGTCCAATCAGTTGGGGTAAGGGGGGGGAGGGTCAAGCATTTATTTATTTCAAATTTCCCAAAATTTTTCCTCCCCAAATACTCTCACTTCACCAATTGAAAGCCATTCAAATTATAGACAGACAGACAGACAGATAGATGCATTATATATCCATATATAACTATATATATATGTGTGTGTATATATATTTATATATTTCTTCTCCCTCTTCCTTGCCTCAATTTTCCCCCCTTTTGTCTCTCACAAGCTTCTCTCAGGAGAGGAGGAAATTAAATATTCCCAATCAGATTCAATTATCATCACTATTCAGATAACTTTCAGATCTGTATGTTAAGTATTTTTTCCAGAGCTCCTGTCATGTGTCATCAGTTTCCTTATGGAAGCTTCCTACTAGATTTCCTATAGGCTTGCAATATCTAAAAAGACTTCAGTGTATTTTCCCCAAAATCCATTACTATTTTAAAATCCAACTTTTAGTTAAGAGTACCACTAACCTTCCTGAAAAGGAATGAAAAATCACAAATTGTCTTTTCTTCCAATATTTTTACACCCTCACAAAAGTTACTGAGTTGGTTGTTAATTCTGTTTACATAATATTTCTCAAATCCATCTCCTCTCCCCATTAATCTAGGTTCCACTCTAGTTTAGGTCCTCATCATCTATCATCAGAGGTACCTAGGTGACATTTTGCATACAGTGTTGGGCCTGAAGTTGGAAAGACTTAAGTTCAAACCAACCCCAGGGATTTATTAGCTGTTTAACCTTAGGCATATCATCTATTCTGTCTATCTGTTTCTTCAACTGTAAAATGAGCATAACAGATAATATACTTAAGGGTATCAAATTGAACGTAATGTGGCAGGGATGAAAAGGTGTCAGAAAAGTGAGAGGAAACTTTTTGACAGATGTCAGCTGACCTAGACTTTGAGCATTTGCTAAGAAAGAGCAGAGCATTACAGGCATATTGAATGCACAAGGAAATCATCATCTTCAAAGTCATACATGTAGGAAGTGGTAGAACATTTTCAGGAAAGAAGGAATCGAAGGACAGCATAGAAGTATTTTTTTCAAATCATCCTATTCCTTTCCCAATTTCCTCTATGCCAAGAAATGCCTGATTGCTGGAAGCTCCACCTGAAATAAGGTCTTCCCAAATCTCCCCAGCTTACAATGGTTTTTCCTCCCCTTAGACATTGCAACTCTTTTTGTGCTTCTTCAATACAATTATCACCTATTTATTTGCATTATAGTTATTTGCAGTGGCATAATCTCCTCCTAAACTGTAAGATATATGCAGGTTCTATGTCTCCTTCAGTGACTAGTACTATTTATAAAACACAGCAGTCAGTTAAAAATGCTTGTTCAATTGAAAAATCACTACTGTTTGATCAAAATAAAGGAAAAAGAACACTCCTTTATATAATTAAACAGATCCATTTCCTTCATAAAGATCAGCTTGATTCAAGGGTACTATCCCTCTCCACAATCCATCCTACATTTCTAATCTTCTTACATTTTACCCCACAATGTGCACTCTTTAATCTAGTGATGCTGATCTTCTGGCTCTTCCACAAATGAAACGGTGTTTCTCTTGACTCTAAGCATCTTTTCTGGCTGCCCACAATACCTAGAAGTCTTTCCTTCAACTGCTTTGAGGACTGATATCCCTAGCTTCTTTTTAGTCCCAACTATAATTCCATTTTGTACGGGAAGCCTAGCTTCTCCAACACCTCAAATCTAGTGCTTTCCTTCTTTTAGTTGCTTTCAACTTATCCTGTATATAGCTCTTCCTGTGTGTGTGTGTATGTATGTATGTGTGTATGTGTATGTGTATGTGTATATGTATATGTATGTGTATATGTATATGTATATGTATATATTGACTGTTGATTCAATTAGACTGAAGGTCTTTGAAGGCAGAGACTGTCTTTTTCCTTTTTTCTATTCCCAGAATGTGACTAAATTCCTGACATATAGTAAGTCCTTAATAAATTTTTATCAAATAAATAGATTAATAGGAATCTGTGACTATATGAAGTCTTCTGGGGATACAGGAAAAACATAACTGACACAAAGAGGGGTTTCTTAACCCTTAATTTTAAAGTAAATTAATATATGGACATATACTACAGAGAGAGACATAAGAAGAACTTTTTTCATATATTACTAGAATTTAATTTCAAGTAATAGATGAGATTTGAGTAAGAAAATAAACACTTGATTTGCAGAGCTCATGAGACCTGCATACATACTAAAATAATATTTATCAAATACTTTGGATGAAGTCTGTGAATGATTGAGTTTATTAGGCCCATAATTATATCTTACGAAATGTTCACGTCAGGATAGTGTATGGCATTTCTCTCTGCAATACACTTACACTGAGTGTCACAACCAGTTGATTTTAAATACATGAAATTTACTTATCTGAATGGGTTTCAGGGACTCCTTGTATAGAAAGTGCAGAAGTACATATCTCTACCTAGAAAATAGAAGCACTAGCTCTATAGTATAATATAATAAAATATTGTATTATCTTTTGATAATACAAAATGTGACCAAGGAAAATATCACCTCAATTTAACTTTTGAAAACAATTTGACTCTCAAAAATTCAAGAATCTTAAAAGAAATAATGAAAAATGGGGAAGGAAGGGGACCTAATTGCATCGTATCTCAGATTGTACAACAAAATATTCATCACCAAAATAAATTGGTATTTTTTAAGAAGTGGAGATGTTGATCAATGGAACAGATTAGATACACGATATAGAGAAACAAATTTTTTAATGTGAAGACAGTGTTTGATAAACCCAAAGATCCTAAGGACTGGGGCAAGATTTCAATACTTAATAAAAAACCATTAGGAAAGCCTAGAAAGCAGTCTTTCAGAAACTAGTCATAAATCAACATCTCATCCCACATGACAATATAAGATCAAAATGGGTACTTATCCACAATAGTGGCATCATAAACAAATTAGAAGAACAAAGAAAAAATTACCTCTTGGTTTTATAGACAGGGAGAAATTAATGACCAAGCAAGCGCCAGAAAAGATCACAAATGCTAAAATGGACAATTCAGATAACATAAAATGCAAAAGATTTTGCACCAGAAAACCCCCCACAACATAGTTAAAATTAGAGGAAAAGCAGGTAAATGGGCAAAAAAAATATCTTCATGGCCAGTTTTTCTAAATATCTCTCTTGTTTGCTTTTGCAATCATCAAAGTATCTATCCAATTGAATGGCAAAATAAAATTCAGAGGAAGGCATACATAGAAAATATATACTAGACAAAACAAAATGAAGAATCTCTCCCACTGGTTGTAAAGTAATTCTCTTTACCTAAGAAAGTCTCAGACCTCATTCAAATAGAAGTTCCCCAAAGTCCCTAGAGTAGCAAGCTGGAGACAGTCATATGATGGAGATTGCCCACCTCTCTTATGTCATGTCATATCTTCATGAAATGGGGTTAGAATCTTCTATTTTCTCTCTGAAAACTTCAAAAACCCCAAGTCTGAGAGAATCAGTGAGAAGACTAAGGAAACTTGTCCTCTTACATCTCACCAACTCTTCCCCACCTTTCAAGCAGGGCAGGGCATTCATCTGCATAACTGAATAAAGAGTCCCAAACCTATGTGATTTAGGGGCTGGGGCTACATTCCAGTCTTGAGAGATAACCTACTTAACTTATGGTCTAAGACCAAGGCAAGGAGTGGGGAACCTGCAACCTTGAGGCCATGTGTGACCTTCTAGCTCCTCAAGTGTGGTGCTTTGATTGAATCCAAGATCTAGAGGGACACATGTGGCCTTATGACCACAGGTTCCCCATCCCTGTACCTTGATCATTGAGAAGTTGATAGGTTAAGTGATTTAGCAGTTCTCACACAGGCAGTGTATGAATTATGATTTCAATTTTACATAAGAAAATACGTGCAAAGAATTTTAGGGACTTTCCCAGAGTAATAAAATAATATGTATTAGAGGCAGGACTAGAGGATAGCCCTTCATAATGATTTTTAAAATATTTATTTTAAACATTAATTTATAAAAAAGTCTCTTCCTCACTGTAACTCCTATTCTACCCATTGAGAAGGCAACCAATATGATATCAATTACATGTGTGAAGTTACAGAAACATATTTCCATATTAGTTATGTCACAAAAAAAACAAGAAAATAAAAGTTAAAAATTATGCTTTAATAAATATTCTAAGTTCTTTAGTTCTCTCTGTAAAGTTGGATAGTATTTTTCACCATGAGTTCCTAGGAATTGTCTTGGATCACTCTGTTGATTTGGATAGGTAATTCTTCCACAATTGATCATCATTACAACATTGTTGTTACTGGATACAATGTTATCCTGGTTCTGTTCTCTTCATTTTGTATCAGCTCATGTGTCTTCCCAAGTTTTTCTGAAATTATTCTCCTCATTTCTCATAACAGTAATATTCCATCACCAAGTATCTATCACAATTTGTTCAGGTTTTATTTCTAAAATATATGAGGCATCAATTGAAATGTATAAGAATAACAGCCATTCCTCAAGTGATAAAACAGTCAAATAATGTGAATAGTCAAGTGTCTGATGAAGATATCCAAGCTATCTAGAGCCATATGGGAAAAAATTCTCTAAATCATGAATTCTTTTTAAAATGTAAATTAAAACAATCCTGAAGTTCTGCCTTACAACATCAGATTGTCAAAAGTGATGAAAAGGGAAAATGACACATGTTGGACAAGTTGTAGGAAAACCTGCACACTAATGTACTGTTTGTAACACTCTGAACCTGTCCCTGGAAATCACTTTGAAACTATGCCAAAGGGCTATTAAACCATGGTTTAAGAAAAGATGAAGGGGAAGATTGAATTAAACCTGGGAATTGTATGAACCGATTTGCAGAGAGAAATGAGAAAATGTATATAACAACAATGATGATGAAAAGACAAACAATATTGACAGACTTAGAACTAAGATGAATGAAAGGACCAACCATGATTTTAGTGATCTCATGGTGAGGCATAGAAACCACCTCCTGATAGAGAGGTTATATTTTGGATATTTCCAAAACAGGATTTTTTCCTTCTTGATCCAATATATTTGAAATAGGGTTTTGCTTTTCTTTCTCAAAGTGCATGGGAGAGCTGGGAGAGGTAGGAGGAAATCACCACAAAGTCACTTGTGGTGGTGAAGAATGAGACAGACTCCAGGATATTGAAAGACTGGTATCAGAATGGTCATGGAGGGAATGTCATGAAGGAATTCATTAAGGGTGGGGGTGGTCATGAGTACAAGTAAATCTATTTGACTCCCAAGTTGCTTAATAGGGTAGTTTCTACTAGGAAGAAACTAAGTTGTTTCTAATCTGTTAAAGAATTATAAGTGAAGTAAAAGTCTTCTATAATTTTCTCCCCTAGGGAAAAATCTGAACTGCTTTTCTCTAGTTACAGTAATTCATAATTGTGTCTTGAAATAGTCACTGTATTTTCAATTAATAATTATCATGTTTCATTTTTGGACTGGTTTCTGAATGTTTATTTCTCAAACATATCAATTGGGGAAACACTTAAGGTATTCCTACTCTCACAGAGTTTCTTTTCTAAGTTAGTATAGCAGGTATACCTAATAAATTCTTCTTTCTCTTTGTTTTTCCAATATTTCTGCAGAGTCAAAAACTATAAAGAACTGTGACTCCCTTTCAATTTTCCTTATGGAAGCATGGGTAGCTTATTATTTATCAGGCCTTCAATCAAAGGTAGACACGGTCCTCTATTGAAAAATAATGAGGATATTTGAAAGGATATTTTTACTTGGTTACTTCCATGAATAATTAGAGAAAGGATTCTATTAGTCATTAATGTTGCTATCACAGATAATTTTCATTCAGTTTTCATAATTATATGTGGGAATTGTTTCCAACTGGATATGTCATATGTCTTCCTTTTAACTCTTCATGAATATGAATATCATTTAACTAAAGGATTTGCCACATTTGTGCAAGTTTGGACAAGGTCCAGATGTCCCCAAAGGAGATTAGAAAGTCTCTTCAATCCCATCACCTGCTTTCTGTTTCTCAGTACAAGCTGCCTCAGTTCAGTAGTTAACTCCTCTATTTTATTATGTACTGTTTAACTGTTATTGACTCTAGTACTTTTGACATTTTTATCTAACAAAACTAACTAGATAATTCTTAGAACAGACAGAAACATAGTATGATTTAAACTTTTTAAATGAGAAGGTAGTAATAGACAAACATTTCACACCATGTGTCATGAAAAATTACATCTCGGTGCATGATTTAGACATGGATTAATAGGGAGGGGAAGAGCTCAATGAGTGGAGAAAGGAGTGGAGGAAGAGCAAGAACTTGAAATGAAAATAGAAATAAGGTGGTATTTTAAAAAGAGCTCTTCAGTAGTCCACTTAAGCCCTAAAATATCTCCTCCACATATAGATACATTCCTTTGAGGTAAAACTTTGATCATGAGGATTCCTGTGCTAAAATGTGAATACTCAGCAGATCAAAGATTTTCACTAAAATGGGCCTCATAGAATATTTAATTCAACCCACCTCATTTTAGAGATAAGGATACTGAGTCTCAGGAAGAATAAGTGACTTACTCAAGATCACAAAAGTTGTAAGCATCACAGGTAGGATTTGAATTCAGGACATCTGACTCTAGGATCTTTGAAATCAATATACAGTTTTCAAATGCTACCTATCCCACGTCACTTATTTTAATTTCATTCTGAGTCCGTGCATTTTCTTTCTGCATGAACTTTTCTAGTTGTAAATACTGATACTGTAACTCAATGGAGGATTCATCTAGCTACATATCATAATCTGGACCAAATGAAACATTCATAAACTCACACTTATCATATTTAAGTAACTTTGAATCACATGTAGGAGGTTGTGTTTCTGAGTTCAGTTAAAACAGTAGTGTCATACACAAAAAAGGACTGTGTAACCACATCCTTCTCAATCATTACTTTGACATTCATGATCACTCTTTTGACCTGAAAGTTTTCTCTAAAGACTCTAATGTCTTCTCCTCAGTCATGTTTGCTGATTTATCCCATACCATGCCCCCAACTTGCAATTTTCCCAAGACACTACCCTATTGTTATCTCTCTATAAACTCTCTCTTGGTAACCTCATCAGCTTCCATGAGTTGAATTGTCATCTCTACAGAAATGACATATATACATACATAAATATATCTATACACATGTATATACACGTATACCCACACATACACATATATATGTATATATACATAGACATAGATGTATAAGTATATTTGCATATGTGTGTATAAATGTGTCCTGATTCTCCTTTAAAATCCTCATTTGAATATTGGACACTTTACATTAGATATCCTGAAGATCACTCAAATTCATCATATCTTAAACTAAATGCATTATTATTCCCCAAACTCATTCATGATCCAATATCCTATTGCTGTCAATCACCACCAGGTTTCTATCTCTTCCATCTTCAGCCTTGGCATAATCCTCAACTCTTCACCATCATATACCCTACATACCTTATCAGTTGTCAAATCTTGATTTTTCAATTTCCATAATATCTTCAGAAATCCAACCCATTATCTCAACTCACAGAGTTACTACCTTAGTTCAGCCCATTTTCTACTCTTACTTATAAGTATTTCAGTGGCTTCTAATTGATTTCTCTGACTCATCTCTTCCCACTTTGGTTCATCCTACCACTACTGCCAAAGTCACTTTATAATTTTAAATCTGACAATGCCATTCCTGATTAAATAAACTTTAGTGGTTCTCTTCTACTGCTAGGATGAAATATAATCTCTTCATTCCACCTTTTAAAGACCTACACATTATAGTCATAACTTTTTTTCATCATCACTGGAAATTATGTCCCTACTTACACATTGAAATCAAGGTAAATTAATCTCCCTGTTCCTCAAGCACAACATTACTTCCCATTACATCAGGGGTTCTCAACCTATAGGTTATGTTCAGTTTGTAACGATGAAAATACATCCTGCATATCAGATATTTACCTTAAGATTCACAAGAGGAGCAAAATTACAGTTATGAATTAGCAATGAAAATAATTTTGTGGTTGGGGATCACCACAACGTGCGGAACTGTATTAAAGGGGCATGGGATTAGGAAGGTTGAGAACAACCACATTACATGCTTCCATCACTGCTGTCTCCCTCTTAATTGTTACTCATAAAATCCTCTGTTCTTTGAGATGCAGCTAAGACTCATTCAGAAGGAAACTTTTCTTTCCTCCCTTTTTTCTTTTTGGTTTTTTGGAGGGCAACTTAGGTTAAGTGATTTGCCCAAAGTCACATGGCTAGTTTTTGTGTCAAGTGTCTGAAGCCAGATTTGAACTCAGGTCCTCCTGAGTCCAGGGCTGGTGCTCTATTCTCTGTGCACCTAGCTTCCCCCTCCCTTTTTTTAAAGAAAAAAGATTCTTCATTTACTGTCACTTATTATTCAGAAAATAGAACCAATGAATCATTATACTGACTTTATTGAGTCGGAAAATATTAATGTGGTTCCAAGAAAGCATGTTAAACTAGACCATCAAGTTTAAGACTTAAATAAATGTATACTTAAATAATTTTTTTAAGTGTATTCTAGGACTTCTGAAAATGAAGATTTTGCCAAGTAAGCAATAAATTGCTGTAACTCTCCTATATTCACCTACAAACCACCATAAAATAGAGACCCCAAATAAATCCTGGAACAACAGAACCAGAAAAAAAGATGTGATAGAAAAATCTTGGAAGTAACTTGCAAAATCATCAGGAAAGGTCTGTCTCACTTGGATGAAAAGAGAATGTACTTCAGGATAGGAAACGTCCCCACAAGCCACATCTCAGCAAACCATCCAAAGATCTTAAGCGCTAGTGCAATGGATAAGGGAAATGTCACCTCCAAGACCTTCCACATAGCTCAGGCATAGCCAGAAGGAATGTCAGACTCCAGTTCCAAGAACCATTGCATGCTTTAGCATAGCCCCAGGAAAAAAAGGCAACCTCCAGGGGCCAGATATCGCCTTGCTTTAGTATAGCCCTGGGAAAATGCAAAGACACACCACCAGTTTTAGCTCACGCCAAACATCAGCACTAGGCCCCTGGCTCAATGCCAGGTAAATTGTTAGTGTCCTATTGTCTTCAGGAACATAGACCACCCCCACACCACCCCTTCATCAGAGCACCAGCCACAAAGGTCACCTTTGTTCCTCAGTACTATATCACTATAGCATAAGGTAAACAAGGGCCTACAGTCTGTGACACAAGAAGCCTAAGTAAATGCCCTTTCTCCTTCAGGAGTAGAATTCAAATTTAAAAGAAAAGAAAAAGGCAAAAAAAAGAACAGAAAAAATAATCTGACTGTAGAAATTTATTATGATGACAGGGAAGATCAAGACACAAACTTAGAAGAGGACAACAATGTTACAACACCTTTCATCATCCCCCCCACCAATGGTAAATGATCTTAAATCCAGAAATATTTCATGAAAGACATTAGAAAAAGAACTTAAATAATCATATAAATGAGAAAGAAGAAAAATAAGAAAAGAAATGAGACTGATTCAAGAGGATTATGAAAAAAAGTGTCAAGAGATTAGAAAAAGAAAACAATTACTTAAAAAGTAGAATTGGTCAAATAGAAAAGAAAGTTCAAAAACTAATTGAAGAAAAATTCTTTGTAAGCTAGACTTGGGCAAGTGGCAGCTAATTGTTCTAAGAATCATCAAGAATCAATGAAAGGTAACTCAAAACCTTGTGGAAATGAATGATGTAACCAAGAAAATAAATTAAAATTTAAAAAAAAAAAGAATCAATGAAAGGAATTTCAAAGATTGAAAAAAGAGAATAAAATGTAAAATATCCCACGGGAAATACAACTGACGTAGATCTAGGAGAGACAATGCGAGAATCATTGGACTACCTGAAAGTCAAGATTAAAAAGAAGACCCTGCATCTTTCAAGAAATTATCAAGGAAAACTTCCAAATATCATGAAACTAGATGGCAATATAGGTGGTTTATTCTTCGGTCTTGAAGAGGACCATAAAGTCAGAAAGTTGATGTCACAAATTTGATTTAAGAGAGATAGGGCTGTGCAAAATCAGCAGTCTCACTTTATCATCCAGAGCCATCTGTGTCCATTGGTCAGATATGGATTAGGGTAATTTTAGATGGCTTAGAATAAAGTGGGAGACTTTGGCCTTTTTAAGCTAAGATCTTTACAAGTTCTCATTTTGAATGAGGCAATGCATATTCAGTGATATGCCTAGGGATGTCCTCTTTATTTAAAAAAAAAATCAAACCTGAAGGGGCAAGTTATCTGGCCAAAAGAGAAACAATTACTATTTACATTCACTTTTATTTATCAGGACCAGAAATTCAACAGAGTGGTACTTCAGCAGGAAACAATTTTTGTCCAATCATTGAGAGGCAAAGGGAATTAGGTTTAAGGTATCATATTTAGGATGGAAATGTATACAGTAAACCCCAAGATATCAAGGTATGTTTTGGGCATTAAAATATATCTTTCTTTGGGCAAAGAACCCTCAGGCAAGGGTATGATATTCTATATGTGAAGAGGAGAGGAGAGGAGAAGAGAGAAAAGAAAAGGAGAGGAGAGCAGCAGGATCTGTGTATGGAACTTATCACTTGGGTCCCCAGTGGGCAGCTCTGAATATTCACAAGTTGTTGTTTGTCCTTCATTTTCAAAGAGGACAGTGGGGGATTGAAAGCATTGAAAGAATACACTAATCACTTCAGGAAAGGGATCTCAAAATTAAAAAATCTAGGAATATTGTAGTCAAATTACAGAATTACCAAGTCAAGGAAGAATAATGCAAGTGTCCAGAAAGAAATAATTCAAATATTGAGGAATCACAATCATCATTACACTGGATTTAGCAACTGCAACATTAAAGGATTAGAGGTCATAGAATATTATATTCTGGAAGTCAAAGGAACTAGGAGTACAACCAAAAATCACTTACCTGGCTAAATTAGGCATGATACTTCAAGGGAAAACATGTTCATTCAATGAAATAGAAACATTTCAAACTTTCATAAGGAGAAGACAAGAACTGAACAAAAAATATGATCACCAAGATCAAGACTCAAGAGAAGTCTATGAAAGAAAAAAGGGGAAACAAAAGATAAGGCATTTGAAGGAATTGATGTGTTTACACCCCTATGTGGGAAGACAATTCTTATAATTCTTAAAAATTGTACTACTAATACCACAGTTAGAATGAATATGGAGATACAAGATACAAGCAGGAGATGAATTTGAGTGAATGACATAAAAATAATTAAGAGGTGAGAAAGAAGAGCACACTGGGTGCAGAAGGAAGGGAGAGGTAGAAGGTAAATTATTTCACATAAAGAGGCACAAAAGACCTATTAACATGGAGCAGAAGATATGAGGTTGGGCAACATGCATTATTTGAAGCTTATTCTCATTGTTATTGACTCAAAGAGGAAATAATACACACAATTAGGTGAATATACAAATCTATCTTAACCCAACAGGAAAGTAAGAAGGAAGAAGATTAAGTAAAGGAGTAGGGGTATGACAGAAGAGAGGGCAGACTGTGAGAGGAAGTAAAAGCAAAATATTGTAAAGGAAGATAAGGGCAAAAGGGGAAAGGGGACAAAGAGGAGGAAAAATAGGATAGAAGGAAATACACAATTAGTAATTATAACTGTGAATGCGAATGGGATGAACCCTCCCATAAAATGGAAGCAGTTAGCAAAATGGATCAAAAACCATAATCCTACAAGATGTTGTTTACAAGAAACACAGTTGAAACAGAGAGATCCACAGAGATTAAAAGTAAGGACTGGAGCAGAATCTATTATACTTTAGCTGAAGGAAAAAAAGATGGGGGTAGCAATCCTGATCTCAGAAGCAAAGATAGACCTAATTAAAAGAAAGAAGGAAGGAAATTATATCCTGCCAAAATATACCATAGGCACTAAAGCAATATCAATACTAAACATAAGCATCAAGTGGTAGAGCATCCAAATTCTTAAACAAGAAGTGAAGTGAGCTAAAGGTTCATGACCAAGCAAGAGATGGGGAGCATTACAAAATGTAAAGTAGACAATTTAGATTATATTAAATGAAAAAGCTATTGCACAAAAAATGCAATCAAGATTAGAAGGAAAGCTGAGAGCTTGGGAACAGTCTTTACAGCAAGTGTTTCTGATAAAAGGATCATTTCTCAAATATATAATGAACTGAGTCAAATTTCTAAAGCTGCAAAACACTCCTCAGATAACAAATGGTCAAAGGATGTGAACAGGCAGTTTTCAGATGAAATAATACAAGCTATCTGTGGAAATATGAAGGAGTTATTAAAATCACTTTAAATTAGAGAAATACAAATTAAAATAACTCTGAGGTATTATCTCACACCTATCAGATTGGGAAATATGACAAAAAAAACGCAAATGATAAATGTTGGAGATGTGGAAAAATTGGGACAGTAATGCAATGTTGGTGGGATTGTGAATTGATCCAATCATCCTAGAGAGCAATTTGGAACTGTGTGCAAAGGGCAACCAAATTATGCATATCCTTTGATCAAGCAACACCACTAATGGATCTGCACCCCAAAGAGATCATAAAAGGGAGAATGTCTACATATGCAAAAATATTTATAGGAGGCTTTTTGTGGTGCCAAAATATTGGAAACTGAGGGGATATCCATCAGTTGGGGAATGTCTGAACAAACTGTGGTATGTGAATGTAATGGAATACTATTATGCAACAAGAAATGATGAATAAGTAAATTTCAGGAAAACCTGGAAAGATTTGTATGAACAGATGGAAAGTGAAATGAGCAGAACCAGGAAAACATTGTTCCCTGCATAAGCAACATTATGTGATGTTCGTATGAATGTATGAATAATAAGAATGACCCAGCTCATCTCAGCAACATAATGATCTAAGACAAGTACAAAGGACTTCCGAAGGAAAATTTTATCCATATCCAGATAAAGAACTGATGAACTGTGAATGCAGATTGACACATTCTTTTTTTAACCTACTTTATTCTTTTTCGTGTTTTTTTCCTTTTGATCTGTTTCTTCTTTCACAAATGTGACTAATATGAAAAAGTTTTATTTCATACATATAACATATGTATAACCTCTATGAAATTGCCTAGCATTTTTGGAAAAGGGGATGGAGAGAGGGAGAAAAATTGTAACTCAAACTTTTGCAAAAAAAAGGAATGCTAAAAATTGTATAGACATATATTCAGGAAAAATATAAAATACTATTTTAAAAATAAAAATCACATTTCCCATGTGTAGGTAATTACTACCTATATTATTTTAAAAGCATTTGGTAGAGTTATGATCTGTATTGAACCTTCACTTATAAAAAACATACAGAATAAAAAAATCACTATAGCTCATATCAATTATCCAGCCCTTTAATGATATGAATAGCCCATCTGCTCTTCTAGTCGTACATTATTTTGATATCATTGATGCTACTTCTGATCAAATATTCATGTACAATATCCTGAAGTCCATTCAGGCTCTCCATGTGCTACTTTTGTTTATGCTTTCTATGAAAATTTCCAGTCATGATGAGCAAGTGACTTCTAAAGTGATATTTCTTGATGTCTTTGTGTTAAATTAGATACCAATTCTCCCAACCCTTTATTCTTCTTCTTAGGAGAACCTATTCTTTATGTCCTCTTGCTTCATTTAAAACAAAATATTAGTATACATAAAGTTCATTTCCTCCAAGAATGTGTTAACTAATCAGGCCTTCTAAAATACATTAAATTTAGAATAATAATATTTAAATTAGAGTTAAATTAATATTTTTACATGTAATAAAAATCATGGAATTTTTACTATGCCGTTCCCCTCTAAACCCTTCCATTACTTTCCTTGCAAAAGAGAAAGAAGGTTAGACACGAGTTAGGGTCATTTTATAGTTTACTTTTTTTAATAAGCTACCACAGAGAAAGAAATTATCATCTCATGGTCAAAATTCTCATAATGAGTCTTTGTGTTGAAATAGGTGGCAATTCAGACACCAGGCATAGTCAATGGCTCAGTATACTCAAAAACTTTCCTTCTCAGGAAAATTTGACACACCTTCTGTTCCAATGACATGACTTTAGGTCATCTAGGACAGGGCTTCTCAATTTTTTTTCTACTCAAAACCCTGTTCACATTTCTTACTTTGGAGTCTTGCTTGGGCCTGAGGGAATGTGCAGTAGAAAGTGAGCATGCTTTGGTTACAGAACCAAGACTGTCAATGCAAAGGTGATAAGTACTGCCAAAACACACCTCCCATGCATTATGTGTTTGGTTTTTAATTAATTTTGGTTATTGCATGTTCAGAAAACTTAAGAAGTGCTGATTTAGGAAAATCTATCTCCATATAATGATGAGACATGAAAGTAAGACTTTATATGTTTCTTTTCAGATAATTTAAAGAGTAGTATCTCTAGATTGTTATACTGAAGAGGAGGGCTTTGTATTTGTCATTTTAAAATGAAGGGTTAGGGTGGCTAGGTGACACAGTGAGTAGAGCACTGGCCCTGGATTTGGGAAGACCTGAGTTCAAATATGATCTCAGATGCTTAACATTTACTAGCCATGTGACCTTGGGCAAGTCACTTAACCCCAAATGCTGTACCTTCCTCCTACAAAAGGCAAATAAATACATAAATGAAATGAAGGGTATAGAACTGAATGTTACCTAAGGACAAATTCTAACTCAGAATCCTTTGAACGTATAACCTGTATCAATCTTACCACTCTAATTATGAGATAATGTGAGGTGCAGAATTGGGAACAATTTTCCAAGTCAGGAATACCTTCATTTAATTCCTGTTTCTAACACATACAGACCAAAAACACTAGGCAAATCACTTAAATTCTTGGGGCCCTCTGCTACTATTTAAAGCTATACATTTCAGAAAAGCTTTGGACTTGCATTCATAAAGGGTATTTATTCACCCAGGAAGTCTTTATACCAATGAAAATGCCAGGTACTATCTCCATCTTATCTTAACTAAAGCCCAAAACATACAAGACTCAACTAGGACCAATTGATTAAGGGTATGTTGTATGTTAGTTGTACATAAAATAAATGAATAAAATAGTTTTGCACATCTAATTGCTCCAAAGGTAGGTATATCATTTCAGATAAATTACCAATGTGGAAAGTAATCAGTTTCCAATTATTAAATTAATTATATTCTATTTCAAAAATCAACTTATAATTCTGAAGTACTGTGATAGAGAAGCAGTTCTGAATTTGGAAGCCAGCCCCTTTGGTTCTAATCCTGGATGAACTATTTACTACTAGAGTGACCTTAGAAGCATCATAACTTTTCTGAGTCTCAGTTCCTTCTTCTGTAGAGATTCATACCCTTACAACCTCATTGTTCATTGTTCATTGTTCATTGTTCATTGCAAATAGTGTACCACCAAGGCTCTTTTTGCCAGAGCCACCTTAGGAGACAAGACCAGCACAGTACTAAGTTTACATACTTTGGTGAGGTGGAGCCAAGTTGGCAGAGGAAAGACAGGGACAGAGCTGAGCTCTCTCTAAATCCTTTTAAATAATGGCTCTTTAAAAGTTCTAGAATGACAGAACCCACAAAGATATTGGACAAAACAACTTTACAGCCAAAGACAACTTGGAAGATATGTAGGAAAGGTCTGTTGCACCAGGGTAAGAGAAGAGCACTGTCAGGTGTACCAGTGCGGACAGAGTGCAACAAACCAGGAGTAGATCTTGAGACAACTGAATCAGTGGCAGTAGTGGTGGTTTCTAGACCTCTTAGCCCACAGATAGTAAGGGGATCTGACAATGGATCAGATGAAGATTTACTTGGGTCTTTTTACTGTAATCAGGGGTAAGACTCTTTTACATTGTGTATTCTTGGATGTGGATCACAGTCCTTGGTCTTAGTCCCAGTTTAACAAGGAGCACTGGAACAAAAGAGCTTAGGGCTGCATGGAACCAGTCACAATTGCAAGGTTGAAAAAGTGGTTGTGTTCACTCACAAACCAGTGAACAGTACAAGAGTGTAGTGCACACCCTAGGATGCCAAAAAGCTGTTACTGTTTAAACCCAAAGATGCCAAAAGCTATTGGTGGGGGCTCTGACCCCCAAAAAACTATTTTGGCTTTATACGTTGTGTTGAAATCATCTCAAATAATTCAGAGTCAGATCACCTCAAATTCAAGTATAAGCATTTTTTGAGATTGACACCTTTCATGAAGCAGGCTAAGTTTGAAGAGGAACCAGCAACTTCAGAGAAAGCAAGATGGATTTTTATAGGGTAAAGATGCAGTTATATAACAGAAATCATGCTTATTAAAAAAGCAGGAAGATGGGGCATCAACGTGGTGCAGTGAATAGAATACAGGCCCTTGGAGTCAAGAGGACCTGGGTTCAAATCCAGCTTCAGATATTTAACACTTACTAGCCGTGTGACCTTAGACGAGTCACTTAACCCCAATTGCCCTCCAAAAAGCAAAAACAAAAACAAAAAAATAAAAATAAATAAAAAGGCAGGAGTTTGTTGAGGGATTAGGTAATGGAGGAGTGGTCTCACCTATGGTACATTGGTAAAACAGTCTGATCATGCTGCCCTCCAACTGCCTCGCTCTTATGGTCTTGTCTGGTTAAGACAGATAGTGAGGTATTGTGGTCCTGTCTTGGTCTAGATGGGTGATGTGATTGTGGTTGAATATAAGAACATACCTGTTTCTGTGGGAAGGAGTCTGGGGGCAGTGACTAGGTAGAGGCAGTAGCTGGGTTCCCATCACATGGACACATTTGATGTTTCTGTGGGAACTAAGTTCAAGGACACACCTGCTGTTCCAGTGAGTAGTGAGGCACATATGGAGAACTTAGGATATTGCTGGGGAGCCAAGGAAGCTACAGTGGGCCTGCTGTTCAGTGGTGCAGGCCTATAATGAAGTTAGAATATCGGGACTAGGGGCAGCTTTATTAGGATTCCATCATTATTGCACAGAAAAGTAGGAAGAGAAAAAGATAAGAGGAGAAAGAGGAGGTGATAGAAGAGAGGGCAATTTAAAGCAGTTAGAAGCAAAATACTTTTAAGAATGTACAAAGTAAAGGGAGAGGGAGAGTAGGATAAACAAAGAAATTATGATGGAGGGAAATACATAGTTGATAATCATTACTGTGAAAAAGTGTGCAGTGAGTTTCTCTAAAAAAAGATGTCATTTCTCAATCATATAGAAAACAGAGTCAACCTTTATAGAGATAAGAGCAATTCTTCAGTTGATAAATGATTAAAGGATAGAAAGAAGCAGTTTTCAGACAAAATAATCAAAGCTATCTATACACATATGAAAAAAGTGCTTTAAATAACAATGCAGGAAATGAAAATTAAAACAAGTTTGATCTACTATCTCACACCTGTCAAAGTGGTTAATATGACAAGAAGGGAAAATGACAAGTGCTGGAGGTGACGGAAAAAAATAAAACACTAATGTACTATTGGTGAAGTTGTATATAAATTCAACCACTCCGAAGAACAATTTGGAACTACTCCCAAAGGACTATAAAACCATTCATACCCTTTAACCAAACAATGCCACTACTAGATCTGTATCCCAAAGAGATAAAAAGCAAAAAGCAAAAGGACGTATTTGTACAAAAACTATTTATAGCTTTACAGTTGCCCTTTTAATGGAAGCAAAGAAACGGAAATCGAGAAAATGTCCATCAATTGGGAAATGACTGAATAAGTTGTTGTACATGATTGTGATGGAATACTTTACTGTGATTTATGAAATAATGAACAGGATGTGCTCAGAAAAAAATTGGAAAGACTTACATGAAGTGATACAAAGTGAAATGAGCAGAGCTACACATTAACAGCAATATTGTCTAATGATCTACTATTAATAACAACTATTCTTAACAATACAATGATCCAAGACAATTCTATAGGACTTATGATGAAAGGTGCTGTCGATTTCCACAGAAAGAACTGGTAGAGCCTGAATGTGGATCAGAGATAATTTTCCTTTTTCTTTTTAAAATTGTTCTTAAGTTATTGTGTCTGTGTTTTCTGTTACAGAATGACTTACACGGAAATGTATCTTGCCAGACTATACATGTATAACCTATATAATATTTCTTGACTTCTCACTAAGAGACAGAGGAGAGGGAGAAAATTTGGAACTCAATATTAAAAAAAGTTAATTATTTATACATGCAATTTGGAAAATAAAATATTAAAAAAGATTTTTAAAAGACTTCATACTTCCCAGGAACTCCAGGCTGGAGTTAAGGGAAAGTTAAGTACCTTGGCAATATAAGCCTCAGTGATCTTGCAGGAAGACAGACTCTGTGTAAGTGAATGTGGGTATGTGTGTGTGAGAGAGATAGATAGATAGAGAGAGAGAGAGAGACAGAGACAGAGACAGAGACAGAGACAGAGAGAGACAGAGAGAGACAGAGAGAGACAGAGAGAGAGAGATAGACAGACACAGAGAGAAAGAGAGAGAGAAAGAGAGAGACAGACTGTTGTGGGTCCATCCAAGGGCCAGCCTCAGGTGTGTGTGGAGATGTGGGTGAGAAGAAAAAAGTAACCAGGTGATAGTTCAGGAAAGAACCATGAACTCCATTTAATGATTGTAAAAGTTTATTGTTATGCTGTTCAGCGGGCAGGAGGGCTTAGGAAGCCTTAGGGATGCAGGTTATATAACCATAATAACATAAATCAGGTATCAGTTATGCTAACTAGGTGACTAAAGGAGGGGTTAGGGAGCAGTTAAGGAGTGGTCAGTTCTTAAAGGGACATGCACTTTTCATATCTACTGCACAGGTGTATTGCCCATAATTCAGTGGGAAAAAGCCTATGGGAGGGGCTACAAAGAGGTGTGGGTTTTGCCTGGAAATGTCACCTAAGTCAACTAGCCGTCAATTCTGACTGAGAGGTGCCCAGTCTGTTCCCTATCAGTGTACCATATGACAAGATGAATGTTGGAAGTTAGACTAACTAGGGCCTAATTGGTGAGAAATTATCTTACTGATAGTGCATTGAAAAATTCATAAGTATGACTGGCCACTAGAACAAGGGAGCTATACATTTCTCTGATTATTTATAGATGATTGGGTGAAGGATTCATAGGTGTAGTGTGTTATTGTAACAAGCAGGGTTTATGGCAGCTAAGCAGAGTGCTGCTCAGGGAAGAGGCAGAGTTAATGGTTTTATGGCTGGGGAAGGTATAACTGTACAACTGAAGTTGCAACTGGGTGTTACAAACATAGACACCCCTAAACCCCATCAATAGAGTTGATAATCTAATAAGAGATTTGTCTTTTTTTAGTATCTGAAGTTGGGGGGCAAAAGACTTGGCTGTAGTTAGGGTCTCAGACACAAATCTTTTAAGTGTAACTCCAGGGGATCTTTAGGGAGCTGGCTTTATGTGAATCTACTAGGCATATCACCCACCAAAAGGCCCTGATTAGAGCACACTTTCCAAGCCTTGACTTCAGCTGCATCACAGACAGAGAGAGAGAGATACACATCTAACATTTACACTTATAATTATTACATTAGCTCTATGGCCTTATTCCTTTCCCAGGTTAAACCCTCTACTTGCTCAAGTCTATTTCACCTCATATTTTCCAACAGATTGACCCTCCTCTGTCGTTCCCACTCTTTCATTTATTTTCAGTCTATCCCTCTCCCTCAGCTCAATTCCTACTGCCTACAAATATATCCATGTCTTCTTTATCCTGAAAAATCTCACATGATCCTTCCATTCCTAATAACTATTGCCCTTTCTTTCTTTTGTCATTTGTAGCTAAACCCCTCAAAAAGGCTATCTACAATAGCTGCCTACACTTTCTCTACAGAGAAGTAATTCTCAAAGGAGTATTTATAATGCTAAATACTATGATCAATAAAAGAGAAAAATATAATATCAGTGAATGAAATATATACTTAAAACACTGGGGAAAAAACCAAGAACAAAATTAACCCAAGGAAAATAAATTCTGAAAATTAAAGCAGATGTAAATACTGAAAATTAAATTATTTTCATTACAAAACTTAGGAATTCTCAAGTGAATATCAGTACAAATTTAAAATTATATATACATATATACAAATATATACACATATGTGCATGTATTAAAAAAGAGAGTATCAAGCAAAATGTCAAAAAGAGCATTTGATATCACCAGAATAGAGTTATGCCAGGAATGAAGAACAGGTTTAAAATTATGAAATCATAGAGCAAATACTTTGTAATAATAAGAACAATAAAAATGATATGATTATATTAAGAGATTATGCCAACTTTTAGTTTTAAGTAGATACTCTTTAGAAAAACAAGGAGAATTTCATTTATCCATAATATTCTAATAACTTTACCATATAAATATCTTGCATTTTTGTCAAATTTTTTAAAAACTATTGATATCAACATGTATTTTTATCATTAAGTATATTGGCCTATATTTTTATTTTCTGTCTTGAGTCTCCCTGGCATGGATATAAAGATAATAATTCTATCAAAGAAGGATTTGTTAAGATCCCATTTTTTTCCCTTTGAGGAGAAGATGGTGTTGTAAATGGGCTGTTTTGTTTTTGTTTCTATGTAGCATGACTACAAAAAGAAGGAGAGAGATAGGCATATAGTTTAGATAGTTTGGGGCAATAAAATGTCCAATAACTCATATTTCTTTTACCACAGGAGAACTGAACATAGTTGTTAGATAAAGAAAAGGAAAAAGAGAAAGTTCAATTAAAATGCATGAAAAGAGTGGATTATTGAGAGATCTAAGTCATGGAAGAGATTTGAAAGTAAAATAGAGAATGGAAACCGCAAGCCAACATCACTAATGAATACTGATTTAAAATTTTCAAATAAAATATCAGTAAAATGGAAACAGCAATATATTCAAAATACTGCTGCCCATGGCCATATGGGATTTATACTAGCATTTCAGGAATGGTTCAATGTAAAGAAAGTTATAAACACAGTGTTAATAACTGATATATATTATTATTATCTCAAGATCAATAAAATTAATGCAAAATTTCCCAAATACAATCCAGATTACTATCCACCTCTTTTCCAGTTGTATAAAGACTCTTTTTTATCAATGGTGTCAAAATGTTTGTAATGATAATCCATTTCTACACATTATCTGATCAATGGTCATATTGCATCCTCTCAGTTTTTCTTGTATACAAAATACAACTGAACTTTTTTTAATAACTATAGATTTTATTTGGCACAATCTTCAATGTTTTAGTGTTTAATATAAGTAATATTTAATAGAATATCATTCATAAAAAGGAGCATCTGGAGGATGGCATCATCTGTAGACAATTCCTCCAGGATTTCTCCTTCCCAACACCCTGACAATGCCTTCTTTTCTCCTCCAAACTTTGGGGGTAGATACAGCTGTTCTTACCACTTCATTGAGAATCCTACTTTCTGGTAAGAGGGAGGATCACTAGGTTCATTTGACATACCTTACATCCTCTGGGCCATAAAATTTACCATATCCCTTGTCTCTCCACTATCCAGACAAACCACCCACATGTATTTATCAATTGGCCTACTGCAAAATCCTAAAGATTACTAAAAATTTCTATCCTCCCAGAAACTGAACACTCCTACATGTATTGTTTAACTTAATTAGAAATGAAAGTGGGATAGTTGTACTTTTTTATTTGTATTTTCTGTATCTAACATATGTATTGCCACATTGTAAATGATTAATAAATAATTTTTCATTTATTCAAAGAACTTACATTTTGCTAGAAGGGTACAAGCAAGTAAATAGATAAATAAATATAATTTGAAGATGGAAAGAATATCAATTAGGGGAATTAAAGCAATTTTCTCATGAAATGGCATGTAAGTTGAGTACTGAAGGAATTGGTAGATTTGAGATGAAGAGTTGAGGAAAATGTAAGATACAAGCTCATTGGACAGTATATGCAATGACAAGGAGGCAGGAGATGGACTGTCAAGTTCCAAGAACAGCAAGTTTTCTCAATAAGTAAAGTGTGTTAAGAGGATGTATCAATAATGCAATATTCACAACACCCATGATGATTATGAATATGCTGGTATAGTTGTGGATCACAAAATGTAGCAAACTCTCTGCATGGAGGGCAGAACTAAGGTCTTTATTCAGAAATCAGAACACCAAGTCCCAGAACCAAAAGTACAAGTCCCAGAACCAGAAAGCCAAAGTCATTATAGTGGTCATGAAGCTGATACACATGGTTAATGCAGTGAACAGGCATATTCCCAAGCCTTCATGAATAGAACAGACTCCCTCAAGCAGGGATCCCTCTCAGACTTACGATAGTTCCTCATCCTGGTCCTTGGAAGTACTCAGTAAAAGCTGCAGAAGGAGGATCTCAGCAAAAGGTGTATTCTCCAGGTGGTGACTGAGAGAATATCTGATTATCCTGCTGGTTCTCTTTCTTATGTACTGTATAGCTCCTCCCTGTTCTGCCCCTTCCTGTTAAGGTGTTAACTACTCCCCAGGAGTTAACTTGAAGTAAGGAGCTAAGTGCCTTTACTAGGTGCCAATAGAAAGGGGCAAGGCAGATCTTCTGATTTCATTAACATTACAGAGGAATAATGTAAAAATATACAGTAGATTATGCTGGAGACTATGCTAAACTGAAAATTTGGTATTTTCTCCTTCAAAAACCAAGGAACATCATATTTCTTTCTCTCTTCCTTAATTAGGGGGACTAATAAAATAAATGATGCAAAGATAAAATTTGAAAACAGGTAGGTGAAGAGGAGGAATGTTTTCAATGAATGTGTTGGAATGACTAATGTTATTATTTTTTTTTCCTTTCTGGACTTTGGATAGTCTTTACCAATGCAATATTTGGGGTGAATGGTGAATGAGAATCAAGAGTTAAGGAAGACATCAAAATTTTGAAGCCTATGTGACTGGAAGGGTGGTGATACTTTCAAAGATATTGAGAAATTTGGGAAAAGGAAAGATTTTGAGGATAGATAAGGAGTTCTGTTTTGACAATGTTGAATCTGATATTATTATAGGATATTGATTTAAATATGCCCAATAGGCAGTTAGTGATGCAAGACTGGAGCTGGGATTAGGGCTGACATTGAAATTATATGCATATAAATGATAATTGAATTCAAATGAGCAGATGCGATTACAAAAAAAAAGAGACAAGAGTTCAGGACAGCATATTGATATGGCTTCTAAAATTAGTGGGAATGAGGATTCAGAAACAAGGGTCAGAGTTGTATCAGAAAATCACAGAGAAGATAGTCAGAGAGATTAATCAACAGTGACAAATTTCCCAGAGAAGTCAAGGATGAAGCTTGAAAAAGGGGCCATTATATTTAATAAAGCAATCTCAGTTCTTGGAGAGACAAGACTCACCAAATCCATATCCAGGATCCTCATCAAGTCACTCTCTGCATGTAGAACAGTCCCAGAAGCCCTGAAAACATCAGCAAAGCTCTCTTCCAGGATTTCTGTGAACATACCACAAGAAAATCCTCTTTCAGGGCTTCTGAACAAACAGCAAGGTTCCAGGACCTCCACAACAGTAGGACTCTCCACCAGCAGGTGAATCTAGCAAAACAATATTAAAACAGACAAACAGAACACCAGCATCACAGACATGCCTCCTTAGTTCTTGGCAGCTCCGGGTGGCAGTTTTCAAAAGTCCTGGGCAGCTCCAACAGGCTCTCAGCAGTCTTTCTCTCAGCAACTCAGGCTCCACAACACTGGATATTGCTCTCCAAAAGTTCTTCTGGCCTTCTCTTGGTTTGGGCATGTCTCCCAATTCACAGCTCCTCCCAGTTCAGCCCTCTCTCTTCACATCAACAAGTCCATCCCACAAGTGGGATTCACAAGCTCTCTGGGTTTTAACACTCAACCCAAAAACCAAGGCAATACACAGGCATCTTCAAATTCCATTACCATTACAATGGAGCCAAAATGGCAGAGTAAAAGCACAAACTTGGCATTAGCTCGAGCTCCAATCCCATCCAACACCTGTAAAACAATGACTCTAAACAAATTTTAAAGCTACAGAACCCACAAAGAGACAGAGAGAAACAAATGTTCCACTGAAGGCAGCCTGGCAGGACTACATGAAATGTCTATCACAGAATGCTAGGAGCTGAACACAGTCCCCTGTGATTCACAGTTCCAGCTCTAGGGCAGCCCAGACAGGCCAAAGCAGACTTCAGGAGAGTGAACCACCAGCAGATGTGGTGGTTTTCTCAGCCACCATGGGTTGAGACTTCTCAACCCATAAACGACAAAGACAAAGTAAAAGGTCAGTGTGGAACTCAGTTGGATATGGGGAGAGAAAAGCATCTGGCCCCTGCCCCCAGGGCAGTGGAGCTGGAAGTGGCTGTGATGGCATCAGCAACAGCTGGTAGTGGGTTGGCTGCTTTCAGGGATCCAGGCCCACAAAAAGTGGGGGGACCAAGCAACTGACCAGAAGGCAATTGAAGGAATATCTTTGCTGGTGCTGTCAAGATTCTCATGATTTACACTTTTTGGATATGGGTCACAGTCTTGGATTGTGGTCCTGGAGTGAAGAGGAACACTGGTTTGGAGGAGTTTGTTGAGACTGTGGAGAGGCACTCCTCCTCACAATTCTGAGGCAGATGCCCAGAAGAAGCTCTGACAACAGCTGTATAAAACCTCAGAAATTTGGGGGACAGCACTTTCCATTCTGGAAGCAGAGTTCTACTGTGGAAAAGAGCTCAGAAATCAAGTAACTGACTGTCAAGTAATGCAAACAGAAAAAGAGAAATCAGTCTATAGAATTGTTATTTGATAACAAAGAAGATAAAAACAAAGAATTAGACAAAAAAAGGCAAAGCTCCTGCATCAAAACACACCAAGAAAAATGTGATTTGGTTGCAGGTCATGGCAGAGTTCAAGAAGTATTTTGAAAATCAAGTAAGAAAAGTAGAGGAAAAATTGGGAAGAGAAATGAGAGTGATGCAAGAAAATAATGAAAAGTGAGAGCCCACCACCCCAAACCCCCCCCCAAAACAGAAGAAAATAAAACCATAAAAAATAGACTAACTCAAATAGCAAAAGAGGTCCAAAAAGCCAATGAGGAGAAGAAAAGCAGAAATTGACCAGATGGAAAAGAAAGTTCAAAATCTCATTAAAAATAAGTCCTTCAAAATTAGATCAGAGGAAATGGAAGTTAATGAGTTTATGAGAAATCATGATATTAAAAAACAGATCCAAAAGAATAAAAACATAAAATGCAATCTAAAATATCTCATTGAAAAAACCACTGACCTGGAAAAAATTGATCCAGGAGAGATAATTTAAAAATTATTGAACTATCTGAAAACCATAATAACAAAAAAGAGTCTAGATACCATCTTTCAAGAAATTATCAAGGAAAACTGGCCTAATATGCTAGAATCAGAGGGTAAAATAGGAATGGAAAAAAAAAACCACCAATCACCTCTTGAAAAAGATCTCAAAAAGAAAACTCCTCGAAAAATTATAACCAAATTCCAGATTTCCCAGGGCAAGGAGAAAATATTACAATCAGTCAGGAAGAAACAATATGAGTATTGTGGAAACACAATCAGGATAACACAAGATCTAGCAGCTTCTACATTAAGTGAACAGAGGGCTTAGAATGTGATATTCTGGAGGCCAAAGCAGGTAGAATTAAAACTAAAAATTACCTCCCTAGCAAAACTGAGTATGATACTTCAGGGGAAAATATGGATATTCAATGAAATAAAAAATTTTCAAACATTTTTAATGTAAAGACCAGAGCTGAATTTGACTTTCTAATACAAGAAAATAGGTGAGGAACCAACTATTTACTTAATAAATGTATAAGCATTTATTTAATTCAATGGATATGCATTTATTAAATATCTGCTATGTATTACAGATTTTACTACTCTCTTGCAAGGATTAAAATAAATATATAAGTGAAAGGAAAATACATGCTTCCTGTTTCAAGGAGAACATCTAGCAATAAGACTGTTTGAATATAACAACTTGAGAATGACACAGGAATTGAATAATCAAGGAATTTGTCTGTTTTAACATAGAATGCTAAAGAAAATATTCCACATGCACAGAGAAGTGAAGAGGAAGAATGTTTTCAATAAATGTTATCATATGTGTGGGAATGACTAGTATTGGTTTTTCCCAATTTCTGGGCTTTATATAGTCTACATCAAGGCAATGTTTGTAAAATTTCCCTGATCTCCTAAACCTCCCATTAAACAAAAGGGTATATATGTCAATTCATATTTAATTTTTTTCTCAAACCACTCAAATTAGAAGGAAAGACTTTCTATGACTCAATTTTGCATTAATATGTTCTGAGCTAATGAATGGATTAGAATATTCCTAGTTTCCACACCTGTTAAGCATTTACTTTAATTGCACTATAATTAATGCTTGCTGGAAAATCTGCAATGCATAGGAAAAATTAAGCCGTTATAGATACATACCATGTTAGTTTAATTAAGGTGACATAGATATGGATGCACACACATATATTTACACATGTGTACAAATACATGCACATATTTTATATATCTATATATGCTCATGTATATTTTAGTTTAAAATTATTTCTTTAATATTTAAAAGGACACTTGATCCCTAAATAGAAATAAATACTTGAATTCCTAAGATGAAATAATTTGTGATTCATCTCATTAGTTTTATTTCTGTATCTCAGATATTTCATTGCAATAATATTCTCAATTTCTTGGAATAAATCTGTACATGTGTTGTGCTTTTCTCGATATTACAGTCTACCCATATTGTTCAAGTCCAACATCAATCACTGAATAAAATTCACTACTTTGTCCCCCCCCATTGCTGATTAGATAACCATATGTTCAAAACAAGAGTTTATGGGAAAATATAATTACCAACATTTATATAGACACTTTAAATTTTGAAAAAAAACCCCATATTTTCTCATTCAAATTTACAAAAATGCTGGCAGGTCATACTACAAGTATTATCTGAATTTCAAAAATTAGGATACTAAGACTCATAGAGTTTGGGTTATTTACTCCACCAACATTGTATGACTGACACATAGGAGAAGCTTAGCAAATTTTCGTTCATTTATTCATTCAAGAATTAGATGCAGATTCAAATCTATTTCTCACCAGACTGAAGAGACAGCACCTTTCATACTCACCACGGCAACTAAGTTTAAAAGTAAGGTATAATTTCTGGAGATAAATATCCTGTATGTTATCTAGTGGTCCCCTCCACTTTCACAATTGTTATGTGACAAACTATATGCCATCTACTTGATAATAGATGAATTTATTTATCTTTATTCTAAATTAACACACAAAAAAATGAGCATATGTCTGCATCTGCAGATTGTGCTTTTCCTCTAAAGTATAAAATAAATTGCTCCTTTAGCTTTCAAAGTTGCTTTGCTTGTCTGTACTTCTTTCAGGCATTTCTTTCTCATCTCTGCATGTACATGTGCATATACACATGTATGTGTGTGTGTGTATATATATATATATCTGTGTATGTATGTTTGCATATCTTACAAATTGTGTATCTCATTGATATTACTTTTCTTCCCTTTCTGTCCCTTCCTTCTTCCCTCCCTCCCTTCCTCCCTCTCTCCCTTTCTGCTTCCCTCCCTGTCTTCCATCCTCCTTCTTTACTTCCTTCCTTTCTTACTTTCTCTTTTTTTTGCTATCTTTCTTCATTTTTTACCCCATTCCTATTACCCTTTCCTTCACACCCAATCTTCACTGGAAAAAGAGAAAGTAAAAAACCGGTGTAACAAATACCTTTTGTTAAGCAAAACAAATCCCCACATTGACTGTGTCTGGAAATGAATGTATTATTGTGTACCTTGAATCCATCATTTCTCTGTCAAGTGGTAGATAGCATACTTCATCATTAGCCCTCTGAAATTGTATGTGGCTATTCCATTGATCAGAACTCTTAAGTGTTTCAAAGTATCAACAACAAACACTTGAAATAATGAAAACAACATCATTTGACATTTATTAGCCCTTTAAACTTACCAAAGTACTAGGAACTGCTTTGAGGAGACACAGTGCTAGGCATTAGAAGAGACAAAAATTTAGCACAGAACCAGTGTCTGATCTAGTGCAGTTTTCAGTTATTAGGGAGGTGACATAAGTTATAGTAAATAATATTGCATGATATGTGCTTCAGAGATGTGTTAAATACCATGTTAAATACTGTATGTTCTGAATACAGATACGAAATCACATTACTTCAATCTAGTAATAAACATTCATGAAGATCTAATTTGTGCTTAGCAATATGCTAGGCAAAAAAATATACAAAAATATAAATGAAACAGTCTTCTTTCTCAAGGAGCTTATATTTTATCTAAGACCATTGTAGCTATATAAGATAATGTAAATAAATATAAAAGATACACAAAATCAGCAAGCACAAATTTAACACTTATCCTGTGCTAGGCATTGGGCTAAATTCTGGGGCTACAAAGAAAGACATAAATATGGTCCTTGTCCTCAAGGAGCTTATAGTGCATGGATGAGTCATGGGTAGAGAAGGAGAGAGGGAGAAAGAGAGAGAGAGAGAGAGGGAGAGAAGGAGGGAGAGGGAGAGAGAGACAGAGAGACAGAGAGAGACAGAGACAGAGAGACAGAGACAGAGATACAGAGACAGAGAGAGAGACAGAGACAGAGAGAAAGAGGGAGAGGGAGAGAGATGGAGACAAAGAGAAAGAAGGAGAGGAAGAGAGAGAAAGAGACAGAGATATAGAGAGTCAGAGAAAGATTCACATACAGTAAAAATGGAATAAAGCAGTGGCATTAGGTGAGGGTACGAGGAGAGCTGAGGAAAGAATTTTGGAGAAAGTAGGATTTGAGTTGAGTCTTAAAGGACTCCAGGGAACCTGTGAGATGGCAGTGAAGAGGGAATATATTGTTATCATAGGAGATGGACAATTGAAAGATGGGAGATGGACTGCCATGTGTAGAAGAATAAAGTTGGCTAGCATAGTTAGATCATTGGATTCTTGAAAGGTTGCAAAGTGCAAGAAGATTAAAAAAGGTTGGAAAGAAACGAGTTATGAAAGGCTCCAAATGTCAAACAGATGACTTTATATTTAATATTGAAGGTAGTAGTAAGACACTGTTGTTTATTCAATAGGGGCATGGCTGGGAAGGAGTATAAATAGAAAAAGTAAAGAACAGAGAAAGGGAGGAGATAACAATAGTGGCAATCAGCTAAAGGAGGCTAGATGGGATGGATTCAAGAATGTATGTGGATGGGCTTGCCTTTGCAAGGAATACAGCCAGCTTTTTGTTTAAAATTCTTTAATTTTAAGAATTAAAAGGATTCCAACAATCCAGTGAAGGAAGAAATCATGAGAGAATATAATTCAGTGGTAGGAAAGAATGATGACCATTAAAGAAAGGAGCTAACCTGTAATAGCCTAGGATTTTTTGTTATTGTTTAAGTATGAGATCCAGTCCTAACCTGAAAATATGTGAAAAGTCATATGGTGGTGGAAGCAAGATTGAAGAGGTCTGAAAAGGTTTAAAATAGCCATAATGGTGACTGTGAATAGAAGAATTACCTTGTTGCAACAAGGGTACAGTTGGGATTGTTAAATACTAATTTAAAGTGGTCCCAAGTAGCTCAGTTATGTGATTTTGAGGTGATGAAGAAAAGCAAAATGTAGAAGTTGACATTAGAGAGAAGCTTTGAAAGGAAGCTAGGATTCTAAAAAAGAGGAGGAAAAGGATTCTGGGCATGGACAACAGCTTATGCAAATGTTCAGAGATGGGAAATGAAATGTTTTGCATAAGCAACATCAAATAGTAAATTTTGGTTGGAAGTTGAAATATGTGAGAGAAGTCAAGTATGAACATTCTGTTAATGTTGACTGCGAAGTGTTTTAATTGTCATAGGAAGGCATTTCATTGTCTTTTATCTTATCAGTCACTGAAGATTTTTAAGCAAGGAATAACATCATTGTGCTTTAGTAATATTATATAGGGGTTTAGGAGAAAAAGACTGGATTTAGTTTTGGATATGTTGGGACTGAGCTTCTTGTGGAATACATGTTTGACTGCAGTATGCAGCTGAACCATGTAATTCTTGTTTTTTGCCAAAACAGACAATTCAAAAAAATCACCATTTGTGATATTTGTTGTACCTGCACCTGACACATAATTGGTGCTTAATAAATGTGGAAAGAAGGAATAAAGAAAGGAAGGAAGAAGGAACGAATTCCCTAATACAAACTATATTTACCAAATTTCTTTTTGTCTTATCTGTAGGATATAGTACATTGGACTCGGAATGAAGAAGATCTGGGTTCAAATCTTACCTCAGATACTTACAAATGATTTGACCCTTGAGAAAACACCTAACCTCCCTCTACCTCAGACTTCTCATCTGTAAAATGATGATGTAAGATTCAGTGGCATTTATGGTCCCTTCTAGTTTAAATCTGTGTTCTTATAACCAGGCTCAAATTGAATTGGTTTAAAAACAGCCCTATACATTTAATCTTCACATGTATTCCAATTAAGTTTTATAGTCATACACAAAAGTCCATGATACTGAACCCGAGCAAGGTCATGATGAATTAAAGAGTCCAGCATTTAGATTTTTATGTAATATTTCAAGACATATACAATTCAACTTTCAAATGTGCAGAACATTTATTGATTATATATATATATATATATATATATATATACTATTCATCTTTCAATTTCACATGAATCCCAAAAAATATTTTACTATCATTAAAATATAATTTATATATTATGGACTCAACTTTATATGTAAGCATGTGCATACTTACATACATTCTGTATGGCCACATGTTCTTTAGTACTTCTTTGTTATTATCATTATTTTTTTTTATTATTATTTATCATTACAAAAGAATACCTTCTACAGTGGTGACAAGGTAGTTCTGGTAACTGAATTAAATATGTGAGTCAAGTTCCAGCAATCTGAAGCTCTCTATGCTTCATTTATTTGAAAATAGTGATGAGTACAGAGATAGTACATCCTGGAGGGTAGAAGCATTTTCCATTAGAGAAATTAATGATCAGAATCTCCTTTTTTCCTATTTTGAATTCAAGCTCCAGTTCATTATTTTCAACATTCTCTGCAACCCTGACCTGCCTGTAACATTTCCTGAGTTTCCTTTTTTTCATTTTCTTGACTCTACCTAAACTTCTTTCTTCAGTAATCTTGCCCCGTGTATTTGGCACTCCTCCAAGCTGTGTCCCTCATAGTCTTCTAAAAATTTGCAAATTCCCATTTTGTGCTTTGAAGTAATCCAAGAATATCAATCATTTAACAGTCTCTGTTGCTCTGGGCTCCTCACTAATTCCTCACAATTTTTAGAGAAGAGAATTTTTTCCTTTAGCATGACAATTATTAAGGAAGAACTGTGGGCATTATAGTAATCATATAATTTAACACAATAATAATCTAACTGTTATGAATGTAAGGAAAACATTGTACTGCTTTTAACAAAGAGTTAAAAATAGCAATTCAGAGTAATATCCTAAAGAAAGTTACTTCTTTGAATCCCTGTAAACAAAAAAGATTGCATGAAGAATCAATTTTGTACAACTGATTTAATTTTCTTCTATGATACAATCTCTGTACTCTAATGAGGCCTTAGATCCTATTTCAGATGACATTCACCTTATAGATTGGAAAGATATAGACGAGGTTGCTCTGGACCACATCCAAAAAGACTTGGTTTGGGTGGGGATAAAATCAAAACAGGAGAAAGAAAGGATATTTATCAAAATATTTGACCTGGTTTGAAGTCATTTATCAAGCTGGTGTTTTGTGGTGCCTTCAAGCTGACATAAATAAGTCTATCTATGTATCTCTCTATCTACCCACATATGTGTATATGTATACGTATTTGGAAGGTACCTAAGACTTCAAACTAGTTTAACTCACTTATTTGCAGATAAGAGATCTGAGGCCTTGAAAGATTGTTCACTATTTTGGGGGGCCTCCTTTAGCAAATTGTTGAATTTTTTATGATTGTCTTGCATCACTTTCATTTCTCTTCCCAATTTTTCCTCTACTTCTTTTATTTGATGTTCAAAATCCTATTTGAACTCTTCCATGTTTTGAAACTAATTCATATTCTTCTTGGAGGCTTTACATGTAGGAATTTTGACTTTGTTGTCTTCTGAGTGCATGTTTTGATCTTCTTTGCCACCAAAATGATATTCTATAGTCTAAGGTTTTTATTCCACTGTGTGCTCATTTTCTCAGCCAATTACTTGACTTTTAACTCTTTTTATGGTAGAACTCTCTCTGCCTCCAGTGTGGAAGGTGCACTGTCCCAAGCTTCAGGTGTTTTTTACAGCTGTTTCCAGAGATACTTGTAGGGACCTGTAAATTGTCAGTTCTTCTAAGGTAGTATGATCAAAGGAGAGGTCTTTACTCCTCTCCTGGCCTATGCTCTTGTCTGTGAGTGACCACAAGAACTCTTTTATGCACTGGAACTATGAGGAGGCTTCCCTCTCCACCATTGCCACAATCTCTACCATACCAGTACTCCACCCTCCCAGCCCCCCAGGACTGCCACCCAGGACTGCAACCCAGATCCATGTACACATAAAGCAAGAGAACCCATTCTCAGTGGAGTAATTTGGTCACCAGTCTTTCTCTTTCTTTTGTTCGTTTTTTTTTTTCATATAAGGTGATGTCTTAGGTGATGTCTGTGCTGGCATGCTTTGTGGTAGATTGAGCTCCTGTCCTGGCCTGGTGAAATAGACCTTTCCTGTCCACTTTTCAGGTTGCCTTGGACTAGAAACTTATTTCTTTCTGTTATTTTATGGGTTCTACGGCCCCAAAATATGTTTAGAGTCATTTTTTTACAGATATATTTGTGAGGTTTGAGAGAGAACTCAAGCAAGTTCCTACTTTTGTTCTACCATCTTGGTTCTGCCCCTGAGGTCCAGAAAGATTATATGATTTACTCAAAGTCACACACCTGGGCTATGGCAGAGTTTGCCCTAGAAACCAGTTCTCCCAATTTCTAGTCTAACACAAGTGCCTTAAACCATGATGGTTTATCTGTGGATGTTTCAAGGAACACTGAATAAAGTTTAAGATCACAAGATGTGTGGTAGAGTTAGTTATTAAAGGCATCATAATTCAGGGATTTTTTAAAATTAAAAATAAATAATTAAACAGAGTGAAGTGTTATAAATGCAAATGAATAACAACATAAAAGGAAAGAAAATAAATTTCATTGATGTGATATGGTGAAAGACAGATTAAGCAAACTTAGTTGGAAAAGACAATTGGTGATTCAGAAGCACTACCATCACATTATTGAGTAAATTTATACAGTTATTTTTTTAAAAAAACAGGACAGTGTAAAGGGAAGAGAGATTTGGTGTAAAAGTAAGAAATTATTTCCCTAATGAAAATTATCAGACCTAGAGAATCCCATCTTCTTTTGGCCTTTGCAAATTAAGAGAACTCTGCGAGGAGGTGGATAACTAGAAGGATCTGAAGACGAGCAAAAGAATAGAATGATTAAAACATTGGGAAATATATCCCATGATTGAAAGATCAGAGAGCAGATCAAACAGTTTCTCCCAAAGCTTCCCTTTATAGAGGACTCAACATTTTCCAGTAAGATATTCATTCCCTAGTGATTGTTTTAACTGGTTTCAAATCCAAGAATATCATGTCACCCTCTACTGGTCCCCTCCCTTTTCAGTTGTCTTTTGTGTACTGTCTTTCTCCATTTGAATTTAAACTCCTTGAGAACAAGAACTTTCTCTCTTTGTCTCTTATTTGTATACCCAGAGTTTAACTCAGTGGCTGATACATAGTAGACACTTAATAATGTTTCTTGACTATTGACTATGGTCATTTATTGAATGGTCTATAAAATGACCTGGAGAAGGAAATAGCAAACATCTCCAATATCTTTACCAGAAAATCCTAAATGAACTCACAAAGACTCAGACACAACTGAAATATCTGAACTACAACAACATTGGCTGACAATATATTAGGACATATGATGCCTCAAGCAATATGTTCTTTATTTCACTAGAGGTTTTGAAAATTTAAATAACATGTGACTGCTGTGTCATAAAACTGCACTTTCTCCATTAAGAAGAATAGTTCTCAAAATCTGGCTTATTGCATGGTATGGTAAGAAAAGCACTGGGGCTAGATTCAAATTAAATTTTAGCTCTTACATTTTCTAGAGATACCATCATACAAAAGTCACAGACTCATAGATTTAGAACTGGAAGGGCCTTTAAGATCATCTTGTTGAATTCCCTCATTTTACATATGAAAAAGCAGATTCAGAAAGACTAAGTTCTTGATGTGTATCAAGCTTTTAATAAACTTTTCTTCCTTCCTTCCTTCCTTCCTTCCTTCTTTTCAACTTGCCCAGTTTCACAAGGAAATTAGCAGGAAAACCACATTTCATCTCAAGTCTCCTGACTCCAAATCTCAGAGTTGTGCTCCCTCTTTGACAATCAGTTTCATCATTTGTAAAAAAATAAATAAATGAATGAATAAAGATGATTATAAATTTTCCTTACAGGACAACTGACGGAAGTGCTTCACAAATTTTAAAAAAACACTTGTACAAAAACTTTGTGGCAGCAAAAGCATACCCTAGGTATGATAGAAAAATTGCTTAATAGTGATCTACTGAAAATGTTTTTGACCCAATAAATAATCCAAAATGAACATTGAAAATTCTTTCAAGAGATATTATTCCCAAGGAGGTTGTGGATATGTTAACAAAGTGACCTTCTTTTGTGACAGAAAAAAGGAACTAAAATATGAATGTTTTTAACACTCCCCTTATATCACATCTTCCACATTTTACTGGTGGTAGGTTAATAAAGAAGAAATTGCCAGTTGGGACATAAGAGCATACTGTGAGCTTTCTACTATGATAAATTCTGTGGAAGCTACATTTTAAAAATTAAATGAGTCTTCAAAATTTGACTTTGGCTAACAGGATATATTTCTAAGAACCAGTTAAAGCTCTGATATCATTATCTTGGGGCTTTATTATTCTGGATGATATGACATGCAGGACAAGGTATTGAAATTTCTCTGTGTAGATTTCATTACTCTTGAGAATTCAGGAAATATTTTTTGACCTCAATATGTCCAATCCTGTTCCTCTTCAGTGGAGTAATTTGGTGACCAGTCTTTCTCTTTCTTTTGTTCATTTTTTTTTCATATAAGGTGATGTCTTAGGGGTAGTTTGTAGCACCATGATACAAAAACATTTTTTCTTTGATTTGTATGACATAATTATCAGAATTTCAAACTGATTAACTTGGTGCCAAAACTTAATTTAATTTGACTCAACAAATATTCAATAATTTGCATCTATATGTAAGCAACTTTAAATACAAAGATTAAAAAGCAACATATCCCCTATTCTCCAAAAGTGTCCATCTTAAGATAATCTCTTTTAATATTTTAAGTTCTATTGTTATCTGTAGTTTTTGTATCACATTCATTTCCATATATACTCTTCCCAAACTCCTACCCAGTCACCTTTCTTTTATAACAATAACAACAAAACAAACAGTTCAGAAAAAAAAGCAGGCAAGCCTTAAACACTTTTGAGAACCATCCTTCAAGGCACCCAACTTCTCAACTCTGCAGTCATACTCAAAACACTTAGTATAGTGCCTGACACATAGAAAACACTTAATAAAGGTTTGTTGATTTATTAATTGATTGAAATACTCATTCTCCCATTTCCCACATATCCAATCAGTAGCCAGGTCTCATCCATTCTGTCTCCACATTTCTCGTATCAGTCCTCTTGTCTGTGCTCATGCCCTGTATGTAGTTGGTGGCCCAGCTGATACAGCATTAGACTTAGAATTAGGAGGAACTGAGTTCAAATCTGGTTTCAGATACTTACTAGCTATATAACCTTGGACAAGTAACTTAATTACTGCTTGACTAATTTTCTCAAGTGTATAATGAGAATAATGATAACTTGAAGAGTTATTGTGAGAATAAAATGAAATATTTTTAAAAACACACACACATACATTTAGCACTGTGACTGGCAGATAGAAGGTTCTACATAAATGTTTATTCCCTAACCTCCAACCGAGTTCAAGGCCTACTAAATTTTTCCCAGACTATTACAATAATTTCTTAATTGAACTCTATGCTATTTCATCCTCCACACTGTTTCCAAGGTGATTTTGCTGAAGCATAAGTTCAACCATGTCACTCCACAGCTCAATAAACTCTAAAATCACTTATGTGTAAGACAAAATACAAAATTTTTGACACTTCAAAATTCAACTTCAACCTACCTTCCCAAGCCTCTTACACATGAACACTGTAGTCTCCTTCATGGACACTATGGTTCAGTCGAATAGACATTCTTGGTTTTCCTCCCACAGTACACTCAAATACCATATTCATGTTTTAAACAAGCTGTCTCATATGTCTGAAATATTGTTCCTCTTCACCTCTGTCTCTTAGAATGACATTTGCTTAAACGTTATCTCAAATGCCATCTGCAACAGAAGAACCGTTAATTTATTTAAAAGTTCAGTTTAAACACTATTACCTACACGAGGTCTTTCCTGAGCAATTAGGTACTGATATTTCTAATCAAAAAGTTATTTTTAATTTATATATATTTGTATATAATCATTTTGTATGTACTTTTCTGCATATATATTCCCTACCCCTCTCCCCAAAGAATATACTAAGCTCCTTGAGAGCAGGCTTTATTTCATTCGTGTCTTTGTAGAGTGTCAATAATACCAACGTAAAAGACATGGCAAACATAACAATTACTTAATCAAAATATCTGATTTTTTACTACCTAAAATCCTTTACTTCCTTGTTCCATCTGCTTTGCTTTTCCTTGGAAATTTTTTGATCCATACCTTTACTTTTGCGTCTTTGGATTTTTACATTCTGCAGTAAATTTTAATTTGCTCCCATACACCTTTTTTAATGCACACACATGCATGTATTGTATGGTCATGCCCATTTCTTCCCCATCATATTTCCAAGAATGGATATATAGTTGTCATGCCCTTAGCATCATTAGTGAGTACCCAAGAAATGTTTTCCTCTCTGTTTTGCACTTGATACATCATAAGTATGATAATTTTTACTTTTAAGAAATAAATTAAGATAGAAATAGATGATTCTGGTTTCCAGAAATGCTTACTTGGAAATTGTACAATCCTTCATTTGTGCAGTTAACACCTCAAAATATTTTTTATACTTTTGTGGATATTCATATATAGTCAGAATTACCCTAATTCTAGTGTTCTTCCAGACAAGTTTACCCTCTTTTATGCAAACTTTGTTGTGCAGAGAGTAGTTTAGTACAGTGTATAGAGCACTGCCTTTAGAGTCCAGAAAACCTATGTTCAAATCCTACCTCAGGCACTTATTAGCTGTGTCCCTATGCACAAGTAATTTAAGGTCCTTGAGCCTTGGTTTCCTATGAAGTGACAATTATCCAGGTGTTTTTCTCTTCTCTAGACATCTGTTGCTTTTTGAAATTTTGGTACTTTTTAAAATTTCTAATTATATAAAGGCTCCTTAATAGCTCAATAAGTTTTATCCAGACTTGCTTCTTATAAGTAGGGTAAGAACTTTAGAGCTGAAAGGGACTTTTGAGACTATCTAGTCCTATTAAAAATTTACAGATGTAACCACAGTATTAATTGCTACTAATATGAATAGTAAGCATTTATATTGTGCTTCAAGCTTTGCAAAAGCTTTATATATGGAATTTCAGATGATCAATTGCACTTTGAAGAACAAAAAAGAAGAGTTGTAATCGTGAAAGTTTTGTGAATTAGGCCCTATCATTAACCCCATTTTACTGATTAGAAAACTTAATTTGGAAAGTTAAGCAACTTTCCCAGAATCACACAGCTTGTAATCATCAGAAGCAGGATTTAATTCAGGTTTTCCTGAATCCAAAATTAAGATTTTATTCAACATACCCCATTACCTTTGACTTCATGGAGCATAGGGTCTGGAAGAAGGAAGTAACAAATAGAAAATCAATCCATCAATCAATCACTGAGTATGTAATGAGTAGTTAATTGGAGACTTGTATGAAGCTAAATGATATGGAGTGTACAGAAAAAAGTTAAAGCATGACAATTGCCCTCAAGGATTTCCCTGCTGTTAGAGAAGTATAACACACACACAATAATTAGAACCAGTAAAATATATTATTCAAAATAATGTATAATTATGTACCATTATGTGGTACTATTAATAAATGCAGTAATTATTCAGCAAATAGAAAAATATTATGGACTGGATTTATCATAAAGTAAGAGTTCAAGGTCTCGTTGGGTTTGAATTGACAGAGGAGGTACTATTGCTAGAGAATGCCATGAACTAATTCATAAAGAAAGAAAGGAAGATTATGGGTTAGGGGTTAAAGAAAGAATCCAACAGGGAAATTATCCTAATTTAAAAAGAGATTGCCTGTTGGAAAGAGTAAAGTGAAATAGAGGCAGATACATTTTCTGGGGCATATTATAAAAGGCTTTACAAATCAAGTGTGGTAGTTTGGCCTGGCTACAATAGTCATGGGAGGTTATTGAAAGCTATTTAGAAGGGGAGCAACATAGTAAAGCAATTGTTAAGGATTTTTATTCAAAACCATATAAAAGATCAATCATGAGAATAAAAAATATTGATGTTTTCTCTTTTGTACATTATGACTTGTCAAAATAGTATAAATAGACATAATAATGATGCTGACAATAACAGTCAATAATCTCTTTACGTGGGGGTTCCACATGTTCATTTAAGGGGGTATTATTTCTGGAATCAGAGAACTAGGATCCAGATCATACCTATCATATTTACTACATAGCAGTAGGTAATATTGGACACATCACTTAACTTTCTGGGTTTCCTTATGCATAAAGTGAGGGGCCTAGATTAGATGACTTCCAAACTCTCTTCCAATTCTAGAGGTATGATATTATGGTATTATACTACTACAATGATAGGTCCGTTCCTCATTCACCCTTCCTATAACATGATTTGCCCAGAAAAAACACAACCTAAACTCAGAATACTGAAAAAAATACCATAATTTATTATTTTTATAATGACCTTTCTTATTATTAAGTCACACATTCCATCCAAACTGAATTATATTTTTTTCAAAGAAAGACAAAACATTAAAAGGTCATTTTAAAATCTCCCTTACAGAGAGTTGGTTTCCCATTTCAAAATGCTATAGGGAGGGGTGGAAATCATGATGCATTTGGGCCTCATCAACTAGTTTAGACTTAGAATCAGTGGAGACATAAACACTAAAAGATACGGAAAACAAGGAGTGGTGTAACTAGATGACAACTCCAACACTATAGTGTCAAGGAGATTTGTAATGCTCTTCCCTCAACTCTTGTAAGATTTAATGCCCATATTCACACATGATGTCATTTAGATTAGGTTTAAAAAAAGTGATGAGTGAAACAAATGGGCTACAATAAGAAAAATCTAATAATTCAAAAGTAATTAACCTTTTATAAATCATAGCTTCTTTTGGTGATCTGGTGAAATCTATGAACCCCTGATAAAAGTAGTGTTCATAAATGCCTATAACACAGAAAACTGCAAAGGAAACAAAAAGTTTTACAATATACTTATCAATGAAAAAAACATGCTATGGAGTCTTGCTTAAGAATTTCTATTAAAATGTAAATATAGCAATATGTTATTTTGTCTTCCACTCAAGTCCTCTTCTTATGTTTCAAAGTGTCATGGAGATGGGGCGGCTAGGTGGTGCAGTGAGTAGAGCACCAGCCCTGGAGTCAGGAGTACCTGAGTTCTAATCCGGCCTCAGACACTTAACACAAAAAACTAGCCATGTGACCTTGGGCAAGTCACTTAACCCCAACTGACCTCCAAAAAGCAAAAAAAAAAAAAAAAAGAATGTCATGGAGGCAACCTTCTTTGTGTGGTTTCTTTATTTTGGTTTCTTTTGTTTTTGCAGTCTTATCACCAAAGTGTTAACCTAAAGGTTCTTTATTTTTTAGGTTCCCAGGATCAAACACAGTAATTTACACATAAAACATGCTTAATACTTGACTGTTGAATTTAATTGAAAACTTTGCAGAAGATCAGAAGAATGTTAAGGGTCTATACCCAGAACAAGTTGAAATTTGTATCAGTTTCTCTCCCTTTTATTCAAATATTTTGATACAGCCCATTTCTCCCTTATATATCCACACTATACCCACCACTACCTCCACCACACACAATATGGTTACCTTCCTTATATATTCAACAAACTAAAACCAAGTAATTTCAAAAAAGTTAATTTTATTATTTTTATAAATGTTTGCATTATCAATGAGTCTCCTATCCTTTAAATAACAAATAGTATTCTGAGAAATACATAAAATGAAAATATTTCCCAAAATGTGAGCTAGTCAATAATATTTGTTCTAAGGATTTCAAGTGACTCTAAGGATAATTAGATATTTTCTCCAAAATTCAACTTAGTTTTCTAAATAATATACATCGTTGGTTAAATATTTTACATTAAATCCCACAAGATTCATAACTGATGAGACAGTTGTTAATCTACTTACCATTAATTATATAAAAATGAATCTTTCAAATATTTTACAATAGCACATAACTGAATTTGTACATCTGAGAATAATTTTAGTTCCAAAAGTATGTTGGGTATATTTTAAATTATTAACACATTGGAAGAATGTAAATAAAAAGTAATTTCACTAGATTTAATTTCATTATCTTTACAATTGTTTGCAGTATCGATGTTCCCCACATACTTTGAATAGTTAATCTTGCACTGAGAAAACCATGTAAGGACAGAAACTTCCGGAGATTTCCCCCAAATTTTGGCTAGGCAATAACATCTTTGATCCAAGGATTTCAAAGTAACTCTAAGAGCATTTCTTAATGCTTCTGTGTTTGAAAATGTGAGAGAATAATAGAACTAAAACTCAGAAGTAGAGTTGAACTGGGACTCTGGAGATCAACTACTTCAACTGGCTCACTTTAGAGGAGGTTAGGGCCCAGAGATGGCTTCACTTGTCAAATGTCACAATACTAGTTGGTGGAACAGCTGGGATCAAAACCTAGCTTTTCTGGCTCACAGTCCTGTGCTCTTTCAAATGTTTTTGAAAAGTAAAATATACATTGACTTATGTGTTAAATGAAATAATGTTTGTAAAGTGATCAGCATAGTGCTTGGCATGTAGTCAGTAATGTTTAAAGACTTATTTCCTCCTTCTCTCCACCCCCTTCAAACTCTTAAGACTATCATTTGTCATTTTCCAGATGGCCTTAGGATCTAAGGTAAAAACATAGTTTTTGTGTTCCTTAGTTTTTCAAGATATAAATAAATTGAGAAATGTGCATTTTTTTCCAGCAGTATTGAAAAGATAACTCTGATATGCAGACTAGTTACTTTAATTATGTATCTATACAATGGCAAATATTAAATTAAAAAGTAACTAGATTTTTTAGTCATCTATTTGCTATTGTTCATAACAGCTGTAAACCTCCAGATAGTTGCCTCTTTTGCTTTCCAGATGCTTATAGATATATAGAAATAGTTTCAGAAATGTTTTAGTTATTTCTAGCCATTAAGGTGTTCTTTCTAATAACAAAGTTCTGTAATACTGTAGAAACATAGCAAATTTTATCAAATCCCTACTGCGCTCCAGAGATCTCAGATCTATAAGCTTCTCATCCCTCCTATTTCTTGAGAGGTTAGCTCCCAGAAATGTACTGGAACCAGATCACACAGTTCTTAAGAGTTGATTGCTAAATTTTCAGAAAAAACATTTGTATCTCAGAAAAAAAACAAATTCTATATTGAACATCAGGGATTATTTTATTTTCTGTTGATTGCCTAGAATTAATAAAGTAATGAAGAAAATATAATGATGCAAATTAAACTCAAAACTGTGCTCTTTATTGGTAAAAGGAATTTCAATACTTGGAAATCTTTACACCAACAACATCATAGGGTGAGACAGCAGTATGTATGCTGGTGAATCTTCAACAGCTGTCTCTCTAAAGTAACCTCTTTGTATGAAGATATTTATAGCAACTCTCTTTCTAGTAGCAAAGAATTGGAAGTTGAGAGGATGCCCATCAATTGGGGAATGGCTGAACAAATCATGGTATGTGATTGGGATAGAATGCTATTGTGCTATTAAAAATGATTGTTGTACTTGGCCTCACCTGGCTCCCTTGATCCTTTCCCCTCCCCCCATTCTGCCCTAGTCATCTTCTTCCTGTTTCATCAAGGAAGTTGGCTGCAGGGCCCCCCAAGGTTTCCCTGCGTGGGAGACTTGAAATGTGTACTAGTGATCTACCCTCAAAATCTCATAAGAGGTGGGGAAAAGTGGGAAAGAGTTCAATATCCAAGACTGAATTAGCTGCATGATGATGAGATTTTAAAATTTTACAAATTTTTCCTGCTTACTCTACCATGTTACTTTGGTCAACCACAAACAATGCAAACTTAGCAGTTAGTATGATTTTCTGCATACTATAAAAAACAAACTAGAAAACAACTCTGTGTGGGTTCAATTTCAAGAAACAAGAAGTCCCTCTCAAGACAAGTTGATTATTTATTTATTTATGTCAGCAAGAGGAGACAGAGTTCACACCTTCTGGTACTTTCATAGAGATACTTAGCCCTTAGTGACTAAGGGCTAAGTACTTGCTGACTTGACATAACAAAAAAGGGGTCTTCAAATTTAAATTAATTACCATTACATTTAGCTATAACCTTCCTGGGCATTTTCTTTCTTTTTCTTAATCTCTTTCATGAGGAGATAGGTGACTGACTTCTTGCAGCTTCTATTTAACTATTCTATTTGATGGAGCTGTAAATTAATTTTTTAAAAACCCACTCTGAAAACCAATTCAGAAATATACAAATAAAAATGGCTAAAATATGCATGCCTTTTGCCCCAGAAATCCTAATGGTGAGCATATGCCCCAAGGAAGCCACTGATAAAAAGGAAATCTCATACACCCATGTACTTTAGTCACAATTAATATATAAAACAAATTATACTAATAATATATATTAAATACAAAACTAAATGAAAAAGAAAGCTGCTGTTATTTATCTCACTCCCATTTTTTATATTGTTGGGAGAAATGGGTTTGTAGAAAGTTATAATCTTAGTATTATATATGTATATCATAAATAATATATATTTTACAGTACTTATTACATATATGCAAACTAATATAGATATATACAAAATAACTCCTTTTTGCAACTAGGTGACCATATAGGGATTTTGGCTCTCCAGCAAAGAATAAATGCAGGAGAAGACAAAAAGATAAAGCGATAAGTACTTCATTCTAATTTCCTTTGACTTGGAGTCAGTTCTTCTTGATCTCTATAGTTTTAAAGCTTCTCCTTCCATGTAGCTTTAAAAGTATATTTGGTATGAAGGCATCTTTAAAAACATTGACCTTAAAATACTGTAGAATAGTGCTTCATCCAGGCATGTATAAGAAACAGCTGTCATTGTGATAATGTTATGTTCTAGTAGTTTATGATATAAATTTTCAAGTGAATTATTAGATCTGTGTGGTAGTATAAAAACTTCAGATTGTTTCTTGCTACTTATAGTATGACTCCTAAATTTTCATAACATACAATGTTATATGATAAATTCCCATCAATTCCTTATATAGTCTCTATTGATTAAGATTAGTCTCCTTAAATATATGCCTTACTCATTTTATAGTGGTTATGGTTCCCAAGTTCTCAAAAGATATGAATGGGTAAGTTAATAATTGAGGAAATTTAAGCCATGTGTAGTTACAATTTTTAGAGTTCTAAGAAACATATAATTAGAGAAATGGAAATTAAAGCAATTTTGAAATTCTGCCTGATAACTATCAGATTTGCAATTTTGAGAAGAAAAGGGAAATGATACATATTGGACAGCTGTGGAAAAAAATTGGTATACAATTATTAGAGAACCACAGCTATTGGTCCAGTCATTTTATAATGCAATCTTGATTTACACTCCCCAAGTTACCAAAACAACTGTGTCTACCTTTTGAATCAGCAATAATAGCACAAGGCCTCTGTCCTGGAGAGATCAAAGAAAGAGGAAGAAATTGTATATGTACAGAAATATTTATAGCGACTCCTTTTCCTGGTGGCAAAGAGTTAGAAACTAAGAGGGTGGCCATAAATTGGGGAATGGATAAATAAATTATTGATCTGCAAAGGAAGACTATTTTGCTGTAAGTTAAGAAATAAGAAATAGTTTTAGAGAAACCTGGGAAGGCTTTATGGTCAAAGCAGAGTGAAGTGAATAGAACCAGGAGAATAATTTATATTATAGCAATATTGTAAAAATGAACAATTGTGAAAGGCTTAACTCTGACAACATGCCTGGGGACAAATCAATAGAACAATCAATCTGATGTTCTTTCTTTTTCTGTCAAATGAACTGCATTTTTTTAACTTTTCAGTATAGTACTAGATTCTATTCTGATCTCTCATCATGGCACAAAGAAAAAGTTGAACTCTCAAGGGCTATGCCAGGGAAATATAAACTCTGAACAAATTAAACCAAGCTGAAAGGGTCTTAAGTATGATGACATTTTAGTTATCTGTCACCTGAAAAAATAGCCTAGCTAAGTTTGGAGCTATTCATCATTAGTTAGTTTCTAAAAGTTGATTAATTCTATTGGCCACAACTCAGGAAATTCTTAACAAGACTTCAATCAGTTGAAATTTGCATTTGCAGAGGGAGTACAAACTCAGGTGAAATACTGGATTCTTTTAGTATTGAAAATCATGATTGCCTTAATAAAGCATGTGCTGTAGGGTATGTGTCAGTAAAATACTAACAAAGGGATTGCCTATGGCAGCACACAATCCTGAATACTTATTCCCTGGAGGCATTCATTCTCACAGTTTCACAAGTTATTGTTAATACTGAACACACATTAACAATTCCTAATACAGATTTTGGAATGGATAGAGTTCTGGCATTCCTGAGTCAGAAGGATCAGAGTTCTAATCACGCCTCTGATGCATACTAGCTCTATGACACTGGGCAGGTTGTTTTACCTCTCAGTCCCTCTAGGCAAATCCTAAAACTGTTCATTGCAGAGAATGTGCTAACTTACATTAGGAGAAGAAACTAATCATGTACATTTTCCTGTGCCAATGAAATCATATGTCTAAACCAAAAAAATTATCTCTCCTTATTAAAGTGTGGAGAGACCATGTCCAAGAGGAAGTGTTCAGTCATTTTTCAGTAAATACATATGGTTTTTTTGTTTTCTAGTTTGTTTTTTATAGTATGCAGAAAATCATACTAACTGCTAAGTTTGCATTGTTTGTGGTTGACCAAAGTAACATGGTAGAGTAAGCAGGCAAAATTTGTAAAAGAATTCCAGTACTTGGTCATGTAACATATAAATGAAACAATTTATTTAAGATGTTCTAATAAACAACACTATATTATCAAGCCAATTGTTTTTTGCTTTCTGAAGAATTGATCTTTTTATGTTCTTAACATGATTTTTTCAGGAGAGATAAGACATGATTATTCATTGATAGTATTAAATATTATCATAACTATGAGTGGACCATAAAGCTGTTATTAAAAATTCAGAATGATGGGCAATATAAAAGATGAGAGCAACAGCATGTTGTATTCAGCTATATTTCCATTTTGAAGTTAGAAATTCAAATAGCAGCCATATTCCCTTTACTTTAGCCTTTTCTGGGCACTCCATCTTATTTTATTGGTAGGTCCATTTAATCCTGTTCAAGATATTTTGTCTTTTTATCTATACTATTTTTGCTATCTCCTAGAAATATATCTTTTCCCTCCATAGCAAGTTCTCAGTTGTAAGAAAAGTTAAAAATAAAAGTAAGAAAAGAAATCCATCAAAATCAAAACACAAATTGATGATGTCTCAAATATGGTCCACACATCCTCTTTGAGAAGAACTGAGGAAAGCTAATTTTCTCTACTCTTCTCCATTGTAATGGCCCAGTATCATATTTCTCCATGTATATACAATCGGTGAAGTGATTTTAAACCAGAAGTTTGATCATGATATAGATCATTGACTAACTTTACTCAGTAATAACCAATTATTTCCTATTGCCTTTAGGATTAAATGAATTGTCATTTCAAACCCATCATAATTTGGCTCCAACCTAACTATCCAACTATGTTATACATTAGTTACCTCTTCCACATTATGGGGCTATAGGCATGGCACACCACAGTGTAGAAAATTCACACAATTATTTTGGTCAAAGAAGAAATCTGAATTATTATGGTATTAAAAGATAAACTATGTTGATATTATACAATACCATACATATATTTCTGAGTTTCTAAACTTCTTCAGAAAAAAAACTCACCAAAAAATTCCCAATTACGTTCTTATGTTGACCTGAGATATATCAAAACCTCAATGAGGAAAGGCACAGTGTAGAAGAGATAACTGCAATTTCCTTCACACATTCTATGATATAGACAAATTAGTGTTAATGCCCCTTCTTCCTAATTCCTGCCTTTTTCACAAGCTATCATTCAAGCTTAGAATATGCTTTGTCTTCACCTCCTTTTAGAATCTCATTTCCTTAAAATTCCTCTAAAGTATAATATTTTACAAGTGATCTTTGTTTGATTCCTCTAGTTGATATCCCCCAAAGTTGTCTGCCACCATCCCATTTACCTTGTATTTTTCTATATATTCCATATATACATATGTGTGTTTGATTTTGTGCTGACTCTTCTGATAAATTCCTGAAAACAAAGATTCTTTGATTTTTTTCTTTATATTTCTAGCACTCAGCAGAGTACATGTACATAATGTGTGCTGAATAAATACCTGTTTGATTGTTTGGACAGGGTTCAAATTCCACCTTTGATTCTGTTTGACATATGTGATTTTGTGGAATCACTTAACTTTCTTAGGTCAAGGTTCCTAATATGTTAATATGTTGAATAAGAAAAAAATTGGACTACACTATCCTAGGGGTCCCTTATAGATCTAGAATTAAGTTCTATGATTCCAAGGTAATGGAGTGACTAACCAGTGTTACACTAAGAATTAGTAATAATAACTTTAAAATGTTAATGTATGACAATTTGTATATAATTCAAATATTAAAAATAACTCATATTCATGTACATACTTCCATGAGGAATCTAGACCTATCATTCTGTCTATTTAGAAACTATCAGGTGGTATATATCCACAAATTGCTTATAACTTTTAGTTTTAGAGAATTATTGGCATTTTAAAAGATTAAGTGCTTGCCCAGTGTCATAAACGTCTTATGTGTCAGAGCAAGTATCTGAAATAAATTATTTCAGACTCTGAAAGCAACTCTCTATCAAATTCCAACTTGATATACTCCCTTTGATTTTCACAACAGCTCTCAGAAGTTTTACATGTATGCATGTATGTATGTGTTTATGTGTGTACATGTGTGTATATATCTCTATCTCTTTATCTATAGTGTGGATGTGTACATAGGTATATATATGTGAATATATGCATATATACATGCATACACAAACACTGTGTGTATTTTTGTAATTATATATTACACATATATGTAATTTTATTCATACACACACATATATGCAGTTTCAAAAATGAAGACACATCCACAGAGAGATTAAATTTAGCATACAAAGTTACCAGTCTAATTAGTGGAAGAGTCAGGATTCCAACTCGGTCCTTTGATTCCAAATTTAATATTCTTTCTTCTATGATACCACTATTAGTCCTGCCAAAATGGAAATACTGGGAGAAAAAATATTTTGTTTCTGAGACTTGCTCAAAGCTATGCTATTCGTGTCAGAATGAATACAAAAACCAAGACTCTTAATTCCAGTGATTTTTTCCCCACCTATTTTTTCTATGTCAGTCTTCTAGCCCTAAAGATCGTGTGCTCACATTAGTAGGTTTAAAGCATACCTAATTTCAGTTAAACTGTAATACAGATAGGCACTGGAAAACTGTTAACCTCCCTGCCACAGTTTGTCTCTTAATTGATACAAGAGCCTATTAATTTTTTATATAGGAGATATAAACTACAGAAATAAGACTGAATACCAACAATACCATTGAAATTATATAGAATAATTTTTTTAAAAGAGCATTCTTAATCTGTAACAAAGCACAAACTTTGTGAGTTTTATTAATGTTAATGAAGTACTCTGCAGAAGATTTTCAAGTTTCTTAAGATTGGTTGGATTAATTTTCCAGTCCAGGATGAATAGAAATCCTTAGGGGAGACGCAATTGGAAAAAGATCAACTTCATTTGGTGAAACACGCCAGGGTTACATAATGTTATGTAGCAACAGTGTTGATTCAACACCTTCACTGATAAATTCTCACATGACTAGGATGAGCTCGTCTTTCATGTCTGTGTTTATGAGTTTCTGAACAGTCAAAACTTGTTGCATCTTCTCCTACTCTTTCACATGATGCCTGTGTTTGAAGATAATCCCTTTTCCCAAATTTATCCTGTGCTATACTGGATTTTCAGTTGTGTCCAACTCTTCGTGACCTCATTTAGGGCATTCTTGACAAAGAAATTTTCTTCTCTAGATCATTATAGATTAGGAATCTGAGGCAAACATGGCCTTGCCCAGGGTCATGGAGCTAGTAAGTATCTGAGGCTACATTTGAACCAGTTTAAAATAATCTTTATTAAATTAGTCTTCCTGATTCCAGATACGGCACTGTATCCACTTCACTATCTAATTGCTGAATTGACTTTATGTATTTTAAATAGAAGATGCTTCCATGGATGCCCAGTTTCATTAAGGTGGAGACTTCCTTCACTGATGTAGATTGCAACCCCTCTCTTTCTTCCCTTCCCACACTATATTGGTTTATGTCTTTTTATAAATCCTTCGTGAAGAATCAAAGATATCAAAGAATCAAAGATATCACACTTTTATTTGCTTCATGTGTATCAGTTGAACAAGTAAACTGGAGAACTAGAATTTCATTCTTCTGAATGAAGTGACAGTTTTTTTTTAAATTTTTTTATGCCTTTCTCTTTTAAACCACAGGAGTTTCCCTTTAAATCTCCTCCCTTCCCCACCAAAACAAACAAACAAATGAAACAAAATCCTCCTTTGTAACAAAGAATTACATTTAAATAAAATCAATAGACCCAGCAACCACACATAAGAACATATATGATTTCCTTCATCCATAACCCCCTACCTCTCTATTCAGAGTATGGAGGTATATGAACCTTGTAGTTGAACAATGAACCTTACTGTGCTTTTGGTGTGCTCAATAAGAAGGAGATATTTGTCCACATCAATTCAACAAATATTTATGAAATACAATAGGGTATTGTGTTAGTTGCCGGAGATACAAACATGAAATAAGATAGACTTGGCTCATCAGGAATTTACAGTCAAATGAAGGGGTGTGGAAACATTGCCCAATAAATAAGCCAGTATTATATGCTCAAAATAGATATCTAAACAAAGTAGTGTGCGAGGTTTGAAGAAGGACAAAATATTGCCAGGTGGGAAGTCAGGGTAAACTGTGGAGATCTCCAATTCAATTTAATGCACATTCAAACTCCTTCTATGTTGCTGAAACTGTGGTAGAACCTAAGAATGCAAAGGCAAAATCGAAATAGTCCCTGCTCTCAAGAAACACATATTGTCTGAGTAGTTAATAAAGTAAAAATCTCCACAGGAAGAATTTGGGGATGAAGGTGAGGGTGGTGAGAAAGTGAATTCTAAATATGGGAGCTATGACAGAAAACATCAGAAGAACCATCAGAGAACAGGGAGGGAATCAGTGAGCTTGGCAAGTAGAGTTCATGAAATGAAATAACATGAGAAAATGCTAGCAAGATAAGAAAGGGCTAAATTGAGAAATTTCAGTATAAGGAATTTGTACAAGGTTTTTGAGGATTATAAAGTAATAGATTTTGAATTTTAAGAGATGTCAGTGGTAATCTAGTCTAACCCCCTCATTTGACCCAGGAACAATATAAGAGACTTATAGGTAAAATGACTTGAGAAGGACCCTTCAAATAGCATTAGAAGCAATTTTTTTTTTAATCTTGGCCTACTAACCATAAATCTTTGGACTATATGTCACTCTGGGATAGGAGTGATATGATTCAGGAGCTACACTAGGAATACTTGTGGAAGGGTATCTCTTTAAAGAATAGACTGGAACAGAGAGAAATTAAGTTAGTTTAAGAAAGTTAATTAAAGAGTTAAGGAAGTACAAAGGAAAGACTGAAACATACTTGACAATATAAAGTCAGGACCAATAAGATGGGAAATATGGAAGTCAAAGTCAAGATCTGAGCCTATACTTGAGAGGACCACCCACAGAAAGTCTTGTTGTACTAATACTTGAATCTAGTGGATTTAGAGGAAGCTTGATGGTGTAGCAGACAGTGTGCCAGACCTGGGTCAGGAAGTCTCATATTCCTGAGTTCAAATCTAGTTTCAGATACTTACTAGTTATGTGACTCTGGGCAAGTCACTTAACCCTATTTGCCTCAGTTTCCTCATTTGTAAAATGAGTTGGAGAAGAAAATGGTAAACTCCTTCAATATCTTTTACCATGAAAACCCCACAAAGAGTCAAACACAACTGAATAATAACACAAAAGTGCATTTGGGGGTATATCTGTACTAGCAGAAATGACCCTCAGGGAGATCCTTCTGTGCCTTAAAGATTCTCATCATTATATTTTGCACTATCCATAAATCTCAGAATCCCAGAACTGGAAGGCCTCAGAGGTCTTTCAATTGGAATCAATAAAATCACTTAGGAGGGTATTAAAACTTCCTGTGTGAGGGAATGATGAGGTGCCAAATTTCAATGGTACTTCTATGACAAGAAAGGAAGGATACAAGACATAATGTGGAGATAAAATCAGTAAAATTTTATAACTAATTGGATGTTGGACATGTGGCAAAAAGAATAGTCAAACTTGTTTTAAGTCTGGGTAACTGAGGGGATAGTAGTGCTATTTCATATCTCATTATTACTTCTTAGCCCCTCCTTTATGGACAAGAAATTGTATGTTAGCTCTGCTGAGATGATGCAGATTGATAGAAATGAGTTGGATCTGGCCACTTAACACTGCTTACTTTTCCAATTCTGATGCATGCGGCACACCATGAAGAAGACAAATTATGATCCCAAATCAGCAAAGATATACCTATGTGCATAATGATAACAGGAGAGTAGATCAAGAACCAAACCTCAGAAGTACAGAAGCTATGCTATATGCAGGGCTATTATCCTCAACTATCTTCTTAAGAGAACTTATTCCATTGATTCTCACCCATGCTTTCTCACCACCAAGTATGAGTTATTTTGATCCAAGAGATATTGCCAGAAATGTTCTAATTATCTCACTCCTTTCATTACCTTGGTGGAAGTACCAGTAGAATCAGTCACCACTTGTTTTATCTATGTCTCAAAGTGCTGGTATTATGGAGGTCATCAATGAACAGTTCAATCATAGACTCAAGGGCCACAATTTTTTTGGAGAAGAGAAAACAAGACAATTGACATTAAGTGACTTGCCTGAGGTCACACAGCTAATAAGTGTCAAGTGTCTGAGGCCAGATTTGAACTGAGGTCATCCTGAGTACAGGGTCAGTGTTCTATTCTCTGCACCACCTAACTGCCCCACATCACATTTTTTTAAATGTAGGAAGTAGAAGTGGAAACCAGATCACCTTTCATCTAAGCCTTGTAAACAGTCAAGCAGAAAGACAGCATGGTGGCAGGTGTCCAAACAGCTTAGCCATCCTGGATGGATTCGTTTAGGAAAGAGGTCAAGGGAAAAAGGCTTGACAAGATGGATTAGGATATAAAGATATTTAGGGAAGTTTTGGGGGAATTAAGGGAGTTCATATTGGAAAGGCTCAATCTGCATAAAATAGGAAGCAAGGTAATGCTAAGAGAGGTGATAGATTTTAGGGGCATGAGGAAAGAGGAATCTTCAAATAATTACTTTGGAATGATGAACTTGAAGTTGGGCAGATCTGAGTTTGAATTCTACTTCCAACATATACTAATATATAACTTTGGACAAATCAAGGAGGACACATTATGATTCAGTTATCTGATCTGTAAAAGAATTGTGAGGACCAAAGGAGATAAAGATCATGAAGTGTGTTATAAAATTTAAAGTGCTGTTGAATTGTCAATTATTACTATTTAGGAAAATGACAAGAAATCAATTAGACATGAGCTTCAAGTGCCCAGCAACAAAACAAAGTACAATGATCAAAGGTGTTACACTGACTGTCTCCCAATACTTAAAGATTCTCTCCTTTCACCATCAACCTCTTAGAATTAGTGACTTCCTTGAAGGCTCAATTCAACTTGTTTTGGTGGCACTGCCATTTATCCCACTTTGTAGTGCTTTTCCTTAAAAGTCTGATTCCGTATTTATCTTGTATATACAAATTTGTGTGCACATTTCACTTCCTAGAATATAAGATCCTTGAGGATAGGGATTTGTGTGTGTATGTGTGTGTCCTTTCATTGTATCCTCATTGCTTAGTATGATGACTAGCACATATTAAGTATTTAATTAATATGTGGGTTGTTTGATAGATTGAGCTTTCAGTTGGTTAAGAATAGTGTACCTGGAGGAGAAATATTTGAATGGTACATGCTTCAAAATATCCATGTTCTGATTCTTTCTTGAACTCTAAGGAGAATTGAGTCTGTCAATCCTCTAGTAGTTTAGTTTTGCTATGTAAGCATGACACAAATTTAAATTTCTTATTACACAAATTCATACCATTCAGTTTTACTGCCTAATTTGTGATCAGCATGTCCATATCTAAAGTCTCTCAAGCTCTTTCCCTAGCCCAAGTCAAGAGAATGAAGGATAGCTTTACTGAGACTTTCCTCAAAATGGAAGCTACAGGAGGAACTTTGCAGTAAGGGCAGGAGACCATTGAAGGTGGAAAGACAAGAGACTTAAAGTTTGGTGAATTACATATAATGAAGATTCAGAAAGTTACTTTTTAGTCTAACTCACACACCTGACCTGAAATCTACTCTACAATATTTCCAGTAAGTAGTAAACCAAATGATGAGGCACTCGAGATCTCCCAGAGAAGGTCATTTTGTTCCGTAAAACCACTTCTGGCTGTCTGGTCTTGACTGTGTGCTTTGTAAAGCTCAGAGGGCATTTTTTTGTGGACTCTGTGTAGGCACTGGCACCTTGTTTGACAGGTTTAATCCTCCTCAGATTAAATCTCTTTCTAATGAGACATTTCATGCTCCCTAGCATTTGAATGAAAACATAATGAATATCTGACAGACCTGGAGATGATGTGATAGTTCCCCTTGCATGAGGTTAGATAATTCTGAATTTTCTCTCTCTTGAAATTCAGGAATGAAAAAATGTTAAAGTGAACTTAATTTCCCTTGCTAATGAAGTCAAAAGTATTAGAAGGGACAACTTAATACTAGACACAAGTTACTTACCAGAAACAAGATTTGGTCTTGCTCCTGGAGCAGGTTTGAGTTCATTATTCTTGATTCAAAATATCTACTTCTTTTACTATTTTCAGTCACTAGCAAGGCAGAACAAATAGAGTTCTCACCTTTGTGCTGGGTTCAAATCCTTTCTCTGAAACACACTGGCTATAGGACCCTGGGAAATTCACATATTTTATCAATGCTGTAAGCAGCTCTAAGACTGTAAAGCTGCAGAAAAATAATTAATGAGTGAATTAATGAAGCATTTATTGAGCACATATGATGGGTAAAGCACTGTATTAAGCAGATAACAAAGTAAGATATTCCTTGTTCTTGAGCAATTAAATGGGAGAAACACCTTTAACAATTTTAGCGGCATGTCAGATAGAAATGCCCCCGTCATCCTTAAAATTCATTGGCAAAAACATATTCATTCCTCTTATTCAATGTCATTTTCACTAACAAAATTATATCAACTTATGATTTTGAACCATTTAACAGTATCAAGAACTTTCTGGGCAAGAACTTTCTTTTCTGAGCCTTTAGCAGCTATGACCATAGAACTTTCAGGAACAGTTGACAGTGTACATTTCCAAAGTGGTTGTGTCCCAAGATGAAAGCTGAGAGTCCTGGGCAGGAAACATTACTATTCCCAATGTTTTAGGGTTTAGGCACCTACGCTATCTCCATCAGGATCTGAATAGAGATGGTGGTCAAAGCAGAAGTAGTGAACTGATTTTCCTGGAACATTTCTTCCTCAGTGTGTCATGTTACATCAGCTAGGATAGCTTGCCTGTCCTGTGTATGGCAGTTGGTCAAGGTGGATGGCACATAGAGAAGGTGCTAATCTGTACTAGTAAAGGGAGTTGACTCAACTGGGAGTTTCTCTGCACCAATGAAATCAAAGATCAAGTCTCTATCCTTAGTTTAATTTGACCCTTGACCTATCATGTCTTCCTTATCATTTCCCACCCAGAATCACTCCAAAATCTACTTTTTCCTCTTTCTATTGTCAGACTACTGATCACTACTGGTTGGGGGTAAAAATGGGGGAGAAAAGGAGACATTGTGACATTGCATATTCAAACCAACTATAGCCATTGTGCTAAATCTCATCAGGCATTTGCAGCTTTGTCAATTCCTGTTACTTTATCCTTCCTTGATTACTTAGATAAGTCCCCAAACTGAATCTACTACATTTTCTGTCTTTATCTTAATCCCTATCCTTCTTCCTCCATCCATAGGTCACTCTCAGCAAATATTCTTGCTTACTAACAATTTTAAAAGAGTAAGTTTTGAGCTTTCACATTTTCATTTATCTCTACCTCAACAGATATCAGTTTTACCTGTGAAATAAAGGTGGGACAAAACAACAGAAAACAACCCAAAAAAATCTTGTTTTTCATGAGCCCTCCTTTTACTTGTGATTAGCTTGTTTTTTATAAATTATCAACCCTACTGGAATGTGATCTCCTTAAAGGCAAGGATGTTGTCTTTTTTTCCCCCTTTCTTTGTATCCATAATGGTTAGCATGGTGCATGGAATATAAGAAATATGTAAATGGATTTGTGATTTGATAATCAATCCCTGTCTCTTCTGATTGACTTTCTTTGATATCCTTCACAAAGTTCACCATTGTGGGTGAATCCTATATGCCTGTGGGGTGGGGAAAGATGTTCAATTTGATTTTCTTTGATTACATCTTGCAAGAACCTTGAGTGCAGTTGGGTTGTCCACTTGCCATTTATTCTTAACAAATGATAAGTTTATCCTTTGTATCATATTATCCTTTGAAGATTTTCTTTACTCCAGTTCTTTGGACTTCCTTTATGATTGTATTTTATGACCCCTTCACACCCACAATTCACCTCTCCTTTGCCCTCTTTTCATCTTTTTCTTATTTGCTTTTTGAAGGGGGGTGGAGGTAAGGGAATTGGGGTTAAGTGACTTGCCCAAGGTCATAGGGCTATTTTTTGTGTTAAGTGTCTGAGGCCAAATTTGAACTCAGGTCCTCCTAAACTCCAGGGCCAGTGCTCTATTCACTGTGCCACCAAGCCACTTTATGCCTTCTATTCATCTTTAACTCTTTGGAGATAGTGGAGTCTCAGGTCTTGCTATTGTACAACAATAACAATGAAGTGTTTGTACTGAAAAGGAGAACTTACAATGTAAGAAGGGATAAAAAGTCAGGGGTGGAGATAAATAAAATACAAATTGGAATATAAGAAGGACATTTGCTGAAGCAGAGGGCACAAATGTGATTTTGTTGCCATAGAGAATTCACAATGACAAAATCGCTTCTACCAATGTTGATCAGTACCACTTCCAAATAAACTTAGATAAAGTTGCCTTGCATTAAGTGATAGGTTAAGTGATTTGCCCAGGATCAAAGAGCCAGTATAGGTCAGGAGTGATTCTTGAACCTAGGTCTTTCTGACTCCATGGTCAGCATTCTATTCATTTTAACAGGCATTCCACACAGTGAGATAAATAAAAAGTCCTCTTGAGATCAGAAAAGGGTGGGGAATGATTTCATCTAGGTCAATCAGAAAAGGCTTAGTGGAGAAGATGGTCAGGGTTTATTTAATCCTAACTCCCCATATGGACTATAAATATCTCAAAAGCAGGAAATAGATTTCATTCTTTTCATTCCCCCACAGAAACTATTATATTGCTTTGCCCATTTAAGTAGTTCAGTAATTTTGTTTTATCCATTGATATCAGTAATTCTGTGTTCTGACTCATTTATATATTGTCCTAGAAAAGTTGAGCAGTGGGAGCAGGATAATGAGTCAAACCTCAAAAATATATGAAATGACATTGCTCATAGGCGAGGAAAGGAAGGAAGGAAGGAAGGAAGGAAGGAAGGAAGGAAGGAAGGAAGGAAGGAGAAAGGAAGGAAGGAAGGAGAGAGAAAGGAAGGAGGGAGGGAGGGAGGAAGAGGAAGGACAAAAGGAAGGTTTGGTTTATGGTCCCTGTCTTTGAGCAAATATAACAACATAATGAGTAAAACCATTGCATTACTGAGCATTTATTGATTACTTTCAGGACATAGAATTAGACATGCTTTCTCTGACAAGAGAAAGATAGTATGGGAAGGATGAAGGATATTTTAAGGTTTTATAAAAACTGAAAAAAAATTGTTTAATTCTGGCTAGTACTAAAGATTAAATGCAAATAAAGTATTGAAGGAATGAGTGGATATTGGGGAGAAAAATGCCTAAAAAGCAGCCAAGTGTTCCCCATGTGACAAGAAGGGGAGGAGGTGTACAAAGGAGAATATAATCATATCTACTGGGAATGTTTATTATGTAATAAACAAAGAAGAAAGGGGGAACATTTCTGAACTTTTTACTCACAGGCAATTTTTTAAATATCCTAATATGGTTTAGAAGTAATTAAAGATGGCCCAGGTTTAAAGGTGTGGGAGTGCAGCATAGTAGAAAAAAAAATACCAGAGTGGAAATCTAGAATCCCATGGAGAGGTTGTATTTTTCAAATTTATACTGTTTTCATTAGACTATAACCAGTCACCATATGAATATAATAGTATAATATATATGCAAATATTACAAATTCAAATAATTCAAGAACTTCACAGGATCAATTATCCCCGCTAACTGGGAGCCAGTTGTAAATATATGTGAAAGAAAGAGAGTTGACTTAGAAATCAAGAGAAAATGGGTCTAACTTCTGATGTGTGACCTAGGGCAAGCCACTTAGTTTCTCAGTGGCCCAAGTAGCCTTCTTAGACAATAAGTCACAAGAGAGAAGAACTCCCTATACCAATGAAATCAAAGGGCTAATCACTATACATACGTGTATAGGTATGCATGTGCATGTACATATATATATATGTGTGTGTGTGTATGTAAGTATGTATGTATGTTTGTATGTAAGATGTATCAGTAGATAGGATACTGGGCCTGGATTCAGAAAGAGCCAAATTAAAATTTATCCACCAATGCTTACTAGTTGTGTGATCTTGGGCAAGTCACTTACTCTCTGTTTCCCTCAGTTTCCCCAACTGTCAAATTGGAATAACAATGTCACCTATCTCACTATGTTGTTGTGGGGATCAAATGAGTTAATATTTTCCTCCTTTGAATCCTAGTGCCTTCAGTCTGTTGATTATGGTCCATTTGTTCTGTGGATAGCTTGTTTAGTATATATTTTTTGCATATTTTCTCCCCCACTATACTGTAAGTTCCTGGAAGTAGAGACTATCTTTTACCTTTTTTTGTATCCTCAGAATTTAGTATAATTCCTGGAACATAGTAGGTGTTTAATCAATGTTTATTGATTAGCATATATAGCTCATACATATATGAATATGCACAATATATATGCATGTGTGTATATATGTATATAATACCCACAATATTTGAAATACTTTATCAGTTATTCTTAATTTTGATTCAGTGGGACTGACATAAATTTATACCATCAGAGTGGTGAACACTTTTGGTGTATATGCATCTTCCCATACTTTAGCTTACCTGATGTTAATAATCTAGGGGTCATTGAAAATGGTTATTTATATTGTTATATTTTTTAAGAATGTTTTAGAATGCTCTTATGAGAATGATATCAATTTTAGTGGAAGGAAGTTTTTTAATGTTATTGTATTCTACAAAAATAGTAAGGGAAAATAAATAATTCTAGGAGGACTTTTCATTGGCTATAATCTTTCCATCAGTTGTTTGAGAATACAGATGTGGTCCCCCTATGGCAAATTACTGATTCAAGTTGGTCTGTTTTGTGCTTAAACCCTTATAAAAGATGTTCTTGATTCATGTGTAAAGTATCTTCAGAAAGATTTAATAGATGAGAAGGTAGGTAAATAAGTCAATGTATTTGATATTCTTTTTTGCCCTTTTTTTTTGATGGGGGGACTTGAACTTACAGTTCAAAAATTTAAAATTAACACTCAGAGGGCAGTGAGGATATGCATGGTTCTTATGAAAAACCTGGAACAGATAAAAAAGAATTATGAAGAATTGAAGTAAATGAGGTGATCAAAGAAATCTACAATCAAAAAATGAGCAGAGCATGAATTGAGATTAAGGGATAAACAGTCTGTGTATTCCATTGATATCCTATATAAGATGAAAGAGCACATGAGAAAGAATCGCAGTATGTTGGGTGAACTTATGGACAATTCACACAGGACAGGCAGATATGAATTGTAATCATCATCACTGAAGGGTTAGAGGATGAATTTATTTTATTTTATTTTGGGGGCCCAAACTGGGATATCACCGATGAGGAAATTATCTATTTACATTGGTATGTATTCTCCTACTTATGGTTTTAGATTCTGACCCAGGATATTCAGAGACAAAGTGATTTGTCTCGGGTCAGAAATAAGAAAACATATTCAAATAATAATTCATATTAATAACTGAGAGTATTCATATACTGATTGAAGTTTTGTTAAATAGTTTACTTACATCTCAATTTATCCTCACAATAACTCTGGGAGCTAGATGCTATTATTTTTCTCATTTTTTTTTAGATGTGGAAAATGAGACCAAGAAAAACTAATTCATTTATCCAGGGTTGAACAACTCATAAAATCTGAGACAAGATTCCAACCTTGGTCTACTGACTCCAAATCTAGTGTCCTCTTCATAATACCATTATGCCTCTGGTTTGATTGAATGCCTCTAATGGATTGAATTAAAAGTATTTTTTAAATTATGAAAGGCTAGTTCTATACCTGTTATTATTTATTATTAGTTCAAATTACTTCATGGGATCTATACTGTACCATCAAGACCAAGTCACCAAATCACAATCAGAATCAAAGAATTTGAGAGTTGAAAGCAATCTCAGTAGCCCTCTAGTTGGATCCATGAAGCAACTCATCCGCATTTTCTAATCTTAGGTGAGTCTTGTCCTCAACCACTCACAAATCCCCTAAAGAGGTTCTGTATAATATACCAGCCTGGGTCAGTATTGGACTGTCCACACATTTATTTCTTCTTCACACTACATGATTGACTCATCTTTTTTTAATTATATATTTCAAAATGGTATTACTAATAATGTTCCATATTATAGGGAATCCTTATATTGATACTTGGTACAGGACAAGTTCCAAAGCAGTGGGAAACAGAACCAGAAAGTGCTGGATAGAGCACAAAACAGGATAAAAAACATGAAAGTAGCTATATGCTGACAGAAAACAGTTAATTACTAGTCAGAAAGTAATTTCCAAATCAACTACCCAAATTTAAAATATTGAGTAGTTAGAGAAAAGGTTACTTAAAAAAAATGAAAGATAGATATACAGACAGACAGACAGATAGATAGACAGATAGACAGATAGATAGATATTTCCATACATACATATACACATATATACATTCACACAACACACATACACACACACACACAAACCCAATTTGCAGATCTGGTCCCCCAGGAGATTACTATCCTAGACCCAAAGTACTCTGAAGGCCTATTCATCTAAAATTATGGCTCAAAGTTCTCTATCAATGTGTTTCTTGTTACCAGTCATCCAGAAAAACAACTAGTGTTCTAAGGCATTTGATGACATGGAAAGAACAATTGCAAAAAAACACAACACAACACGAACATTTCTTCCCATAGAACTGGGGTTCAATCTCTTAGAAATATATCCAACATTACTGAGGTAAAGATCAAGAACTATGTTTTGTGATTTAAATAACTTATGAATTTGAATTTCCCAGCTGCAATGTTACTACACTATTAGCTCCACTTATTTTTCCCTTCCTTGAGGAAAAAAAAGTGGTGTTGGATTCCATAAAATGACCAGAATTACAGCATCCAATGAATAAAAAATATATCCTCTTTTGCTGTGTCCTTCTCTTACTTTATGTTACCTATACTTACGTCTCCTAATGAATAACCAATGCAAACACCTAGCCACCTCCAGTGTCTGCTGTAAGTCTCATACTGCATCTGCCCAGTCTTCGTTATGCTGTGAAAGTGAATGGTTAACCCAGAGCTGAAGAAGGGAATGACTGTATGTATTGTCATGTAGTTGAATGAGGTTACAGATCTGCTGTGAAGTTCTGGTAGCTCTGACTCATTCCTGCAGTTTGTTATGAATCAGGAAGGCAGGCTTAGCTGTTGGCATTTGAGTCAGTGATTTCTTCATTATTGAAGGTTTCTAGAGAATCTGAATCTCACATGTGTAATTTTCACTATTAAAAATACCGTGATGCACCATTTTCTTTGCTTTTATGAGAACTTTAAATAAGATCAGTAGCTGTTTTTTATTTTATATTTAAAAAATAAACTTATAGAACATTTGCTTGTTATCTAATTCAATTGAGCAGAATTATCAAGCATATAATATGTACTAGTCAAAAGATGTAAAGAGAGATAGGTCACAGACTGGGCTTTCCAGATGCTTTTTTAATATGAGCAGTTAAGTCATGCATGAAATATCCAGGTTGAAGTGCTATGGAAAATTTTAGGAAGAAAAAAAAATTTTCAACTGAAAGAAGCAAGGGAAGCCTATCAAAAAACAGAGGGCAATATTTCCAGGGTGGTCTTCACAGAACAGTTTTCAACTGAGCTAGACACTGAAGAAAGGTAGGGACTTTCCTAGACTGAAATGGCAGGGAACAATGGGGAAAGGGAAGGAAGCATGAGCATAAGGGTAGAAGAAAAACATAAGGGTAGAAAAAAGATATGATAAGAATGGATAATAAGATACAAGGAAAGTCATACTATGAAAAAAGTCTGAAATAGTAACATGGAACTAGATTATGGAAATCCTTACATGTCAGAATCAATAATTTATTATTTGGTGGACAGATGAGAGGTAGTGAATATTATTGAGTACAGATATGATATAATGATAGTAATATGTTGATTATTTTTAAGAAATATTGCAAAAGATAATCCTCCCTCCATGAAAAAGGAATAGTTGGAATAGAATGGACTAAGGAAAACCAGCTGGATGGGACTACAAATCTAGACCAAAAGAGATGAATGCCTGAACTAGGATGCTTACAATAGTCATGAATATTGGTAAGGCAGAATCCACAGAACTTGCCAATTGATTGAATGTAGGGAAAAGGAAAAGGGGAAAGAGACAAAGATCAGAAGATACTGGAATCATGCTGAGCTGTGGAGCCTGGATAAATGTAAAGATAGTTAAATTTTTTCTCATTAAGGTGAAATTGTAAGGATTGCCAAGAATATTTTCCATTGATGAAAATTAAAATATCTGTAAGGTAAGGTTCTTTTTTTTGTATTGTGGATGGGTGAGAGTGGCAGATCAGTTTAGTTTGGTATGTTGAATTTGAGGTACCAGCAAGATATCTGGATTGTGATATCATTCAGGCAGTTGGGAAAATTGGAAAGACTTTATGAGGAGATGTTGGTGCTAAAAAAAACAAATAATGACACTATTTCTAGGAATAAATTATATTATCTCTATATATTCTGCATAGTATTGACAGGGAATATAATATGTAAGAAACTGAATTCTTACTTTAGTGAGTCAGAATGAGTAGATCATATTCTGTGATGAAAGTACTCTTTACAACAGGTAGATAGACTTTTTCCAGAAACCTATAAATGGCCATTTATACAATGATAACCTGAAGTAATCCATTCAGCTCCTACAAGTGAGCTACTTTTTTTCTCAAAGTTTATTTCTCACCCTGACTTACAAAGGTGCTCTAGTTATGGGATTATTTTCATTAAAAGCACTGTGATTGAATTCAAGCTTTTTGACTGATTTCATCCACTATCTTCCACTGTTACCAAAGGAGTAAATGAGTAAATCATGTCACTGATAAAATAATGATAGTAACACTGAGCTATCTGTTTAAAATGTCTGCAGATTAGCTTATTACTAAGGGGATTTTTTTTTTAAAAAAAAGAGTATATGACTCTGTACTGTCTTTGTAAATTAGAATGAAAACAACAGCAAAGGGATGAAGCTGTTGTGATAGCCCCATACCTTTTGAGTTCACTTCATGGGTCAGTGATGTGGACTTGTCTCTTCCGCTACCTTCTCCCATAGTTGCTGTAAACATAAAGAAAATGTCCCCTTTATCCCCATACCTGCTTTGAAGAGTGATTTCAGATCTCACCACCAAATCTGAAGAGTTTTTGTGAAGACTAGACATTACCAAGCATATTTTGAATACGTAGTGTGACCTGATGATGCCCCTAGGTACCACTTGCAATAAAGTACTTTTTTCATGTTTCTTTAGTTTTCATGATTAGGTCCCCTTCTTTGTTTAAGGAACAGTCTTAGGAATATCATTTGTAAGAAAAATTTTCCAAAAAGAATTTGTTTAAAAGACCACAATGAAAATATTCACAGCTTATGCACCATATATATTATAGAGGATGAAGTGGGGAGGGGATGGAGAATTGAAAGAAAATAATTTATTAATCAAATACAGTCTGATAAGAGCTATTCTAGATACTGATAACATGAATATAAAGTGAAAAATAAACATAAACAATAAAAATAAATATTTTTGTATATGTGAAAGGAATAACAAGTTGTACATAGTAGATTTGCAGTTTTATGTATAATCATTTTTATTGTAATATGCTTGAAAATGCTTGTTTCATCCCATAAATTTTAAAAAGGAGTTAAAAAATAAAAGAGATATATGTTTTAAAATAAGCATACATGTTAACACAAATCCATAATAAACTGCACACATATAAATCATATAAACTTTTTAACATAATGTAAAAATTTTAATAAAATGCCATTAAAATTTTAATAATGTAAAAATGATATTGGCAGTGCTCTCATGGAAGTTACCTTCTTATAGAGTTACATGCTACATGCAAGAGTATAGTGGTTAGGAAAGAAAATGTTAAAGGAGTCACAAGGATGGGGAATAGAGCCACAGGGGACTATGTCCTCTAAGACTATAGTTGCATTCTTTCCAGAAACAATAGTACTATTAATTTGTTTACCATCATCAGAGCAAGAAAAAGAATTCAGGGATCATCCAAATCAAGTCAATATTCACACTGATTTTCCTTGACATAAATGTGAAATTGAGCACAAGAAAAGATAGAGAGAAAAAAATATGCATGCTCATTGCCTGGATTTAGAAGTGAAAAAAAAAAGAACAAAATGTTATAGACTACTTGTGAGTCTTATGTTACATGGGAGGGAAGATAATAGGAGGAAAACTAGCATTTTTCACTAGTTATCAGATTAACTAACCATTACAGAGAACAGTTCCCTTAGGAAACTAGTTAGCTCAATCTGGGTAGAGAAAAAGGAAGAGGAGGAAAGATCAGAAATAAGGGCTATTTTTCACCTAGAGGCATATCCTTGGTACCAGTGTTGAGCAGATAGCCACAGGGATACCTAGAGTATGTGGAGAGAGAGTGAATAACAAAATATGTGGCTAGGGGACAGTTTTTTTTTTTTACCAGAGTTATCCATGGACAGTTGTATATCCTTGTTTTCCTGACTTGTTTTTATGCTTCCTCTACTGAGTTCAGGGATGATCATATTAACTAACAGGGATCCAATGAGCCACCATAGTCAATGCAGAAGAGATCTCATATTAGAAGGAACCTTAGAAGCTATCTACTCCAATCACTTCATTTAATAAATGCATCAGTCAATTGAAGTCCATATTCACAGAGATACTAAGCATTTACCAAGGCAGGTTTTTTAACCCTGGTTCTCTGATTCTTCAGTCAATGATTTTTTGACCACACTGTGGTACCTCCCTCAACTGAACTTGGAGTTTTGTTACATATGCTGAAATGAGGCATATATGGAACTTAACACTTGAATTTACATCTCATACCTAGATCTCAGTTCTGTAAATATCACCATCCAACTAGCTGTAAAACTATATGCCTAGGTCAACCATCTAAATTGTATATGGCTTCTCTTCTCCTAACTCCACGCACCTTAGACCATAGCTTCTTAATTAAGACCTCTGTTCTCCCAGTCTTTCCTCTACATACTATATATTAGCACAGTTAAATTTGCTATTAGAAGGAAGAAATTCAGAGAAACAGACAATTTACAATTTAGTAATAGGATTAGTTCAGCTGTGGATACTGAGGTTTAGAAGTGCTTCATCAGTCCTACCACTCAACAATCTCAAATAGTACCTCTAATCAGCCTGTATAACTTTCTTGAACAAGAGAGGTAAGAAGGGGAAGAAGACATTTCTCTGTATCATTTTGTGATTTTCATTCTTTCTTATCCTCTTTTCTTCCATCCTGGTCTCTAAGACTCTTTCTGTTCCAGGTATCTTCTTCTTACCCTTAATCTAGAGATGCATAATCCCTTATCTCAGGGTCACTCCCTCCCCACTCCCGCCAATTGTTCCTTTGAATGGTTTCCATTGGAGAACCCAAGAATACTAAACTATCAGGCTTAAGAAGGCTGCCAAGCTACCCTTTAAATTCTAATTCTGGGCTATGTTTGTAATAGAATATGGAACAGTTATTGAATGAGTGAAATAGAGTTTGAATGAGGTGGGATAAAATGAATTCAATGCCATCTTCAGTGAGTTGAGAGTAGAGTCTTAAGAAGCAAGTGATAAGAAGAACATTGAAGGAGGGGCTAGGTGGCGCAGTGAGTAGAGCACCAGCCCTGGAGTCAGGAGTACCTGAGTTCTAATCCGGCCTCAGACATTTAACACAAAAACTAGCTGTGTGACCTTGGGCAAGTCACTTAACCCCAACTGCCCTCCAAAAAGCAAAAAAAAAGAAAAAGAAAAAAGAACATTGAAGCAATGGCTTTTGGAGTTGATTCTGTCATCCAATGTGAGCTGTGGGTTCCCAAGGTAATGAGTTTCCATTAGAGACATGGTCAGGAAAACCCTGCTAAGTGGTCTGGTAGGAAAAATCATGTGGTCCTAAGATTTAGTGCTAGTTCTCTAAGTAGTAAAGTCAGTGTTTTAGAATCAATGTTGATGAACCAGAGGCAAATCTGGGATGACTAATTGACACAATTCAGAGTTACCATTCATCTCATCTTTTGAAGAGAAAGCACTTTACATAGAGGGATGAGGGAAGTTGCAAAGGGATGCAAAGTTTGTATGTGTTTACAATTAGTAGCAAGTAGTGAAGCGAATGTAACTGGAATTGACTAGTGTCATTGTAAGATCTCCTGCATCAGGATTTATTATAATAGAACTCATTACTATGTAGTTGTGCCTACATTTTCACAACTTTTTGAGCATTTTCTGTACCCTCTTTTAACTTTTTTATAGCTGTACCTTTAAAATGCAAGATTGTGTAGCTGTGTTTGAACCCAAGAAGACTTATAGGATCAGAGTCAGAAGAAACCTTGGAGGACAGCTAGTCCAACATTCTCATTTTACTTTTTGGAGAAGAAAATAAATGCCCAGAGAAGTTAAATGACTCACTTCAGGTCACAAAGTTTAATAAGCAACATGATTCAGATTTGAACATACACCTCTGACTCTTTATCCCTTATATTTCCCAATATACGATAGGCCTCTCAAGGTAAAAAGAAAGATTATTGGATTGAAATCACAGGACCTGGGTTTGAATCCCAATTTTACAAATACCTATGTGACATTTTGGGGAAGTGATTTCATTTTTTTCTAGACATTGGCTTCTTCATTTTTAATATGAACATTTTGGATAAAAGGACCTTTAAAGTTCCCTTAAGCTATAGATGAATTATCTATGCTCCACATGAACCATAGGCATCTCTTAGATCAGCTGTCCTCAACCTGTTGGTGGCAACCCCTTTGGGGGTCAAAAGACTCTTTCACAGGGGTCACAAGGGTGGCCCAAGACCATTGGAAAACACATATTTCTGATGGTCTTAGGAACCAAGACACCACTCCTCTATCCATCTCTAGTTGGGTCCTCTCACATGCAGATATACCCAAATACAAGTATTAAAGGGTCACACCACTGTCTTAGATGCTTCTCCAGTGATACACAATCATGTACTTGGATAAGAAAGTCAATCTGCAACATAGTAACCAGACATCAATTTTCACAAAGAACTATGTTATTAAAGAGTTTGTACTATGGTGTATGCCTCTATAAGATCTTTGGGGCCAGGGGACATTTAAATATTTATTGTCCCATACAGCATCTACTAAAATACTGCGGGTACCCAATAAATGCATTCATTGGGGAACACAATGAATGATATCATTTTTAAAATAAGCTGTCAAAAGCACTTATGGAAGAATCAGGAAAGGAAAAACACAAACATAAAAGTGGAATCATCTCCATGCCAATCAATATGCTTCAGTGTCAATTTTATTTAATAAAATGAATAGAAGAATATTATTAAATCCATAAAACAAGACTAAAAGTCAATTGTATAAAACATTTTCAAAAATCTACATGAAGTATACATGTCCTTACTGGCAAAGGAAAAATAGTGGAGGATTAAATGTAAACTACATAGTTGTTCTCAGATACTTTTGCAAATTAATTTCATATAATGAGTAGTTTATTTCAACAACCAAAGAACACTAGAGATAGAAGGGACTTCAGACTTAATTTGGCTTAGCCCTTTCTTTTTGCAGATGAAAAAGTAGAAGCTCTTCTTCCTACATTGCACAATTTAGTAAAACTTAGCTTTCTTTATGTTCCTCATTCATGACACTCCATCCCCTTTGCTTTTGCATCATTTGCCCTTCATGCCTTTAAATCCTACTTTCCATACGATTGCTCACAGAGTCATTGCCCATTTGATAAATGGGGATAAAAGGATGTGAACAGGGAGTTTTCAGATGAAGAAATCAAAGTTATCTATAGTCATGAAAACATGCTCTAAATCACTATTGATAATGAAACATGAATTAAAACAGCTCTGAGGTACAACTTCACACCTATCAGACTGACTACTATGACAGAAAAGAAAAATGACAAATGTTGGAGGAGATGTGGGAAAACTTGGACACTAGTGTACTAGGTAGAGTTGTGAACTGATTCAAATATTCTGGCACAAAATTTGGAACTATGCCCAAAGTCCTATAAAACTGTGCGTACTCTTTGTCCCAAGAATACCACTATCCATTATATAGAGCAAAGAGATTTTTAGAAAAAAAGGGAAAAGGAAATATTTATCCTAATAGTTCTTTTTGTGGTTGCAAAGAATTAGAAATTGAGGGGATTCTCATTAACTGGGAAATGGCTCAACAGCTTGTCATATATCATTGTAATGGAATACTTTTGTGCTATAAGAAATGATGGGCAGGACACTTTCAGAGAACCCTGGAAGGCCATACATATACTGATACAGAGTGAACAAAGCAGAAGCAGAAGAACATTGTACACAAGAACAATACTGTACAATGATCAATCATGAATGACTTACCTATTCTCAGCAATACAATGATCCAGGACAGTCCTGAAGTTCTCATGATGAAAAATGCTATTCACCTCCAGAGAAGGAACTGAGGGAGTTTGGACGCAGATTGAAGCATACTTTTTTTAGGTTCTTTATTTTTCTTGGAATTTTTTTATCTTTGGTTTCTTTCATAACATGTTGAAGGAAAAGACAGATTCTATAAGGAAACTGGGCTTTATATATTTTATGTTTTAAATATTTAGTTTTTTTCATTTACATGTAAAAAAAATGAGTTTCAAATTCATCTTCCACATGAAGAGGACTTCACATGTGAGAAGTAATCCAAGGGTAGAGTTAGCTTTCAAAGTGAAGAATTTTCTCTGGAAAGGGAGAGAAAGTTCCATGGAGATGAAACAATAGTACACAGTGTAGCAGTGGAGAGGGCCAGAGATTCGCTAGAGCAAAAATGCCAAATATAACTGCAGGCTCACATGATTAGCCAGAACACACCTGTCCTGAGTTCATACTGAAAAAAGATTAAAATTTATCTGAGAAATATTTAACAAAATCAACAAAAATACAATAGAACATGGATAATGTTAACATGTGATTTTCTAAGTCAATATGAGCCCATAGGGATTCTTATATACACATTTTACTGGTTTCCATTTCTATCTGAGTTAGACATGACTGTTCTAAGCAAATCTCTATGACTCCAACTGGCAGAGTAGGTGATACATGTATTAGTAAAAGGAATTTTCCTTTTCTGGGATCAATGATTTCTGCAATGATCAGTTTCTGCAATCATAACTGCAGTCGTTATCCATTTTCCTTTAGTGTGTATGTGTATTATATATATATATATACATATACGTGTATGTGTGTGTATGTATGTATTTATGTATATATGTATGTATGCATGTATGTATGTTAGTTGCCCTCCCTGATAAGGTCCTTGAGGTAAAGGATGGTTACATTCTTTGTATCTCTTATGCCAAGCAGTGCATGGCACAAATAAGCACTTGTTGATTCATTGATACCATATTGTATTTCTGTGAGTAAACTATTCCTGATCCGCTTGGGACTGTTTTATGATGAGTTCATTTTGTTATTTTCATATAAATCCATTTCTTTAGCTGCAGTGTGATGAATGGTAAACGTGATTCAAGTAATTTTGGCAAAGAGGAGATCATTGGGAGGACACAGGCAAAGAGTCAAGGAACTAAACAGGACCGTAGTCAGGGGGAGTAAGCAACATCACAGAACCAAAGAACAGATCAAACTCAGGAACAGGGAAGCAGCTGTGAACACAGAGAAGTCACAAAGCAGAAAGGTGAAGCTGAACTGTAAAATGACCAGGCTCAGCAGGAAAGAGCTCTGCAGGTCTGTCTTTCAGCAGAGGAGAGAAAGGCAGAGAAGCTTAACAATCATGCTTTCCCTAAGGATCTGAAAGGGCCTGTCAGCCTGACCCTGTCATCTGTTCTTCAGTCAATCAGAGAAACAATAAAATCACAGTCAGAAACAATAGGTGAGGGACACAAAAAGGGAAACAGTTAAATGAGTCCCTTGGGGCCCATGGAAGAAGAGAAAGGAAATGGTGATGGATCCAGTATTGGTCTTTGCATTCAGGAAGACTTGGGTTCAGATACAATACCACTTGGTAGTAGTGTGACCATAATCAAGTCACAAAACTTGCCAATTTGCTCACTTCTATCATAAAGATGATAAAAATAGTCACCATTTCATAGGACTGTTGTGAGAATACAAAAAAAAATAGCTACTAGAAAGTTTTTTTAAACACTAAATGAATATAGGTTGATATATGATCACTTGAGAGTTTCATAAGTTTCAAAGTTTCTTATCTTTATTCAACACTCTGCCTATACTCATTCTTATTCCTAATAAATACTATCTCATATCAAAAGTCTTACTGATACCCATAATTTAAATCCGGGGATATACTAACAGTAACCTGAAGTTGTAGGAGTGTCCTAGTGTACCATAGGAAGGGAAAGGGAAATACGTCCAAGAGTGTAGGACAGGAATATCCCCAGGTATCACAAAAAATTAATGTATCAACAAACTTCTATTAAGTGCTCATGATATAGCAGGCATTATGGAAAAATCTAGGGATAAGAAAATAAAGGTGAAATAGTCTCTACCTTCATAGAACACACATTCTAGAAGAGGAATAGGGAAGACAATTACTATAGACATACATGTATGTGTGTATATTTATGTATATATACACATACACATATATGTGGATAGATAAATAGATATGTCTATGTATGTTTATGCATGTACGTATGCAATACACAAGCAAAACACACAAAGTAACCTTGAATGAGATAGTAATCTCTGCTGGAGTAGGCATAGGATGATTAATAAATGCCTCCTGTGGAATTTGGGACCTAAGTGAAGTCTTGAAAGAAAGAAGTAATTCCAAAAGGAGGAAATGAGGAATAAAAGCCTTCTAGGCAAAAGGGAGAGCCAGGACTAAAGTACAGAGAAGGGAAATGGATCATCATGTATACAGAAAAAGAAGAAGGCTAGTATGGCTAGGCCTTGCCTAGAATACATGAAGGGGAGAACAGTTTCTGGAATACAGTAAGCTTTTAGTAAATGCTTTGATTAAGTAATATGAAAAAGACTGGAAAGGTAGGAAGTGGTCAGGACAGAAAAAAAAGCTTAAATGCCAATCAAAGCAGATTATATTTGATCCTATCAGTACTAAGGAGTCAGAATTTATAATATATATAATTATACAATTATTTGCTCAAAGAAACATAGCTCAATATAGTAACACATTTCTAGCAGGATCATAGCTCATTACTATAGCTCAGATACACTTGCTGTTAAGTTTTTTTAAGGTTTGGTCCAAGAACTTCTTTATCATTTAGATTAAAGGTTAATAAACTACAACCTAGTTTATTACAACAACAAATCCAGCCTGTTTTTGCATTGCTGGAGAACTAAGAATGGTTTTGACATTTGAAATTAAATGAAACTTTAATAATGTAAAAAATATTCATGATTCATGCACTGTAAAAAGCAGGTAGATACATTTAAATCATTGGATATTAGAGAAAACGTTTTGTATTCAAAATCTTTGGAACACAATACGACTCACAGGTGGTATTTTTCCTATATATTCACATCTGACAACTCTTAGAAATAAAAGTGGAAGTATTTTATTGAGTAGAATAATAGTTGTCCCACTCATCCAGAGGACATATGCTTAGGTTAGGTGAAATCCTGAAGAGTGAGCAAGCTACATCCTGGGTTGGCAAATCTTTAACACACCTGTTACTTCATCAATCCAATCATTTGCCATCTGGCCTTTGTCATGACACTATAGTGAAACTTCTTTCTCACACATCATGAATAATGTGTGATTCTTATCTTTAAGAATAAGGCTAGTATGGCTAGGCCTTGCCTAGAATACATGTATTTTGGTGGAAAATACAAATTCAGTTTCATAATTTATTAAATTCCTGCTATGTGTAAAATACTGTGATGTATTACAGAAATGTGAGGATGAAAAACAAAATTGTGCCTACCCTCAAGGAGCTTGCAACTTAATTAGAGACAGCACAGTCCACAAAAATGGTTAATATCAAGGAGAATGTAATAGAGGCATAGGAGAAAATTAGACAACTGCCTAAGAGAAAATGTGAGATCGCTTTCAATTGGAATGATTGAGGAAGGCTTAATTTAGGAGAGAGCTCATGAGTGGAGCCTTAAAAGAAAATAAAGATTTCTAACAGCAGTGTATTAGAGTAAGTGTGCTCAGGGGTCGGATTGTCAACCTCACAAGAGCATATAAGAGAGAGAATGTGCAATAAAATGGAAGAACAGTAAATGCTCTACCTGGTTGCAGTGGAGAAACATATTGGGGGCCAAATTATGGAAACAAGGAAATGTGGGCCTACTGAGTTCCTAGTTTTTCCATCAGTAATCAATTAATTTGGAAGTTACATCTGTAAAGCAATATATTAGAAAAGGAGCTGGCTAACTATAACCACATGGTCATATCCTGCCAGATACCTATTTTTATTCTTAAAGAATTTCAGCTAATAATTTTGTACATTTTAAAATAAAGGTTTATTTTATTATTATAATTAATTTCTTAGCTCATGAGTCTTTGGTGCCAACCTCTAGATCAGAGAAAGGAGAGGATGGAGGAAAGGAAACAAATTAGGAATCTATTAAGCAGTCCATGAGAGAGGTGATGAGGAGAACCCAATGAGAGACTGAGTTATTTTGATTAAAGTCAGAATGGAGAGGATTTGAGAGATATTGTGGAGAGTTGACAACATTAGAAAACTGATTATATAGGGGTAGAAGAATAGAAAATGGTTCTGCAGTGGCTAGGAAAATTGTGACTCCATCTGAATTAGGGGAGCTTGAAAAAATACATGATTTAGTGAAAAAATGATAGGCATGTTGGATTTAAAATATTGTCCTGCATTAGCCTGCCTCAGTACATTCACTCAAGATGTTCTCTCTCCTGAGAACATCCTTGTCCCTTGCCATTTTGTCAATGATCATCCCCTATCTATAGCAGCAAAGCAACCAGAGAATTATGGTAGTCACACAATATAGCAATTTACTAAGTAGCATCTAGGCACAATTGACTGGTAAGTGCACCTATGGGAAAATACATCTTGGCAGGGAAATGATTACACAAAGGCATGTATAAATTAGACCCCATAATAGAAAACTGCTGATTATTCTGCTATGAAAGATTATAAATGTGTCAGATATCTGAGCAAGAGTGAATAGTTCTCTCAGGCTCAGAATGCTGGCAAAAGTCATGGTGATTCTGCATATTTCTGACTCATGTTTTTTTTTGTCCAGACAGGTGATTTCATATGTACAGCAATCTCACTGAATGAGTGAAATATAACTTATTAAGTACTTGCTATAGCTCAAACTCTTCGCTAAATGCTGATGATGCAAATACAAAAGAAAGTCCCTCCTCTCAAGGAATTCATATTCTTGTTAAGGAAGACAGCATCTGTAGGATAGAACAACTTCAGGGTGGATGGCAAGTGCCAAAAATTCTGAGGAAAGGTACTGGCCCATCACACTGGCCCTTCTTCACAAATGTGAAGAAGAAATGAGCCAAAGAATCAGAATGGAGCTGGGGTTCTAGTTCCTTTCAATAAAACTGGGGATGGACAGTCAGCGTCCAGAAAGTAAGGAAAAGGAGGAAGGTGTAATTGGCAGGTAGTTTTGAGATACAATCCCATGGGCTCCTAAAAGAACTTCTACTATTCCAAGTCAGCATTTGTTCTGTGATTTAATTGTCTTAGAGACTTGCCTAGGGCATTGAAAAGTTAATAGTTAACCCTGGGTCACGTAGCTAGTTAGTGTCAAAGACAAACTTGAATCCATGTTGTCCTGATTCTGAGGGCAGCTCTCTATCCATTATTCCATGCTGCTTCTGACTCCATATTATATTACATGGTATTTTGTGATTCCATGGGAATTTGAACAATTCAGTCAGACAACCAGGAATTAATTCTTTTGCTCATGAGCCCTTGGGAGAGTAAACAAAGGTAAAGTAGTCAGGCGGGAAAAATAATAAATTTATATTTTATGCATGTTAAATTTGAGTTGATGGAAGGAAAAATATGTTGAAATATATATTAGGTCTTTGAAGAAACATAATTGGAGACTAAGAGACAGAAATATTGGATATCAATATGTCAGGAACTATTGAAAACCATGAAAGTATAAGAATTTTCCCAAAGATATGTACACACTCAAAGTAGAGACCTTAGAATGTACCATTGTATAATGCCCATTATGAGAAGAAGAAAGATAATTAAGAATAATAAAAGGAGGAAATTGAGGGAGAACCACAATAACACAATGTCTCAAAAGTAAAGGGAATACAGAGTCATTTGTTTGTTTGCTTTATATACAGTAAAGGCATAATATTGAAGGTCTTTTGAAAATGGGAAAAAAATATTTCCTAAATCTAAATCTGTTCTTATATTTATCCCTTCTAGGATATTCCCTAGAGCTTTATCATTTGAAATCTAAGTCTAAATTAGTCTCTGTCTCTATTCCTCTGTTTTTCTCCAACACCCCCCTCAAAACCATAGAGCATTATTTAACAAGTATGAGTACCAATGGTATGCCATCAAGTATAAGCCATAAAGGTGAGAGAAACAAAGAAAGAGAGAGGAGAGAGAGATGGAGATAGAGACCAAGACAGAGGGAGGGAAGAAGGGAAGGAGGAATCCTAATCCTGAATAGATTTATGATGTTGTACTCTCTTTAACAATTTCTCATGGGATGATGTAGACATATAGTTCTTTAATATTACCCCCAACTCTTTCAATATTTCTTTGATTATTGATAGGAGACAGTGAGCAGTATCTCCAAAAAAATTCCCTGTGCTCATTACATAAAGTCAGCCATGTTTTTGTTTTTTGTTTGTTTGATTGTTTTTTTTACAAAATACAACAATATAATTTAGAAAACATTAAATTAGCATCTATTGTGTATGGTGTATTATTGAGGCATGAGTGATTTTTTTGTTTAAGTTGCGATTAGATATTGCCACAGACAAGATAACCACAAAACAATGATACCATTAAGGATGACAAAATGATGCATTTGTAAGTTTAAAACCCAAGTGTTATTGCCTAAGAAAGTTTATTAATAACTGGAGAGATGACATTTGATATGGTGTCTATATGATTGTTAGAAAACCAACAAGTGAAATTAACTATGTATAGAGAAAATCATAGTAGGTATGGGAACTTGGTCTACCTTAGTTGGAGCAAAATAATATAAGGTAAGAATTCAAAAGTAGGATGGCACATTGAATAAAACCTATAGGAAGTCTTTCCTGATCTGACTGCCACCTACAGGCAGGTGGAGCTAAGAGCCCAGGGGAAAAATTGTCTCAGATATCATCAATATTGATTCCAATCTGGTAACCATATCTATCATGAATAATAGTTACCTCTATGGGGAAGGCCTTGACACCCCCATTTCTACCAACACTAGATACTGATCAGTTGCCACCAATGGGAAAACAAGCTAATTAAGCTGAAATAGTAAAGTGTCTGAAAGGAGAGACATGAGGAGGTTCATACCAAATCAAGTTAGACCACCATGACCAAATATTCAACAAACTGCTCTGAAACCATGAGTTAGAGAACTCAGAATCCTGTGTCCAAAAACTGAGGAAAAAGCAGCTTCCACCACCCTCTAGCCTCGCCCCAAAGATCATGTGTCCTGCCTCCAGTCCCAAGTGACATTAACCAGGGAACAACACTTGTGGCCTGCAATGCTAACTACCACAACCACCAATCGCCACCTATATGGAGGTAAGCTCAAAAGCTCCAGGAACAGCAGCATGAACCAGACCTAAGACCCTTGGTCTTGCTTGCCACTATAGCCATCATTCAGGAAATCAAAAGTTTTGGTGATGAGACTTGAAAGTTGTTGCTGCACATGCTGTGGCTCTCACATCCTTAACAGGAACAACAACTTAGGACACCGAAAACAAATTCTTAGCACCAAAGTCCTTGACATCATGAAATGGTTCAAGTAATATGGTTTTACAAATGGGAAACATACTAAAAAAGATGTATTACCAATTGCTCTGTTGTTAAACCCTAAGGACTACGCAACATTTCTATTTGAATTTTTACTGATACTTCGTATATATTTTTCCTATATTTGAATATAAGCTCTGTGAAGTTAGAGACTGTCCTACTTTTCAGTTTGTATCCCCAACACTCATTATGTTTTACTTAAAATAAGCACTTAGCACTTTTATTTATGTATCCATCTCCACAGCTGTTATTTTCTTTTATTTATTCTCTCCACATTGTCTATATAATTATATATGTACATGTTGTCATCTCCTGATCAAAGGTAAGCTCTTTGAGGATAGAGAATGTTTTGCTTCATTCTTTGCATCCCCCAGTCCCTGGCATGATGCTTAGCACAGAGCAGCTAATGAATGACAGTTGAGTGAGAGAATCAGATGATTCTCTCCTGGATCAGGAGAGTTGAAGGCTTTCATGTCAAATGACCTCAGTATTCACAGGGAAGTTGGACTTGTGTGAATTGGTATGAGGTTTGTTGGAAAAGTACCAAAGGTATGGTTTGGGAAAGTTTCTGTAAGACTGAGATAAGAAATCTAGAAGATATGAGTTGAAAGATTTTCCATAAGTCCTACATACAGGGATCGCCTGGGAAACACACCAGGAATTTTCAGTGGGTGAAACTAGCTTCTCCCTTGATACATAGCAGGAATGTATAAATAATTAGGTGATAACAATGATGTTCAGATTAGGATATTTTAGGTCAGGAATGACAGGAAGTTAGGTGTCAAAGAATTCTAAGGAAGTAGCTATGAAATACTAATGAAATTTAGCTTTGAGAGCATACATACCTTGGAGCATGGAGTTAAATGATGCTAGGGTGGGGAATATGAATAATAGAAATGGGTTGGAATAACAGCAAAGAGATTATTTTCTTTTTTTCTGAAAATAGGAGAGATATGGAAGAAGTTATGCTTACACTCTAATTTCAAACTTAGGGATAGTGGTGCAGGTCTGAAAGTTAATGAGGTTGAAATATGCTATCATGTAGCTGAAATAAGGTAGAGAATATTAGGGAACTGTGTACTCAGGCCATCAGAGGACGTTTTTATTTTCTGGAATAGACCCAAGGTTTCACTGGTATAGGGAACTCTCCATGAGGAAACTCCTTCTACCTAGGGAGAGCAATACTTACTGGTTTAAAATTAGAATCTTGAGCAGGGTCAAAGAACCAGTATGTGTCTGAGACAGAAATTGAACCCAGGTGTTTCTGACTCCAAACTCTACTCTCTGTACACTATCTATAAGGTATAGTAAAAGTATAATCTATATGAATATTGAAAGATAATAGTGGAGGAAGGGATGGAGAGAACTATGAATCAAGTGCTGCAGTCATGGAGAAATTTGAAAAGATCAGATGAGCTAATTTATGTAAAGTACTTCATAACCTAAAGTGCAATAGGGATGTAAGTTATTATCCTCAAGGCCAGGACCCAAATGAAATTTCTAAAATCATTCAGCAACAAATGAAGAACATTTTCATCAAGCTGAAAAATCGAATTGAACAACATTTTAGCAGAGCTCACACAAATGTTGAAGTTCATAAATTAGATCTGGGCCTTGCTATGCTTTCATGTGTTTCTGTGACTATAAAGTAGCAAATATCATTGTGAAATATAAAAAAGAAGCATGCATTTGATAGCAAAATATTGAAATTGTTTCCACTTGAGCATTGATCCACTAGTGTTGCCCTGTTTCAAATCTAAAACTGTTTTGGAAAAAAAAGGTAGCTTTGGGGGTTAAATGATTTATTCCCTTGTTCCAACAAGATTGGTACAAACCATTAACTTTCTAATGGAGCTTCACTTCCACTTAACTCCTGTTCCATGCCAATATTAGTAAGTCAAAAGTCTTGGCCCAATTACAGCCAAAAATTCACTGAATTAGAATATACATTCATTAGGCAGATTTCTGCCTCAGCCATTTATTTACATTTTATGTTAGTTTGCTGCTTATGAAATTTTCTGCTCTGAGAAGCAGAATGTCTATAAACCTCTGACCCTAAATCTAATCCTCCTTTTTTTCAAATAGTATCCAGGAACATTTGAATTTATTTTATAATGTGAAAGGATGTGCTACTGAGAAATCTAAAGAATTTAAATTTCAAAAAAATCTATTACTACAGTTTTGAATCATATAATCAAAATCATCAGTCATTAAAACTCCCTTGGCATGATAACATGAATTTGTTCTAGAGGTGAGAGGAGGCCTCCATCAAAATCCATGGGTCTACTCCGTAGCAGAAGATTTATAGTTATTTTAAAAGTAATTATAATTTGTTGTATTAGTTAAAGTATGATACAATATAATGTTTAGAATAGTCAGCATAATATAGTGCTAGAAAGCTGACCTTGAGACAGGAAGGCCTAGCTTCCAATCCTGCCTTCCATAAGTCCTGGATATATCAAGTCACTTAATCCTTTGGTATCACAGGCAACTCTGTATGGCTATGTTATAGATGAGTTTCAGATCTATCTACATTAGGAGAAGGAGTTTAAACACCACATGCTTCCTACACTCAAGAAATCACAGATCAGAAAGAGGAGAGGAAACAAGAGGAGTGAAAATATTCACTTAGTAATTTCCAAAAAGCTGCGCAAAATTTATTTCTGACATTCTTGCAAGCCATATATGTTCTGTAACTCTCCAGAGACTTAAAATCAACCATCATTCTCTAATTGTTGTGGTCAATTTTATACTCATAAATTGTATTAAAGGGATTGCTAACTTTAATGTGAGGCAGTTAGGTGGCTCAGAGGATAGAGTATTGGGCTGGAGTCAGGCAAACCTGAGTTCAAATCCAACCTCAGATACTTACTAGCTATGTGACCTAGACGAGTCATTTAACATCTTTTTACTTTAATCAACTGGAGAAAGAGATGCCAAACTACTCCAATATCTTTACCAATAAAACCACATAGATAGCATTGTCATGCAATGGTCAATGGGGTTATGAAGTCAGACATAATTTAACAAGAAACTCTAACACTTAATTAAATATATATCAATATTAGCCCAAGAAGCAAAACAGGTTAATTGATGAATAGAAATATTTTGACCAAGTGGCTATAATTTGTTTTAATTTAACTTGGAAAAAAGAACAAAACAGAACATACATAATAAAGATAAAGGTGAGTTTATACTATACTGGTTTAAATATAATGTGTAACCCAATTATTACATGTGATATTTAATTCATATTCTTCCTCAGTGATGTAGACAAAACATCTTGGAATTGTATTACTTAATTATCTTATCTTGGTTACTTTCCTCTGGACTAGCACCAGCTTGTTGATATCCCACTTAAAAAGTGGTGCTCAGAGATAGAAATTGTTTTACAAGTAAAATAGATCAGGAATTAGAAACAAAGTGATTGACTTACCCAAAGTCATGTAGTTAGTTACTGGGTCACATTTCTTTCTTCATGAATCATGTTACAGCTCTGCTTAGCTACAGCCATGTAACCACCAAAAAAGGTCTAAATGCCTCCAAACACTAAGATGAAAGGAGGTGTCAGCAATCCTTACAATTCCAGACTAACTTGTCCCCTCATTAACTAAACCAGGTAAGTTAGTGAGGAGGGAGTAAGGATTAACATAAGAAGGCAAAAAATTAAAATATGTACCCCTCCCTCTTCACCAAGCACTGATGTTAGTCTTCCCCCCCAGTAAGAAGTAAATGAGAAATAGGGTAAAGTTGTTGGTGTTCAGTCTTTCATTCATGTCTGATTCTTTGTGACCCCATGGACATATTGCATGACAATACAGTCCATGGGGTTTTCTTGGTGAAGATACTGGAGTGACTTGCCATTCCCTTCTCCAGTGAATTAAGGAAAACAGAGGTTAAATAAATGACTTGAGCAGGGTCACATAGTTGATAAGTTTCTAAGACCAGATATGAACTCTGGTCTTCTTGACTTTAGGACCAAAAGTTTTTCCAATGAGTCACCTAGCTGCCTCAAATATTATCTCATTTGATCCTCAAAAACCCTGGGAGGTAGTTGCTATTATCCCCTTTTAACAGATGAGAAAACTGAGGCAAAACTGAGATTTGCCCTGGGTCACACAGCTAGTTAGTGTCTAAGGCTAGATTTGAACTTAGATCTTTTTGACCCAAGGCTTAGCACTCTATCTATTATGCCACCTAGCTCTCAGCTAATAATTCAATTCCATTTAATAAACACATCTCAAATATGTATTAGGTATAAAGCACTTGACTTAGTGCCCTGGCAACAAAGATGAAAATGTACCATTTCTTGCACTAACATGGCCTACTTTTTACTGGGGAAAGGAAATGGAGGATACAGCATGTGCACACAAAAGTGAAAACTTAGCAACCTGAGGCTTACAACTAGAATTTGAGGAACGTTAGGCACAAAGGAAATGGAGACATGGATAGTTGGCAAGTGCTGTGGATTGTTCCCAGAGACTCTTAAACTTGTCCTCTAGTCTTCTTTCTCATGATCTCAATCCTTGTTCAAAACAGCATCACCTCTAACCTGTTCTTTTACAATAGTACCCAAACCAGTCTCTGCCATCCATTCTCTGACCCTTCCAACCCCTATAGCAAGGGGTTGGAATCACAGTTCCCTGATGATTAGTTTGAACATGCCATCCCCCTGCTTAAGTATCTTGAGAGTTAAGTTTCAGATAATTACCTTGGAAGATAGGTTCATCAACCATGGGCTCCCTTAATTGTCCTTATTACCCAAAAGATCTCAGCAACAGCATCCATTCTTTTTTTCCCCACTCTCTGGTCACAGAAAAAACACTCCTATTCTCACTAAGACAATATTATAATTTATCACATTTTCAATTAAACTTGTTCCTCTTTCTCACTTTACTGTGACTGTTCACAGCATCCAATCTCTCATATTCTAACATTTGGAGTTATCATTGATTCTTCCTTCTTCCTCAGCACTAAGGAGTAAAAATGATACTATTAATTCTACTCTGTAAGTATTTCACAGTTCCCTTCTTTTCCATTTCTACTAGCACTTCCCTAGTATGCATACTCACTACTATATGCCCAGATTATGTTTAATAGATTCCTTATAAATCTTTCTACCTGCACTTTTTGCTCTTCCAACACATTTTTCATACTGCTAATAGAAGAAACAATACTCATACATAGTCATATCACTACTTTTGTCAAAATTTTTCAATGACTATCTCTTACCTCCCCAAATAAAATTTAATTTATAATATAATAAGCAATAAGTTATATTATTATAGGCATTCAAAATCCTATATAAAATAGTATCACACTATTGTTCTTTCTTTGTCTTAATCTTTCTTCAGAGGTCCAGGCTTACATCACCTACTGCCCTTTGGACATTTTGAACTGGATATCCCATATGCATGTTTAAATCAACATATTCAAAAGTGAATTCATCATATTCGCCTACCAACCCATCCTTCTTCCAGATTTTCCCATTTCTTTAAAGAATACCACCATTCTTCCATCAACCAGGTTTGCAACTTTGAATTCCTCTACTTTAATTCTCATTCTGCTCTTTTCTCTACCTCTACAATATCTCATGCATCCATTCCCTTATGTCTTCTCACTCATCCACTACCAGCTTTCCACCTGGAAAATTATAATAGTCACCTCTCCAATCTATTCTTCATGCAACTTTTCCAAATTTTGCCATTGTTTAGTCATGTCTTACTCTTTGTGACTCCATGTGGCATTTCTTGGCAAAGATACTGTATTAGTTTGCCATTTAATTCTCCAGTTAATTTTATAGACAAGCAAACTGAGGCAAAAAGTTGCTCGCCCAGCATCACATGAGTAGTAAGTGTCTCAGACCAAATTTGTACTCAGGAAGATGTGTTCCTGATTCCAAGTTAAGCACTCTTTTCACTATTCCACCTAGCAAACAGTAGCTCTGACCATTTCATTCCCCCATTCCATAAACTCCAGCACCTTCCAGTTACCTATACGGTCAAATAAACTCCTTATCTTCACATTTAACAGCCTTTGAAACCTACCTTTCTAGTGTTGTTAAAAATTACTGCCCTCCATGCCCACTACAATGTAGTCAAATCAGCCTTCTTACTTTCTTCAAATATGACATGCCATCTCTGGTCTCCATGCATGTTCACTGCTTCTCCCCCATTTCTAGAATTCACCCTCTCCTTTCTTCATTTTCTTAGAATACTTGGTTTCTTTTAAGATTCAGTGTGGAAGTTACCTTCTGCATGAAATCTTCCTTAATGTTCTCTGATGCTGGTGTCTTCCTGCTAAAATCACCTTGTTTCTTTTTAGAATATAGTTATATAGGTAGTCATTTTATTTCCCTGCCTAGTGTCTTAGTAACTTGAAGACAGGGACTACTTCACTTTTGTCTTTGTATCCTCAGTGTCTAATATGGTGTCTGGAACATAGTTGGGGTTTAATAGAATGTCCAGATTATTTGGGTGAATAATCTATGAATCTCTTCAATACAGCCAATGCTCAAGCCAATCTGCACAACTCTCCTCCTCTCTTCTCTGCATTTCTCCACCTTTGCTCACACATGTTCCTCTTCTTTTTATGCCCTGTGTTACACTTACACACCTACTTTCTCTAGCCTTTGAACCCTTGGCCATTACTAAATCCAGTGCAAATGCCAATTTCACTCCCATTTCTTCCCATTTCTGATCTCATGGAGCACTTTGCTCAGTTATTCTCTAATGTACTTATAAAATCTTGGCTCTTTGTATGGATTTCTTAATCCCCTACAAGAATGCAAACTCCACGATGACTAGAATCATGTCCTGTACAGACTTTGTATTGCACCTAGAGTGATCCTATCTAAGCAATAAACATTTAGCATGTGAATAAAGCACCTAGGCCCAAAATTTAAAGCTCTCTGGGATATTTACTTTAAATATATTTCTAAATTTGTCTCCTACTACTCCTACCACTCCCTTACCTTATGCTGCTTCAATTTAATACTGCCCCTTCTACAACATGCTTATTCTCTCTTGTTAAAAGCCCTTGCCCACACCATTCAATCAATCCTGACTAACATTTGGGCCTCATCTCAAGTGCTGCTTCCTGCAGTTACCACTATTTTACTGTCCATCTATGTAAATAAAAATATTTAAAGGACCAAATCTTTGTGAGTTAAATTAATTAGTAATGAGCCATTTACCAAGATTCCACGAAGGGACTTCTATAATGTTAGGAATTGAACATACGTTATTCTTCTAAAGTTAAGAATATGTGTGTATTCATTGATAGAATTTCTACATAGAATTTTACTTAAACTAATGTAATTATAGATATAGGACCACATATGGATGTAATTGTATATGTATGTATACATATATATGTATATATATATGAGATATATTTATGTGTATATATTTATATTATATATGTATATGTGTACATATATTATATATGTATATTGTGTATATGTGTGTATATGTATATATTATATATATGGAGAAAGAGAGACAGTGTGTGTGTGTGTGTGTGTGTGGAGAGAGAGAGAACTAATCTATACTTCACAGAATATACTATCATGCTAATGTATATTACCACTTACAAATACACACAAATAATAACTTATTTGCATAAATGAATCTTTACTACACTAAAGCAAATTATAATCCCTCTCTTTGACATATTGTAAGTTACTATGGGAAAAAATATCTGAAGACCAACTCTCTTCCAACTTACTGACTGGTGAATAAATATTATTCAGGAGCATATTTTATCATATTGTAGAATTTAGATAGGAATGATGATGAAAATGATGATGACGGTGATGATCATGAAGGTAAAAACAATAACAACAGGGTCAGCTAGGTGGCACAGTGAATAGAGCACCAGCCCCTGAGTCAGGAGGACCTGAGTTCAAATCTGACCTCAGATACTTAACACTTACTAGCCATGTGACCTTAGTCAAGTCACTTAATCTCAATTGTCCTGCTTTCCCCGCTCCAAAAAGGGAAAAAATATATATAATAATAACAACAGTTAACATTTATAAAAATATGTCAAGCACAGTGTGCCAAGAACTATGCTAAGTGCTTTGCAAATATTTCATTTGATACTCACAACACTGCAATGTATTATTCCTAACATTGTAAAGTTGAGGAACTGAGACAAATACAGGTTAAATGACTTACCCCGGATCTCAAAGTTAGTATTTGACTTCAGATATCAACTCAAATCTTGCTGAATTCAGGCCTAACACTCTATACAGTTGAAGTCTTTACTGTACCCTTGGTTACAGAGCTAATAAGTAACAGCGAAAGGATTTCATCCCACGTGCAGTGGATAGAATGTTGGGCCTGAAGTCAGGAAGACTCATCTTACTGTAAATGAGCTAGAGAAGGAAATAGCAAACCCCCCAAGTATATTTGCCAAGGTAACCCCAAATGGTGTAACAAATAGTTAGATGTGACTGAAATGACTGAACAACAATAAGAAATATTTGCCTCCAGATTTTTTTTACCTCACCACAATTGTTCTGAATTCTTTACCCTTGGGTAGTGTCGGCTGGAGCTGGGAATTCATAGACAGAGAAGTCAATGTAGTATTTTCAGGGTTACTCTCATGCTATCATGAGGCAATCATGTAAGTCAGATAGGACTGACAATTTTCTTAATTACCAAATTATTTCATGTAAGGTAAATAAAAGCTAGTAAAGTCACTGAAAATCAATTTAACAATTATGCGCAATTACATGCACATTAAAACTTTGATAGAATCATGATCTCATCAATTTGGTTAGTCTCTCCAATCACAGAGATTGTGACCCTTCCTTGCTTCTCATAATACACAGTTCTAATTTATATCCTTCCATAAGTCTTCAGTATAGGAATTATATAATGTATTGAATGATTCCCTTTATTGTTTTTTCTTCCAAGTAGAATAGTTAGACAAGGCATTTGTTACAACTCACTCACAAGACATGGTGAACCAAGCTCCTTTTGTGAGGAAATAATTCAATAATTTATTTTTAGTAATTCTTCATAAAAGTCATCCTTGGAAATATGTTATCACCCACTGATATCCACTATGCCAAACTCCATTGTTTTTTGAGTTACTCACAATTTTTATTCTTCAGACATCTTGTTATACAATGATTCATAGGCATATCTAATTATATAGAGAATATAGAAGTTAAAAGGATGGGTTTTTTTGTCATAGTATAGGTTGAGGTTATTAATAATTTTATTCTATTTCCCTAAATGGAATACAGTTCATTTTTCTTTTCTTATTTTGAGTCCAAGTTTTTGTCCAGCTATAAGGCCTATGCAAGACACTGGTACTAATGGACTGTTGGATACATGGACTGTCTGTTTAATTTTTTGTTATAGTTTAGCCAATATGCATTCTTCTTTCATATTTTTCCCACCCCATACACATTTACAGGGAATTTCTTTTGAGTGGTATGGTTCTAATAAAACAGAACTTGTTCTGTATTAGTCCTTGATGCAAATATCACAATGTTTTCTGCCTACGGGTGTATCTAGAGAATCTCAAACGTATAGTTAATTTATCTTCAATTTAACTCTTCCCAGGAAGTCCCCATAGCAAATACTTTTGGTAAGCATGTTTTTCCCTGTTATGTTATTCATCTGATATTGAAAATGAAGGAATTAAGAGGTTTATCAGCTTAGTTATCAGCAAAATTATCAGGCATAATGCATAAAGTGCTGGGCCTGTAGTCAGTAAGATGAGTTCAAATCCAATCTCAGATTCTTCCCTGATGTGTGATCAAGGCCTTTAAACCTCTGTTTGCCTCAGTTTCCTCATCTAGGAAATGCGTATAATAGCATCTTCTTCCCAGGGCTCTTTTGAGGATGACAAAGATAATTCTTATCCAGTTTTTATCAGAGTACCTTGCAGATAATAATCACTCTATAAATCTTAGCATATGTATAGACACATATTTAAAATCAAGGAATATGATATGATTATATGAAAAAATTCATTATTAGTGAAAAAACTTTAGAACTTTTTTGCTTTCCCGAGTCCAATGTTGTGTTTACATAAAAATGAACAATAAACCCATTAAGATAATCTATCATGGATACCTATCTCTCAGTTGGTCACATGATCTACTATGGAAAATCTTGTACAACATCAAATACTGAAAGCCACTACTAAGAAGGGTTGTGATCAGCATCAATGGAGGCATTAAATGTACGAGTGAAAATGTAGTTCCTTTCTTGAGGTACTCGGTTAACAATTTATTCAATACCACGAGATTTACTTATTTGATTTTGTAAGTACTCTTTCGCCCAGATAGAATCTGATCCTCCCATGTTTTAGTAGACAGCTTCATGTTTTGTTATGGCAAAAGAAATTAATCACTTACTGCTTAATCTTCTGGTAATAAACCACAACAAACTTAGTTAGCCAGCCCTAAATTAATAAACTTCATTTTCTATGCTTATGTTAGAGCGCAGTATCCTAAAGTCTTAGCATCCACAAACAAAATGGAAACAATCTGTCTCCTCATTTAATGGCAATTTGGCAAATATATGGAATATTGTAATGGAACAATGTCTGATAATAAATTAGGAATGGATTTCCTAGCAAACTCAAAAGGTTATTTTTGTAATTTGATATATTTTTTCTCCTTATGATTGCTATGCACTAAGCCCATTTGTAACTTTTTTTTTCATTCAGAACATTTTCACAGCAAATTATATTTTGTATTAGGTGAAACTGGGGGTAAATGGGAGTGGAACCATAATTAGAAAATGGGAACACAGATTTTCCCTAGGCTGCTAAATTTAAAATGCATTTGCAATCCTCGTACTTCAGTAGTATAAAAACAATAGAACTTTGTACTTATGTGCCAAGAATCATTTGTTAAATGTTTGTTAACACAGGAATCTATTAGCTAGGGGGCTCTATGTTCCCAAAAATATTAGTTTGTGGGCTTCATGTACCCAGGTCTCTCTCTTCCTGTAAAAGGGGATATCATACCCTGCTCCTTAACTGAAGATAGACTAGGGTGCTTACTCCTCATCAGGTTTGTGATACTTGTCAAAATATACAAATTCCTTTGTACCAGTTTGCTTTTACAGAGGATATGAGGTAAGGTATTGTCAGAAAAAAAGGGCCACTCTCTTCACTGCTGTCTCTGTATTCTTTTTATTTGTTTCTTAGAAATTATTTTGCTAGGAAGCAGAATGAAGTAAGAGATGACTATCATGTGGTTATCATTCATTGGCCCAGAGATGTGATAGTGAGCCTTTGTGAATTTTCCTTGGCTAGCTCTTGGAAAACAGACTTCCAGTCCATCATCAGTTCTATTTGTCACTCAAATATTTCCAGGTTGGTAAGACCTACCAGAGCTTGTGCTCTCCTGAAACATCCTCTGAGAACCTTGAGTTACCTTCTTGACATAAAAAGCATTGAAAGAGAATTTTGAATTGGTTGTAATAGCACATCCATGTAATCCCTGCTACCGTGGGGTTTTGAGGCTGATAGATTGCTTGAGCTAGGGAGCCCTAAGCTTCAATAATGCCCAATAGGTATCCATTCTAAGTATAGCCTATATATGGTAAGCCTATGAGACTTACCATGGGGAGGCACTAAGCTAATTAAGGAGAGGTAAACCATCCAGGTTGGTAAACAGGCAGGTCAAAGTTTCTGTGCCTGTTAAAAGTGGGAGAGGATACAGTGATTTGTCATTCTACTCCGGGCAGGGGAAAAAAAAAGGGACAAAATTTTAAAAAGAAAAAGACTTGAGTAGAGAATGAATACTTAAATGTTACTCTTTGGGTAGGATGGTGGTGATAGTGGTAGTGTGTGTATGTGTGTGTGTATCTATTATCTAGCTATCTCTATACAGACAAACATACATAGATATGTAATAAATAGGTGGTTTGATATAGTAAATAGGTGACCTGAATCCCTAGGTTCAAGTCCTGACTCTGATATATAGGATATGTGACCCTAGGCATATGACAACCCTTCAGTGACATACTCAATTCTCTAAGACTCTAAGTTCCTTCCTTACATCTCCCTACAGTGATGAAATCACAGAGCTTCAATCAAAACTCAATAGCCACAATCATAGTAATCGTGTAGAGATAAGTAGGCCCTCTAGCATTCAGAGATTTAAAGAAGGTTCATTTGATTAGCTATTTGAGAAATTAATGTTAGAACCCAATGGTATATCATATGGATTCGAATAATAATACGAGAGGTGATAAACTAATAGACCTTACAGCTAACAAAGAAAACAAATAATTACCCTATAACAGTAAGCAAGCCATACTACCCCCTTTGTCTTAATTTTTATCACTTGTGAAATTGAAATAATAGCACTTGCCACCTATTTAACTCACAGCAGCATTATGAGAATTAATGAGCTAATATTTAATGTGCTTTGAGGTCCTTAGATGAAAGGTGCTATTAGTAGTGTACTATGTTATTATCACCTATTAGAAACAACACACCTAATGGCGCACTTACTTAGTGCTTTTCAGATGTAATCTAATTAGCCTTCCCTTCACCCCTTAAGGTGGGTGTGCATAATTATTCCTTTGTGAATAAGGAAGTTAAAGAAAATTGTGAGGTTAAATGATGTGCTAAAGGCAATGGAGATAAGTAAGAGCAGAGCTGAGACTAAATCTGAATGGAAACCTGGAATGTATAGATTCTGAATTGAACAAAATGGTCATTTTTGAACATTTCACATGTGGTCTTCATATTGACCTGGGAAGTTGCAACGAAATGAAACACTATATTGTAAAATTATAATGACATATTCTTATAATATTTCTTTCCTATTTAGTTCTCATATGTGATATGTTTTAATATTTCTTTCTAATTTGTGAAGTTTACAAAAACATAAAGTACAGTGTAAAGAGTAATGCATTTGTAATCAAAGGCCTGGGTTAAAACCCAGGATCTACCTTATACAATCTGTGTGACCTTAGGAAATATAAGCAACCTCTTCCAGCCTTCATTTCCTCACCTGAAAAATGAGGAGAATAGATTAGGTGACTTTTCTGGTCTAAATTGTTGATCTTATTGATTTTATCCACTAGGGTTTAACATATTGCTTGACACATAGTAGGTAGTTAATAAATGTTTATTTATCTAGGAAACTAGATGGCTCAGTGGATAAAATGTTAGACTTAGATAAAGTATTCAGACCTCATTAGTACTCTCTATCCTGGGATCCCTCTGAATGAACAATAGAGGACTTTAATTTAAAGAAGAAATCCCAGCTCTTCATTTCCTACTGGCTCTTTAGGGCTTCCCCATTATTTCCCAAGGAAACAACATCAGAAAGCACGTCAATCTGCAGGATCACCTCAGCCTTATTGATAACCTTCTGCTCCTCTGATTGCAGGATGGAGTAGTGATTCTTGTGTTTGAATTTCCTTTCTTTTTACATTTGGAAATCTTTCTCTGGACTGCTTCCAGAATTGTTTTGTTGTTATTGTTGTTTTTCACCGGAATTATTAATTTTAACGATTTTATGTGCTGAAGTTAGAAGTAAAGGATATTTTTTGAGGTAATCAATTAATTCTTTTAATTGGGGCTTTGTTTTCTATATACAGATAGTCTTTGAAATTTTCTTTTGTTTTTCCTATAGTTTCCATGTTTATGTTGCATATTTTTCAATTTGCCATGTTCTTTTTGGAGACTAATTATCTTTAGGTTGTCTCTGCATATACTGATTTTGAGATCAATGCCTTTTATTTGAAATAGAAATCATTTATCCTTTGTCAACACTGTCTTTTACCTCTCTTCTTCTATATTGTCATATGCTTCTGTATATTGCTATTCCAGTTGTGTTATCTTCTCTTTCACTTCTTTGGAGAGACTCACCATTGTAGGTTTCAATTTTTCTCCTCATCTAAGTATTTTTGTTGCATGGGGCATAAATTGTGAAATTTGTTCACTTTTAACTTGGTTTTTTTAAAGTAGTAATATATTTTTATTTAATTAGTTAACATTTTCTAAGTAAATGGACATTTTGATATTCTATTTTTCATATTTTGAATTACAAATTTTCTTTTTCCCTCTTCCCTTCAGCATCCCTTGAGAAGGCAAGCAATGGAATAGCAATTATACACAGTAAGTAACATAAAATATATTTCCATATTATCCATATGACAAAAGAAAATACACAAAAATAAAAAATAAGGAAAATTTTTAAAAGAGTACTTTGGTCTGCATTTAGAGTTCATTGGTTCTCTGTCTGGAGGTATATAATATTTTTCATCATGGGTCTTTTGGAATTATCTTGGGTCATTGTGTTAATCAAAGTAGCTAAGTCTTTCATAGTTGATCATCATTACAAAATCTCTGTCACTGTGTGCAACGAAGTCCTAATTCTGCTCTCTTCACTTTTCATCAATTCATATCTGTCTTTCCAGATTTTTCTGAACGTGTTCTGCTCATTTTTTAAAACTTATTTTGAAACACCTTATTTTTAGAAGCTATCTTGAAATTCCATAGGATTCTTTTCTTTTCAGACATTGGTTTAATGTAATTTCTTTTGTAATATTTCTCTAGGAAATATTGAGATCTTTAGGATATTTTATTATTAATCTTTCCTTCTAAATTTAGTACATAATCTGTTGGTTTGTCATTATAGATTCTTAATTGCATTATCTTCTTGAAATCCTTAGTGCATGTAACTAAACATATCTGTCTATATAGTATGTCTATGGATATATTTTGCATATGTAATATGCATATGTGTATTGCACATTTTCCTCTCATCTGTTACTTTCCAACTCTCTTCACCAAGTTGGTTCAGAATGCTATTTTAGCTTCCTTCCACATTGAGGAATTTATTCATCATTGGCCTCAGGTTCTGCCCTAAGTAGATTTTATAAGGTCAAGAATATTTAGGTGTTTAAATCAATCTTGACAGCTTTGACATTTCCTAAGTAGAGACCCACACTGCAGAAAGAAACCTATATAGATACTATATAGGTAAGATATTAATATTTCCATAAATCTAAGTAAGATTATAAGTTATTTTATAGAGCTTAGAGATATTTCATTGTTCCTTATTATTATTCATTCATTTATCAAACACTTATCAAGTGTACTAGGTACTTGTGAAAAAACTTTTTTTAATGGGAATAAGGCAGGGTCCCAGCCCTTTTGGACCTTTTTATTAGGGGGATAAATTAAAAACACAAGTAATTGTAACATATAATATTACGTGTACATGTATTTGAAATGAGAGATGCTATATGAAATCTGAGAGAATTTTTACAAGTAGGTAAGATAAAAGAATTGCAGGAGGAAGTGACATTTAAATTGGGATTTATAGATATATGAGAATTAAAAAGTCAAAGTGGGCAGGGAAGATATCACATTGTGCATGGAAAAAAGGGATAAAGACAAGACAATCTAGAGCAGACCTGCATGACTTGGCCATAGGGAGGAGTCAAAATTAAAATAGGCTAAACTTCTTCCCATGACAGGTTTTTAGCACCTCACTTCCCAAGTAAAGGTATAATTAATATCTAAACTATTTTGCAAATAAACTATATTTTAAAAGTGAGATGTCAATTAATGTCAATTAATTACACTTATTACTTAAAACTGCACTCATTTTGTCCCTGTTCAACACCAATAACAATAAAAAAACAATGGTGAGAAGACACAGCTCTCCCTCATCTAATACTAAAATACAGGCTGAAGATGGTTGGTTGCTTTGGGTCACGTGACAAACAGGACACAGTGTACAGTGGCAACCCATCCACCAAGTTACATTGTAGGCACAACAGTGACTAGGAGAAGGTGGGTTAAGTGGGTCACAAAGTACTGGTTACATCTTCACTTTCTCTTACATCCTCTACAATTTTCTTGGGCTGCCTAAAATACTTTGGCAGGCTACAAGCAACCTGCAGATCATATATTATGCAGACTTGATGTAGAGCATATTTGAGGGACAGAGGGAGTATCTATTGTACTTCAACATAGAATATTTAGGGAATAATTTAAAAAAAATCTGGAAAGGTAAGAAGGAGTCAGTTTTTAAAAAGCTTTAAAAACAACATATTTATATTTAATGCTAGGAGTAATAGAAAATCACTGAAATTTATTGAATAAAAGAATGATATAGTCAGACCTGCACTTTGGAAAGATCAATTTGACACCTTAGTTGAGGCAGGAAGCAATTAGCAGGAAGCAATTAAAATTATCCAGCTGTGAGGTGACGCAAGCCTGCTTCAGGATGGTAGCATGGCCAAAAGAGAAGAGGGAGTATAGAAGTATAGAAAAGTATATAAGTATAGGAGCATAAAAGAGATGCTACAAAAATAAAAATTAAAGAAGCTGCAACTACTTGGATATAGATGGTGGGAGAGAGTGAAGAGTCAAGGATTACTAGAAGGATGGTGGCATTACTCTCTATAAACAGAATTGATAATTGGATTATTCTTTCCCCAATCCAAGATGTTCTCTGTCCTCCATTTTTTTTAAAGGACCACTGGACATCATATGTGATGTCTTGACTTCTTCAAGAATTGGATTTAAGTGAGTCAGAGTTGTACAAAGTTTCATTCTCTCTTCCAGAGTCATCAAAGTCCAGGGGCAAGACAAAAGTCAGGACAACTGGTGATGGCACAGCATGCAGTGGGCGAACTTGGATCTTTGATATCTGACCAAGCTCTAAACTCTCCATAGCACCTGCTTTGATGTCTTTTGTGGCTATTGGCTCAAATTATTCTCATCCACCCGTTCTGCCAGGTCTTCACATGATTGGGGCAGACATCCCCTAACTCACCAACAGGTTAGATGTATCAGATGTATGTATCACTTCCCCTCAACCTGATTTAGCCTGTCTGCTGAGAAAGTTTACTAGGGTGTGACCACTGCACGTACCACATCTTCATGGAGCCACAGATGACAGTTAGGGGACTAGTTGTACACCAAATGTGGGTGAGCAGCCCTGAAAAGGGTTCAACAAGCCCTCACATCAGAGGTGCTTGTTCTCCCTTAATATCCCATATGCCTCAAATCTGGCATACCATACTGGTGTATCATGATTATTGACAGGTATTCAGGATCCCCATGTATTCAAGCTATCCTTGAAGCATATGATCAAAACACCATCACTTTAAGCATTTTACCATTTAATGATTCTTTAATCTTAAGATAATATCCTGCCTGAATACTTGTTTAGACATACTACTAAATATGTAACATTAAATGTACATAATGTTATTATTAACTCAACATAACTAGTACTATATATCATCTAGTATTTTTAATTATAAATGAAATTGCCTCCTTGTACCTTTAGCATGAAATTGCAAAAATCAAATATACTCTATATAGGGTTTAGCAATCAGTAGCTCTTGACAGGCACTATGACATAGATAATGAATTAATCTTAGGAACACTTAGTTTTAAGTGTTGCCTCTGCTATATAGTCTGAGCAACCCTCAACAAATCACTTAAACCTTTTAGTGCCCCAGACAACTCTAAGATTATAAATTGTCAATCTGCATTGTTTGAGGGAGACTCCTCACTGAGAGCCCCCTACACAACTTGTGTAAAACTCAAATGGAAGTGGGGGCTATGAATCTGATATCTGTGCTGATGTGATGTTTTCTATATTCAATTATACTTTTTTTATTTTGTTAAATATTTCCCAATTACATTTTAATCTGGTTCCAGTAGCACTCACATTTGGCCCATAGGCTGCATGTTTCGCACATCTGACCAACAGAAATGAAATAAAAAAAATGTATGGATTAAAAAACAAACAGAGCTAGTAATTAAGGCTGTAAAAAGTTTCTGCTATGCTTTTCCAAACTAAAAACTTTCAACATTGTACAATTTAAGCAAAATTTGAAGAAAAAAATTTTTTTAATCTGCAGTTCCTTTCTTTTCTGAGTCCTTGGTCAAAATTGGCAACAATAAAACATAATGCCTAGTGGTATCTTTGCAAATGGTCCTTCACAGCATGTGTTCTAGAATTGTGGGGGGTAGGAGGAGGGAATCAGTTGTGCTATTTCATATAGGAATGAGAGTTGCAAATTACAGTTTTTTGCTTTTCTTTGTTTCCCCAGAGAGTGGCATAGTGCCTAGTACATATAGAATAAATGTTTATTAAGTGAATGATCACAGTATGCCCTGAAAAGAGCATGAGATGGGAGGCATGAATCTGAAGCTGCCTCAGTTGGTTAAAGTTTCAGTGTGAGAATCTCATCACATGGAGATTGATTCTCAAGTAATTATGGTCTATTCAGTCTGTTTAGGCTGAAAGAATGAATGAGAGGGGCACATTTTGTTGTCTTTCTTAGCATCCCCACACAGCTAGAAATTCCCTGTTGTTTTAGCTTTGACTTCCATGTGTCCTCTTGCCTTATAGTGAAACAGGAAGATGAAACAAGTTGGTTTGACTATCCTTTAATATAACCACACTGCCCTTTCAAGGACATCATTTTTATTAATCATCATTTTTGTTATGTTTTGTTTTTTTCTGCCAGCAAAATCATTTCCTATTTTTGTTTTCTTCTATTTGAATATGAGTCCTGGTTTCCACCTGTGTCCTGATCAAAAGCTTAGCTGGGCATTGTGAAAACTAAAACTTACAATCAATTATCTCCATAGCAACCATCTCTGAGTCACCTCCCTTCTGAGGAATCAGTATGATACGGTGAAAAATGGTTCTGGACCTGGTGACAGAAGATCTGAATTCAAATAATGACTCTGCCTCTCCCTACTTCTTATGACCTTTGGAAAATTAACTCCTCTGGGCCATTTTCCTCATCTTTAAAATTAACGGGTTGGACTAGATAACCTCTAAGTTACTTTCATTTGAGCTATCATGCACACTGTCTTTCACTAAAACAACTTTTACTAAAATGGGCCTTTTGTAGCTGCAATTATTTAAAGACAAGAATAAACAATTGCAGGAATTTTCAAAGGCAATTTTCATTTTATATGCTGACTTTGGAAACTAATCCCCCATATAAGATGTGATTCCATGATATCCTTAATGAGTAAAATAGTGGGAAAAAATCACTTTTATAAATAAGCATTGTTTGTTTCTCTTTTTCATCACATATCCACACACATATACATTTATATCTTTTTTACCTAAACACATGTGTATCATACACATGGTCTGTAAGCTGCATGTGACCCATAACACTCCAGAGTACTTTGAACCAGATTTAAATGTAATTAGTAAATATTTAACAAAGTGAAAAATATATAAAAAATAGGCAATACATTTTAAAACTAAGTCAATATGTGGCCTAGGGGAATGTAAGAATAAGTGGAGCATATTTCTATTTTAGTTTGACACACTGTGTTTATGCACATATAATAGAATGAGTGTGCATATATATATACACATGTATACATATGCATATGTATACATATGTGTGTCTTGGTATATGTAAATATATGTATTAATGGTTGAATTTTCATAAGTTAAAGGCTTGAATGATATTTACCTGCTTCCTTCAAAGGACCTCTCTCCACCCACTGATGCCCACCTGGACATTCTCCTCAAAAAATACTATTCTTCCTCGCCCTCACTTGCTCCCCCACTTCACTGATTCTCAGTCCCTTGCTCCTATTCTACAAATGAACATTTCCCATTCTCCATGCCTGCTCTCTTACTCCCATCCCTCTTAATCCATTACTTCTATGGCCTGTTTCAGGGCTAGTAAACCCTTGCACTAGGCTCTATAGGATGTTTGTTATGTAATGAACAAAGTAGCCTATTTCTTAAATTTTCCCAGTTCTCAATGCTTCCATTTTTTAATGAGGTCAAATATCTGACCATATTTTTTCAATAATTATTTCAATTCCACTCATACTCTCCTACTTATGGGAACGATGGAAGAATCAGAATATGCCTTGCTTCCCATTCATTGCCACAAGTAAACTTTCCCTTTACCAGTAACAGCCAACAATCTTTCTTCTTTGAAAGTTCATTCAATCCAAATTTATCACCCATTCAAGATTCTGAATACTTATCTATGGACCTCTAGGACATTCACATTCCTTTTTCAATGAGTTCAGGGCCTGACTTCCAGTCTTTCTCTACCCTACTTCTTTTCCTAGGGAAATTCAGCACACATATCAATATTCCCTAAGATACTCAACTTCCCAATTTCTCAATCTGTTCAATGTCTATGTACTATTCTATTCCTCACAAATTATACACCCAAAATTGTAGTACCCTTGATCTTACCATCATTCACTACTCATTTTTATATTCATGAATTCACAAACATATTTATCTAATCAAATATGTTCTCATTCTCTAGTTCCTTCTGCCTTAAAAACCCTAACCTTATCCGTATTTACTGCAGTGCTGAGGCTTTCCACTCCTCATTTCTTTACCAGGCCATTATGACTATATTTTTTATACTCTCCTCCTTTCCCTATACTTACCCTTGGTGAATCAGTCCATTCTATTATATTCCTTGCACTTGAATCCCACTCCCTCTTATCCTTTCTTCCAAAGATATCTCATCCAACTCAGCCTTGATTTTTTTCTACCTTTTGCTACATTTGAGTCAGTCAAGTGATGCAATAGGAAGGGCCAGGAGACAGGAGGACCTGAATTCAAATTTGGCTTTATTTGATACTGGTCAAGTCACTTAACCCCTGTCTGTCTCAGGTTCTCCAACTGTAAAATAGGGTAATAAAAGTACCTCTCTCACAGAGCTTTTGCAGAGATCAAATGAGACAATATTCTTAAAGTACTTAGTATACAATCTTGCATAGAGTAGGTACTTAATAAACTCTTGTTTCCTTCCCTCTTCAATCTTATTCACAAACTACTGAAAGGAGTTGAACAAATCATGAAACCATGTTGATTGGGTATATTAGAGATTTATGTTATACAAATCCATTAGACCCTCACAACAGTAAGGTAATCCTACTAAATCTTCTAATAAACTTACTCTTCTATTCCCCACAGAAACTTTTTCAAATGCTTTCATCATTCTGCAGGCATCCCTCAATACCCCTGCCACTTACATTATTAACTGAAGAAGATATTTCATACTTCATTGAAAGAAAATGAGGCCATTCACAAAGAGCCTCATTTTTTTCCATTCTTCCTCATCTCACATCATTCAGATAACATCCCCCACTATTTCCTCCATCCCCATTTCACTAAAAGAAGTAATTCTTAACATTATCAAGGCATGCTCTTCATCTTATACTCTCACCTTCTCCAACAGATTGTCCACACTATCATCTCTTTCTTTCTGTGTATATCCCTCTCTTCCACTGTCTCTGTCTCTCTGTCTGTGTCTCTCTGTCTCAGCCTCTCGGTTTCTTTTGTTCTCTTCCTGTCTCTGTCTGTGTCTGTTTCTGTCTCTGTCTGTCTTTGTGTCTGTATCTAAGTCTTTGTTTTTCTTTCTCATTTTCAAGTTTTCTTATCTACTGGTTCCTTCCCTAACACCAAAAAAAGATATCCATGTCTCCCCAAATCTTAAAAAAGGAAAAAAAAGCTTATTTTTGCCATATTTTCTCAATGTCATTCTATGAATCTTGTCACCTTCTCAGCTAAACCAGTCCTTTGAAAACAATTACATGAGGCCATAGGGATCTTATATTGTAGGTTTGTGTTTTTACTTAACTTTTCCTTTGATAACTTTTAAAATGTCTCATATGCCCAATCAAACTGCAATCTCCTGGAAGGAAGTATTAATTTATGCATTTGCATTCTCTACAGATGCTTGTTTTCTCCTACACTGGACTGTGACCTCCTTGAGCGTAATAAATGTATTTTGTCTCCTTTTGTGTCATACTTTGCCTGGCTGTAAAGTCAATCAGCATTAGATTCCTAAAAGAATGGTACTGTGAACAGCTTTTAAGATTCGGATTACACAGTACTAGTGAACACTCTGTTTATTCCATTACAAATCAAGATTCAGTACACTGTTCACAGTATAACAATTCACAATATTATATACAATATTTAGAACAAGGAAAGTCTCAGTATTATATCTTATTAAGAAGATAACAAGGAACAAGAGAAGAATCAGTTGGTTTCCCTAAGGGGGGAACCAGCTTCACATTTAAAGATTCAATCAACCCAGTTAAAGATCCAATCAATCAATTAACAAAAAGAATGACCTAGTTTCCCTAATAGAGAGTTGATTCAATCAACAATTCACAACATACTGAACTTCTACTCATGGGGTAACCGTTAACTTTAGTTTCCAAATAAAGTACTTAGAAAACCACACAATCCTTCAACCCCTTGATTTCCAACAAACCTCAGTTTAGTCCAAGGGGAGGCCTGGGTAGTCTCTCTGATTCCCTGGATCCTCTTCCCTGGTCCCAGCTCCCTCCTGAGTCCGTCAAACAATCACCTAGAGTCAGGAGCAGAAAGCTAACAGATTCTCATCCAATCCTCAGGGATGAACAGCTCCCAGATCCTTGTCCTGTGCAAACATCAGTTTCGTCCAAGGGGAAGCCTTTTCTTCATTTTGACTCTAGGTGGTCTCTCTGATTCCCTGGATTCTCTTCCCTGGTCCCAGTTCCCTCCTGAATCTGCCAGACAATCACCTAGATTCAGGAGCTGAAAGCTGCCATGTTCTGCTCCAGTCCTCAGATATGAACAGTTCCCAGGTCTGTGTCCAGTCCTCAGGGCAATCCCAGGCACACACTGAAGTTCACAGGGTTCAGCGTACCTCAAACCCTTCAGGACTTCTCTTGCCTGGAACTCAAGGATCAGCCAGGCCACCAACAAACAAAGTTCCATCCTGTTCATATCTTCAGTCAGCTTCATGGAGGAGCCAAATCCAAAACCTGTCTTGACTCTCTAAAATTATTCCTTATAAGCACTGGTCTTCTCCCAAGTCAACAGGGGAGTGTCTCAGCCAATAGCAGTCTCCCAAGTCAACAGGAGAGTTCACATCTTTTCACCAATGGACAGAGTTCTATACTTAGCCCTAAGTTATTAGGTGCTACTTAGCCCTAAGTATCTGATCTACTTAGCCCTAAGTAACTGATCTACTTAGCCCTAAGTATCCTATCCACTTAGCCCTAAATATCCAACAAATTGATTACCGTTACACTGGCACATAGTATTTGCTTAATAAATGATATTAAATATCACCAATGGAAAGGCTTATTGATTGGCTCACAATGCTTTGTACTTGTAGTTACATTTCCTGACTCTGTACCTTTCACTGGCTGTTCTTCCATAACTAGAATATTCTCTCTTTCTTCCATCTGACTCTTGGCTTCCCTCAATTCCTAGAGACAGCTCAAAATCCACTTTTATAAGAGGCATTTCCCATTCCCTGACACTGCTCCTTCCCTCTGATTACCTTCAATTTTCACTGTATATCTCTTGAATCTAACTAATAATGTGCATCTTTCCTTTCCCGTTAGACTGTTAGCTCCTTGAGGACAGGGATTATTTTTATCTTATTTTATATCTAGCATTTAGCACATAAGTGGCTAGTACTTGGTGACTGAAATACTGACTCAATTATATAATTTATTTTGTGAAGAGACAAGAAAGACATCTTGTCCTTGTAGATTTAGTTTTTGGTTTAGAGTCAAACCTCACCTCTAATACTTAATAGCGAGGAGATCCTGGGCAAATTGTTTCACCTCTTTGTGCTACAGATAGCATTGCCTTAGTACCTATCTATTAAGTCAAAGATGGCCTGTGATCTGCTTTGGTGTAGTAAGTTACCATATAAGTACTTCACTATCTGCTGATTGTAATCAGTTGGTTGGTCGTTTCATTCCGGGTTCTTCTTAAATCAGTGATTGGTATCTGAATATATGTTATATATTTTAACATCTTTTAAATTAATTTTTTCTTCTGGAAATTTTGAAACATAATCTTGTCTACTTAGAGCATGATGAATTAGAGACCCTGCACTGACCTATCTCACTGTGACCATTAAAATGGAATTTTAATGCTCAAAGGACAAGGGTATATTTCTTTAATTATTCATCTTCTCCTTGTGTTCAGGCTTTGATGTCTAAACTAGGTGTGGAGAGTCTGCAGTACAGATAATCATAGTAATCCCTGACCTTTGTACAATAATTGTTAGTTTTCTAAACCACAGCATCTCTTTGAGGTCAATCAGTATTATTATACTCATTTCAGATTTAAAGAGGAGGATGAAGAGATGCAAAGAATTTAAGCTGACCTTCCCAAGGTACAGTGAATCAGGGATAAACCCACATTATGAATTGAAACCAATTAACTCAACATCTTTGTTCAGTATACTTTAGATAATATTTCTTAGATTTCTGGTTCTTCTCCATCTAGATTTCAATTTTTCTGAGTCAGGTTTACTGTTTGGTCTTAGAGAATGTCTAAATTATTTTTCTTTGAATGCTTTTCCACCTCCAAAGATAATGGTCTAATCTCCACTGGGGAATTGTTACTAGCTCCCTGCTCAAATGAAACAAAGTCTGTTGATTTGTTTTTGTTTCATTTTCATTTTTTTAACAGCCATGCTCTAAATGTTTTTGACAGGCATGTTGATAGTCAAACATTTTTCTTCAGTTCCTCTTTCAGAATGCTCAGGTCTCATAGTAGATTGAAATTTCATTATAAGTTTGGAATCAGAAAATGGTTCTGTAGATAATGGAAATACTGAACTTAATGGACTCTGAACATATTTAAAGTTTTATGTCCCTATGGAGAAACATGGATTTTGTATCAGAAGAGATTGTCACTGAAATGTGTCTCCATTTGAAATGGGAAAAATGGATCATTTTATCCAAAGAAATAGAGCATAGAGATAAAGACATCAGAATTTGACTTTGAAAATGTTCAGGGAGGGGATGGAGGAGCACAATTTGTGTATGTGTGCATATGTATGCATCTTTCCTTAGGGAGGCTGGTTCATTGTACAAAGTCTTGTAATATATGCAGCATGGAACTGAAATAGGACTCAATTGTCTACAGTATTTGGGAAATGGGGTTTTATCAGAATTTATAAAAAGAAGCGAGAGAGAGAGAGAGACAGAGAGAGAGAGAGAGAGAGTAGATGAGTATATAAATATAAAAGCACAAAGGTGGGAATATGTACTTAATGTAAATAAGTGAAAAAAGTGCTACTCAGCTCTCACATTTCCTAACCAGAAAGCTAAGTAGCAGAATTAGATGAGATTGGTTCTGGCCCTACCAGGAATTCATACATACACAATACAAAGGACAGACAGTGCATGGTGACAATGAAATAGATTGTACTATCTACATCCAAATACTGGTACTAGTGGTTAATAAACGAGGTTTCTATGGTAATTTACAGATACCAAGTTGCAGAGTTGGCTATCATTCATTCAGCAAATACATTTTGAATACATGCTATATGTGTAGCATCTTGCTAAGTACTGTAGATGATGCAAACATAAATAGTGTATGTTCCTTCAGTGATATTACAATTTGATTGGATAGATAAGACACTTAAACAATTATCGAAAGAAGAAATAAACAAAAACACAAACCAGCATGTAATTGTTTTAAATGACTGACACAGAAAACAACTACTTTAGTTTCATAAGAGAGATATTCTGTATTACAATGTCCAAAGGAGGCAGAAGCTAAGTAAGGTAGAGATTGGTTTGGTCTTAGAGGATGGGTAGTATTAGAACTGAGGGTGTGGGTGGGGGTGGGGAGGAGAACATTTCCAAATGTAGGAGTTGTATAAATAAAGATACCTGGCTAGCATGGAGGACAATTAGGTACACAGATTTGTAGTACCTCTACAAGGTAGACATTCCCACGATTCCGGGCCACAGGGCAGATTTTTGAGGTGTGGCAATTAATTTTTGCTTATCTTCTTCTATAAAATTGGAAGATGTGTCACAGACTTCAGTTTATCTCTTTGACCATTCTGACATGACTCTGAGGACATTGAGATTGACCACACTGATAGAAGGTTTTATAAATCATAAAGAACAATGAAAGAGACAGAAATAAAATTGTGATGGTGATAATAATGATGTAATGTGATGAAGGAATTTCAAAGATGAATACTATTCCTTTTCATTTATTTTGACAATGAATGGTCACTGAATGTTTAACAGGCAATTTAAATACTTAAGCACTGGTTAATATTGAACACAGCGATGAATACAGTTGAATAAAGCAGCTCATAATCTAGTGTTTAAGTGGTAAATAATAAACAACTCATGATGCTATTTATAAAAATTATCAGTTTAAACATTTTTATCTTCTATGTTTATCCTAAATTGCATATTTACCCCTTTTCCTCATAACAATGAATATTAGCAGTACATAAACTTTTTGTAAAATGCAAAATGCAAAATGCACCCTAAACTAATGTCTTTATGTCTTCCATGTGGGAAACAAAAACTACAATGTTTTAATTTGTTCTCTCTGTGAAGAAGAGAGGACCCTTCCCCCCAATTCCCCATAAAAGAGTTTTCTCACTTGGGACAGGGATTTTGGTGATTTGTGTATCTGATTGGAATTCAAAAGATTTGACACCCTTTATTTTAGTTAAGCCAGTTTACTTCTCAATCCCTCATTCCATATGATGAATTTTATATTAATTAAGACTTGCATACCTCATAATGCTGTGTGTAGATGAATTCCATAATTACGTAGCAGTACAACATGACTTTGCAGAACAGAGGAAATACAAAGTGTTATAATGTGAATTCTTTTTAAATCATTCTGTTCCTTCCAAAACAGCTTAGGGGGCCAACACATTACCCTTTCTAACCAACTTAATGACATTTAATTACTCTTGTTTTCCACACCTATTTTTATAGATGTCCATATCACATTTTAGATGCAAAATAGTCATAAGCGCACTCAAAAAGTCAAGGATGCCTTTGAAAATATGTGATAATTTCATTCAATTCAACACCTACTATGCTCAAGGCTTTGTTTTGGTTTTGTGATGTGAAGATGAAAAACAGACTGGTCACTGACCTCAATTAGTTTACAGTCTTGAATGGGAATGAGATATATACATACACAAATAAGCACAAGTTAGAACATGAATAAATGTTTTGGAGAGCTCAAGCTGAGTGCCATGAGAAATTCAAGGAAGGAGAGATTACTTTGAACTGGAAAAATTACAGAATTTACCATGAAAAGCCAGCCACTCAAATGCATTTGAAAGAGGAGATGATTTCAATTAGAATATTATGTTTTTGAGGGAGTGTGTTTCATTGTGGTGGGTGGGGGTGGGGGTGGAGGTGGAGGGTGGGATGAGGGGAAGAGAGCAGGAAGAGATTGGAGAATAGCCAGAAGATTCATATGGATGCCACTAAGAATATGTGAAGGGGAGTGACATGAAAAAGACTAGGAATATAGGTCAGAGTCAGACTGTGGATAGCTTTAACTCACTCAGAAAACAAGCAATAATTAAGTACTTCCTACTTGCAAGTCCAGTCCCTATCTCATATTCTTACTCTGTTGCTGGTTCCTATGCAAAGTACTGGGAAGACATTACACAAATCATACAGCACTGCCCTCAAGGAAGTTTCATTCAAATAGAGAGTTGATGTAAAATATGTAATGGAGGATCGGCCAGTGATGGCATCAGACCTTGAAGCATGATCAAACTTACTCTTCCTAGTCACTTAGACAGAGCTATGTAGATATTTCTTGCCTAGCTCCAGTTTTATAAGCTGAACTTTGAGGTGTTGGTTTCTGGCCATAAATGATTGAGAAACTATTACTGTGTGATAATGAAAGGCCTTCTAGTTGACTTCAGAGCTGAAGGGACTGATTAACTTTGAGAAGGTGAGTCAAAATTAAATTTGAATAAAAAAATTTCAAGCAGCCAATTTCTCATTCTCTCCCCTGGCAGGTTTAAAGTAAGGAAGATAGCTATGAGTTGCTAGGCAGGAACAAGTAGCTGACCACTTTTCCTGAAACTTGGATGCTAGGTGTGCCTATCCACATGCTACCTCTAATTCTTTCATGTTTATTATTTCCTGATGTTGACTAAATGAAATGAGAAAATCCGTCAGAGCCATCTGGGTGGGCATAGTCAACCAGAATTAGTAGCTTAATCTCCTGGAGCAGTAGTAGGTAATAACAAAAAGCAATGAGAGATTTATATGGGAAGATAGTCCCTTCTTGGGACTATGCTGGTACCTTCAGGGGTCATGACTTTTTCTGGTGGAGAGAAATGCTATCTATCAGTTGATGAAAGGTACTGACTTTCAGAGATGTGAAGAGAATCTTTATAAGGACTCCATATGGGGAAAAAAGGATATCTATGACCAGCAATCAGGAGTTCTCATTTGGCCTTATATATTCCATACTATCATCACACTTTTAACTTTAGCCCACTGTCCCAAGACTTGTGTGTGGGAGAGGAGAGTATTTGAGGGTGTTTTAAAAATTAGTTCTATCTTTGCTGTAACTTCCCAGTAAATATCCATTTTGTAAAAGGTAATTGATGTTAACTGCTTGATTGACACTGAGTTGAGTAGGGTGGGGGAGTGAAGAGGGAGCAAGCATTTTCACAGTGCTTACTATGTACCAGACACTGTATTCTAAATGGTTTCCAAATACTATCTCACATGATACTCACTCATAACAACCCTGCAAGGCAGGTACTGTTATTACGCCCATTTTACAGTTACAGAAACTGAGGCAAAGAGTAAATGACTTGCCTAGGATCACACAACTAATTAATATCTAGGGCTAGATTTGAACTAAAGTCTCCCTGGTTCCAGACTCCCGATGCTCCAACCACTTGACTTTCTAGGTGGTAAGGATCAACAATATCAGTCCTAGAAATCACAACCCCTCAGAGTTATTCCTAGAACCTCTGGGGTACAGTAATCATTGTCCTTTGAGAACCTAACCTACCAGTTCACTATAAGGTGGGTGAGAAGTCACAGGGGGACTATGTAAGTATTTAAATAATGTATTTAAAAGAAATACAAGATAGATTTGAGAGTGAGCATGCTCACAGTTGTGGGCTCAGTAAAGGCATTTGAATCAAAACTTGACATAAACCAGAGAATTGCAGGAAAGGGAAGAAAGGAGGGAGTACATTCCAGGTGTGGAGGATAGTCAAAGCCAATGCACAAAATTAGATATATGCATATAAAGAAGTGATTCTCTCTAAAAAGAGAAAAATTAAGTTTTCCTGACCAATTTAATTTCATGGTAACTTGGAACCTATGAAAACACATAACATGTTGTTAATAATAGCTAATAATACAATGATGGAAACTAACACCACTCTTTAAAGTTTCCATAGCCCTTCACATTAATCAGCTAATTTGAGCTTCACAAGCATCCTATGAAGTCAGCATTATAGGCATTATTAGTTCTTTTTACATATGAAAAAGATCAGAGAAATGATTTGCTGATGATCATACAGCTCATAAGTGCCAGAGGTGGTATTTGAACCCAGGTATTTTTGACTCAATCTCAAGCTTTCTATCCTCTCTACCATACTATCTTCTCCCTAAAGTAAATACTAGATTTGGTGCCAGATGACCTAGGTTCAAATTTCAAATTTGCTCTTTATTTGGATAAGAGTCCCTTCAACTTGTTGGACTTCATTTTCCTTATCTATAAAATGGTTGCCATGTTGTACAATGGAATAAGTGCTGAATTTGAAATGACAGGAATTGAGCTTGAACCCTGGCCCTACCACTCTGGCTGTATATGTGACCACCCAGGTACACAGCATTTAGCCTCTCTGACCTCAATTCCTTCTGTATAAAATTAAAAAGTTGGTTGATAATCTCTCAAATCTCTTCTAGCTTTACATTCTGTGACATATCTTAGAACCAAACCCAAATATAATGTTGTATGCCTCCTCTATACTATAGTTTTGCCAAACAGCTATTTGTTATCTTATATTTATCAAACTAACATCTCGGTATATTGTTTTGCCTAATATCATGTTTTCTTCAAAACCAATGGATAAAGTTGTAGAAGATCTAAGAGTCTGCTTGTAGCAGATAAAAAGCTGGCCTTGGAGGCAGGAAGACCTGGGCCCAAACTTTGACACACAGTTACTGTGGGCCATGAGATATCATTATTAATTTTATATTATTATTATTAACTATTCTATTTACCTGTCAATGTCCCTAGGCAACTAACAAAGCTAATTTGGAGGTGAGTATATTGATAAAAAGAGTTCCCACTCTGAGAGTGAATTCACAGATATGGACACTCCTCTCTCCCCCAACCCCCCAAAATGGAGATATGTCTCTAATATTTAGGCCTGCCATTTTCCAAAAGAGCAAAAATATCAAGTGGTCATGTTTACATAAATTATTTCTGTTAAGAAATGTTAACAGTTCCATTACAAAAATCAGCTTACTCACACTCCTTTGACCTTTGAAAACTGAAAGAATAGTAATCCAACAAAGGACATAGATACTTACGCAGCTAGATAGTACAGTGAATAGAGCACTGACCCTGGAGTCAGAAGAACCTGTGTTCAAATCTGGTCTCAGACACTTGACACACTTACCAGCTATGTGACCTTGGGCAAGTCACTTAACCCTAATTGTCTTGTCTTCCCCCCTCAAAACAAAAAAAAAACCAGTTGCTGATTCAGCCTACAGTAGATAATGAAAATAAGTTTTACCTACTAATATATGAGAAACTTTTTTGTGAAATGGGCTATTTAATATAGTATGGATGGTTGTATGGGTCAAAATCCTTGGAACATTTGTCTTAGAAAATATTTTAAATATATGTTTAAAAATCTTGATGAACCCTAAAACTTGGGATATCTTTTGTCAGTAGAGGATGACTCAGAGCTTTGTAAGGCACTCAATTATCTTCCTATTAACATTTCTGAGAAGCCTCCACAGAAGGAATAGTGGAGTATAATAGAAAGGGCCTTTGGAGTCGAAGATTAACTTTCAAACTCTATGACTTACACATTGTGATATTTGGCAAGTTAATTCACCACTCTGACCCTCACTCTTCTCTTTAATAAAATGACATGCCTCAGACTCATCATTGTGGGTTAGGGGTATGTCCATCCTAAGCATGTGAAGACTTCCTTCAATGGAATGGGTACATGAAAACAATTTGTTTTAGTACTGATGATGGTGGCTGAAGCAGGCTCTGTGGAATATTTATAGCTTGGTCAAATATCAAAGACACCAAGGTCATCCACTACATCCTGGGCCATCACTATTCATCTTGACTTTTATCTTGCTACTGACCTTCAATGATGCAGGAAGAAAGAGTTAGGCTGGTGACTTTGTGCAATTCTGCTTCACTTAAATCTAATTCTTGCACAAGTCAAGATATCGCTCTATGACATCATTGGTCCTCTTTAAAAATGAAGAATGAACAACAACAATATTTTATTGTAATAGATAATATGTAAGATTCATTATACTTATTTATGAAGCCATTTTATTTAAAAATAAATGTAACATACTTGGCATGATCTTTCTCTTCTCTGACATCATGACCTTTTTATCTATACTAACTACACATTTGAGTATGTAATTGCACAATCATTTGAGGCCACGGTAAATGAGATAATATAGGCAAAATGCTATGTTAATGTATGCTGTTGTTATTACTTGTGAAATGATGGAGCAACTAAATGTCCTTTAAGTTCCCATATGACTATAAAGCTATAATTTCCTTGGATGAGAAAACTAAGGCCAAGAGAGGTAAAAGTGACTTAACAAAATATGCTGAAGTGAAAGTGGAAGAACAGGAATTCAAACACTGGATCTCTGATTTTAAATTCAGCAGAAGGCATCCATACTCAATTTATATTGTTTAATGTAACTGTTTCCACTGGGGTCTTCCAGGACTTGAAAACACTGCATTGGCTTATATATCAAAGAAGTTTTATTCTATTTGATAGGAAGGAAGCAAAACTTCCCATGTTAAACATTCTTGTTTATTTCTAAATCACTAAAATATTGACATCTTACTTTTTTTGTTAAAAATTCCAGTATATTCTCTTAAGGAATTACTTGTGAGAATTTTGAGCTCCCTGACTATTCACATTATTTACTGCTCTCCTTCCACAAACTATTATCAAAGCATGAAGTAAAAACACTCTGTGAATTTTTTTGAGCATTCGTTTTACTTCATTTCATTAAATCAGCTATTTTCCCCACTTTACATAGGGAGGAAATAAGATTTAGATAGGTCAAGAAAGTTCTTTCTGGTATCTTACAATTTAAAAGGTATCTTTTAAATATCTAGTACATAGTATTGCACATGTAACTTTTTGCTCACTGAAGTTTATTTACCTCTCTCTAACAAGTATTGCCTTTCAAAATTAACATAATCTCACCTTTTTTATTTTATTTGTCTTAGAATCTTAGATTTTGAAACAGTATTGGATAATATATTTTCTAATTTTACAGATGAAGAAACTGAGGCTTAGAATAGTTAAAGAACTTGCTTATGGTCAAACATTTAGTTAATGTTTGAGTTAGGTTTTCAGCACTATTCAACCTGGCTGCAAATGGAATATGCTATCCACTATATGAGGATCCCTTCTCTTATACATACTTGGTGATGTAAAGTACTCTACAGAATCATGTTGTTTCTCTATTGTGCAAATTCATTAAGATATTTCATAGCATTTATAATTGGAAGAGATCTGTAATTATTCAAAAGAGTTTGACCTTTCCATCTATGAAGGAAAGGCCAAATGGATGTAGAATATCTATTTCCCATATATTTTTATTTATTTACTTTTTGTTTACAAATTCAGTTCCCTTGAGTTTCAAATTTTCTTCCCCTTCCTCTCCTCCTCCCTTCCTGCCGTGGCAGCATGCAAGCAAATACAGAATCTACAAATACCTATTTCCCATATTTTAAAATGTATCTGAATGTTGAATGGACAATATATTATATATGGGTACACATGTGTACATATGCACATACATTATGTATGCATAAATTATATGTGTGCATACATGTTTGTTGTGTATATATGTACTTGTATATGTGTATATTGGTGAATCTGTGTATAATAAACTGGGCTCAGAATTGAAAAAATCCAGAGAATATTAGATTTCTTTCAAGAAATTATAAACCACTTTTACTGACTTCAATGTATCTATAACAGCAAAAGCTCCCTCTTTCAATAAGTGTATTTTTCCAATATTGCTGTGTAGCAGCAATTTCTGAAACATAATTTACTTCAAATAACTAGAAATGGCCAGTCAGTGAACAAGTAGTTATTATACACCTTCTCTGTGTTAGGCACTGTACTAGGCATTGGAGATAGAAATAAAGGCAAAAATGTAACTCCTGACCTTAAAGAACTCAAATTCTACTGGGGGGAAGCAAATGCAAATAACTACATGTGTACAAGATAAACAATGTAAAGGAGAAAAAAAGGCACAGCAGTACAGTTTGATGGGGTGAGGAGGAAGATCTAAGGAAGGCAAGATTTAAGATGTCATGGAGGATGTCTAGGAATTCAGGAGAAAGAGATGAGGACCAAGAACATTCCAGGAATGGGAAAGAATAGAGAAAGAGCATGGGGTAAAGAAAAGAAATACTGTTTTCTAGGAAAATCAATAAGGTCAGTGACACTGGATAATAGAGCATATGGAAGGGAATACAATATGAATAGAAAGGTATGGTAGGAAAGGGGTAGGTTGTGAGAAGTTTTAAAAGTCAGACAGGATTTTATAGTTCATGGTGGAGGTATTAGGGAGCTATAGGAATTAAACCCGACACTGGCACAGTGGAACCTGAACATTAAGAGAAGCACTTTAGGAGCTAAATGGAGGATAAGTTATGGAATGGGAAGAGATGTAAAACAGGGAGACCAACCAACAATTCATTTCAATAGTCCCAGTGGGTGATACTGAAGGCTTATAAGAGGATGGCTGCTGTGGAGAGGAGGTTTGAAGGTAGAAAATACATAACTTGGCAAAAGATTGTCTATGTGAGGTGAGTGTGAGTAGTTGATGACGATATCAGAAAGGTAACTGGGAGGACAGTAGTACCATGAAAATAATGCAAAAGTTCAGAAGAAGGAAAGATTTTAGGACAGTGGTTCTCAACCCTCCCAATGCTACAATCCTTTAATACTCCTATGTGGGCACATCTGCGTGTGGGTGGACCCAACTGGAGATGGATAGAGGAGCAGTGTCTTGGTTCCTAAGACCATCAGAAACATGTGCTTTCCGATGGTCTCAGGTGAACCCTATGAAAGGGTCGTTCAACCCCCAAAGGGGTCGTGACCCACAGGTTGAGGGTTGCTGTTTTAGGGGAAAGATAAAGGGGACTGTTTTGGACATGTTGATTTTCAGATGTGTACAGGATATACAGTTCCAAATATCCAATAGAAAGTAGGTGTTGTGAGTCAGGAGGTCAAGAGACAGGTTAGGGCTGAATAAATAGATCTGAGACTCATCTGTGGAACGATGAATTTTGAATGCATAGAAGCTAATGAATTTACCAGGCAAACAGTACAGAGGGAGAAGAGAAAAAGACCCAGGACAGACCTGTGAGGAATGTCCATGGTTAAGAGGCATGACCCCAAAAAAGAACCAGCAAAAGGAACTGAGGAATAGTCAGATATTTGAGGAAATTCAGGAAAGAACACTGTGAGGAAAACCTGGGGAGAAGAGTATCCAGGGAAAGAAAGTGATCAGCAGTGTTAAAGGACAGAGACAGAGTGGAATAGGGATTGAGAAAAATCCGTGCTATTTGACAATTAAGAGAGCATTGATAAATTTGGAGAGAAAAGTTTTAGTTGCCTAATATGGTCAGAAACTAGATTGCAGGGGATATAGAAGGGAGTGAAAGAAGAAGAAATAGGGGTGTAGATTGCTTTCTCAAAGTATGTGGCCATGAAAGGAAAGAGATATATAGGAAGATAGGTCATAAGTATGGTTAGATCAGGAGTTTTGTTTGTGTGTTTGTTTTTTTGACACCAGGAAATCAGTCAGTAAATAGAGACTGGAGATCAGTAAAAACATGTGCCTGATAATGGAGAAATATCCTGGAGAAGACAAGATGCAATGAAAATAAAGATGCATGTAAAGGGATGTGTCATGACAAGAAGGGCTACCCCTTCACATGAGACAGATTTGAAGGAGGAGATATTAAGGGAAGCCAGCTGAGTAATGGGAGATGAGAAGAGAGACTAGGTGAATAACTAGTTCTTTTGGTAAAGTATGAGGTAAGATCCTCAGCTAATAAGGTAAGGGGGAGAGGTAAAGTAGATTACTTGAGGAAGGACAAAAAGCTTTAGAATAATCCCTGTGGTTAATCAATGAGTAAATTAATTAGGAAGATAATAAGAGAATTTCTTTGCTGTAGTAGGGTATCTTACTTATGTGGGCAAATTATACATAGAGATTTATTTGTATGGCATAAATTTGTAGAGGACCCTGGCAACATAGTTCTGTGGTTTTGTTCATTTCTAGTCAGCAGCACATAAATTGGAGCAAAGGTTGCAGATAGTGAGAATAGTGTAGGCGTGGGGTTTGCTAAGGTATGACCAATGACAAAAGACTGGAGAATAGAGGATAGTGTAGAATTCTACTGATTCATTTCAAAGCAATTAGATAATAGATGGATACAGTTAAGAGACTTCTGATCAGTGGGAGAGAGAATTGACTTCTTGCATCAGAGTTTATGATACCTGCTCTCAAATGTTGGCTAGAGTTGGAGTAAGGTTAAACTTCTCATAAGGAACTTTTGTTCTCTACCATTATGTCTCCTTGATATGGAAAAGCAGAGGAAATTTCAGTGATTTTGTATCCTGGATTGTTTGCCTGGGTAAAAGAATCAACCAGAACAGCTTTTTCTTGGTTATGATTGAACAATGGAGAATCCAAGCTAATAAATAACTGGTGGTGGGATCTAATTTAGAGAAATATAATTTGCTGAGTTTTTCATATTAAAAAGTAATATTTTCTAAACATCCTCTTAAGATTTATTGCAAATTGAGAGTTTTAAAATGCTATGTTTGAGTAGAGAAAAGGACTAAGAAAGGTAGAGTGGTAAGGACAAATGGCAAAGAGGAACAGGTTGCTTGTTGTTGTTGTTGTTGTTGTTGTTGTTGTTGTTTTGTGCAGAGAATCCTGAATGGGTTTATCACATCATAGCCTATAGTCCAGAATCATGTACTACCCTGAGCACAAGGATTTCACTCTTTAATATACTTTTTTATCAGTTTCGCATAAGTATGCCCACTCTTCACCACAGATATTGAGTGCACTAAAGGAAGAGGGTCATCCAGGTTTTCATGTGTATTTGAGTTCATTTTTATACATTTTCTTTATTATATTAACATCTATGACTTATCTTTTAGTTAAATAAATGGTTAAATTTAAGACCTAAAATGTGACTACTGTGAATGGCTAGATATGTAAATATCACATACTTTGGGTGATGTTACCTTGGAATAGCTTAGTTGTTTAAGACATTCCAAATACGGCTTTGAAATCCAGAGGGCTAGGTGGGAGAAATTTATTCCCCTCAAAAGGGTGTCTGAAATATTTTGCATGTAATTGTGGGGTTGTGATCTGTCTCTGATAATTGAGACCTTTTGGAGAGCATGTTAGAGTGAACTAACCCAGAGAAGTTGGTGTCAGTAGTTAGATACCACAGAGGATAGAATGTCAAATCTAAAGAGAGGAAGACACATCTTCCTGAGTTTAAATCTGCTATCAGGTGTTTACTAGCTCTGTGATCCTGGGCAAGTCACTTCACTTTGTCTCAGTTTATAAAATGAGCTGGAGAAGGAAATGGTAAATCCCCTCAGTATCTTAGCCAAGAAAACCCCAAATGTGGTCACTACATAACTGAACAAATAATGTATTATGTTGGCAAGAGGTTATTTAATGACACATCACCCATCTATGAATCATTACACAGTATGTATGTGTGTGGGGATATTATCCACATTACAAATCTGTGTGGCCATGAAAACACATTATATTTTGGGGGTTGTATATGTATTTTGTCTATAGCTACCTACCACTAATGAAGTCACTTGTAGTGTTACATTGTGTGAGTGCATTTATTGGAAATTTATTTCCCCAGGAATTATATCAAAAACAGATCATAAATATAATACAATTTAAAAAAGAGAAATGGAAACTATCAGAAGTTATGTAATAACAAGCAATTGTGTAAGTCCTTTGGAAGAAAAGATGAAACAAATCACCTACCCCATTTCTTCAGAATTTCAGAATTTTTTCTTTCTTTTTTATTTTTTGGCTTTTTGGAGGGGGAAAGGTAGGGCAGTTGGGGTTAAGTGACTTGCCCAAGGTCACAAGGCTAGTTTTTTGGGGTGTGTGTGTGTTTTAAATGTGTGAGGCTGTATTTGAACTCAGGTCCTCCTTACTCCAGGGCCAGTGCTCTACCTAGCCACCCCCCAGGAATTTTTCAAATTTTCTTTTTCAAGGTGAAACAATATTCTCAGAACTTTTGTCCCTGATCAGCTGGAATTCCATTCATTCTATTTTATACTTTTCTCTATGCATAAACTTCAAATTTATATCCACTAACTTGAAATTTCAACCTTTCATATTAAATACACTTCAAAAATATATTTTGCTAATAGATGTAATGCTTAAGCAGATTTACATAGAGGGGGAAAAATTCTAAACTGCCATTGATAGTACAACCGTGTAAAGGTAGAGGGGAAAATCAAGGTAGACGAATTTTTCTTGGCTGCATATTGGTGTTGTTTCACATTTTATGGACACAGTATTTTCTCTTTTCAACACGTTGCTTTTTTTCTTTTTTGGAGGATGCAAATACTTTAATAGGGCTCAAACACCATTAACTCTTGTATAGTGTAAAGAGGTTCTCATAATTTAAACCTGCTCTTTAGGGCATATTTGAAATCTTTAAACTGAAGAAGCACAGAACCCTATCAGTTTAGAATTCCAGTTCCTGGTGTCTGGACTTGGAAACAGCTGGAAAGTTAGGAAGGCCGTGTTTGCAGTTTCCAAGAATGGCATCCCTCTTATCTATACTGCACTGCAGAGACTGCCCACACGCAGAAGGTAGACACTAGACACATACCTTCCCTATCTCCCTAATTGTTCCCACAATTCCTCCATTGTGCAATGCTAGCAGCAGGCTGGGCTGAGAGGGAGAGGCAACTACTGCCCTGCCCAGTTTAGTCCCAACCTCTTCCCAGGTGAGAAGCAAACTTTCTTCCTTGCTCTCCCGGTCTCTCCTGCTGGAAGGCAGGTGAGTGTAGTGTACATTGCCTGGAGCAGGGGGCGTGGGGGTGGGGAGTAGGAAAGACAGAAAGCCTTTTTTGTCTCCTCAGTGAGGGCTGGGTTTTTTTTTTTTTTTTGAGTTCAGACAGGTTCTCAGGAGTAACTTTTGGCCGCGTGAGCTGGGTTTTCTGTGATACGATTTCTTGACATGTTACAACTGGCTTCCCGCCCCGCCTGCCCACAGCTCGGCACCCGGCTTCTCCGGGGAAACTCAGCTCAACAGGCTGAGATGAGTTTGCTTTGGACTTGACTCTCCTCAGGTACCCTCCCCCACGTTTCCCTACCCTGTACTCCTAGTCCTCTGGGGAAGGAAAACTCAAACTTCCCCGGGTCTTCTCCTTGGGGAGCCTCCCCTCCCTAGGTTGCATTGGGATCCGAGCTCACCGTAAGTGGGGATGGGGACTCTCTTCTATGGAGCTTACGAATTGGAAATAGGCGGGTGGGGGGTTGGGGGAGATTGGGGGTGGAAGTGGGTGCGACGTGCTGGTTGACCCATAGAAGTGGTGGGCCGTGCTGTAGAGAACTTAGCTTGAGATTCTCAGAAGAGGAGAGTCAGATTCGGAGAGTCAGATTCGGATTGCTGTTTAGGGCTGAAGGCTGAAGGAGAATCGCCCCCTCGGGGTCCAGCATTTTTCTCTCCATTTATTTTTCACGTGCTTTTGTTTCGTTTTAGTTTTGGCGCCACCCAAGAAGTGTGGGGATTAGAGGCTGCCACTGAGAGAAGGTCCAGAAGGGAAAAGGGTAGGGGTAGAAGTTTGAATTGTTATCTAAATCTTTGGAAAGTCTCTAGATGTTGCTGGACCCTGCAAGTTTGGGGGGCCAGATGGGGGAGGCCAGAAGCCGTTGCTGGGGGAAAAGGTCAGACTGGGCGGTCCCCGGGAGTCATGGGGGGGGGGGGGAAGGGCGCTGGAAGTTAGAGGCACCGCAGAAGCTGAAACTTCCACTGGGGAAGTTGTTCAGTATTGGAGAGGTGGGGAATGGAAGAGGTTTGAAAGGAGGATCTCAGGCCAGTCTCCTTCAGGATGGGGCGAAGGGCTTTTAAATAGGAGCTGATAAAACTGGAATGCACAGTTTCCTTTGCCTACTCGCTGCCCAAGCCTGCCTGGGCTCTTTCTTAAACATGCGCTGCTTAGATGAGAATTTCAACTTTGTTTGAATTTTAGTATTCAGGGCTTTGCTGATCTTGAATGGGGAAATGGGAAAATGAGGAAGTTGGGTAATTGGGTACAAATGCCAGGTCTGGGAGGGGAAAAGGAAGAGAGGGAAAGAGAGGGAAAGGGAGAGGGAGAGGGAGAGGGAGAGGGAGAGAGAGAGAGAGAGAGAGAGAGAGAGAGAGAGAGAGAGAGAGAGAGAGAGAGAGAGAGAGAGAGAGAAGAGAGAGAGAGAAGAGAGAAAGAAAGAAAGATTCCCAGAATTTAAGTGACTTCTTTGAGACCTTTAGGTGCTAAGGGCAGAGGTCTGTTTTCTGGAAACCCATGGATACGCTGTTTTGTTCTTCTAAGAACTTTAAATTGCCAGAGAAGTGTAGTGGTTAGTAGCCAAGAAGTGATTATTTGAGGGGAGGGGTGGTGGGATCTTAGAAGTAGAGTTGGGTTTGAGGATCAAGAGATTCGGAGTCTTAGGCACAAAGATTTTTCAGGTCACTGGGGATTATTTCCCCGCTTTCCACTGAGGAACTACAAAGTGGGAAGATTAGCCATAAGATTCCAGATAAATGACCAAGCACCTTGAGATATTCCAGCTAGGTTTTTGATTAAATAAGCAATTGAAAGGGAAAGGGGATTACAATAAAAAGTGTAGAAGGTGTAAGGCGCCCAGATTCTTGAATAATTTTGATTTTCATGTCAAGCTTTGTAAAAATTCCTTTTTTCCTCCAGCTTTGATTTCAGGGGCGATGTCGGTTGGTTTTCTGTTTTTTTGGCTCTGTTCTCTTTTTGTCTGACATCCCTAAACTGGTTACATCTGCTCTGGAAAGAAATATCTAAACAAAAGCTCATTTTTATCCCATGCTAAGGGACACCTCACACAGGTGGTGTGCACACACCCAGAAAGGGTACGCCCAAAAGAGCCTGAGGGGATTGGGTGTTGCTTACCATTAAAGCAGTTGGGTCTTGGACCACATTGGCTGTGAATTTATTATGGGAGGTGCCACGATTTGGACAGTCTCTCAAAAGAATTGCACACCTGCTGAGAAACCAGAGCCATCTTTGCTGACTCAGTTAACCATGTGGGATGGGATTATATTCCTGCCTTCATTATTTTAAACATAAGTCACTAAAACATTTTAAGCTGGGCTAGCTCATTTTATGAGTCACTCTTTTCCTGTCCCTTCATTTTGCTATTAATTCATTCGATTAAAATCCATCCTTTATACACACACACACACACACACACACACACACATAATCACACCTGTATTTTAGTATTGTAGAATTGTAGAATCATAAATTCAGAGATGGAATGGAACTTAAAGGTTATTTATTCCAACCTCTTCATTTTATAGATGGAGAAACTGAGATCTAAGGAGGCTAAAGGACTTGCCCAACTTCAATTGCATTTACACACAGACACACAGCCAATTACGGTCAATACCATACAATAACCTGTTTCTAAAAAAGAGCATTGCCACCAAATCATCCCTCTCCTTTAAAAATAATGTTTTCAGTAGTGCAAGCCTTGCTGATAAATGTCTTGTATAGCTGATCTCTTATTCAAAATATTTATACCCAGCCTTAAAGAAACTCTTCCTCATCATAATTTAATTATTTTTATTTTTATTTTTTTAATTGAGTTTTTATTTGTTGTTTACATTATTCATTTTTCTTACATGTTTTGAATTACATATTTTCTCCCCATCTTGTTCCTGCCCCAACCCTATAACAGCAATCCCACTGTAAAGCCCCTCCCCTGCTCTGCTCTCTTATTTTCTGGTAGGGCAGGAAGGGTGTCCCGATCCCAGCCTCTTTATATATTAATTCCTAGTTGCAGGTATTGCAGAACTTTAAATTCTAGATTCTGTCTATT
>CM053593.1:221501827-221529147 GCA_028646575.1 Pseudocheirus occidentalis
TTGTGGGAGGGGCCTTACAGTGGGATCAATGTTCTGGGCTGGGGGGTAGGGGTAAAAAGGGGAGAAAATCTGTAACTCAAAACCTTGTGGAAATGAATGATGTAACCAAGAAAATAAATTAAAATTTAAAAAAAACAAAAAATAAAAAATAAATAAAAATAAAATGCAAGAGTAAAAAGGAAAAAGAAACGTGTCCTTGGTTTCAACTTGACAGAAAGATTTCAATATAAATCCGTGCTTCTTTCTGTACATGGTTCTACTTTTTTAATATAATATCCTGTGTATATGTGCATAAGTATATATGTGCATAAGTATATATGTATATGCACATAAGCATATAATGTGTAACATATACACAATGAATATGTGAATGCAGGTGAATGAACACGTATTGTGCAATGTATATATATATATATATATATATCCATGCATATGTATATGACACATACTTTATTTATGACATATTTGTGTCCGTTGCATGAACATGTATACATATGTATGTTATACATGTATATGTACAATGCGATTTTATGGAATATGTAACTAATGCTTATTCAAAGATATGTTGAGACCAATTTGTGAAAGTCTTTAAAAAAGTGGCTAAAGTGGCTAAAAGAGAGGAGTTTAGAGTTGATCCTACAATAAATACTGGGGAACCAATAGTCTTTGATGGAAAGGAATGGCATAGTCAGACTTGTACTTTAGGAAAGTCCCATTGGCAGTTATGTGGAAGGCAGATAGGAGGGAGGAAAGACCTGGGCCAGAGAGATCAATAAAAAGGTTGCAACAATAATTTATTTCAGGGGATCTCAAAGAAATGGTCTGGCAACCCCAGAAGTTCCTAAGATCCCTTTTAGGTGTCTACAAGATCAAACTGATTTTTATAAAAATACTAAAGTATTGTAATATATAATAGGGCAAATACTTATTGATACAACCCACATAAAGTTTGTTGATACAAACCCACTTATGGATACAACCCAAAGTCCTCTGAAAGTCCCTCAATGAGGCAGCTAGGTCTTAAAGTGCCTAGAATGCTTGAACTGGAATTAGGAAAACCTGATTTCTAATCTAGGATCTTTCATTCACTGGCTGTGTGATCCTGGTAGAGCATTTACCTGACACAGAGTAAATACTTAATAATGTTTATTCCTTTCTCTTCCTTCCTTTTCCTATTTTTCCCCTTTTTGGAGGAGGGAAAGTAGAATAATTGGGGTTAAGTGACTTGCCCAAGGTCACACAGCTAGTAAGCATTAAGTGTCTGAGGCTGGATTTGAACTCAGGTCCTCCTGACTCCAGGGCCAGAGTTCTATTCACTCCACCACCTAGCTACCCCCACTTTTCCATTTTTTTAAGTGTAAAGCAGTCCTGAGACCAAAAATCTAGAGAACTCTATGTGGAATGAAGTAGACTGAGGAGCTGATGATTCCACAGAATTTATCATCCTAAGGGTTCAGAAGGATGGTGGTGTAGTAAGAAGGATATTTTGGAAGAGGGGGTGGGTTTGAAGGGATAAACTAATTTAATGAAATTCATGAAAACTTATTCATGCCTCTTCATCTTATGAAACTTACTCAGATCCATCCAAAATGAAAAGTGATTGTCTATGAGCCTGCATCACAGTGGGAAGGGACAGCATGGGACTGGTGGGCTATGATTTGTCAAAGTTAGGTTGACATACACCATGACTGACAATTTTGGTGAAGATTGGATATTATCAGTCTTCCTGCTTTCCAACAGGTTGACCACACCCCACAAGGATGGAGCCTTGACTTTGGAGATCAATGACTTAGCAAAAAAGTCTTACAAAAATATCTGATACTTAGGTCAACTGACTTGACCATAGACACATAGTCTTAAGTGTGAGAGGCAGATTTTGAACCCAAGTCTCCCCTGGTTGACTCTCATCCATTAATATTTCAATATGAATTAAAGTATTGGACTATATAGGATAAAGTTGTGAAATTTCTAAAAATATTGAAGTCATGGTAAGAAACTTTCTTGTTGTTCTTTTTCTGTAAGAAGAAAAATGAAAATGGGGGAGAGGAAAGAAATAGTCTATATTTATTTTTAGTGACTTCTACAATGCTAAAGATTCCTTATCTTTGGAAAATACAAATGTATTATGCATTAACGTTGCTTGCTTACCACATAAGTATGTGGACATATTTAGAGACATAAAGGCCTAGAAAAGAAAACATATCATCAACTAAGAAATACCACTCCTACTTCCCCCATATACAATCTTGGGGGACAAGAAAAAATGGAAAACATCCAAGAAGGTGGGGAAAAAAGTTTATCCTACAAACTATTATTTTTTATTTCTTCCCCCTAGCTCCTAACCTCTTCCACCACTTGCAGTAAACACCACAGTATTCGTTTAGACCACAGGCAAGTACAGTGTAATCATGGGTAAGGAAGAAAGGTAAAAAGATTCATAAGAGGAGGTAGAATCAAGATGGTGGCATAGAAGCAGGAAAACTCTGTGAGCTCCCCCCCATAAACACCTCATATAGCATAAAATATGCCTCTAAATAAATTTTTGACCTCCAGAACCCACAAGGTAACAGAGAAAGAAATATCCTGCAGAAAATAGCCTAACAGACTGATAGGAAGGGATCATCACAAGGTGCTGGGAGCCAAGCCCAGCCCTGTGTGAGCCCTAGGTTTTAGCCCCAGGGCCAACAGTACCTTCCATCACTGGAGCATTTGGAAGAGTGGATCTCCAGCAGCTGTGGTGGTTTCCAAAATTATCAACCCATAAATTCCAAAGACAAAGTAAAAGGTCTGTGGAACTCAGCTGGATTTGGTGGGAATGGAGGAATGAATCTGGCCCTTCACCCTCAAAGCCAGAAGCAGAAGAAGCAGCAGCCCTGCAGCTGCCTCCATGTAGCTGCTTCAGAGCTCCTGGCCTGTAGATTGCAAGGGGGGGCAAGCCAACATTCATAGCCTAGCAGCCCTTTCCTTAACCTGTCTGGATCAGGATCATGGTCTTGGGTGGTGTTCCTGAGGTGCGTGACCAGTGAGCCAAAGCTGGTGGGGGCTGTAGAGACAGCACCCTTCTAATAGCTCTGGCACCTGCAAAAACCCCAACAATTTGGGACAAAGATCTCCCCTCTGGAAGCAGAGTTCTACTGCAGCAAAGAGCTCAAAAGTAATGTAATTGATTGGCAACATGAGTAAAAAAGGAAGAAAAGCAAGCATAGCCATCCAACTTTAGATTCCTTTATGGGGGACAAAAAGAATCAAAGCATGGAACAGGAGGAAGACAACACAGTCAAAATTCCTTTATCAAAAGCTTCCAAGAAAAATATAAAGTGGATACAGGACATAGAAGGGCATAAGGATTTTGAAAACCAAATAAGAGAAGTGGAGGAAAAATTGGGAAAAGAAATGAGAATGATGCCAGAAAATCATGAAAAGAGAGTCAACAATATGATTGAAGAAAATTAACACGTTAGAAAAATAGACTAACTCAAATGGCAAAAAAAGGCCAAAAGGCCAATGAGGAGAAGAACGCCTTAAAAAGCCAAATTTCCCAGATGGAAAAAGAATACCAAAAGCTCATTTAAGAGAATAATGCCTTCAGAATTAGAGTGGAGCAAATAGAAGCAAATTACTTTATGGGAAATCAAGATACTATTAAACAGATACAAACAAATGAAAAAATAGAAGGCAATGTGAAATATCTCATTGAAAAAAACCACTGACCTGGAAAATAGATGCAGGAGAGGCAATTTAAAAATTATTGGACTACCTGAAAGCCATGATCAGAAAAAGAACCTAGAAATCATCCTTCAAGAAATTCTCAAGGAGAATTGCCCTGAAACTTTAGAAACAGAGGGCAAAATAGAAATTGAAGGAATTTACCAATCACCTCTTGAAAAAGATCCCCAAAAGAAAACTCCTAGGAGTGTTGTAGCCAGGTTCTGGAATTCCAAGATCAAGGAGAAAATATTACAAGCTGCAAAGAAGAAACAATTTTACTATTGTGGAAACACAATCAGGATAACCTAGGATCTTGCAGCTTCTACATTAAGGGATTGAAGGGCCTAGAATATGATATTCCAGAGATGAAAGGAGCTAGGATTAAAACCAAGAATCACCTATCCAACAAAACTGAATATAATGTTTCAGGGGAAAATATGATCATTCAGTGAGGTGGAGGACTTTGAAGCATTCTTGATTTTAAAAAAAAATAGAGCTGAAAAGGAAGTTTGACATTCAAATTTAAGAAGCCTGAGAAGGTAAACAGGGAAAAGAAATTATAAGGAACTTATCAAAGTTGAACTATTTACATGCCCATATGGAAATACGGTAATTGTAATTTATGAAACTTTTCTCAGGATGGGGATAATTGAAGGGAATATAAATGATATTTTCATTTTCATATTTGCATATGAATATATGTGAGTGTGTGTGTATATGTGTGTGTGTGTGTGTGTACAGGTATACATACATAGACAGAGGGCACAGAATCAATTGAATAGGATGGGATGATATTTAAAAGGTGAAACTGAGAGGTGGAAGAGGAATATAATGAGAGGAGACGGGGAGAGAGAATGGGGTTAATTATCTCATATTGAAGAGGCAAGGAATAACTGTTACAAAGGATGGGAAGAACAGGAAGGCAAAAGGGAATGTGTCAACCTTACTCTCATTGAATTTGGCTCAGGGAGGAAATAACATACACTCTAAATTGGTATCTTGCCCTATAGGAGAGTAAGGGGAAAGGGGACAATGGAGGGGAGAGGAGATTGGGGGGAGGACGGTTGTTAAAAGTACACACTTTTTTAAAGGAACGGGGAGAAAGTAGAGAATAGAACAAGTGGGGGGTGGGATAGGATGGAGGGAAATATAGTCAGTCTTTCACAATATGTCCATTGTGGAGATGTTTTGCCTAACTACACATATATGGCCTGTATTGCATTGCTTGTCATCCCAGTGGGGTTGAGTGGCAAGGGAGGAAGGGAAAGAATCTAGAATTTAAAGTTTTAAAATCAAATGTTTAAAATAAATTATATATGTGTGTACTATTATTGTTATTGTTATTATTATTATTATTTACATGCAACTGGAAAATAAAATATACAGGCACTGGGGTAGGGAGATACAACTTGACCTATCAGGAAGTCAGAGGGGTGATGGTGGAAGACATAGAACAGATGGGGGGAGAAGTTATCATGGGATTGCCGTTTTGGGGTGTTGGGTAGGGGAAAGACGGGAAGAAAATTTGTAACTCAAAATTTTGTGGAAATGAATGATGTAACAATTATAAATTAAAAGACAAAAAAAGATTCATTACAAAAAATCTTTGTCAAATAGTCCAATCTAGGTCAATCAGACTGACAACAGGGGAAAACTGTGAAGTCAGAAACTGGAATGAGGAAATTTTTGTGCCTCTGAAGGGATGTATGTCCTATACCCTAACCTTCTTACCACCAAATTATATCCAGGTGTACATGTATGCACATGCATATGTAATACATGCATATATGTATATATGATATGTCAGATTCAGTTTTACAGTCTTTAACCAAAAGGAATTTATACATATATACACACATATACATATACATATATACTTTCATATATATACATATATATATTTTATATACAAGCATGCATAATTTCTCAATTAAATTTTGTTCAGAAATCTATTGAAAGTATTGTTAGGATGCTTACAGACTAAGTTTGTTTCATTATACTGTGTTAAATTAGTAAAGGAAATGTGATGTACGTAATGTAAATAAGCCACAATGCTGCCTTGGGAAGGCAAAAGAAGTTAAATGTCAGTCCAATATTATTTTAAAATAGGCAAAATAATTTAAATTTTTTTATTCTTATACAAAAATAAATTATAATGCTCATTCAATGAATCAGGTTACAGCTATTTTTATTCTCTTCTTACTTGAGGCATGTCCAAAATTCTAAGGGAAAAAATTATAATAAATTGTAATTCTCTTTTCCAAAACATATCCTTTCCCTGTAATTCTTTCCCACATTACATGTGTGTCCTACACCTAATTATTCAGACCACAATTCCAAGAAATGCTTATCATTCTGAAGTAATGAAAGATTGTGGTCTTATATTTAAATATTACTTTTTAGGAAGTATTATATTTTACAGTTTTTATTATTCACAATTGTGGCCTATAGATTCAAGTTCAGTTGCTTCATTTGTTGAAAAGCATTCATGGACTGTGTCTTTTTTCTTTGCTGTTGCATTGATAATCATTTGCCAAAATACAACTGCAAGAGAACTGTTAAAGAACAAGGTAAAAAAAAAAACAACCAAAAATGCTCATTTAAAAAATTTGTTTAATAACAGTCTACAACTTAATACACAGTGGAAAAACTATATATATACACATACACATATACATACATATATACATATATATGTATGTATATATGTGTGTGTATATATGTACATGCACATGCGCACACACACACAAACACACACACACACACACACACACAACAAAATTTCAGGGTACCTGAGTAGTTGTAATGCTAAGCACAAAGCAACTTCCAGGTTCAGATTATGACCATAGCAAACTCTGTTTATTCAGTCATAGATTAAGGCAAAACATTCACAGAAAATCAAAATGCAGGGTTCACCATGCTCAATAATTTAGTAAATCCTCAATTCAATCACAAAGTACTAAGGTCCAAATATTCTACCCCTGGGCAGTACATTAATTTAATCAATCACAAAGTCTTCTCTATATTCAACTGGAAATTACTTTCCAATCATAAACAAAGTACATTCATTTTGTCAGTCACAAAATACAGAAGTCAAAAGTTTTCCATCCCTGAATCACAACTGAATTACAATACCATCTATCACCACCAAGCACCCTCTCAAGAGTCAGTGGAAGGCCGTTCACAACTAGGTTACAATATCATCACAGTATTCAATACCCAAGGAAAGGTCTTTCTTTCATCTTGATCCCCAGGCAAGTTCTCAGCAGTTTCTGTTCCTGGGAAGACAGGACTTAACAAAGACACAAGAACAAACACATTGCTGGTGTCCTCATCAATTGCTCTCTGCCTATGAAATCAACCTAGACCCAATAATAAGATCTGAGGAGTCAACACAAATCATCAGTACAGTCCCAGGACCCCAGAAAACATCAGTAAGATCATCCTCCATGATTTCTGTAAACAAACAAGAAGAACATCCTCTTTCAAAGCGTCTGAACCAACAGCAAGATCCCAGGACTTTTGCAACAACAGCAATGTCCCCCGTCAGCAGATGAATCTGACAAAGTAACATCAAAACAAACACAACAAATGCCAGTATCACATATATGTATATATATATATGTGATTCTTCTCATTTCATTCTCAGTTCTCATTTCTCTCTCCAGCAGTAGCAGCAGCCTCTAGATGCTGGCTTCTTCTGACATCTCTCTAAATGCACAGCACCAGCTCCTCCCAGTTCAGCCTTCTCTCTTCACATCAACAAGTCCATCCCACAAGTGGGATTCACAAGCTCTAGGTTAACACTTAACCCAAAAACCAAGCCAATGCACAAGGATCTTTAAATTCCATTACCATTACAATAGTACAATGGTTAAAGTGACAGAAATGAAGTCAACAAGACTACTGAATTCAAATATGACCTCAGACCCTTACTACCACTTACTTGCCCTGGGCAAGTCACTTACCCTGTTTGCCTCAGTTTCCTCATCTGTAAAATGAGCCGGAGAAGGAAAGGGCAAACCACTCTAGTTATCTTTACAAAGAAAACCCCAAAAGGGGTCAGAGAGTTGGCTGCTACTGAAAAACAAAAACAAGCTCTCTAAACTACTTCCATACAATTAATTATCAACCAAAGGATTATTTAATCTCATAATCTTCTGAAATTAAAAAAAAGTTTATGTAACATCACAATATCCCATACTGAAATAAAAAGCAGGCAGATGAATTTCACAGCGCTAAATGTAATACTTTAAAAGGGCATTTTGGTAAGCATAGAAATTAGAAATTGTCTTCCTATCAACATTCCCCTGGACAATATTTATCCATTTACTTTAAAGGAATCTTGTTCCATTAAAAAAAAAACTGTAAGTATGCCCACTGGTATGGAGCTCAAGGGATAATCCGTATCTCAAATTAAGCTTGTCATTAGCTATTTTGATCCTTAAAAGATGCAAATTGTAAAATTTTACAATTCAGCCCTAGAATAAGACTGCCTGGGCAGCTGACTTCTTATGTTTTATAAATGGAATGGCACTGGAAAAAGGATAGCTTTTTTACATGTCCGAAGAGCATTTAAATTTGAATGATATATGTAGAGGCAAAATTCCAATATGATAATATTATCTAATTTCTACTTCTTCTCATTTAAAATGCTAAAAATAAATTTCACTGAATATCTAAACAATTATTTAAAAATGCAAATTTGATAGTAATTTGATAACATTTTCCAAATTGATCAACTTAATCCACTTATAGATAATTGAGAGATCTTCTAATAGATATGACATCTGTTGGACATACATAATGTCCTCCTCAATATGAGAGACACAGAAGCATTCCACATTGCCTTTTATGTTACACCACCTTAGGGCAGAAGGCAAAAAAGGGAACGAGACTTCTCTGCCTTATCACAAAGGAAAAAATAATCGGGAGGCAAGATAAGCATTGTGGTAACTTTCTTGAGATGACATATTATTTAGGCACCCACAGTACATACTTTGTTGTTCACTACTTTATTGTGATGATTATTAAGACTCAAATGAGTATTCCTTGTGATTACAATATTCTGTTTGTAAGACACCTCTATATGTATAGTCGGACATGAAACAGGAAGATTGCCAAAAAGAGACAAATGGAATCTAAAAGGGAAAGGAAGAAGAATGTATGAAGTGCCTGCACTGTGCTGAGAGTTTAACAAGTATCACTTCATTTGATCTTCACAACAAAACTCAGAGATAGGCAGTTTTATTATCGCATGATTGTAGTAGAGAAAACTAAGACAGAAGTAGTTTTATGTGGTAGAATTTGAAATATTCAAAATTAAATGTTTAAAAGACATATTTTTTTTTGCTTTTTGGAGGTGGGAGGGCAGGGAAATTGGGGTCAAGTTCCTTGCCCAAGGTCACATAGTTACTAAGTGTTAAGTGTCTGAGGCCACATTTGAACTCAGATTCTCCTGACTCCAGGGCCAGTGCTCTATTCACAGGACCACTTAGACACGCCAAAAATTAACATTTTGCTAAATAAAGTAATTGGTTGCAGACTAATGGAAATGTGCAATTCAGTTTCAAAGATTATAAAGTTTTCATGAGTCATTTACACTAATGGAAATTTGACTGTATAGTGTACTTATTTATTTTTATACATACAACATCTCCAGGAAAATGTAAACTTTTTGAGGACATGGACTGTTTCCTTTTTGTCTTTGGGCCTACAATGCTCATCTATGTATCTATCTATCTATCCATCCATCCATCCATCTATCTATGTAAAAAAATTAACGAACCATTTGAAATGTTGTTATGTATTAGAATTTGCACTATTAAAAATTAATATTTTGTTAAATATGATACTTGGCTACAGACTAATGGAGATAGATTGTATTTATTGAATTGACATTTTCTTCCCAAACTCCCTATGATAATCATTCCATTACATGACAACACTATTCATTAAGCAAATAGGTGGAGCAATGGGTAGTGTGCTGAACCTGGAGTCAAGAAAACCACATTCTGTGACCTTGGTCAGGTTACTTTCAGATCAGTTTTCTCAGTTATAAAATTGGTTAATGGTAACATTTACCTGACAGGCTTATTTTAAGGATCAAAGGAGATAAGATTAGGAAAATCTTTGCAAAACTTAGAGCATTATATAAGTACTAGTTATTATTAGTAGTGTTATTCCTGGAAATATAGCTTATCTTTCTTTTTTTTGTCCTTCCCCTTCAGAATAAACTCTGTCTCAAAGTGTATGAGGAAAAGTGTCACAGTTAATGACAGTTAACTTTAAATATATGTAAACCACTGATTTCACTCATTTATTGCCAATAAATTTTTTAATAGAGTGATAAAACACTTTCTAAGGCTAAATAATCAGGTACTTCATAACGGTAACATAAGAGGGGACTTTTAAGCTGTGTGAAGTCATTTAATTTCCTGCCCTTTTTCAAATTCGGTAGTTTCCTGATTTCAACATAATAGTAAATGAGATATAGGGTAGAGCGGGAGTCAGAGACACAAAGAAAGAAAGAAAAAGAGAGAGAGTATGAGTATATCTTAGTCATAATTGGACTTTAACTGAAAGGATGCCACTGCCTTAGGTAGGAAGTGTTATCACTATCTGAATCATATTCTAAATAATTACTAAGCAATACTTCCATATAAATAAGAGAGTTACTCAAACTAGTGCTCCCTACACAGTTGATAATGAATTTAAATATTTAAAATTCATGAATTTAATGGCTGTATTATACCTACCTTTGGGGGAGGAAGGCCCACATGCACTATCTCATTTAAACACCAGTAAGGTACAGAGAATTCAGTTAAAAGTTCAATGTTATCAAATCTTCATCAAGTGTTTTTAAAGAAAAACATCTTTTGGAATTTTATAAAGTATTTTATATACTTGAAGTTAGCACAAGTAGTTAAATCTTTACCAGATTTCTATATCTTATAGAAAATTCCAAGGATGAGGAATTTGTTTTGCTTAACTAAGTGTGGATTAATATTGACTTTTCCTTATTGAAGTAATTTACTTTCTAATGAAGACCATGCCTGCTTGTATATCTTTTCAGCAGGTAAAGTTTGAAGCAGCCAATCTATGCTTCTTGTGATTTTCAAATTAAAGAGTATTTTTTGTCTTTATTTGTTTACTCTTGAGTCCAAATGCCTTCCATACTAAATAATCAACTTCAAGATCCTTTCTGATGCTGGGCATGCAGGTTGATCATAATGTATAAGATCTTAATGATTTTTCAGCAGTTCATCTGGGTCTTGCAAGGAGTAAATCCTTTCTTCTTCTGCAACCTAAGGAAAATAGTGAGTGATTCTGTGTAACTAAACCTATTTATCCCTGAAACAGAGAGTGATCTCACTCCAGAAGAGAAAAGAGCTGAGAAGGAAATTAAAGAGGATCCACTGAGTCTTTGGTATAAGGACAAAACAAAGACCATTGTATCAAAAGACATTTATTAAGTGCCTAAAATGTTGCAGTGCTATTCTAAAGTCAGGGGTGCAAAGACAAAAGCAAAATGATGCTTGTCATTAAGAAACATATACTCTACTAGAGCAGGGTTTCTTACTTGTAAGAAAATTATGTGTGTGTGTGTGTGTGTGTGTATCTGTGCGTGTGTGTCTGTGTATATGTATGTGATATACCCCTTTGACAGTCTGAAGAAATCTGTGGATACCTTCTCCAAATACTGAATTTTTTAAATGCATAAAATGCACATTACTACAAAAGAAACTAATATTATGTTTATCAAAATATTTTTGTTTATGTGCATGAACTCCAGATTAATAAAACCTGGTTAATTGGAGAAAAAAATGTATACATGGAGGAATATAAATGGTACCATTAGCAGGTAGGCACTAGCATCTGGGTGGGCTGAGAAAGTCCTCCTGCAGAAGGAGTGGGTGGTTTGACTGTAATTTTGAAGGAAATCAATGATTCCAAGAGGCAGAGGTGAAAAAGGAAAGCATTCAATAGGGATTGATAAGGTGGAGAAAGCCTGTATAAGGGAACAGAGGAAGATGCCAAAATGTTAGGAAAATGACTTTGGAATCTATGTGGTAGAAAAGTGTGGCAAGGAGAGTAATTAAAAGATCACTGTAATAGTCTAATCAAGAGAGTCTGAAAAATATAGGTGGAAGTCCCACGGTAGACTAGCAGGACAATAAAATATTCGACACTCAGAAGTAAAAATAGAGGAAAGGTGATTTGACCAGGTAGATCAATACATCTAGAGAGACCAAAATATTGAGGGAAACAGTCAGCTGAACTCTCTCCTCTGTCTCTCAAAACTTGGTCACACAAAGAGATTTCTTCAACCAGAAATCATTTAATCTAATTCTTTATTTTTTAGATGATTTTTAAAAAGTGGGAGACATAGAAAGGGCAAGTGACACTCACAAAATAGGAAACTGGATTCTGAAACCAGGTACTCTAATTCTATATTGCCTTACTTGTTTATACCAAGTTACCTTTTTTTCCACATGACTATGAGGTAATTTGTTCTATAGTTACATAATTTTAGAAAGATATCCCCCCCCAAAAAAGATTATTCTTCAGACAAAGAGACAATCAGTTTAGTTGAAACATAAAGGATAAAACTACCATAAACAATGTTTAAGTAAGGAGGGAAATACTCCAAAATGGAAGTGACATAAAAATGAATATATCAATTAAAACTATTTTTAAAAGAGTGCAAATAAACTTACATACTTTATATCATCTAGTCTTACTAAATGACTTTTTTCATTTATTTTTTACAAGAGGTTTACTAGGAAGGTCAAAGGATATATTTGGAAATGAATATGATGTAAAAAGGAAAAGATATTAATAAAATTAAATTTTAAAATATATAATACATGCTAAGCATGGAAGGAAGAGTTCATTCATATCCTTGGTTTGTAGTGCCTCAAGGGCTGGCTAATCAACTTATGCTTCCAGGAAGAAACAAATTTTGAGCTAAATTGTTAAGGGTAGTGTCATAATGAGTGTGAAAAAGAGTCACGACGAAGAAAATTCAACTGAAGAATTTAAAGTTTAATAAAAACGAGGATCTTATGAACCTAATTACAAAGGTTACATTGAAATGAAGAACTGTTTTGCAAGAGAACTACCATTTAGCTTGGTGGCACACAACAGGAAAGTGGCATGAGTTGGTTTTGATGTTATCAGTTGGATTATAAGGAAGGGTAGTGAGCGGATTAAGGAAGAAAGATTAATAACAGAATAATTCAATTTATGAACTGCTTAGTTGACACAGGTTGGAAGGAAATGTTTGAAAGAATTTGATACTTATAACTTATAAATTATAAAGAGTATATTTTATTAGACTAGATGCCAGCTTACTTTGATTTTTGTAATGGCTGATTCCTAAATATATTATTCATAAAGGCCTTGGGATTTAATGACACACTTGGTTACAGCAACTGAGTGGTAACAATACATAAATTTTGTGATGTATTACAAAATACCTTAGGAGATTTTTCTGTCCTAATTCATAGAAGATTTCTGCTTATGAATTCTCCATATTATGTTTCACAGGAGCATAGTTTATATTTAAGAATCTGTTCTAAAATTAGGAAATAAAGAATCATGTAACATCAAAGTTAAACATCTCCATGAGCAAACCTTTCAAGATATCTTAATTGTAGCATTCCTCTAGTGAGAAAGGGACTAAAAAAACAAATTACCTTAATGAAAGATGACTTTGGTTAAGAAATCAAAGAATGCTAACAACAGTCCATAGCAATTGAAGAAAGAGACATATATCATCTTGGGAACTCTTCTTGACAGACAAGTAATTACCTGGGAAAATTTTTCATAGATAATATCAGTCATCATACAGCTGACCCAATGACAATGAGTCAACTTCCCAGTGAAATTTTAAATCTGAAGGAAATATCCTTAAGGGATGGGATGGTTTCTTATTCATTTTTGAATCCCACAAATTTCCTTGCATTCACAGAACCTCACAAAAAAGGTTAGATCCACAAATGAATGAAGACAAGGGGTGAAAGCAATGTTCTTTGTAATCTCAAAAGCAACAAGTCTACTTGGATTCTTTTTACTTTCTTGAAAGACTACTTATGCAGGAAATTCTCAACAATTTCTTTGTTTTCACAAAAATAAAAAAACAAGATTTAAAGCTTTTGGAAGCATCAGAACAATTACAAGTATCATCTTGAAGAGAAGTTGAATGGTTCGAGAATTTTATTATTGAGGGGGATATAAGAACTTCAATTATATAAGGGTTGACTCAGAATAATTAAAATTTAAATAATACATCTGTTGTAGAGATAGATTAGATATGCTTCCCTTTCTTATTAATTCTCCTTTCAAGCCAGTTTAACTAGGTGGACTTGCTGAGCTTTCAAGCTTTAGAGATTCTACAATTTCTTACAAGTATTTATTAACTTATGAATCTTCCATAATATGCTATTTATCTTTCAAAACTACACTTCATCTCAGTTGTAAATAATACAAAAGTGAATTTAAGTAATGTTCAGAAAATCCTTCCCAGATATTTTCCTGTTTCCTAGCACTATTTTGAATTTAATTTTGGGTCTTAAGAAAATTTTACATTGTTATGGTCTAAATGAAAGAATTAGAGTTTGAAAATTTAATTATATATATATTTTTTTGCTTTTTGGAGGGCAGTTGGGGTTAAGTGACTTGCCCAAGGTCACACGGCTAGTTTTTTGTGTTAAGTGTCTGAGGCCGGATTTGAACTCAGGTACTCTTGACTCCAGGGCCGGTGCTCTATTCACTGCGCCACCTAGCCGCCCTCAAATTTAATTATATTTTTTAAAGAAAAAATATATTCTATATTCATATTTATAATGCTACAAAAAATTACACACATTATACGTGACTACCCTTCACACAGTCTTTGATCCAACTACATGGGTCCTGTTATTCTTCACACACAAAGCTTGATCACCAATACCCATGCCTCATTTGAACTGTTTCCCTTACTTGAAATGTACTCCCTCCTAACCACAACCTCTTTGAATATCCAGGTTCCTTAAATGCTGAGATCAAATGTTACCTCTACCAAAAGTTTTTCTTGACACCCCACCACACACATTGATAATACCTTCCTCCAAAAAGTTGCCTTGCATTTTTAGAGAGGCAGTAGAGTAGAAGGAAGCTAACCTAAAAGACAGGAAGATCTGGGGTTCAAGCCCTGTCTCAGATATATACAGGTTATGAGATATTGGGTAAGTCACTCAACATCTACCTGATTAAAACTACAACTCTTTAAAACTACAGTTATCCCTTCCACATGGTAGAGGTTTGGGCCTCTGTCTGGAAAATCTGTGTTAACTATTTTAGCCCTTGCTTTGTATCACAGAAGTCTGAATGATTATGATATTAAAAGATAAAATGTTAATATATAATATTGTGCATATATTTTATACATTTCTGAGTTTCTAAACTTTTTCTGATTCATCTGCTTGCCTTCATATGTCATCAGAAGCTTCTTCAACCCCCTCCCCAGAACTTCTCCTTTAATTTCTTATGCTGACCTGCAATATATTGAAACCACAATAGGGAGATTCACTATGTGAAAGGGATAACTATTTTGATGTACATTGACAGAGAAAGTTTCCTTACTAGATGTTCTTTATTCCAGTAGAGTCACAGATCCAATCCCTATCCCCAAATGGTAGAACATAAATGTCTTGAAAGGACCAATTATTTCAATTTTTTTGTCATTGTTTTCTTTGTGGCTAGCACAGTGCTCATTAAATGCATGGTGAATGGTTGATTTTTGAGAAATTACCTTTTTGAATAGAAATTAAAGAACAGAAAGTTTATTGTAATAAAAAACTAACTCCAATAAATTCTCAATCATATTAAAAATCTGACATCAAAATAAATGTTAGTTACGTAACCCATACCAGCTCAGGGACTGAACTGCTTGACATACTCAATCTTACATAATGCTTTCTATTGACAAATTGTCAATAACATGATTAAATCTTTTTGGGGCAACCTTTTTTCACACAGACATATGTTCAATTATTATAGTGCATATTTTAGAGTACTTTTAAATGGTCACAATAATCTTGTATGGTAGTTAATGAAAATAAGATTATGCAAATTTTTCAGATGAGAGAAGCAGTTCATAGAATTAAGGTGATTTGTCCTAAATCAAACAACTATTGTGACAGGACCAAAACCAAATTTGTAGTTCTGATTTAAAGCATTATTTTCACTATGTCAAGCTGCATCCATAGCTTATCATTAAAACTAGACTTCTAGATAACAGAAGAATATCATAGAAGAAAACATAAATTTTTGGTCAGGAGTGATTCGGAGTCTACTCCAACCCCTTCACTTTGAGTGGTATACAATCTCTGGAACCTCTGTGAAGACTCCTCAGAATGAGGAAAAGTGAGGGGGACTAACTCTAAACCAGAGATTAACTTATTTTTTTTCTTTTTGGAGGTCTGTTGGGGTTAAGTGACTTGCTCAAGGTCACAGGCTAGTTTTTGTGTTAAGTGTCTCAAGCTGGATTTGAACTCAGGTCCTCCTGACTCCAGGGCCAGTGCTCTATTCACCGTACCACCTAGTGACCCCCAGAGAAAGACATTTTTAAGATGGGACAGACCTGAGTCCTAGGTTTCCTAAGAAATTATACAACCTAGGACCCTCTCCCCCTCCCTTGCTGTCAATCAACCTTAATCTCTTCAGGAATTTTAGGAATCTCTTAGAGCCTTTCCCCCTTCTTCACTTTGGCATTTGCCAAATTAGGATAGGTATACTTGGACTGGCTAACCCCTATTTCCTTGTTTCTTATCACTGGAAGAGATTTTACACCTAGACTGTAAGCCTGCCTCCCAGTCACTGAGAAATAATGAAGGGCTTCTTTGTTCCTTATCATTGGAGGAGATTCCTCCCTCAGATTGTAAGCCCACCTCTCAGCCAATAGGAGAAGGGACAGCAGTGGGAATGGGCTTATCTTCCCTAGGGTATAAATTCTTGTTCCATTTTCTGTAACATAACCTCATTCTGCTGCTTCATACTGGTGGAAGGGATACCCTCTTCTCACTAGAACTGAATAAACTTCCTGTTCTTTCCTCAAGACACCTTTGACTTTTCATTTTCTGGAAGGTAGGGGTTTGGGGGGGTCGCCATACCCCACACAACTTTGTAAATGAGAAAAATGAAGTCCAGAGAAATGGGTCACACATGTAGTCAGAAGTAGAGCCAATATTCAAACCCATGTCCTCAGACTCTAGATCTTTTCACTGACTCATGATGTCTTGTATGCTTTATTCAACAGTTGCATACTCTTTCAAAATCACTTAAACTCAATTTTAAAATGGCCATCATTCTCTTTCACTCATACAGTAAGTCATATCATTTGCTTTCTTCTTCCCCCACACAAACAAATAGAAGCCAAGTATCATAACTGCTCCATATGCACTTTTTTGGCATAAGGAGAAAATATTGATGAAAACATGGGAAATGATCATGTTTAATGACAACAATGTAAATGAAAACAAAATAATATTAACTGTACTTAATAAATTGCAATAACTACTCTGGTTTCCAGATAACAGATGATGCAATACACTTGAAGGAAAATAAGATGCTAAATATGTAGATATTCTTGTCTAACATTGGATATGTCACCATTTTGTCAGTCAGTTTTAGTTAAGAACAATGATTCTGGAGTGAGAGTATAGAGATGGAAATTGTGTCTCTGATTCTTTGCACCTTTATGAGCAAGACAAAACTCTCTAAACCCTAATTTTCTCATTTGCAAAATGAAGGGGTTGGAGTAGATAGCCCCTGAGGTACTTCAAGTTCTAGAACTATGATTTAATAAGGTTATATAAGTGACTTCTAAAGTGTTAACAGAATATTGAAAACTGAGTATATTTTAAAAGGCATGTATAAACTTAAAAATAACAACAAAAACACTCAGCCCCTCCTGCTTTCTTTTTGCAAATGGTACCATTTTCCATTACAGCATAGAAAGGCCCTTTGATCTCCAAGTAATTGTTTGTAATTAGTCTTGAATATCCAAAGGATTTAAAGACTAAATTACACCACATTTTTAATGGTATAAATATTTGAATAAAAAAGGCTCAAAGAATGTGTCAGATCCTCTCAGTAGAAGGTGAAGTTTCTACTTAAAGTAGCCAATAAATGAACCCAAGTTTAAGAAGATGTGCTTGATCAACTTAGATGTTCGTTTTTCTTCCTCATAAAATGACCTTGCATTAACTTATCGATATGCATATTGTATCCTCTAGTACATATAAAATTCAAATAGGCATGGATCCCTGTGCCTTATACTGATTTAGAAAATCTATTGTATTCCAAAGGACTCATGATGGAAAATGTTATCCCCATCCAGAGAAATAACTATGGAGTCTGAAAGCAGAATGAAGCAGACTATTTTCTTTTTTGTTTTGTTTCATTTTTTCATCTGATAGGCTCTTCCATTCATTCTAGTTTTTCTATACAACATGACAAATGTGAAAATGTGTATAACAAGAATGTATATGTATAGCCTATATCAGATTGCACGCTATCTTGGGAAGAGTAGAGGGGAAGGAGGGGGTTAAAAATTAAAAAATTATGGAAGTGAATGTTGAAAATGAAAAATAAATAAATTAACTTAAAAATCTATTGTATTGCTTTGTTATTTTATTAACATTTCCCAATTGTATTGTAATCTGATTAGAGCCTCACTCCAGAGTGAAATTTAGGAATAGGACACTTTTGCTCTAGTAGAATATCTTTAAAGGATAGATTTTTTTCAGGGGTTGGGGTGGGGCAAGGGTTTCTTTGGATCTTCTAGATGGTAGGCATTTAATGAATGCTTGAATTGAACAGTTCCACTGCAATATGAGTTTTTCTAGTACCTATACTATTTGGCTACTATACCCAAAATCTCACTGACCCCAAATTCTTCCTGTAGTAGTATAAATGGGTACATCTAAGACATAAGAAACAGCTAAGAAGTTTGGTTTTTTTAATACTTCAAGATCTGCTATACCAAAAAGGTTTCTGGAAGCCATAATAAAGACCCATTTAAATAGCCACCATATTTAGGTTGCAAACCACCCTTAGTCCAAAGACTTATTAAACTCCAGGTTTTTCTCCTTAAATGAATACACTCTTCCAAAAGTGCTGTTATCTTATTGTTGACTAATAAACTCATAATTACAATGTTTGCCTTACCAATGACCTTTAGCCATTAATACTGTACTTCTCATTTGTCAATAAATGTTACACCTTAAAAACATTTTTCCAAAACAGAGTAAGTAGTCATTCAAGTGTTGTCTAAAGTCTTATTTATTAATCTACTTCTTCCAGTGACTCAGTCATAGTTTTGAAGTGACTTTAGCAGACCAAGTTACACAAATATGATAATTCAGTTTGAAAAATAATCCTGGCTACATTTAATAAGCAAACATAAGAATAAACTAAACTTCCTTCAAGGTGTACAAATTAAATGTGCTAAAAATATTCTTTTACAGAACAACAGAATTTGCCTTAAAAAAAAAACCTTGGCTACACTCTGGGCCAAAAAATACCAGAAAAGGAAAGGAACTGTGCGATAAAATACCTAAGCTATTATCCAGTTTCTGCTTGAAGGCAACCAAGGATGAGGGAACATTAATTTTTTAAGGTACCCAACTTCACTACCAGATAGCCACAAACATTTTTTTCTTGACACAAAGCCCTAAATCTAGGTCTTTGTGACTTCTATAGAATTTCTCTTGGTTCTACTCTCTGAGACCAAACTGCACAAGTCTTCTTCTCTGCCCATATAACAATTCTTCACATAAATCACATGCAGCTATAATTCTGCAACCTCCACCCCAAGAGTCTTTTCTTCTCCAAAGATTGCTATTCTTGCAACTGAGTCTCATGTAATATGGACTCAAGACTCTTCATTATCCTGGGGGATCACCTCTGGACATTCTCAAATTTATCAATACCCCTCTTAGACTGAGATTCAGAGGACAGAATAATACTTTCCAAATAAGGTCTAGCAAAGATAAAGTGCAGAAGTACTATCACCTCCTTATTCCTGTGAACTCTTTCTTAATGCAGTTCAAAACTGAATTCACCTTTTTCACCACAACTTCACAGTCAGTTCTTACATATCTTCTCTCCCTGCTTCCCAGACGAATGGCTATCTAATCATATATAACTTTCCCCTCTTAGAGTTATTAAACTGATTGTTTTTGCTTGTTTTATTTTGGTTTTGAATGCCAAATTTATTGAATTTTACATTGTAACACTCAGACCAATGGTATAACATTTTAAGAATTATTTTTGTCATCCAAGATATAATTAATACCTTTCAGGTTATCATCAGTGTTAAGGGGGGGGGGGGGGGAAGATACCATTACCTATAAACATGCCCTATATGTGAAATCTCCGCACAACCATATCTCTCAATTATTCCCAGTAAACTCTTTGTTTCCTGTCATACAAATTGGAAAAGAATTCCAAGATTTTAAGGTCTTCAGTTTTCACTTCTTCAGATCTTGGGATCAAATATTTCAAGACAGAGTGTTTATAAAGCTATTTAATACCATTTCCCTATTTTACAAGTAAGAGAACTAAGCATAAGATATTAATTGAACTGACCAAAGTCACATAGGAAATTAGTCACAAAAGCTGGTTTGAATCTAGATTCAACTTCTTTTCACTATACCATGATGCCTCTCTGAGGTTATAGAAATAATTCAAGTGAGAGATGATACGGGCTTGAACAATTTTGGTGTCTCCTTGAAGGAAGAAAGGGGGTGGATGTGAAAAATGTAGAAAAAAACACTTTATTTTCCAGTACTTTAATATCTGATTGACAGGGTATAGAGTGACAGAACATTCAAGTGCCTATTTCTAATGTCCTTTATACCATATAAAATCCTACAAATATTGTAATTGGGAAAACTTCTAAATAGTCAAAAATTATAACACTCAAGGTGAAACTCCATGAGAGCTGGGATATAACTCCATTCCTTTTCTTTCCTCTCCCCTCTAAAAAAGCTCTAAAATTATTGTTATATTCCAAAGATAAAGAAATTACTTCATGTAATGGAATACTCTCGTGCTATAAGAAATGTTGAATAGGTGGACTTTAGAAAAAACAGTAAAGACTTATAAGAGTTGATGCTGGGTGAAGTCAGCATAGCCAGGAAAACATTGTACACAGTAATAGCCACAGTGTACAATGACTTGACTTTGACAGACTTAGCTCTTCTAAGCAAAGCAAGGTCTTTAAAAATTCTACAGGACTCATGATGGAAAATGTCTTTGACACCCAGAGAATGAACGATGGAGTCTGAATGCAGAAGGAAAGAGACAATTTTCTTTGTTTTTGTTTTTCTTTCTCACTTTCTCTTTCTCCCATACAGCAAGACAAACATGAAAACATGTTTAATAGGAATGTATATGTAGATTTTATATCAGTTTGTATGCCATCTTGGGGAAGGGGGAGAAGAGGAGAAAATTTAAAACATATGGAAGTGAATGTTCAAAGTTAAAAATAAATAAACTGAAAAAAAGAAATTACTTAAGGTGCTATAGAAACATGGTTGTTGTACATTAATACATCCCCTGCCCTAAACATAATCCACAGAAAATAAAAACTGATACAATGCACGCACACACACACACACACACCCCTTCATTTTACCTTTCTTGCTTCTTTGATCATTTTGCGAATAGTTTCCTTTATGGTAAGAAAATGTGCTCGTGGTGGATGGAAAAGTAGATCTATATGGGTGCCTCCCAGGAGTCCAGGCATTACATAAGGCCATCCCAAATCCAAGTTTGGTGCTTCCACATCAGATTCAACAGGCCAGTATGTTCCTGAAGAAGAGGTGTCATCAAAAGAATTGTCAGAGCCATGGGCTGTGCTTTCTGGAAACTTCTGAACATTTTTCAAAATATAGTTAATTTCCTCCTCAGCCAGAAATTCTGAGCATCGCTCTTTGGCAAGAAACTCTTGGTATGCTTCTAACCCATTCTGTATTAAAGTATCTACAGCTACCCGATACCATTCCTTATAATGAGGTTCAATGTAGTTGTCTGATTTGCATTCATCATTCAGTGATGAAAGCAGAGATGATGTTTCCATTTTTGCAGATGTTTGGTAAAAAGTACTTTCAAACGTCCATTAGTGCAATAATAAGACAGTCCTGCAGGGAAAGAGAAAGAAAAATGAAAATTTGTTCGATCTTCTGCACTTCAAATAATTTATGATACTACATTCATATGACATTTAAGTTTCTCAAGTCCTTTTTAACAATATTTCAAATAGAGATATCTTTCATTCTCCAGCTTTGCAATGATTGTCCCATATGTTATTAAGTTTCATTCAACAACCTGAGGTATACATTTTCTTTAAGTAAACAATCCCTCCTTTATTCACCAATAACAAGAAAACTATTTTCTCTAATGGTCAAAAGTAATAAATCATTCTGTAATTCTGTCTTAGAGTAAGTAGATAAACTATTTTCCATTTTTTTTCTCTATGAGATATAATTTGCAATTTTAAAAGGATATGTTTTTATGATATTCCTTATGTGTACATAACAAGTATTTCCTGAATGTCTATTATGTGTTAGACACTAATAAAAATGAAACGCAAAGCATAAACTCTAGTTTCCTGGGGTTTACTATCTATTCCTATCTACATCTAGTTGGGGAGAAAAGGTCTATGGGCAGTTAGTCATTTTGCATTTACTTGCCTACTGTATTCCAGGCTTTGGGGAATAGAAAGAAAGGAACAAGAGTGACAACAATAACAACAAAAAGTCTGTACTCTCAAGGAGCTCACATGAAACCACACCAATGAAGAAGTATGAGAAGGCCAAAGTTAGAGAGTGACAAATTACTATAGAACTTCGGAAAAAGGAAAAATGTGTTTGAGATGAATTCATTATAGCAATTCTGTAAACATTTGTTAAGCCTCTCAGTACAAAGCACTGAAGATAAAGAAAACCGAAACGGGCCCTCCCCTCAAAGAGTTCACCTTCTACTGAGAGCATATACCATGTACACAAATAAGGGATAGGCTCTGCACCTGGGATTTTATTACTCCAGGAAACTCTTGATGAGTAATTCTTCTTCCAATGACAGCTGATACCTTCTCGGCGATTTAGAGTCTTAGAGTTTCCTAATGGCACAGAAAGATTAAGTGACTCATCCAGAGCCACATAGCCAATATATGTCAGAAGTAAGACTTAAATCAGGGTCTTCTTGGTTCTGAGGTCAGTTTTCTAGTGACTAAGCCAAGCTGCCTTGTGTCTATAACAGGAAATTCAAAGTAATACAAAAACAATTCAAAAGGAACAATGAACCAATAACTGGGGTGATCAGAAAAAAATTCATGTAGGAGGACTGAGTTATCCTTTGAATTGTTTTTTCTTTTATTTGTTTATCAAACTTTTTCCCCCTCTCTACCACTTTACCCTGAACTGAAGAAAAAAAAGATTAATACAACCCTTATAACAAATATATGTTGTAAAGCAAAAGAAATTTCCCAATTAGTCATGTCTAAAAATATGGGGCTCATTCTGCATATTCAATATACTCCCTCTTTGCAAGGAGGCGGCTATAATTCTGTATCATTAGTTCCCTGGGATCATAATTGATCAAGTGAATTGTGCTTTGAACAAAGTTGTGGATTCCAGGAAAGGAATTCCTTAAGGAGGGAGTGCATCCCAGACAATGTTTACCATTTGTCCAAAGATAAGGAAGAGATGGAAAGTCACATATGGGGGACAGCTAGCAAGTTCATTAGAATGGAGTACTGTGAAGGAGAATACTAAGAAATAACTGCAGAAGAAGGTGGAGGCTAGATTGTGGAATGCTTATAAATGCCAGAGGACTTCAAATCCTCTTCTTCCTTTATATTTACTTCCTTATATTTACTTTGTATTTATTGTCTACATATATAAACATGAGTATGTAGAGCTATAGATGACATATACATACACAGACATAACTAAACTCCATATAAATATATATACATATACATACACACATTTATATATACCTACATACATATACATGGCTCCAAATATGTATGTATGTCTGTATGCATATATACCTCCAATGTATATATGCATATGTGTTATCTCCCCAAACAGAATATGAAGCTCCTAACAGTAAGGATTTTTTTTCTATCCCCAGTATCTAGCACAGGACCTGGCACATAAAAAGTCCTTTAAATTTTTTTGCTGATTGTTTTGCCCTTCCAGTACAGACAGAGAGAAAGCATGTATGAATATATATATATTTACCTAAGATAGGGAGGCAAGAAACAGTTGAGCAAATTCATGACTATCTAAACAAAGCTTTCTGCCTATAGGATGAGGCAAGGAATGCAATGTTAGGAAGATTAGGAAGATTAATCTATCACTATTTAGAAGGAAAGATAGTAGAGGTGGGAAGATTAGTCAAGACTATTAGTGAAAATAGAGGGAAGTTATGGAATCAGAAACAATTGAATAAATATTTTAAAACTGTTGGATATAAGGGATTAGAAAGGAAAAGATAAAAGAAAGCTTTGTGTCTTACAACCTTGGTGACTAAAAGAATGATACTGCAATTGACAAAGAATTAGGGAGATATGACATAGGCAACAGTTCACATAAAAGAACTCTGGTTTTAGTGAAGTACAAAATCAACCTGAATAGATTATGTTATGGCCACCAAATAGCCATGTTATATTAGAATGAATTAATAAAATCATAGTGTTCTAACTAAGGGAGGCAATAATCCTGCTACAATCTGTCCCAGTCCAAATCTGAGACAAAAAAATGATATTTCAATTATACTCAATCCTGTCTATCACATTTATTTTTTAATTGATTTGTTTATTTACTTTTAGTTTACAAGATTCAGTTCCACAATCCCTTGAGTTTAAAATTTTCTCCCCCCAAACCCATGGCGGCATGCAATCAAGTACAGGATCCACAAATACTTTCACACTGGATGTATAGAAGGGTTGTAACCAACGGAATGAACCATGAGAAAGAGGAAACAAAAATAAACATGGAAAAGAAAGAGGGCATGTAGTTTGCTTCAGTCTCCATTTAAACTCTGTTCTTTCTAGATCTTTCTCTGAATGTACTGTCTACCATATTTAAAAACTGACTTTGAAAATAGAAATTTACCCAAAGAAAGGCAATCAGGATGGTGGACAGAATAGAAACTATGCCATACACAGGACAACTGAAGAAATGGGAATTTTTAGCTTGAAGAAGAAAAGACTTGAAATAGGGGGAAATGGGAAGAATACAGTTGATAGCCATGTTCACATAATTGAAAGTTGGTCTTATTTTTTAAAAAGTGCTTCTAAATCAAAAAGACTCAACAGATAAACAGATACACATATACACATGGACATATACACATACATGCATGGGCATATACATATCAATACATTCATGTGTGTTTGTATATACACATATGACTTGCTAACATTTAAAACTATTCAAAAGAGAAAAGAGAAATCATGGTCAGTAAAGAGTTCCCCAGGGGTTAATAATCAAATGGGAAATGGCTGAACACACTGTGGTATATGATTGCAATGGTATATTCGTGTGCTATAAGAAATAATGAACAGGATGGTTTCAGAAAAACCTGGAAAGACTTACATGAACTGATGCAAAGTGAAGTGAAAAGAAGCAGGGAATTATTTTACACAGGGACAGTAATATTCCAATAATTATCAACTGTGAAAGACTTGGCTACTCTAATTGAATAATCCAAAACAATTTTGTATGATTAATGATGAAAAATGCTACCCACTTCCAGAAAGAAATCTGATGAATTCTGAGGGCTAACTTAAGCATTTTTTTTTACATTTTATATTTGTTAGTTGTGTTTTCTTTTGTAACATGGTTAATACAGAAATATATTTTTCATAACTTCATATTTATAATCTATGCATTGTTTGCCTTCTCAAGGGGTAGAAGGCAGAGAATTCAGAACTCAATTAAAAATCATGTTTGTTGGGGGGTGGAGCCAAGATGGCAGCATAAAAGTAGCAAGATTTTGTAGCTCCCACAAAGCCACCTCAAATACCCATAAAATATGACTCTAAACAAATTTTAGAGCTACAAAACTCACAAAAATGCAGAAAACACATCTCTCACTGAAGGCAGCTAGACACAAAGGGCTCATCACAGCATGCAGGGAGCCAAAACCAGCCCACCCTGAAACTTTGGCCTGGTCCCAGGGCAGCCAGGAGGAGCCACAGCTGGAGCCTTCAGGAGAGTGGATCAGCAGCAGCTGTGGCAGTTTTCAGATTTATCAAGCCAGGAGAAAAAATAACTAAGAAACAGGTCAGTGGAATTCAGCTAAATTTGGGGGAGGAAAGTGGTCCGGCCCAACTGACCCCAGGGTAAGGAAGTAGCAGCAGCGGCAGAAGCGGCAGTCGCCTCCACTGGGATGTATCAGAGCTCCCAGCCTGCAGACTGCAGGGGACAAAGCAATTGTTCAGAGGCCAAGTGCTCTGGTGTTGAGAGGCCTAGATCTGGATCATGGTCTTGGGTGGTGGTCGTGAGGTGCATTTTCTGTGAGCCAAACTTGGAGGGGGCTGCAGCACCCGCCAATAGTTCTGACAGCTGTGAAAACCCCAGCTAATTGAGACAGAGCTTTCCCCCAGGAAGCAGAGTTCACAGAGCTAAAAAATCAAGCAATTAATTGACTGGCCAATATGAGCAGGAAAAGGAAGCAAAGAGAGAACATTAACCAAATTCTAGAATGCTTTTTTGGAGACAAAAAGGATCAGCACATGTAATGGGAGTAAGACAATACAGTCAAGCATTTCCCACACCAAATGCTTCCAAGAAACATGAAGATTTCCTACAAGCCACAGATTGGCTTAAAAAGGACTTTGAAAACCAAATAAGATACGTGGAGGAAAAATTGGGAAGAAAAGTGAGAATGATGCAAGAAAATCATGAAAAGAGAGTCAACAACCTGACTGAAGAAAACAACACTTAAAAAATTGGTTAACTCAAATGGCAAAAGAGGCCCAGAAAGCCAATGAGGATAAGAATGCCTTAAAAAGTTGAATTTCCCAGATGGAAAAAGAATCTCAAAAGCATTCTAAAGAGAATAATTCCTTCAGAATTAGAGTGGAGCAAGTGGAAGCTAATGACTTTATGAGAAACCAAGATACTGTTATACAGTTACAAAGAAATGAAAAAATAGAAAGCAATGTGAAATGTCTCCTTGAAAAAAACCAATGACCTGGAAAATAGATGCAGGAGAGACAATCTGAAAATTATTAGTCTACCTGAATCCCATGACCAGAAAAAGAACTTGGAAAGCATTCTTCAAGAAATCCTCAAAGAAAATTGGCCTGATGTTTTAGAGTCAAAATAGAACTTGAAAGGATTCATCGATCACCTCTTCAAAAAGATCCCCAAAAGAAAACTCCTAGAAATGTTATTGCCAGGTTCCAGAATACCCAGCTAAGGGAGAAAATATTACAGGCTGCCAAGAGAAAACCATTTGAATACTGCAGAAGCACTATCAGGATAACCCAAGATCTGGCAGCTTATACACTAAGGGACAGAAGGGCCTGGAATATATTT
>CM053593.1:221529647-221545692 GCA_028646575.1 Pseudocheirus occidentalis
ACTTTATGAGAAATCAAGATACTATTAAACAGATGCAAACAAATGAAAAAATAGAAGTCAATGTGAAATATCTCCTTGAAAAAAACCACCGACCTGGAAAATAGATCCAGGAGAAATAATTTTAAAATTACTGGACTACCTGAAAGCCATGATCAAAAAAAGAACTTAGAAAGCATCCTTCAAGAAATTCTCAAGGAAAAGTCACCTAATATTTTAGAATCAGAGGGCAAAATAGAACTTTAAAGAATTCACTGATCATGTCTTGAAAAAGATCCCCAAAAGAAAACTCCTAGAAATGTTATATCCAGGTTATGAAGTCCCCAGATCAAGGAGAAAATATCACAGTCTGGCAAGAGGAAGCAATTTGAATACTGTGGAAACACAATTAGGATAACCCAGGATCTGGCAGCTTCTACATTGAGGGATTGAAGGGCCTGGAATATGATATTCCAGAGATCAAGGGAGCTAGGATTAAAACCAAGAATCACCCACGCAGCAAAACTGAGTTTAATGTTCCAGGGGAAAATATGGTCATTCAGTGAGGTGGAGGACTTTCAAGCATTCTTGCTGAAAAAACCAGAGCTGAACAAAAAATTTGGTATTCAAACACAAGAAGCACGAGAAGGTAAACATGGGAAAGAAATCATAAGGAACTTATCAAAATTGAACTATTTATATGCCAACATGGAAAAATAATAATAGTAACTTGTGAAACTTTGCACAGTACAAGGATAGGTGAAGGGAATACAAATGTGTGTTTGTGTGTGTGAGTATATATGTATATGTATATATACACACACACATTTTTCTATATAGGAGGGTATATATGCATATGAATACAAATATCAGTATGTGTGTATATGAGTTCATAGCGGGTACAGGATCAATGGAATAGGAATGGATGATACTTCAAAAGGTGAGATTCTGAGGTGGGAGAGGATTACAATGAGAGGAGACAGGGAGAGACAGAATGAGGCTAATCATCACATATAGAAGAGGCAAGGGATAACTGTTACAATGGAGGGGAAGAACAAAAAGACAAAAGGAAAAGGGTCAACTCTATTCTTCTTGAATTTGGCTTAGTGAGGGAATGACATAAACTCTAAACTGGGTATCTTGACACACAGGAAAGTAGGGGGGATGGTGGTGAGAGGCAGGATGATTTAGGGAAGCGGAGGGTCGGGGGAGGGTTGCTGGAAATACACACTTCACTAAAGGGACAGAGACAGGGTTGAGAATAGAACAAGGGAGCAGTATGAAGGAGATTCATATAATCAGTTTCTCCCATGTCCCCTGTGGAGATATCCCGCGTAATTATACATGTACAGCCTGTACTGAATTGCTTGCCCTTCCAGTGGGGGTGGGTGATGAGGGAAGAACCAAAAGAATACTATTATTAACTACATGCAACTGGGAAATAAGATATACAGGCACTGGGGTAAGGCGACCCATCCTGCCCTACCAGAAAGTTAGAGGGGTGTTGGAGGAAGATATAGGAACAAGCAGATTGGGGGAGGGGCTTTACAGTATGAATGCTGTTTGGGGGTTGTGGGTAGGGGAAAGACTGAGAAAATTTGTAACTCAAAATCTCATGGAAATGAATGATGTAAACAAGAAAATAAATAAAATAATTAATAAAAATAATATTTCTTTTAATGTGTTTAGTAAATATATAACAAAATAAATAAAAATAAAATCTAATTGTGAAATGAAACTTTTTAAAGAAAGAGTTCTTCATGACTGGAGTGAGGGGAATAATCTTCAAACAGAGGATTTATCATCATGCAGAAAGGATATTACAGGGAGAACAGTTCCTACCTAGGTATGGGCTAGACCACATGACTTCTGAAGTTTCTTCCTATTCTTTAATTTTATGAAAATGGGAAATTAATAGATGAGAGCAAAGTGAACTGTTAGTCATAACTTATTTGTGATAAAATTTTTCATCCATAGCAATGCTTGTCATATTTCTAATGACATTCAAAATACAAATTACCTAATATGTAAAGCATACTTTCAAAGAAAAATTTCGCCTCCTTACAAAGTATTTCCAAAACTTGACCTCTTTACAATGAACTTCATTACTAAACTTTGAATTTTTATGACACTCATTCAGTTTAATTCTTTCATTTGTTTTTAGAAGTCAAAATGTCCCCAACTCTCCCAGATCTATCCAGATTCAGCAGGTTTTCAAGCCTGTGAAAACAATGTTCCTCATCATACTGGGCAAAATAGCTCACAGTCCAGGCTATAATGACATTGTCTGTTTTAACCATCATGGGATATACTTTTCTGCCTTTAAAACCAAATTCAAATACTAGTTCTGCTTGAAAGTCTTCCCTGATTCCCCCAGTCAGTAATAACCTTTCTTCCATAGTACTCCACAGTACTGATGTACTTAAAGCTACTTTCAACTGTGTTGTATCCTTCTTCCAAGTTTATAAATTCTATGAGATAAAGGCTTTGTGCCCATAGGGTCCTATAATCAGTCAGTATTTCAAGAAGCATCACTGAACCAGGAAAGATCTTTCCAGATGCCTTTGTGTTTTGTTTTCCTGTATCAGAATATAGGCTCAGGATATGTGTATGTGTGTGCATAGACACACATACATATATGCATATATGTATATAATAATATATAAATCATGCACTTGTATTTTTATTTAAATATACAAATTATCCATTTATGTATTAAAATATATTTATAGAATATGAACTTGAGAGAAAGGATGTGTTTGTTTTGTTTTGTTTTCTTTTGTTTTTGTTTGTTTTTTTTAATGTGTATGCCTAGCAATTAATATTATCTCTGGCACTTAATTCTTTCTAACCTTCCATGAAGCCCCTGTTATACAAAGAAATTGTCCTAAGCATTGCTGAAATGAAAACAAAAGTGAAACAGTAACAGAGGTTCATAGACCTTGGGCTAGAAAGATCTTAGAGGCCATCTAACCCACTCATTTTAGTGATTAGAAACCTGAGACTTAGAGAGGCAGTGATTTGCCAAGGTCATAGAGATAGTGACAGCTCTAAAACTCCAAAATCCAGTGCTGTTATATTGAGCCAAATTATGTTAAACTATGCAAGGTTCATCTACCTAAATATATATTTCCCATTGGTTCTGATGGTACTGAAAATTATATTACTTCTTTGACTCAATTCAAAAAAAAAACTAAGTGAGAACTCATTGTCAGCAACACACTAGAATAAGTACTGTGAAGAAACAGAAAGAAGAGTACAGTAGTTTTGTTCCTTTAAAATTTTCTGGTGCAGAAGTAAAGACATAGACTTTGAGAATGCAGATATTAATTTGTTTGAGTGATATGTGTAGTCCCAGGTAAGTTATTGATTGCTTTATTGATTAGCTAGCTAGTTTTCATGAAGGAATAAAAAGGAACGGGTACATGAAGCCAGAAAGTTTTGGTACATGAGAACACAGGTCAAGAAAAGCCTAGTGAATGAAGGCCATCATAAGTGGGGCAGGCTTAAGAGAATTTAGAAAGGGCACTAGGAACCTAAGGGATGGGAGGACACTTAAAAAGAGGAGAAAGACGGAAGGATACTGAAGACAAATTATGATCGTCAGAACTTTTTTCTTTTCTTTTCTTTTTTTTTTTTGGCTTAGAAGTAATCCAATCTCAAGTCAATGAGCAACCATTTATTGAGAAATGCTGTATAGGTAAGTTAATGATTGAATCATAAGGGGGAAAGGGAAAAAAATAAAAATAAAAGCTCCTTTTCTGCTCCAATTTTAATCACACACTGATCCTGATCAAGAGCTAGGGACACAGATTTTCTCAAGCCTCAACTTTATAACATTAAATTTTCCTTTTATTATGGGGACAGTAGGAATTAGAATTTTCAAGCTTGAAAAGAACTTAGAAATTATCTAGTCTAATCTCTTTCCTTCTCCTCATTCTGATACACACATATATTTTTAAAAAGAAAGAAAAAGAAAAATAGATTCAAAAAACTTTAGTTATGTCCAGAATGGCATAGCAAGTTAGTGACAGGTGACCAATTTTCCAATTCCTAGTCCCTTCTCTTTCTGATACCACATTGACTATCTGACTACCTCTCATTAATTGAGTGTGTGAGCCACAGTAAATTAGAATTTCAACTGAATGATTGAACTGGCACACACACACAAAAGTTAACTTTGCATGAGTTTCATTCTAGGACAATTAAAATAGAATAAGGGCATACTGTCCTCCTCTCTCTGATGGATACAAAAAGAATACAACATGCTTTGTATAGTGTAAGTAATAAAGACCATTTACACTAAAACTAATTTTTAAGTGATTGCAACTCCATTAGCATAGCAAATTCCCAACTAAAATTTCTTTTACCAATGCAGAACAGCATGGCTTCAGAAACTGACAATCTGAGAAGGCCTGGGGCACTGTGATAGTTATTTGCCCAAGGTCACAGACTAAGGATGGGTCAAAGATCCTCAGTCTTCCTGAGTTCAGCTCTCTGCTATACCAGGCAGCCTTTTTAAATGAAATTATCATTAGTTTTTCATAAATGATAAATGTACTGAGAAACTATCATCAATCAACCTATCAATACGTGACAATATATTATGCCACCACCCCCAACCATAAGTGACAAGGTAATTGTAGTTAATATGTCAAATGAGCTTAATATTAGATCATTTTAAAAGAATTAAAACAAAAGGAGGGCAAAATGATATTTTATAAACTGAACACATAAAGTGTGTGTGGAATTTAAAGTAAAGGAATAAATATAAATATTACTGGGTAGATTAACTAGGATTTTGGCTAGGTCAGTGATACAGTTTGCCATTTAATAGATTGATTACCTTCCTAACAGCAATAAGTAGGATAACTGTTAATTAAAGTGTTGTAGAATTTTACAACGTGTGTGATCTAATGTTCTAAGCCATATTCAAGATACCTGAGAAATACTACCTCAATGTTAAACACATAGATACTACATGCATATAAACACATAGATACTACATGCATATATTTTCATGTACACTTTAACTGTTTAGCAGGGGTACACATCTGAAAAATACACTGTTTCAGACTAAGACTATAACTCAGTAGAGGCATCAGTAGATATTTTCATCTGGGGCAAATAATTTTGAGGATAGGAGATACTACAGAACATGGTTCAATAATGAGTATAGGATAACAAGGTGTACACATGGTCCAGTCCTTTTCCCCATGCTCAGTTTCTAGGAAATGAAGAATAGGGAGAGAAGTATCAGTAACAGAGGTCATATGGGACAAGAAAGGAATCTCTGGTGTATAGTAATTAACCCCCTGCAAACAACCCTCAGCAAAAAATTTAAAAAGACAATGATGGTTCTGGGAAGGAATTAACTTTTCCTGAGGAAATCTGCATACTACTTAGTAAATTGTAAACATTTTTCCCCACTAAAACATGGTAAATAAAGGTACATTAAACTCATGGACTTTCTTCTAGAAAGGACAGAAATACAGAGATTGTAATTATTAATAGACTTATTTGAAGTTTTCATTTGAAAACTCAGAAGAGTAAAACAGTCAAATATTTACCCTCTCATTAGATCTGCAGGCTTTCCTAGCACTTTTTTTTGCAACAAACATTTTTGAAGCTGTTTTGAACTATTTAATTGCTGCTAAAATGAAATTTCATAAGCAATTTCAAGAAGGCATTTCAATTAATCCTAATAAAATCTAGCTATAAATCTTGCCCTTCCTTAAAAAAAACAGTACTACAAATTAGTTATAGCTTATGACTCTCTTTTTCTAGTATTCTTTTAGTAACAGTCATGTTATGATATTGAATAAGGGGCGATTCATTAGATAAAATGAATTATGATTATGAAAAATTGATGCATCATTACAGTTTAAATTGAAGGGAACTATATAACTTAAAGGCAACCGCCCTGGAGAGTTTAGGAAATTTACATGAGACTACATAGCAATGCTTCATCATGGCACAGAGGAGACAATTGATTTTAAAAAAATATCCAAATGAAGCCTAAACACTAGCAAATCCTATGACACAAGAGAGGACGGAGAGCAATATAGTCTCAACAGCAAGATGTGTTTCTGTTGTCTGGATTGATGCACCTAATTACAGAAAGATCTATCACCAGAAGATTGGAAACCAGAGGATAAGTTTGGGAGACAAGAGCAATTGATGATGACCTATTACTTAAGCAGAAGAATTTTAATACGAATTAGTGGGAGGAAAGTACCTACTCAGATGAATTCATACATCTTTAAAAATGAATACTCTTAGATGCACACATACATGTTATACACACATACATATTATACACCAATATAATTTGTACTCACATATTGACATTTTCTCAATTACTGCAAAAGATGAAACTCTTCTGTTCAGAGGCAAAAATTTATTCTGTTCTGGTATTTAACCCTTGACTAGCTTCATCCAAAAACGAGAAAATGGACTTCCCTTACTTAGATAGTTTCAATCAAAACAGAATGAGAAAATGGAATCTTCTCTCAAAGGTCACAATATTACAAATGAAAATGGAAAAAGCTCAATTTAAAAAGGGAATTAGAAGCTGACAAAACTCCCAGTAATAGTAAATCACATGTTCTCAATAGCAATTTAGTTATCTGATGGAACATATTCTGTGTTCTTCACTAAATGATTGATAGTTTACTTGTGCAGAAGGGGAATACAGAGAGGCTTTGATATGCCAAGTTTATCAAATTATTGGCAGATTGACCAGATACAAGAATGTCACAAAGCAAAGAGAGCCCTCAAGGTAAAACAAAAGAAAAAAAACTGAAATATATTGCTTCCATGAAAAATTAGTTTTACTAGTTATTGGGATTGAAAGACAGCATGGCATCACAGATAGAATGATAAATGTTGGAGCTAAGAAAATCTCTCTTAAAATACATAGAAGTGGGGCGAATCCAAGATGGTGGCATAGAAGCAACAGTTTTGCAGCTCTCTCACAGCCACCTTAAATACACATAAAATACAACTCTAAACAAATTTTAGGGATCCAAATCCCACAAAAATACAGAAAACACATGTCTTGCTGAAGGCAGCCTGACAGGAGGGGCTCACCATGGCAGGCTGGGAGCCTAGGCCAGCCCAGCCCAAAACTGTGGCCGGGTCCCAATGTGGAAAGTAGAAGCCACAGCTGGAGTCTACAGGAGAGTGGATGGGCAGGACCTGAGGCAATTTCCACATTTATTAAGCCAAGAGAAATAAGGCTAAGAGAAAGGACAGTGGAATTCAGGCTAAATTTTGGGGAAAAAAAGCCATCAGGCCAAACTGCCCCCAGGGCAAGGAAGCAGGCCAACCCAGCTGCCTTAGAGCTCCAGGCCTGCAGACCAAAGGAGGGCCAAAGCACTTGATCAAAGGAGGCCAAAGCAATTGATCAAAGCCCAAGGGCTCTTGCATTGAGCAGCCTGGATCTAGATCATGGTCTTGGGTAGTAGTCCCGGGGTACATTGTCAGTGAGCCAAAGCTGGTGGGGGCTGCAGCACCCACCTAATAGCTCTGGCTGCTGGGGAAACCCCAGCAATTTGGGACAGAGCTTTCCCTCCAGGAAGCAGAGTTCCACAGAGCTAAAAAAATCAAGCAATTAATTGACAGGCCAACATGAGGAGAATGAAGCAAAGTAAGAACAATAATCAAACTCTAGAATCCTTTTTTGGAGACAAAAAGGATCAAAGCATGGAGTGGGAGGGAAGACAACACAGTGAGAACTCCCACACCAAATGTTTACAAGAAACATGAAGATTGCCTACAAACCATATATTGGCTTAAAAAGGACTTTGAAAAACAAATAAGAGAAGTGGAGGAAAAATTAGGAAGAGAAAGGAGAATGATGCGAGAGTCAACAACATGACTAAAGAGAATAACACCTTAAAAACAGATGAACTCAAATGGCAAAAGAGGCCCCAAAAGCCAATGAGGAGAAGAAGGCCTTAAAAAAAATCAAATTTGCCATATGAAAAAAGAATCTCAAAAGTATTTTGAAGACAATAATTCCTTCAAAATTAGAGGGGAGCAAATGGAAGCAAATGACTTTATGAGAAATCAAGATACTATTAAACACATAAAAACAAATGAAAAAATAGAAGGTAATGTGAAATATCTCCTTGAAAAAACCACAGACCTGGAAAATAGATCCAGGAGAGACAACTTAAGAATTATTGGTCTACCTGAAAGACATGATCAAAAAAGGAACTTAGAAAGCATCCTTCAAGAAATTCTCAAAGAAAATTGCCCGATGCTTTAAAATCAGAGGGTAAAATAGAACTTGAAAGAATTCACAGATCACCTCTTGAAAAAGATACCCAAAACAAAACTCTTAGAAATATTATTGTCAGGTTCTGGAATCTCCAGTGAAAGGAGAATATTTTACAGGCTGCCAAGAGGAAGCAACTTCAATACTGTGGTAACACAATTAGCATAACCCAGGATCTGGCAGCTTCTGGAACATGATATTCCAGAGATCAAAGGAGCTAGGATTAAAACCAAGAATCACCTACTCAGCAAAATTGAGTATAATGTTCCAGGGGAAAATATAGTCATTCAGTGAGGTGGAGGACTTTCAAGCATTCTTGTTGAAAAAACCAGAACTGAACAGAGAATTTGACACTCAAACACAAGAAGCATGAGAAGGCAAACATAGGTAAGAAATCAAAAAGAACTTATCAAAGTTGAACTATTTACATGCCAATATGGAAAAACAATGATAGTAACTTATGAAATTTTTCTTAGTATGAGGATAGGTGAAGGGAATACAAACTTATATATGTGTGTGTGTGTGTGTATGTATGTATTTATGTATGTATGTATGTATGTATGTATGTATACCTGCTCATATGTCTATATAGGAGGGTATATATGCATATGAATACATATTTGAGCATCTGTGTTTATGTGTACATAGAGGGTACAGGATCAATTAAATACAAAGGGATGATACTTTAAAAGATGAAATTCTGAGGTGGGAGAGGTCTAGAATGAGAGGAAACAGGGAGAGACAAAATGGTGTTAATCATCCCGTGTGGAAGAGGCAAGGGATAACTGTTACAACTTTACTTTCATTTACTCTCATTGAATCTGGTTTAGGGAAGAAATGGCATAAACTCTAAACTGGGCATCATGCCACACAAGAGGCAAGGGATAACTGTTACAACTTTACTTTCATTTACTCTCATTGAATTTGGCTTACGAAAGGAATGACATAAACGCTAAACTGAGTATCATGCCACACAGGAGAGTAGGGGGGACAGGGATAAGAGGCGGAATGATGGAGGGGAGGGCAGGGTCTGGGGGAGGATTGCTGGAAGCACACACTTCAGTAAAGAGACAGGGACAGAGTAGAGAATAGAACAAGTGGAGGGGGGAGGCGGGATAGGAAGGAAGGACACATAATCAGCCTCTCACAATATGTCCACTGTGGAGATGTCCTGCATAATTACACATGTATAGCCTGTATTGAATTGCTTGTCCTTCCAGTGGGGATGGGCAACAAGGGAGGAACTGAAGGAATCTAGAATTTATAGCTCTACAATCAAATGTTAAGGAAAAAAAAGTGCATATATATATATATATAAAATTATTATTATCCTTAAGTTCATGCAACTGGGAATTAAGATATACAGGTACTGGCATAGGGAGACCCTCCCTGCCCTACCAGAAAGTAAGAGCGATGTTGGGGGAGGAGATAGAAGAGAGCAGATTGGGGGAGGAGCTTTACAGTGGGATCACAGTTCTGGGGTTTGGGGAGAAAATTCTGTAACTCAAATTCTGGTGGAAATGAACGATGTAAACAAGAAAAATAAATAAAATGATTAATTTTTTAAAAATTTAAAAAGAAAAAAAAACAAAAATGAGAGCAAAAAATACATAGAAGTTCCTGGACTAAAGGTCATGATGTGATGCTATGATGAATCACTGGGGTAAGATTATAACAATAAATGTCCTTTTTTATCTTTTGTATGAAACCTACAAGTTGATTTTATAAATAAAACCAAAAAGGTTGGTAGCAATTCCATTTATGCAATATGAGGCATCAGGATGCTACCCATCTTATTTCATCTCTGAACAAGGATATAAAGCAAGTCACATAATCTCCCTGGCAATCAGTTCACCTGTAAAAATAAAGGGATCAAACTAAATGGTCTCTGAGGTTCCTTCCACCCCGACATCTATGAATCTCCCAGTCCTGCACTTGTCTAATTAGAGCAAACAAAGCTATAAATTGCCAAAAGGTTAACCTGCTTCTCATGGTAACTGATTTGATTGATTGTATCCCTATGAATAGGGTTTCCAAAAGAATATCTACCACATTTTCAATTGTAAAATAAACTTATGCAACAGTAAACCCAGACTCTGCCTTTACTCTCCTGCCATAAATGATAGGCATCCATGGCCTCCACCCAAAATCAACACAGTACACTGGGAAAGGAAAAGCACTGGATTTAGAATCAAAGATCTATATTCAAATCCCACCCCTATCACTTACTACCCATGTAACTTTGAATAAGTCACTTAAATTATAGACATCTTATATGGATTTCAAGCTCAACATCCCCAGAAGAGAACTCATGTATTATCTTTACTCAAAAAACTACTACTCATCACAACATTCCTATCACAGTTAAAGGCAACACCATATTCCTAATCACCTAGGTTCAAATTGCATCATTTTCAACTACTAACTTGCATTGTATCTGTTAAATTATAGACATCTTATATGGATTTCAAGCTCAACATCCCCAGAAGAGAACTCATGTATTATCTTTACTCAAAAAACTACCACTCATCACAACATTCCTATCACGGTTAAAGGCAACACCATATTCCTAATCACTTAGGTTCAAATTGCATCATTTTCAACTACTAACTTGCATTGTATCTGTTATTAAATATTTTATGTTTTACCTCCACAGCATAACTCATATATGTCCCTCCTCTCCACTCAAACAAATAGATGACCCAAGGTCAATGTAGAACTGAAGCTTATGAAAAATAATTTTCAAAAATTGTAGAAGGTTTTTCATCTGTCCTAATTCAGGCCATTAATCAGAAATAAGATTTCTTATTGGTCTCTTTATCTCATCACTCCCTACTATAACCCATACTCTAATTTAGCTATCATAATCTTCATAAAGAATAGGTCTGACTTATCACTCCCTTCTTCAATGAACACCAGTGTTTCTCTATTACTCCTAATACCAAATCCTCTATTTGGTATTTAAAGCCCTTCCTCACCTGACCTTCTGCTATCTTTCCAATTGTTTTACATTTTACTCCCCTTTATGTACTGTACAATCACCACCCGGCCCTACTTCTTAAATATGATGCTCCATTCCCAATTGTGTCCTTTGAAATGGTTGTCTCTCTTCCCTGAAATGTTCTTCCTTCTCTTCCTCTAACTCCTAATTTCTCTGGTTTCAGTTAAGACTCAGCTTAAATCCAGCCTTCTGGAAGAAGGTCTTCCACAGAGTCCTACTACTAGTCCCTTCTAAGATTAACTTCTGTACAAACTATATCTATGTTGTAGGTGCATCACTGTCTGTATGTCTCCTCCTCCACTGGAATACGAGTTGAATGCAGGGACTGTTTTTGCCCCTTTCTGTAAAACTAATACAGTGGAATAGGATGTCTGGCATATAGTATTGACTAAATGCATGATGAATGAATGAGGGATAGGATGTTCCTGGATCTCAGTTTCCTTATCTATTAAAGGAGACTGCAAAATGAGGAGCTTGGACCATATGGACTATGGAGTTCCTTCTACCTCAAAATCTATAATCTCTGAACACCTAATGTAAGGCACCTGTTTTCATCAACATTGATCTAAAACTAATATTGGAGGAAGGGCTAACATCAGACATAAAAATGCAAATACATATGTATGTATACAGGCACGCATGTATATGTATACGTATACATATATGTGCACACACTCAGGAAATATAAACATATGAGTGTGTGGTGTGTGCATATGCACGTGTGTGCACATGTATGTGAATATATGCATATATGTATGTGTATATATAATACAACAGAGAGCATTCTGAGAAAACAAATGAAAGAGTAAAGTCCAAGTTACAATGGAGTTGCTGAAAGTCACACCACTGGGCACATTACTTTTTGTTTTTCTTTCCAGTCGTTTTGAAACTATCAATGAAAAGCTACCCTTGACACACCCAAACATTTACAGGAAAATAAGTACCAGTAGTATAAGCAACATATGGTTGTTATCTAATAAAAATTCAAAACTGCTTCCAAAATAAGAACAAGAATAATACTTTTTATCCAATCTAGAAAGTAAAATTTTGCAAAAACAATACTCAAAACTTTCACTGGAATTTAAAGATATAAGAGCAAAAAACAAAACAAAACAAAAACAAAGGGGAAAGTGTTGGGGAAGAAAAGTTTACAGTAATCTGTCTCTTTTCATGGAAAACTTGTCACTTGCAAAATAGGGTTTCTCTCTGCAATAGTCTTGGAATATGCATTTAAGTTCTTTGGATAGATATTTATAGATGTTTATGTTTATATATGTGTGTGTTCTTATTTAAAAAAAAACTATACCTGTGGCACAAAAGTTAACATGCTAGTTTATGAATGTGTAGCTACTTCTATATATCTTTCAATCTCTACCTTTCCACTTACTTTTTCTTATTTCCTTAGGATTCACTTTGAATCAAGACAAAGTCTTTATCCCTAAAGAAAAGGTAACAGTAATAAAATAACACTGCTTTCATTTGAGACAGAAAGGCCAAAAGACCCAATTTTTAAAAATCAGTCTAAACTAGCCACTTTTCTCAAATGAGATAAATATCAAATAGTAAGTTTTCTTCTGCTACTTCTACAACTTCCATTTGCTTTTAAAATTTCTTTCCCAGCGTGGCTAGGTGGCACAGTGAATAGAGCAACAGCCATGGAATCAAGAGGTCCTGAGTTCAAATCTGACCTCAGACACTTAACACTTACTAGCTGTGTGACCTTGAGCAAGTCAATTAACCCCAATTGCCCTGCCTTCCACCCGGCAAAAAACAAATTCTTTCCCTTATGCTATTAAGCACACTCTTTATTCATTCAATAAATATTAATTAACAATTATGTGTAAGGCACTGTGCCAGATGATGAGTCAGGGAATATAGATAGGTAGATGGATGGAGGGATGGATAGGTAGATGGATAGATAGCTCTGCAGATATTCATATTCATCTATATTTATAGAACTATCTATCCATCTACCTATCCTTCAGAAAAGTCAAGGTTTCTAGTATTTGAATAACGTTTTCTAACCTTAACTCTCAAATATCAGAGTGAAGAGAGCACTATGATTTCAGTCTAAGGACCTGACTTCTAATCTTACCTCTGATACTTCCTTGGGCAGGTAACAGATTTCTGAGTTTGTTTCCTCATTTGTTGAAATCAGGGGATTTGGATGTAGATGCTATGATTTTTGTGTTCTCAGTAGTGTTGTGTGTATATAACCTGCATTTATTAAATATTTGTTGATTGGAATGCAAAGAAATAGGTGTCACATACACCTTAAAGATAAATGGCAGCCACAAAATATTTTAAAAATTAAAGTCATGGGGTGGCTAAGTGGCACAGTGAGTAAGCCCCCATCCAAAAAGCAAAAAAAAAAATATTAAAAGTCATCCACACTTACACTCAATTTTGTTAATTACCAGTGGTGACCCAGGACCTCCTATTTCCTAACTTCCTTAGGAGAGTAGATCTCAACTAGGTGGAGGGGGCAGGTTGGAAAAAAATATGTGGACCTTGAAGTGGACTAAGGTGGCAAAATCCAGTTAAGAATGACTCAAGCTAGAACTGAACCATTTAATATAATGATTCCATTCTTCAGTTTCCCTTTTATTTTTATTTGTAAACTTTTTTTCTTTTCAAGTTTTTTTTCTTTTTCATGTACATATAACAAAGACTGATGGGGAAAGGGAAAATTATTATCTTTGGGATCTTTATCTTGGTTGGATTTTTTTTTTCTATATTTCTCTAGATTACCTATGTGTATGAACAGACAGTCTGAGGGAATAGCTTGGTATCTGAGATTTTAAGAGTTAAAAGTTCTCCAGACAAAATGCTAAAGTAAAATAGAAAGAGATCCCTGAGGGCCACATATTGACTTAGAAAAGACCAAATTAACATTATCTATGTTGGACTATATTTTAATTTTTTCATTAATCTATTCCCAAGTATATTTTAATTTGGCTCAGTTAAGCTTATAAAAGTTTTGCAGTCTCTTGCTAGCAGTGGACGCTTAGTTTAGCCTCTGCTCAGTACCATTATATATACTTTATGGAGGGCAGAAGGCAAAACATTTATAAAAATCACATCAAATTTAAAAAGATTTGGAAGGGATATGATCTACCTAAGCAGAGGCACCCATATCACTGAAAGTTTGGATACAGGAAAATATCACCAAAGCACCCATATATGTCTTTGTGTGTTGTTCCTTTGCTATTCATTGCAGAATTTATGTTGATTTCATAGGCCAGGCAGGGCTCTTTCTTGATCAGGAAAGGAAGATACTTTATCAATGACATCTGACCAAATATAGCAATTCTCAGAAACATTTTCTTTTTTATATGTAATAAATTTTATTTGTTTCTGGTTTACATCATTCATTTTCATGAGATTTTTGAATTACAAATGTTCTCCCTGTCTTTCCCCTACCCCAACCCCAAAATAGCGATCCCACTGTAGAGCCCCTCCCCTGGTCTGCTCTCTAACTTTCTGGTAGGGCAGGGAGTGTCTCCCTACCCCAGCCCCTGTATAACTTAATTCCTAGTTGCACATATTGCAGAGCTTTAAATCCTAGATTCTTTTTATTCCTCCCTTGTCACCTATCCCCGCTGGAAGGACAACCAATTCAACGCTGCCTGTGTAGGTGTGATTATACAGGACATCTTCCTAGTGGACATATTGTGACAGTGATCATATGTCCCTCCTTCCTATCCCACCTCTCCTTGTTCTGTTCTCTACCCTATCCCTCTCCCTTTATTGAAGTGTGAGCATCCAGCATCCCTTCCCCAAAACCTGCCCTCCCCTCCGTCATCCCACCTTTCATCCCCACGCCCCCTACTCTCTTGTGTGGCATGATGCCCAGTTTAGAGTTTATACCATTTCTTCACTGAACCAGATTCAATGAGAGTAAATGAAAGTAAAGATGTAACAGTTATCCCTTGCCTCTTCCACACGGGGTAATTAACCCCATTTTGTCTCACCCTGTGTCTTCTCTTTCTAGCCCTCTCCCACCTCAGAATTTGCTTTTAAAGTATCATCCCTTCATATTCAATTGATCCTATGCCCTCTATATACCTATATATACAGATGATCAGATATGTATTCATATGCATATGTAGCCTCCTATATAGACATATGTGTAAGTATACCTATATATCCGTTTGTATTCCCTTCACCTATCCTCATATTAAGAAAAGTTGCATAAGTTACTATTATTGTTTTTCCATATTGACATGTAAATAATTCAAATTTGATAAGTTCCTTATGTTTTATTTCCCATGTTTACCTTCACATGTTTCTTGTGTTTGTCAAATTTTCTGTTCAGTTCTGGCTTTTTCAGTAACAATGCTTGAAAGTCCTCCACCTCATTGAATGACCATATTATCCCCTGGAATAATATGCTCAATTTTACTGGGTAGTTGATTCTTGGTTTTAATCCCAGGTCCCTTAATATTCAAAATATCATATTCCCCTTACACATATATCTATATAGATGGCTATATATGCATATGAATAGATATCTGGGCATGTGTATATATGGGTTTATAGAGGGCATAGGATCAATTGAATATGAAGAGATGATACTTTAAAAGGCAAATTCTAAGGTGGGAGAGGACTAGAATGAGAGGAGACAGGGAGAGACAAGATGGGGTTAATCATCCCATGTGGAAGAGGTAAGGGATAACTGTTACAACTTTACTTTCATTTACTCTCATTGAATCTGGCTTAGGGAAGAAATGGCATAAACTCTAAACTGAGCATCATGCCACACAAGAGACTAGGGGGCGTGG
>CM053593.1:221546192-221583720 GCA_028646575.1 Pseudocheirus occidentalis
AGTGCTTTCTGTCTTGTGGAGAGTTTTGGAGCTTGAAAATCTGTTTAGCGTCCCATTTTATGAGTTTTTCAGCGTGTTTGTGTGGGAGCTGTGGTGCTTTGCTGCTTCTACGCCGCCATCTTGGCTCCGCCCCCTGTTCAATTCAATAGCATTTTCTTTTCTTCCTCTTCCTTAATTTTGGCTGAAAAAGATCCTAAATAAGTTATATACAATTATATTCCTTAAACACATTTTTAAAGCACTATTCTATGTTATATCTATTTTATGCCTTCTTTATTTGTAAAGCACAGAGCAACATAACTGTAATTGTACATATTGTCACCAAATTTATAGTTTATGGCCACTAGCAACAATTGAAGCAAATTTTAGGATACTAAAAAGTACTATGAAATTTTTCCACTGGTACAAAGTACTACTTGATGAGGAATCCTATATAATTTTAAAAAATCAATATAGCATTTCTTGCAAAGACAGTAAGACCTTTCTTAGTTCCTCAGTTTCATATACTCAGACAACTTCTAAGTCACAAAGATTATAGCTATTAAAGACCCTAAATGTTAATATTACATTGACTTTTAATACTGCATGCACTCTCAGGTTGTTTTCTCTTAATTTTCTAAACCACTGACTGAGATGAGTTAATAAAACCTTTTCTTATATCTAAAGTAAAATAATTACTTCAAAATTCCATTCAAAAGAAAAGCAATTATAAAGAATAATTTCCTTGAATTTAGTAATACCTATGCAATGCCTTAAGTCCACTAAAGTGACAGGAATTATTTTCCAGTCACAACTTTGTTACAGTGATTGTTATACATTACTTAAGGACATGTTCAGAATGAAAAAAAACCGACCCATCTGCAACACAGCACACATCATTTTAAATTGCAAGCATTCATCCATGTGGTTTTAATGAGTTTTCCTCAGATGTGACTGTTCAGTCCAAACCCATGGCACCACAAATTTGACATGACCATTTTGAAAAGCAGTATGGGCTTTCATATAATCAGCAAAGCACTCAAAGAAAATAAAAAGTTTATACATAGGATAGCAATGATGACATATTATCTATAGCATCTAAAAATGTTCATACTAATTTCCTGCTCATCAGTCTCTGCACTTGGACATGAGCTTAAACATATTTTTCTATGTTTGATTTATTTTGTTAAATTCTTCATTCCAAAAATCTGTGGAATGTGCTGAGGATATGAAAAAAAATAATGATGTAGTTCACTGTCACAAAAGAGGTCATCATCTAATAAGTAGAAAAAGGCATATCACTTCTTAATTGTACAAACCTATTACATATTACATATTACAACATATTACAACAGAAAGAACACCAAGTATAGAGTCATGAGCCCTGAGTTCAAATCCTACCTCTGATGTATATTAGTTGCAATACTTTTTAGGCAAGCCACTTAGTCCCCTTCACCTAAGTTTCCTCACTTGTAAAAAGAAGAGATTAGACTGCTTGGTCTCCAAAGTCTCTTCTGGTTGTATGTCTACAATCCTAGGTAGATCCTCTAGTAGATAGAGGGTGAGAGAAAGACACACAGTGAATGGATATGACAAAGTTACAACCAATAAGGAAATTTAAAAAAGAATAAAAGATGTCACCAGGGAAATATGTAATAGGAAGAGAAATTAGGCTGTTCATGTGACAAGGATGGGGCTTGACAGGTGGAGATCCAGAATGTTCTATTGGTCTCCTCATGAAATCATAAATATGGAGAAATGGCCTATAGCCTTAGGTAGATGCCCATGGCTAGCTTGGGGCAAGATATTAACATGATCCCCATGGGCATAAATAGATTAAGATAAGATCTCTTTAACTTTATAGTACTTGGACAAGAAATGTATACAGTGGTAAAATGGTAAAATGTGATACAGGAAAGTGAAGATATTTGCAAAGTGCAAAGGAAATTTGGGGCATGTGAGAAAAATACTTTCAGCTGCGAAGATAGTGAACAATTTTAGAGTAATCATTCACATTTTATGGTGTTCTAAGATTTGCAAAATGTTTCCCTTTATGCGAAGGTTTTATTGCAAAAGAGTTTATGAATGAGACAGCTTCTGAGCTGAGCCTCAAAAAAATTCAATTAAACAAAAGAAGATGTGGATGAAGTGTATTTCATGCAGAAGGAGGGGAGGATGTTGTACAAATATGGAAGAACAAATCAGGACAGGATTGAAGAACAGCTAATAGTCAAGTATGTCTGGAATATAGATCATAGTAAGGGAAGTTATGAGAAATAAGAAATGTATACAGGAACAAGTCTGTGAAAGAAATTAAGCTCCAAACAAAGAAGTTTGTATTTTATCTCACAGGAAATGAGGACCCATCAATGGTTCTGTTGTTATTGTTTTATAATAGTGTCATATTCACGTCTGTCCATTGCAGCTATATAAAGGGTAGGTTGGAGACTAGATTATTAGAATGGAGCCCATTTCGAAGACCACTATAAATGTTCCAGTTCAAAATATTTAGTGCCTAAACAGTCTGAATAAAAACAGGGGCAGAAGTGGATATGAAAGATGCTGTGGAGGTAGAAAGATGAAACTTGACATTTTATTGGATTTGGAGACTGAAAAAAGACTTGAAGAATAAATGATGGATCTGAAGTACTCAGACTCAATGACTGGAAGGATAATGGAGCCATCAGGTTAAGTGAATAATGATGTGTTTATTTTTTTAATATATTGACTTCAAAATGCAAACGGAACATCCAGGTACAGGTGATATCCAAAAGTCAGTCAGAAATGTAGGAATAAAGCAGGTGAGAGAGGCAGAAATTGAAAACTGGATATATTGATCTATTTAGGAATCATCAAGAGTCATAATAGTTGAAACCATTAGAATGAATGAAATGACTAAGGGAGGGGTTATAGAAATATGAAAAGGTGTAAGAGAAGAAAAAAATAGCTTACCTAGTGAAATTTGCTTTTTAAAAAAACTGCCCTGAGTCAGTCAATGGAAGGTCTAAAAGAGGGTGAAAAAAAAACAAAGGAAGTACTTGTGCAGATAGTACATTCTCATGACTTACATCAAAGCTCTGAATCTCAGAGAAAAGTCCTTTATTTCTTAGGTGACAAGAGTTACTTTCCTATAATAGAGCCAATAGAATTGCAAAGCAAGAGGTCTAGGGATGATGGGGAAGGGAAATAAGATATTTCCCTCCTCCCTACCATAGGCTTAATAGAATTTGCGGTCCTGGTCAACATTCCAGAGTTTTATATATAGAGGCTGGAAGGAAAAAAGTTCACCAGATTCCCTAAACATGTCTTACGAATAGACTCCCAAGGATATATTTTGAGTTACCGAACAGAATATTTGAATCAGCAATTGTTTCTGGTTCTTGTTCACATATTTGGACTTCCTAAAGGGACTTCAGATCCATAAACTACAAGAGACAACCTGGTGTGGGAATCAGTATATTTCAAGTGCATTCAGTAATTTGAAGGCACATCATTTCTAAATTCATAAGTTATAAAGAAGAGTTTTAAGTTGTGAATTCAGATAGTCACAGTGATAATATATTATGTATAAGATATCATAAAACAGAGTGACTGGTCAATGAGGGTCCAGTTTGTTGGAACATGCTCAGCTTTACCCTTCCTTTTGCATTATATGGAATGGGCTTAATATTCTGTGACCACACAAATGGAATATCAGTAATCTCTTTTGGCCGAGATGACTCAGATAAAAAGTTGGTTGATGAGCAGAAAGGAATGAAGATTTAGTAGAAGATAAACCAGAACTGGTGTCTATACAAACGTTTAAGATGTTGACTTGACATTCTTTTTAAAGAAGGCTTTCCAGGAATAAGGACTGGCCTGGGACTCAAATGACTGAAGGGATAGTTGTTGCTTTTCAAAGTGAAAAAGAGCAAAAACTACTCATCTAACACCAGTGCCAAGCCCAGAAATAAATCTGATCGGGCTTCCAAAAAGGGAACAAAAGCTTTCTAGGACCAAGAATCAGCTCCATCTGGCAAGTCTGCCCCATCTGTTCACTATACATATGCCTTGGCACTTTGTATTTTATGTTTGAGGTCTACCTCCACAGGAACCATGATTTTACAAAAGAAATATGTATCTGTGCTTCTGTTTGGGATATTATTTTGTAAACAGAGTTCTTGTGATATCTCTCCAGCAAATATTCCTTTGTAAACATCAATCATTGTTAGTTGGTTGATCAATATTGAGAAGGAGGAGAGCTAGTGTACATCAGATCATAGTTCTTGGGCAATAATACTGAGAGCCACAACCTTCAGAGCTACCTTGAGAATACTAAGGAGATAACTGGTCAGCTGTCTTCTTCTGAATAAATTAATTTATTTATTTTCTTGTTTACATCATTCATTTCCACGAAATTTTGAGTTACAAATTTTCTCCCCATCTTTCCCCTACCCAACACCTCAAAACAGCCATGCCACTGTATAATCCCTACCCCAATCTGCTTTCTTGAATGTCCCCCCCCTCACTCCTTTGACGTTCAGGCAGAGCAAGACAGATCTCCCTACCATAGTGCCTACATATCTTAATTCCCAGTTGGATGTAGGTAATAACAATAATTATATCTATATATATATAAACATTTTATTGTAGATCTTTAAATTCTAGGCTCTTTCCCTTCTTCTCTCATAACCCACCCCCACTGGAAGGACAAGCAATTAAATACAGGCTGCACATGTATAATTACACAGAACATCTCCACAGTGGGCATATTGTGAGAGACTGATTATATGTCCCTCCTTTCTATCCTGCCCCCCTTTGTTGTATTTTCTACCTTGTCCCTGTCCCTGTCCCTTTACAGAAGTATGTACTTCCAGCAACTGTCCTCTGATGACCCAGCCTGTTAGTAGATATCGGGGGTTGCACCCAAAGAGAATACAACACTTATATATACAATTTTAATGTTTTAATATTAAGGTTCTAGATTAGTTCTGTTAGAAACTAGTTCATATATGTAATTTGAAACTTAAAACTAGATTAATATGGAAAAAATAATTTATTGTGAATAATAATTGTTAAGGAGTGTTAAACAAATGTTTATTAAGCTCCTACTATGTGCAAGACCCAGAATTCTGGCTGAGCTGATAATGCAATCAATAACAATAACAAAAACAACTATTATTTGTGCATCATCACAAGGTTCATAAAGCTGGCACTTCACCTGTGTCGTACTCTGAGTAGTCACTAATGACATTATTTTCTCTGAGAAATTTGGAGATGGAATGTGAATCTAGGTCTTCTTGACTCAAAGTTGAGCAGTCTAACCTCTATAAAAATGACAGAGTTAAATGACAAACAAAAAAAATGTCATCCCCTTTCCTTCAAAGAATTTATATCCTACTGGAAGAAGTAAAATATTCAAGACAAAATGCTGTCAAAAGTAACCCTTTAGATATAAAAGGCAGTTCTTTAAGACTATAAAAGTGAATGCTCTAAGTCACACAGTAGGATGCTTGGAAGGTAACACTGATCAATCCTCTATCTCTGAATGAGTTTTCCATCTATATACTAACACCAGAGATGAATGCCTGGAACTAATCCTTGCCCTGTTTACATGTTTTTCAGAATACTTGAAGTTAAGGACATAGAATGTATAGAATACAAAACAATATTTAAATACCCTTAAAATATTTGAAAACCCATTATCCTTTCTCTAACAGTGCATGATTGGATTTTTTTCCCCCAGAATATGGTTTTACAGCCAGGATCTGAAGCACAAGTGAAGATGTACCAGTCAGCAATCACATCAAAAGTCAAGTATTTTGTATTTGCTTTTGCAATATCTATCTAAATGCAACTTAAATAAACATTGAGATTTTGTGTTACTCTGCACAGTGTGTTCTATTTTTCAAGAGCTTTTAGCTCTCAATGAGGATTAATGGTGTCAATTAACAGCCCTATTCATCGAGTATTTTCTTAGTTGCAGTATAAATAAAAATGTGATGTTTTATTCATCAATCTAGTGTTCTATATAGATCCTAGCTGTATAACTCCATCAAATTTTGGAAAAGCAATTTGAATTGTCAACCCCCCCAAAATGATAAAATTTAAGTAACTTTTGAAAAGAGATCTATTGAAATTCCCAAATAATTAGAATTCATGATTTCAATGAATGAGTGAAATATTACTATGGTATATTTCTTAATATAAAACTGAGTTTAGGTATCTAAAACATTCTATGGTAGTAAGTTAGGAACATAATGGGCAAAATTAAGTCTCTCAGACTACTAAATTGAAATGGTTAACTCACTAACTAATTTAGTCAACAAATATTTATTCAACACTGACTTAGGAAGACTCTGCTATGTGCTAGAGGAGAGAAAATAGGATGAAAAGGTTCATGAGCAGTGAAGTGAGTGCTATGACAAGATGCATGCTTTCAAACTTAATCCAGACACAGTACATGGAACAAATAGGAAATTAAAAAAAAGACTAGGAGACAAGTTAGGAGTTGTTTATTGCAATATCTACTTAAGATGAAAGGAGAGTCCTTATTCCTGTGATATCCAAGGTGATTAAAAAAAACAGAGAGAAGGATGTGAGACCTATTGGGTGGAAAGAGTCAAGATAAGAGTGATTGGAGAAAAATGGACAAAGATAAGGGAAGAATATTGTCCAACATTCAACTCTTTTCAATAACATTTTTCTTATTTAATTACTGACTTTTTGCATTCTTTACTTCTTAAATTTTTAGTTCCAGATTTTCTCCCTCCTCCACACCCACCAAGGCAGCAAACACTATGATATTAATTCTGCATGTGAAATCATGCTAAGTATATTTCCATATTAGCTACACTTCATAAAAAAGGTAAGAAAAATTAAGTGAAATGTTACAATTCAATTTTCACTCAAAGTTCATAAGTGCTCTCTCTAGAGCAGTGGTTCTCAACCTTCCTAATAGTGCAACCCTTTAATACACTTCTTCATGTTGTGGTGACCCCCAACCATAAAATTATTTTCATTGCTACTTCATAACTGTAATTTTGCTACAGTTATGAATAGCAATGTAAATATCTGAAATGCAGGATGTATTTTCATTGTTACAAATTGAACAAAACAGGTTGAGAACCACTACTCTAGAGGTATATAGCAGCTTTTTAAAATGAGCCCTTTGAAATTTTCTTGGATCATTGTATTGATTAGAATAACAAAGTCTTTCACAGTCAATCATCATTGCAACATTGGTATTACTGTGCACAACGAACTCCTGATTCTTCTCATTTCACTTTGTTTCAGGTCACATTAATCTCTCCAGGTGTTTCTGAAATCATCCTGCTTGTCATTTCTACAATAATATTCTACCATAATCACGTATTACAACTTGTTTAGTCATTCTCATCAGTGAAATTCTTTTTCACCACAAAAAGAGCTTCTATCAATATTTTTGTACATATGGACCCTTTTCCGTTTTCTTTGATCTCTTTTGCATATAGACCTAGTAGTAGTATTGCTGAATCAAAGGGTATGCATAGCATTCTAGCCCTCTGGGCCTAGTTCCAAACTTTTCTCCAGAGGGGTTGGACAAGTTCACAATGCCACCAATAATTCACTAATGTAATCTATTTTCCCTTTGCCCTTTCCTGGATTTTTCATTTCTGATAGATTTGAAGAGGCACCTTGGAATTTCATTATTTTGCATTTTTTCTACTTTAGACCATTTTATATGACTATAGATAGCCTTGATTTCTCATTCAGAAAATTACTTGTTTATATCCTTTAATGATTTATCAAGTGGAGAATGATTATTTTTTATAAATTTGACTCAGTTCTATATTTAGTATATATTTGGAGAAATGGGACTTTTATCAGAGAAACTTACGCCAAAAATTCTGAACATTATTTAATTATCTATGGTAATTTTCAGCTTAATGTAGTTTCTTGGATTATCTCCTTTAATTATGTCTGTTTTTGCTTTTTTATTACCTAAGATCACAGTTGCTACCCCCACCCTTTTTCCTTGTGCTAAAGCATATTAGATTGTGCTACAACCCTTTCTTTGAATTCAGGGCATGTCTTTCTGTTTGAAGTGTGTCTCTTGTAAACAACATATTGTTAGTTTCTAGTTTCTAATTCATTTTGCTATCTGCTTCTGTTTCGTGGGTGAGTTCATACCATTTACATTCAGTTATCATTAGTAACTGTGTTTTTCCTTCATCATTTCTTACTTTCTTCTTCCCTTTTTATCTTGTACTGCAAGCCTACTTTGTCTCTAACCACTGCTTCCCCTTGATCTGTACTCCTTTTTAATCATCTTCCCACCTTTTCCTTACCCTCTTCCATTCCTTTTCCTCTATTGGGTGAGTTGTATTTCCATACACAGCAGTATGTATGTGGGTATTTATTTTCCCCTCTTTGAACAAATTCTGATGAGAATGAGATTTAGCATGTGTTCTCTCTCTCTCTCTCTCTTTCTCTCTCTCTCTCTCTCTCTCATACACACACACACACATACACACACACACACACACATACACACACACACATACACTTTCCCCTACACTGTACAAGCTCCATGGTTCCAAAATTTAATTCCAGGCATTATTCTAAAGTTGATTGGTAGGTAATTTTGAGAGAGTTTGGCTGTGTTGCCTCAAATTCACCATCTTGGCTCCCTCCCCCATCACATTATATTTCTTTTCACTTTCTACTTAGCCAGTCTTGAAAAGTATTGCATTGTAAAATACTAGATGATTAGAGATAGAACATACCTTAGAGTTGAAGTAGTACAACTGATACAATTTTGTGAAGAACAAACTGAGGTCCACTTAATCTCCAGATATATAGTGTATGCAAAAAATATTCAATATAATATTTTAGGAGAAGGCATTAAGAGAAGGATATCAACCATATTCTCTTCCTGTGATACCAATCTTCTCTTTTTAATTTATTTTTATTTACTTTTAGTTTATAAGATTCAGTTCCACAACCCCTTACGTTTAAAATTTACTCCCCTCCCTGTAACCCCCCTCCCATGGTGTTATGCAATTAAGTATAGGATCTGCAAATACTTTCACATTGGACATTGGTCTGGTTGTATAAATTGTAACCAATGGAGTGAACAATGGGAAATAAAGAAACAAAACCAAACAAGGAAAAGAATGATAGCATGTAGATTGCTTCAGTCTCCCTTTAAACTCTGTTCTTTCTAGATCTTTCTCTGAATGTAGACATCTCCTTCCATCCTGAGACCTGTATTGTTGTCTTACAACTGTGCATTGCTGAGAAGAGTCAGTTTATCAAAGTTGGTCATCACACATAGGATGTGTTCGTGATTGTACACAAATTTTTCCTAGTTCTCCTCTTCTCACTTAGCATCAGTTTGTATAAGCCTCTCTAGGTAAATATGAAGCCCATGGTGTCCCCATTTCTTATAACACAATAATATTCCATTACATTCATATATCACAATTTGTTTAGCCAATTGATAAATGGTCAAAGGATATAAACAGGAAATTTTCAGAGGTAGAAATTAAAGATATCTATAAGCATATGAAAAAATGCTCTAAATCACTATTGACTCAAGAAATACAAATCAAAACAACTTTGAGGTACCACATCTCACCAGTCAGATTGGCTATAATGACAAAACAGGAAAATGACAAATGCTGGATAGGATGTGGAAAAATGGGAACACTAATGCATTGCTGGTGGAGCTGTGAATTGATGCAACCATTCTGGACAGCAATCTGGAACTATGCCCAAAGGGCTATAAATAATTACATACCCTTTGACCCAGCAGTACCACTTCTGGGGTTGTACCCAAAGAGATCATAGAAGTGGGAGGAAGACCCATATGTACAAAAACACTCATTGCCGCTCTCTTTGTGGTGGCAAAAACTGGAAATTAAGGGGATGCCCATCAATTGGGGAATGGATACCAATCTTAAGTGAAGTCATCATCTCATGACATAAGAATCAGGTCAAGAAGAATAAAACCAGGGGTGGCTAGGTGCTGCAGTGAATAGAGCACTGGCCCTAGAGTCTAGAGGACCTGAGTTCAAATCTGACCTCAGACATAACACTTACCTTGGGCAAGTCACTTAACTCCAAATGCACTGCATTCCCCCCTCCAAAAAATAAAAAAGAAGAAACTATAACCAATCTGGATCATGCTCTAAGCTTCTAACTGTAATGAATCAAAGGGTTTCATTTCTAAAAGACATTCAAGTGTGCTACTAAACTACAAAGTGCTATGCATCACTAGGATTCACTGAAATTTATTTAATTAAATTGGAAAAGTCACCTTACCCTCATATAAAAGTATGGTGGGTCTGTTATGATACATTAGATTCTCATTTCTTCACCTCAACAAATATATGAAGGTACCCACAAATATACAGAGAGGAGAGCTATAATAATCAAGACAGTGGAGTCCTCTATATATCTCTCTGAAAGAACCCTCAACTATAGAATTATAGTCAGTCCTGATGTGACAATTCTCTTGCTTTGCCTCCAGTGAAATAAATATGATCAGACAAAAATGATCCATGGTAACGGCATAAAATGCCTGTGTTCTGAGTGAAAATATATCCGTCTCTCCAACCACAGAGATTGATATAACTTGAAACAGTCAGGGACAGGCAAATGATTGATCTCCAGAGGATTAAAAGTGAGGTAGAGGTCTCTACAGGAGAAAAATATATTCTGTTAAATTAGATGACTTGTCATACAAATGACACACCTGTCATTAAACAACATCAACCTGTCACTGCTAACGTATTTAATTACTTAAATTGCTTTGATACAACCCCTGTTAATAGAAATGATCTGAGTACAAAATTCTACAGTGTTCAAGGTAATGCCTATTTAAGGTGGTGTCCGTGAGACATAAGCATTATTTCAGCCTGAAATTATTATTTCTATGTATTCCATTTTTAAAGAAATGAATAAAAACTCTAATGTTTTTATTGACACCCCTATACAAGGTACTTTCATTAAATACTCTAGGGTGGCGCTACTTTTCTATAATCACATTGAAAATGTTATTCTCTGAAATATTATATTGTAGTTTTTGCTTAATAGAACAAAACACCTTTAACAAATGGAGAATTTGGTAAAGAGGAACAGGACTAGGCCGTTGACTTTGTTATATCTTCTGGAGCCAGTTTACCTTATATACGAGGCTTCCCCTGGCGCCCATTCCTGCTGTTTTTCAGTCTCTTCCTTCTGAGAATATCTCCCATTTACTCTCTATATACCTTGTATGTCAATAGCTGTTCACATTTTGTCTCCTCTATCAAAAAAATACAATAATATACACAACATGGTGTGTGTGTGTGTGTGTGTGTTTAAATTCCTTTCTTTGAATTCTCATATTTAGGAGATGTTTGGTTCAGAGTAAACATTTAATAAATGTTACTTGTCCAACAAAATATTGATAGAATACTAATATTTTAGGAACATGATTTAAAAATACATATGAAAAAACCCTGAAATTTATATAGCATTTTGTATTCAATATCTCATTTGATCTTTATAACAGCCCTGTGTGGTAGGTGCTCTTATTATCCCTAATTTGTGGATGAGAAAACAGCATTAGAAAAGCTGTAACATACCTACATCTAAAGCTGGTTAACAGTCATTGTTAGCCTACCTATTCCTGCCTCCAATTCCAGTACTTCATCCAATGTGTCATCTCCCCTAAGTCACTTGATGACATTATATTGTATTGATTGTCTACACTGAACATAGAATATCTCTGCACTCCTCCATATGCCTCTATATTAAGGAGTTTTTACAAATATATTAAATGTAAGTTTGGGGGAACAGAATCTATTTAACAGATAAAATCAATCCCTTTTAAGGAAAAGATACTGTTTGCCCTTTCTATTTTGCATTTTGGATCATAGGATCATAGTCTGAGAGCAGGAAGGACATTTGGAAATCATCAGGTCATTTTACAAGTGAAATGAAGTGACTTGTCCATGGTCAGACAGGTAGTAAGAATCAGGACTGCAACTTGAAACCAGGTCCTTTGACTGCAAATCTCTGACTCTATATTTTGCCACATTAGTGTTTTTTGTTTGTTTGTTTTAAGTAAGATAAGCTTGTGAGGTTGGAATGTAGATCTGTAAATTGCTAAGCAAAGAGATCTACCAATTCTAGAAAGTACAGGATTGAGATAGTAAATATTTTCTTCAAAGATAAATCTAAGGAATCTAAATCTAAAGGTAGATCTAAGGTTAAGATCTACCAGTTCAACTTTCAAGTTTGTTGGACTTGGGTAATGTAACACATTCCATGTCTTCAGGTTGATTAGTTCTGCTGTGGTACTCAAAACTTTTCATTCTCTTCACAGTAATTTCTAGAAAATGAATGAGTTGGTCAGCTTACCAAAATCATTATGCTTTTTTTTCTTACAGAATTATTGTTCTTGCTTGGTAGGAAGTCACCTAACTGTTATTGTCAAATGAAAATTCACTTTTGTGGGGAAAACTGCTGCCTCTGGAACATGCCAGTGATTTAAGGATTGATTTGTATTCTCTGACGTCCTGGTTCAAAGCCTGATACTAAGGGAAAATCAGCTTGCTCTTCTCCACTTAACTAAAACATCCAATGTGAAAATGAACTTAGCTTAGAAAAAGAGTATTATCCTTTCTTATAAATCAAGGGGCCAATTGGGTACACAAGACCAACCTTTTCTTTTTGTTGCTTCATTCATGTCCAACTCTTTGTGACCCCATTTAAAGTTTTTCTTTGCAAAGACACTGGAGTGGCTTGCCATTTCTTTCTGTAGTGCATTTCACAAAAGATAAAACTGAGGCAAACAAGCTTAAGTGACTTGCCCAGGGTCACACAACTAGTAAGTGTCTGAGACCAGATTTGAACTCAGAAAGAGGAGTCTTTTTTTTTTTTTGCTTTTTTTTTTTGGAGGGCAGTTGGGGTTAAGCGACTTGCCCAAGGTCACACAGCTAGTTTTTCATGTTAAGTGTCTGAGGCCGGATTTGAACTCAGGTACTCCTGACTCCAGGGCCGGGGCTTTATTCACTGCGCCACCTATCCGCCCCAAGAGGAGTCTTTTTTTACTCCAGACCTGGAACTCTATCCACTATATCACCTAGTTGCCTCTTTTCTGTTACTTTGGTACAAATAAGAGTATCGGTTTCATTTAAAAATACACTGAAATTTTCTGTCTTTCCATATGTATAACAATAGTGTGTGTTTGTGTGTGTATGCTTGTGTCTTTCAGTGAAAAACTCATTAAGTCAATCAGTGCCTAAAACTGGAAACTTTTACTATGTGAAAAAACATCTGATTTGAACTAGACATAGCAGTGTTTGAAAAAGAATTTGTTTCTATAGCAAAATAATGAGAAGGAGGTATCTATTACCTGACTATTTTTATAACAGCCTGATCATTCCATAAATAGCATTAACAAGTATGCAAGAATAGTCTACATTTGTATGATGCTATCTTTGTTCAGTCATTTTCAGCCATGTCTAGCTTTTCATGACCACATTTGAGGTTTTCTTCACAAAGTTACAGAAGTGGTTTGCCGTTTCCTTCTCCAGCTCATTTAAAGATAAGGAAACTGAGGCAAACAGGGTTTGCCCAGGGTTACATAGCTAAGAAGTATCTTCCTGACTCCAGGACCAGCACTCTATCAATTAAAAAAAAACACTTTCATATCCTTGATCTCATTTGTTCCTCACAATCTTGTGAAATAGATTCACAGATAAAGAAGCTAGAATTCTGAAAGATTAAGAAACTTGCCTAAAATCATATAGCAAGGAAGTGTTAAAACTAAGATTTCAATGGAAGTCCAGTGCTGAAGCAGGGTCCAAGGTAATTTCTACTCTTTTCTGTTCTCCCTCCCAAAATGTTTTTTCTGTTGTAGTTCCTCTTCCTTATAAAATCTATGTCATTGCTACGTGACTCTGAGTGCATGTATATAAAGACTTCTAAGTCTTATATAATGGATCTTGTTATTAAAGAAATAGGCCATGTTTTATCAGATCCCTGGGGCTAAATTAGAATTTATGTTAACCAGAATATTTAAATAAGAATCATTTTATGTTTAAATAAGTTTCCAATTCAATTATTTTAGTGTTTTGTTTTATTAGTTCTCCAGTTCAATAAAAAAAAAAAACTGGTCAACTAGATTGTGTTACACAGACAAAAAAGTTAAGTCAAGGATGACAAACTATACATTTTGAATCAGAAGTAGAATATTCAGAAATTATTGAGTGAATATGACCATCACATTGCAAATGACTTCCTTGGTAAATATTAGGTACATTTAAGGTGATATATAAATAGACAAGTATTTGAAAGAAATCTACTCTAGAATCTCATTTAACAATGTTGGGCCTCATACAACTAACATTAATTCTAAGAGATTCAATCAGGGTCTCTACCCTATAATTCAGATTTCAATAATTTAGGTTTCCCAGTGAATTAAATCTTCCTTCTCTCCCTCTAATCTCCAGTCTCTCATGAATTTAATATTGAACACTGAGTTTCTTCTCTCTTTGTTGTCCTTTCTACCACCACCCACATACTCAAAATGGAACTAATAGTTTCAGAAGACCACTAGCCAAGCCCCAATGTGAGGCATTGGATGGGCTTATACGTCACTAAAATGAGAAGAAAGTAAAACGGAGGCATTTTTTCTGCTTTCTGCTTTTCACACTTTGTCCATTTGTCTGCTGGAGGACTCTCCTTAGCTTAAGAAGACAGCTTGCTGACATGTATATCAGGGTTACTAATAGTATTTTCCCCATTTCCTGACAGAAGCTCTCTTTTTTCAGATACAAGCAGTGACACCAAAATCAGGCTTGAAGTGCTAGAGAAAAATTGGAAAAAAAAAGCATGCTATTGGAGAGGCTGGACAAAAAAGACTTCATGCCTTCATTCAGTGCCTGAAATGTGTAGCTGTCTAATATAAGTTTACTGCTTCAGTTTTTTTACTTGTTTAAATCCCTTCCTTTCTTCAAGTTCTTGGACATGTGTCAAATCTTTCACAGAGCATCCCTAATCTTTTATCTCCTCTAACCCCAAAGTTAAAAAAAAAAAGAAAAAAGAATACCTCTTCCTTTCTTGTGTATGTTTCTGCTAACCATGTGTCTCCACTCTTCTCATTCTATTCTAATCAGTTTCTATGTAAACGTGTCACTCTATGACTGGATTTTTGGCACCTTAAGGACAAGAACTGTATCATTTTTATTCTCTAGTTTCCTACCTCCAAACAGAAAGCTAAGAAATGCTTGATGAATTGAAAGAATGGGGAGGTGGTGGAGTCAAAAGAAATGGAAAAGAAAAGAGTAGAAGCTGGAGATCACCAGCCATATCACTTACCCCATCTCTGTATCTTCTTAAAGAACTGGAGCTCAGGGATTGCTTTAAAAACTGGTGCTATGGGATCCTTAATGGAATAATGAAAAGCATACTTGATGTAGAGTCAGAAACACCTGGGTGCAACTCCTGGGTCTTCCATTTACTAATGTGTGACACTAATCAAGTCAAATGCCCATGATCTTTACTTATAAAATAAGACTGGGCTAGATGACATCTAAGATAACTACTAACTTACATCTTTGATCATAATACTTCCAGGCACTGTTTCTTAAAATTAGTTATTACTGAAAGGAGCTGACCGTTTACTTGCCTCTCAGTAGTCTATATAATATTCTCATTGAACCTTCTGGCAAGAAAGATCAAGAGAAGACAAGATCTCAGTCTGGACTGCAGAAGGAAAAAAAAACATTAAGAACCAATAAGTATCTAATGCTCATAAACATATAAAGTTAGGAAACAAAACATTTATCTCTATCTTAAATAAAGGCAATTATGCACTTCAGTGGATAGAGTATTAGACCTAGATTGAAGAAGATGGTTTGAAATCATACATATATGACCCTGAGCAAAATCAGTTTACTCATTTGTGCAATTGAGATAATAGCATTTACATCCCCCAGACACCAGGGTTGTTGTGAGGATAAAATGAGATATTTGTAAATCATTTTGCAAATTTTAAAATACTATATAAATGTTTTATCTCTTGTTTTATCTATCCAAGGAATATAAGCTCTTTAAAGATGAGGGCTTGTTTTTTAACTTGTATTTCAGTAGTGAAAATGTTGCTTAGCACATATTAAGAGTTCAGTCTCTCTCTATGTCTTTCTCTCCCTCTTTCTCTTCTTCTCCCTCTCCCTTTCCCTTTCCCTTTCCCTTTCCCACAAATTCAGTAGTTTTTGCATACTTCAGTCATCATCAGCTTTGAAAGGCCTGTAAAGGAAGCTACCCTGGATCCCTACAGACATTGCAAATTTTGTCTAGAAATTTTAAGTCAAAGGCCAAGAAGAGGTGCCTTTTAAAGGCATAGAAAATTGGATCAGAGAGGGAAGGAAACAAGAAATGCAGAAATGGATAAGAGGAAGGAAAGAATGGTAAACTTCAAAAGTGCATGTTTCTTGTAAACTTTTAATGATTCATACATTTTACTCATTCACCCTAGTCATTTACTCATTTTCACCCTCCTCCCTACTCCCCCAATTCTAAATTAGCGAAACTAGTGACATTTTATTTTATTACATTATGGTTCAATTTCTAAACCTCCCTATGTCTTACAGGAGTACTGATTAGGGGAAAAAAAAACATGAAACATGTTTAATTTCACACTTGTCTAACCTATAACTACGTTTGGTCACAACATGTTAGGTGTGAAACAAGCCATATAATGATTAGGGTTTTTTTTTTTTGCTTTTTTTTTTTACCGCTAAAAATCTTGAAATATTTGCTTCCTATTTTTTACTTTGCCTTTCCAGAGAGAAAAAAGACGTATATGATAGGAATGAGGAAGTATCTCGGAATGCAACAACTTTGTGTAATTCATAGTACAAGTAATAGTAGCCTCTCATTTTATTCAAAATATACAATATATATTTTCATATATGTATATATATGTATATATGTGAAACAGGTTCACAGAGGTTAAGAGCCTTAGATAATGAGCTAGTAAATTGTAAAGGCAGCATTTTAACCTAGACTTTCAAATATGAGATCTGGTGCTCTAGTCACTGCAATTTGTTGCCTTTTATTAGAAATGTTAATGGCAGAAGTCTGGAGCTTCATTATTTTTTCATGTTTTCTATCAAGCAGTAACTTCAACATAAATAAGCCAGCTAATTTAACAAAGATTGGGTGACACAGTGAATAGAGTACTGGGCTTCAAATCAGGAAGAATCATCTCCATGCGTTCAAATCTGTCCTCAGATTTTCTAACTCTGTGACCCTGGGAAAGTCACAACCCTATTTGTCTCAGTTTCTCATCTAGACGATAAGCTATAGAAGTAAGTAGCAAATCACTCCTGTATCTTTGCTAAAAAAAATAATGAAGTCACAAACAGTCAAAATGACTGAAAAAACTGACAGTAAATTCTTTTTGTTGGTTTGTCTCATATGCTTTATCTTGAGGTGTATTTTTTTTCCAGTTAGTAGATAATTATATTACAGGATTTCTGTCAAAACTTCTAAAAATGGTTTTATATTCCTCTTTTCCTGTAGTCTCTTCAAAGTGAACAAAATATTTCCAAATAAAGAAGTAAACAAATACATTAATGACTGTAGTGTTTCTATTAGGAAAAAGCCATAAAATAGAGCATTAAGTGAAAAGCCATAAAAATTTAAACCCTGTGAAAGGTGGAAGCCTAAATAGAGTGATCTGTTAACAAGTCATAACTTTGATATTGAATCATAATTTAGAAACTGAATCAAAACGTAGGTACTATGGCCTATGAAAGTCATAACAAGAAGATTATGATCCCTATGTGACTGGTACATGATCAATACACAAGCATATGTATAGGCATAATACTGGCTTAACTCCCAAGTTCATTACTAAGCAGAAAACCAGTAGTAGTGACTCACTTTCTAGCTCCTCCTGTCTTTGTCTATTTTCTATAATTTCCATGGGGATTTTGGGGGTTCTGGGTAGGGATCCATTGAACTGTCTTACTGCCACCTCATACTGAAGATTGCCTATTTAGGAAGTATTCGTAATTGTTGATTAATCTACTACCTACAATCAGTGTGGAAATATTTGGACTCCTCCTTTGGTATCAAAAGAATACCCCAGATTTGTGGGGAAAGTACAGGGTTCCCTAGCCAGGGAAATTCCAGACCTTACAATGACTGAATAAATAATTATGTGGAACAGTTTATGAAATTCAAGGAGTTTCCCATGGGCAAAGTGGAGTTTACACTATTTATGGCACAAACACAATCAAATGTCTCGCCTAAAAGGTCCTATTGTGATGCCTCATTATGGCTTTGAGGGGACCATGGATTCTGGTCTGTGCTGGTAAGACCACAAGCTCTAGCAAAACCTGTTAAACTTGAAAAGGTTTCAAAAACAGGCCTGGGAGCAAACTACATCCAAGACCAGTCTAGATAAATTGGGAGAGGCTGGCCACCAGTGGGTTGGCCATCAAGTAAGTGATTATTATTTTTTGCAACACCAACTCAGAGGAAGGCTGTCTGCTGAACTGTTGATGGAGTAGCACCCTGATGAAATCACAGATCTTTGAAAGTAAGTAACAATGAAGTCAATTCATACCATAACTGCAAATAGATTCAATGTAGATTGAATGGAACTGAGTGCTACCACCTTAGTTTCCCCATCATTCAAGTGGGATCTAAGGTACTACTAGGATGTGTAGCTGCCACTATGTTAGACTGGAATCGAGTTAAAGCTGACCCTAGATTGCAACAGGTCAACTGATCCCCCAGATTATGTATGAGAAGTGGTCAGTGGCATGAGGGGAGCACTAGAAAGTCCTAAGAATTAGAAAAAAAAATGGAAGCAATACAAATTCAAGCCAAGGAATACACATGGATAACAGAGAGATTTTTTAAAAAGCATCTTTGCTATTATCTGTACTAATAATTCTTGCCATTTCCACTAGTGACCAAAAGTTGAGAGGGGTTTAAAGTTTACTTAATGTGGTAAAAATTAATGCAGTTAAATATTATACTCCTAAGAGTTTATCAGTATGCATAGTACAATCTTTGAAGAATTTTTTTTCTTAATTTTTTCTTGATAATTAAAGACTGACCCTCTGTTGAAATGACCTAAAATCATTATTCTTTTAAAGAATAATAGCATGGTATAAAGAATGGAATTCTTGCTTTCTAGGGACAAAGAACAAAGAAACAACAAATGGTAAAGTGAAAAGAGCAATGGATTTGAGAGTCACAGATCCCATTTCAAATACAATTCTAACAATTACTTGCTGTGGGACCATGACAGATTATTTAACCTCTCAGAGTCATAGGCAATTGTCTAAGTCCATAAATTATCAATGGACTGGAAGGAGACATGAACCAAATTATATGTCCTTAACATATTGATGTAGTTTCAGTCATTTGGGATGGCCTTTGGACATTGTTTTCTACAATGTATTGTATACTCCCCTGAATCCCCCCCAAAAGAGATACTGAATATGATTTATTTCACGATTTCTTGAGAAGGTGAACTGTAAATCTTAAAGTGCTTTCTAAATGTGTCATCATCATGATCATCCAGAATTATTTTGTGCTGTATTAAAAGCATGTAAAATGGTTTACCAATGAAAAAAACCTCTCCTGACTTTTGTATATCTTTGTAATATTTTCTCTTCCTTCCTTCCTTCCTTGCTTCCTTCTTCACCTTTCCTGCTGTCTTTCTTTCTTTCTTTCTTTCTTTCTTTCTTTGTTTCTTTCTTTCTTTCTCTTCTGCTAGCTCTCATTACTCACTACTGACAGTGTACCTGCCTATAGTAGCTCTTCTTTCTTCTTCTATTCACAGTATCACATATATAAGGATAAAGAGTTGGATGGAACACCAGAATCCATGTGGTCCAGTGTACTTTTTCTACTGATGAGGAAACTGATCAAGAATGTAGTTAAGTAGCAAAAGTGTGTATGTGTGTAAGAGAGAGGGGGGGAGGGGAATGATCAGTAATCAGTGGCCGTATTTTAAAAGGGAGTCTTTGACTCTAAATACACTGTCCTTTCCATGGTGCAATTTGTTGTTCCTATTTTTTCTGCATCTTTAGGATCCAATAACCTGTGTTAGTTAGAGAGTGGGTATACAGTAATCTTAAATAGAATTTTAATGAGGCCCTCCACTGAGTAAATTCTATAAGCATTTTAGTGCCTGAACTTTGTTCTCTTTTGATGATTCAGATGAAATGAATGATGAAACAGCCACAACAATAAACACAAGCCCTAACAGAAACCATCTACCATAAAATGTTTAAAAATCATGTATGTTTACATTCTTAAATGTATAATGTACCATAGATAACTGATATTTATATAGCATTGAAGAGTTTTCCAGCTACTTCCCCTACAAAATAAGAAAAAATAATGATATATAGATGAGGAAATGGAAACTAAGAAAAAATATGATTCCTCACAGTCAATACAAATGGTCATAGAGCCAGAAAGACCTCAATTTCAGTACAGCCTCTAACATACTCTTGTGAACCCCCAAAAGTCATTTAGCATCTTATTGCCTTAGGTAACTCTTTGACCAAGTTACAGTGCTTAACATCATTGACAAGAGAAGTTTTTCACCAGGACATTTATAGGATAAGGAAATAATAGGGTTTATCCAAAACAGCAACCACAGCTCTGGACTTAAATATCAGAATCAGAATTCACATCTTTGCTTCTTCCTATGTCCTGGGATCTTTCCATCATACTCATTAATTAAAAAGAAAAAAAAATAAAACTTCCTTGCTAATTAAAATTAAATATTTGTTGATATTCTTTGTTGTTTATATCTCCTGAAAATCTCTAAGATATTCTGTCAGCCTTCCTTGCTAATAAAGGTAGACCTTATAGGAAAAAAATAAAAAGAAAAGGTAGAGAAAAGTCCATAAAAACATGAATTAAAAGATAGAAAACAATCTGACATTATATGCAGTACTCCTCATTCATAGTTGTTCTTTAAAAAAAAAACTGGCGATGCTACCTTCTATTTCTTCTTTAGGGAAAAGCTCAGTCATTAATCTTACACCATTCAGTGATTTTGTTCTTTTCATTTAAATTTTATAATAATTGTGTGTGTGTGTGTGTGTGTGTGTGTGTGTGTGTGTGTATATATATTTATATATATATATATATATATATTTGTATATGTATATGTATATATTTTCCCCTTAATTCTTCTGAATTAAGTCTATATAAAGTGTTGTTGTTGTTTTTAGTCTTGACAGGCTTCTCTGTACTCATCACATTAAAGAATTCTTAAAGCACTACAATATTTCCTTACATTTGCTTACAACATCTTCAGTCATTCTCCCTTAACTCTTTTTAACAGTCGTAGCATATGGCTTGTTAGATAAAAACTGAGGGAACCACCTATTTGTATGGCTAATCACAAGATAAACATTAGATGGAAAGTCCTGTAGGCCATATATCACCAGTCTCACATATAAAGAAAGCAATTTTAGACAGGGCTACAATCATAGAAACAAATGAATCCTTAAAAGTAACTCAATTTCTCCCTTTTTTCTAAAGCTCCTTTGATATGCCCAGACCAAGCAGGTAGGTAAAACTTTTTTTGTTAATGATTTCTTCAAATAATTCCAGAAAGATCAATTTTATTATGTACCATAAGAGTTTATCATAATTTTCAAAAAACATACTAAATTCTTCCTAACTTCAGTTATCTGTTCTTTCTTTAAATATATTCTTTTTTTGTATCATTCTGCCCATAGTTGATTTATAAAATAACTGATCAGGTAAAACTTCTTTCCCGGTCACAGAAGGAAAATATTTCCCCAATCACCATAACCTCTTAAACCTCTCCAAAACAGAAATCATGCCACTATAAAGCCACTCCAGGCATTACCATAGTATAGAAAACCCAGAATAAAAAAGAAGTTGGGTTTTTTAAGCCTAAACCCAAGAACTGATGCTCACTGACCCTGAGCTTACTCAGTACCCCTTGTCTACCTACTGGAAGTTTGAATGGACTGGAAGATCCCAGTCTTACATAAAACCCAAGTATAAGTCCTACTGCCCTTCATCTTCCCCATGCCATAGACACCTTGTCTCCAAGCTAGAGAATTTTGCCTGGGCTTTGACAGCCAGCTAAGCCTATAGCTCTTCATGATCAAAATCCTGCCAGGGGAAGCAACCTGGATAAAACCGATGCTACAAATCTCTGAACTGCCGGTGTTGGGGAAAGTAGACTCTGAACTTCCAGAAACAGCAGACTAGAGAATTAAGGAACAGAGGGGTGTGACTGGTTACCAAGATAAGACGCCACTCATAGTAGGGGATAACATTCTATCAAATCTGAGGAAAAGAGCATGCAGCTGGAGCCATTTCTGATCACTGAAACATCAACTGGGACAAAGTCCCAGGTGGGTGAACAATGAATTGTCAAGTATAGCAGGAGCCTGAGATGCTTTGAGATCGTTCCCCCAAGGAGCTGTAATTAGAGAAGAGAGGTTCAGAATGTAAGGGATAATGAAAATAAAGGTGAGGTGAAACCAAAAGTACTAAAGATTTCAATAAAAAATCTCAAAGAAGAATTGGAGTATAAATAGATAAATCAACAGAAAAAAATAAAAGAAGGAAGTATGGCCTCCATATCTCATGGCATCTCAGAATAAGTGCTGCAAAATGATGCAGCCCAGCAGAACCTATCCTGCAAATCTAAACTTAACTACACAAGACATGAGATGAATGTTCAATAATAGAGAAGAGTTTGAAACACTTTTAGAAAGAAACTCAGAAATGAAGGCATAATTTGATTCTCGAAAACCTCAAAGGACAAAGTTCTTGGAGGAGTAAATAAATGTAAATAGCAATAGCAACAGTCACAACAGAGAGAGCAATAAGAGAGTCCTTTCTAAATGTCACACAAAGAAATGGGCTGGAGGTAGGAATGAGGTAAAGGTAACATTGAAGAGATTCAGAAGGGGGCACTGTGGCAGAACCTGGTGACATCCTGATTGTGAATGCTTCTTTGGTAAGACATTGTAACACGGGAGTGTACGTAATAGGGCAAGAGAGGACAAAGAGGAGAGAAATATGTTCCATGGTCAAATAAAGGGCTAACAAAGAGGAGAAGGGGACTCCACGGTCTCAGAAAGAAAAAATGCCTAAATGAAAATTAATGTGAAGAAAAGCAGGGGAAAAGAAAGAGCATTTAATCTGGAAGTGAGAGTAGGTTTCATTGGTAAAGGTTATTAAGGTTGAAGGGAGAGAGAACCTTACACTGGATGAGGTTGGTGGATTTGGTGTCTTTAAAGTCTACTTGACCAGAGAATGGGTAAAGTGGAACCCCTGGATGTACCTGGCACATGAAGGAATGAAAGAGCATAGACATAGGGTAGAAATTTCCAAGAAAATGTAGGGGAGGGGAAGGTTAACAAGAAAGGTATAAATCCCTGAGGGTGGAAGAGATGGCTAACCTGGGGCAGTGTCATCTCTGACACCTAAAATAATTAGCATTGTTTGGGAGTGAGGCACAAAAAAAAGGAGAGTTCATGGGGTAAGGCCTATAAGGCAGTAGCAGAAAACACTTAGAGGGCAGAGTGTAGAACAGATACCTTCAAAGTTCTGATTAAATAAAGAATACAGAGGAAAAAGAGGGACTAGATGATTACAGGGGTCAAGAATCAGAGAATGAGTCTACAGTAAATAGAAAAAGAAAACGGATAATGAAGAGCATGAGAGAAATTCTTTTTTGGAAAAGGACACAAAAATTAAATAAAAAAACCTAATGCACAGGACTACTTGAAAGGAAAGAAAGGAAGGGGGATTGATTAACTGAGAAGAAAAAAGGGGAGGAAGAAATATATAGCAAGATAAAAGAAGAAAAGTAGAACAACAACAAAAATCTTTTGGAGAAAGCAAAACAAACAAGAGGAGGAGATTGGAAGAAACAGAAAAGAGGCAATAGGAACAAAACTACTTTAAAAAAAAGATTAAAATAACCAAAGGAACATAATATTGCATTTTCAACAGACAAGAGGAAAAATGTAACTTAAAAAAAACAATTTTAGAGACAGATGGAAGAAAAATAAATATAACTCTTATAACCTTAAAAGTGAATGGAATAAATAATCTCAATTTTAAAAAAAGATTAGAATACGGCAAGGTACAGACATCGACCCAGCTGAAATTTGCCAATATTCCCCTCCAAACAACTTTAAAATAATGACTCAAATAAAATTCTGGAGTGGCAAAGCCAACAGAAGGTCAGAGTAAAACATTTTTCCAGTCTAGGAAAAGAGGGGAAAACATGAATAAACTGTTGGTGAAGTTGTCAATTAGGGGTAATCATCTTGGAGAAAAATTTGGAACTATACCCAAACAGCTGTAAAACTATGCATAGCCATTGACCCAGCAAAACCACTGGTAGGTCTATATCTCAAAGATATCAAAGGAAATGGAAAAAAAAGACCTGTATCTACAAAAATATTTACAGTAGTTCATTTTTGTGGTGGCAAAGGATAGAAAATTGAGACGATGTTCTTACATTAGGGAATGGTTGAGTAAGTTTAACACAGGATTGCAACGAAACTACTGTTCTATGAGAATGATGAAGGGAGTAGTTCAAGAAAACAAACAAACCTGTAGGAACTAATGTAAAGCGAAGGGAGAAGAACAGGGAGATCATCATGCACAGTAAGAACAATGTTGTAAAGATTATCAAGTGTGAAAGAATTGGTTACTAAAAGGACACATCTTAAAAATGCCATCTACCTCCAGAGAGTGAACTCTGATTGAAAAATAAAGTATGCATGTATATGTCTGTATGTATCTATGTATACATGTATGTGTGTATGGCTAATAAGGAAATGTTTTACATGATTTCACATGTATAACTGATATAATTTTTGCTTGCCTTCTCAATGGATGGTAGAAGAGTCGAAAGGAAGGAGAATTTAGAACTAAAAATTAATAAATACTATTTTTAAAAGGTTGACAGATTAGACGAGAAAAGAAACCCCTGAAATATATTGTTTACAAGAAACACATATAAAAAACAAAGAAATACACAAAATAAAACTAAGATGATAAAAAAGAAATCACTATGCCTCAAGTAATTAAAAAATTATAATAACCATCATGCTTTCAGACAAAAAATCAAATATTCTAAAAACAAAAAGAAATAAATGAGAAAATTATATTTTTCTGAAAAGAACCATAGAGAAATCCACCAATATCAGTAGTAAACTTATACACTCTAAATGCTTAACAGAATCCAAATTGATAAAAGAAGCATTGCCTGGACTTTAGGAAGATGTAGACAGCAACATAATAGTGACAGGAAACTTCTACAACCTTCTATCAGTTTTGGCTAAACCTAACAGAAAGACAAACAGAAGACAAAATATGGAACTCGATAACTTTCTATTGGAAACTATATTAAAAAAGCATAACAACTTTTAATGGTACAACAAAAGTTTACTCTGTACCACGTGGAATTTTTTTTTAACAAAAATGATTGTGTATTAAGATATAGTAAATAAATATAAAATGATGGAAATAGTCAAAGTATCTTTTAAACACAATAATGAAATAAGAATGGAAATTAGTTCAGAAATTACAAAGTATGCAGACTTAAAAGGAATATTTAACAAGCAAGTATTAAATAATAAATAAGTCAAAGAACAAATCAGAAACAATAACAGTAAAAGATTATAATAAAGCAGCATACCAAAAATTTTGGATAAAACTAAAGTAGTTTTCAGGGGGAAAATAATATCCTTACAATCACACATTAACAAAAAAGAAAAAGAGAAGATTAATGAATTCGACATTCATTTTACAAAATAGAAAATCAACAAAGAGATGAAAATAAAATGAACATAAATGGAGATATATTAAAATTGGAGGGAAAATAGATTTATTGAAACAAAATTTATACATTTAAATATAACTAAAAGTTTGTTTTTGAAAAGGATATCAAAATTGATAAACCCTTGACAAATGTAATTAAAAAGGGATAAGTAGAAAATCAAACCAACAAAATAGAAAATAAACAACATAAAGTTTAGTAAAACTGTATGAAATTGAAAAAAAATAATCAGTACATCCTTTGCAAAATTATGTTCTTAAAATGCAGAACATCCTAAATAAAAACAGCAATACTTTAAAATATGTGTATATATATATATACATATATATACATATATATGTGTGTGTGTGTGTGTGTGTGTGTGTATAAAACTCAAACTGTTAGAAAACCAGAGAGAAACTTTAAATAATCCAGTAACAGAAAAGGAAATGGATGTAAGTGTAACGGAATTATCAAACTAAAACAAAACTCCTGAACTTGAGGAATTCACATAAGACATCTTTGAAACTTTTGAAGAAGCTACTACTTAACCTTCAAAATTACTCTTAAAAATTGAGAAAGGAAGAAACCTATGAGAATAATTTTATGAAACAAATACAGTCCTAATATTTAAACCAGGGAAAGATAAAACACAGAAAGCAAACTGTACACCATTATCATTAACAAACATTGATTGAAAAAATTTAAACAAAACCCTGTTCTAAAAATTATTCATTATGACCGAGTTGAAATTATATCTGGGATGGAAAGATGGTCAATATTAGGAAAACCATCAATGTAATTAATTATATCAAAACACAAAACTTCTAAAGCCACATGATCATCTAAATAGATGCAGAAAAAGTTGATATGATACAACATATTTTTATGCTAAAAGCCCTGCAAAGTATAGACATGTTGAGACCTTTTTAAAAAATACATAAGTATCGGGGCGGCTAGGTGGTGCAGTGAATAGAGCACCGGCCCTGGAGTCAGGAGTACCTGAGTTCAAATCTGGCCTCAGAAACTTAACACAAAAACTAGCCGTGTGACCTTAGGCAAGTCACTTAACCCCAATTGCCCCCCAAAAAGCAAAAAAAACCAAAAAACAAAAAACAATGCATAAGTATCTATATAAAAACAGGAGCAAGCATCATATGCAACAGGGACACTCTAGAATCTTTTCTAATAAATACAAGAATGGTATACAGATGTCCATCCTCCCAAAATTATTTGATATAACTCTGCAAAAGTTAGTGATAGTAGTAAGAAAAGAAAAAGGAATTTAAATAATAGTAATAATGGATAAAAATAATAGAAAGTATCCCTGTTGACTAATAATATGATAGTTTACTTAGAAAATTCTAGAGGATTAACACCACAAAAAAAATCACCAGCATTTTAATATAAAAATAACAAAACAGAAAGAAGCAAAGGAAATCCTTTCCAAATGACTATGAAATGCATAAAATATCTGAGGAGCAGCCTTCTAATACTATTACTCCTCCTCCTCCTCCTCCTACTAATCATAATAAAGACATATATTGTTTCAAATACAAAGAACTCCTTAGAGAAATTTAAAACAACAGCCTTAGTAGATGGATAAATAATCAGTGTTCATCTCTCACCCATAGCAATATAATAATGACAGTACTACCAAGATTAATTTATACTTTTTATGTTATAGCAATCAAATTACCAAAGGGATACTTTATAGAGATTAACATAAAATTATTTTTAAAACCAGATAAACAAAGGATGTTAAAAGAAATAATGAAAAGAAGTAAAGATGGAGGGGAAAATAGTACTTTCAGACCTCAAAATTATTATGAAGCAGCAGTCATCAAAATCATCTAGTATTACTTGAATAATAGAGGGAAAGATCCATGGAACATACCAGATCAAGGAGATACTGAAATAAAAGAACACATTAACCCAGTGTTTGATAAAGCGGGAAACATAAATTACCTAGGGAAAAACTCTGTATATTATGAAAACGACTGCAAAATATGGAAAGTAATCAGGAAGAAATTCAACATAGACTCACACCTTATATCAGATTCTAGATGCATACATGACTTTTATATTAAAGATTGTAGTCTTCACAACCATATCACTAATAATAGGAGAAATGCAAATCAGAATAACCCTATGGTTTCACCATATGCCATGAAAATTGTCAAAAACGACAAAATGAAAATAATCAAACATTTAAGGGGCTGTGGAAAGTTTGGTAGACTGATACAGCATTGGTAGAATGGGATTCCTACATTTTTTGTATTATATAACATTTTTATCACTTCCTGTCTTTAATTGTTACATTTCTTTAACTTTTCTACCAGGACTCTCCCACCCACCCTTTGAATCAGGAATATGTTGATGAATATTAACAACAATCTTTTTTGGAAAAGAAAAAAAAACTGTAACTCTTTTAAGTTTAATCTGTATTACTGACTTTTTTTCTATTATTTTCTTAATTCCATAAAACCAGAAAAACAATAAATGAAGTCCTTGATTCATAATGTTTACTGATTTCCAAACTGTTAATTCTCACATCAAAATTTTAATGATCAATCGCAATCCAGTGCAAGCTTGCTCCAAGACACCCATTTACTTTTGCTATTGAACTATTTCAATCTTCTCTAACTCTATGTGATTTCATTTGGGATTTTCCTGGCAAAGCTACTAGAGCAGTTTGCCATTACCTTCTCCAGTTCATTTTACAGATGAAGAAATAGAGGCAAGCAAGGCTAAGTGACTTACCCAGGTCACACAGCTAAGAAGTATCTGAGGTCATATTTGAACTCAGGCTTTGCTGACTCCAAGTCTGGTACTTATAATAGTAATAAAATTTGAAAATCCCTTTATGTTGCCAGGCTAACAGGTACTTAGCATTTAGTTTCAAATTAAGCCTCTGTAAAGAAACAAGGTACAAATCCATGTTGCTGATATAACAGAAAGGGGCTGAACAGGGAGGAGCTAAGAGCATATATAAGGAAAAGCCCCACCTGGGAGTGTCATAATTTCTTGGGGCAAGCATCATGAAGGCAGAGCAGCTGTGTGTGTGTGTGTATGTGTGTGTGTGTGTGTGCACACATGCGTGAGTGAGAGAGAGAGAGAGAGAGAGAGAGAGAGAGAGAGAGAGAGAATTTCTCTCAGTGAGCAGCTGGAGGCTGGGCTGCTGCTGCTGGACTGAAGAATGAACTGAGAATTGAGAAGAACAGAGAAGAGAAATGAGAATTGAAACAGAATTTCTTGGAGTAAGCAATGTGGAGGCTAGACAAAGTGATTATCATTTTGAGAACAGAATTTGTGGTTGTGGTGACTTCTTCTGAGAGCCAGCCCAATTGCTGAGGACTTCCAAGGGCCAGCAGGTGCTGCAAGAGGAAGCATGACTATGGTGTCAGTTCTTTGTCTATTTTGGGTCTATGTTGATTTCACAGGCAGAAAGTGAATTAAGATGATATTGCTGACCACGTGTGTGAATACTGTTGTAATTCTGCTAAGGTTGACATGTGTATATATTGTTGTGGCTCTATTAAGTTTTTTCTTCCCAGGAACAGAAACTGTGAGGGACTTGAGGTGAACTAGACACTGTGAACTTCAATTTGGAATAGAACCTTCATTAAGAACTGGACAAGGAACTGGGAGCTGCCTGCCTTTGAACAAAGGGGACATTTTGGTGTATTCAGGTAGAAGCTGGGAGTATGAAAGAGTAACCATGGAAGCTGAAAGCCTGCGTTGAGTCAAGATGAAAATACCTCTCCATGAGTACTGAGTAGTGACTGAAGAAATTGTAACTTACTTGTGACCTATGGGTAGATGGCCCTTGTATTTTCCACTACCCCTTAAGAGGGTACTGAAAATTACTGATGTAATTGTACCTGAATTGTGCCCCATGGGTAGAGGACTTTGACTTTTGTACTTTGTGTCCCTTAAGGAGGCCTCCTTAAGGATGATTGTATGATTGAGTCACTAAATGATTGAGTTTATAAATGTTTCTACTTTGTTTAAAACTATGTGACCACTTTGGTGAAAACTATGTGGCCATTTTAGTGATAAGTTGAGTTGTGACTTGGTGAATGCTGTATTTTGATTTTCTGTGAATATTTTAGTCTGATCTGTTATTGAATAAATAGAGTTTGCTATATTAGGCAATCAGAACCTTAAAAGCTGTTCTTAGCAGCAGTCCTCTGGAAAGCTGCTTGTGTATGACTTTACAGTATTTTACTATAGAACCACCTAGCTGCCTCATTTATACCTAATTCTACCACCTTTCTAACCTGAATTCTATTGTCCACACTGTTAGTGTCCCTTATCATAACTATTATCCCCTTCACCACTTTTCCTGATCTTACCTTTAAAATGTGCATAACCTCATTCTAGTCACTAGCCCTGAGAAGAATGCACTTGTGAGTTCACAGATGTCAGGAACTCACAGAATATGGTTCTTTTATATTTCCCACCTTGGGCAGCCACTGAGGACCACAGGATTAGTGATTAGGAGCTATCAAGGACCTAGACTCACAAATAAGGGATATAGCATTTAGACTTTTCCAAGATCACTCAAATGGAGACAGAGATGAGATATGAACCCATGTCCTCTGATTCTACTGTACAATTCAACTTTCTCTCTGAACCTTGATATTCACATCTCTAAAATGAAGGGGTTAAATTGCCTATCTTCATTGGCAGAGGTTCTTAACCAGAAGCAACAGACCTCTGGGAGGAGGGGGATTGATGCCTGCTATGAATACAGAGAAAGATGGAAGATGATGGGTGGATGGATGGATGGATGGATGGATGGATGGAAGGATGGAGAAGAGTGAAGTAAGCAGAGCCAGCTGTTAGTACATGGATAGAAAATGTCGAGTTGAATAACAGCTGGTTCAGAATGAATGACTACAGAACAGTGTTTCTTATGCTCCCTAAAGATAACACAAAAGACATAAAAAGATTAAAAACTTTTCAACTAAATTCCTTCAGATAATACACAACTGCTAGGTTGATGTAGTTCAGTGCATGTTTTTCCTAATTTGCTAGTGAGAGCATCATGTTTAAAAGAAACAAATGCCTGGTCAAAACCAAACAGATCACATCTATTTTTTTCCTTCAGTTTGGTTGGCCCATCATTGTATTAGAACCAAACTAATTTCAAGGATTTGGTCTTGGCAAAAGTATGGAAGGTTTCTGGCTTCCAGACTCATAGCAAACAGAAAGGAGGGGCTTCTGGGAACATTGCTCACCCAGGCACTGAGAGTCATTGCCTAAACTTCAATACTATACTAATTTAACCATGAAAAAGCACATTATTAAAAATGAGATTGGCATTCATCCTGTTTTCCTCTTAAATGAAATGTATAGCAACCAATAAAACATCCTTTTATATCCATAATGGAAAGGAAAATAATACCTTTGGTGGCATGTCTAAATGGTATTCAACTGAGATTAAATAATATTGCAAACTATTTGAACAGATTATAATATAAAAAAAACAAATGATCTTACTACACTTGCTGTACTTGAGGCAAGCAAAATGCAGAATGCCAAACCATTTTTAAATAAAATTTGGATGAGGAAAAAAATACAGCTAGAGAAAGGTTAATATAAAAGACATACAGATTATTGAGCATGGAGATAAAAATGAAAATGTTTGGCTGGGGCTTTTAGATAATTCTCTCAATATAAGTGGTTTTAAAGAGTGGAATATTGCAGAGAAATTGTTGTTGAAGGTTAATTACTCCTGTGGCTCTAGTCAACATGGGGGAAATTCAAAAGGATGCCTTTCCCTCTCGGCACAGGAAAACATATTGAAATAGTCCCTGTGTATCAAAGGAAATAGGTACTGTTTTATTTTATATTGCCCATGAAAGTAGAATGCTGCCACTATGGTTATTCTCTTCACCTGAACAGAAACCACAATATTTCTACACATTTTTCCCTCAAAAGACAATATTGTGTAATGGATGGTACAATTGGTTTTGAAGTCATGCCTTAAATACTTCATTCAACCAATCAAAAAGTCATTAATAAGCATGTACTATGTGCAAAGCTGTAAAGGTAATGTAATTTAAATTTGAAGATACTCTTGTGTTGGCAAAAGTAGCAGGTACTTAGCACTTAGTAACTGATTAATCTTCTGTTGGGGAAAGAGAAGGTATGAATTCCTGTCTCCTGTTGCTGACATAACAGGAAGAGGCTAGCTGAAACAGGAAGCAGCTCATGCTGTGTATATGTATAGAAAAGCCCCATAGAGGGACAGTCAGAATTTCTTGGGACAAAGACTTGGAGGCAGAAGCTGCTGCCACCAAGGAGGCTGAAGAGGAAAGCCTCCCCCGGCTGAAGCGAATTATTTTGATTCTGAAAACTTGGGTGGAGTGATTTTGATTCTGGGAGCCAGCTGAGACTTCTGTTGAGTCTGAGGGCCAGCCAGAGCTGACAGGGGACTGAGGAAGCATGACTGTGATGATAGTATTTTGTATGAACTTGTTTGTGGCTTTGCTGAGGCTTGACTTCCCAGGAACAGAGACTGAATGAATTGAGATGGACTGGACACTGTGAATTTCAATACGGAATGGTAACTGCCTGGAGAAGTAGACAAGGACCCAGGAGCTGTCTGCCTTTGAACCCATGTGACAGTTTGGTGAATACATGTAGTATCTGGAACCATGGAAGGGGATCCAGGGTATCCAAGAAACCACCCCGAGTTAAGCTGAAAGAAGACTTTACTTGGATATTCTGTACTAAGAAGATCATAATTTACTAGGGCTTGAGGGTCTCTGTATTTTCTAATGATTGAATAGTGAATAATGAAGTATGACTGATTAACTAAATGATTGTACTTAGTGATTGATAACTGAATAAATAATTGATTTGTAACCTACTAGGCCCCACTTTGACTACTGTACTTTGTGATTGAATTAAGGATTTTGTGAATGCTTGAGTTACTAAATGATTATTCTTTGTTCAAAACTGTGTGATCACTGTAGTGGAAACTGGTCATTTTCTGTGATAAGTTGTTGTGAATGCTATATTTTTATTATCTGTGATAAGTTTTAAAATTATGAATGCTGTACTTTGAATTTCTGTGAATGTTTTGCTCTGATTTGCTGTGGAATAAATAGGGTGTACACTATACTGTATAATCAGAACCTTAAAAGTTGTTCACAGTAGCATTCTTTTGAAAAGCTGCTAGTGTTTGGCTTTACAAAAGCACATACAAAAATGGAAGAAAACAATCTCTGTTTTCATGGAATTTACAGCCTAATACTTGTGAGTTATGTGATAATGAGTTCGTTATTTAACCTCTAAGAAACTCAGTTTCTTCATTTTTGAAATGAAGATAAAAATAATTATACCCTATACCTCACAGGACAGTTGCAAGCAAAACACTTGGCAAAGGTTAAAAGAGCATATAAAAGTGAATTATTATTGTCATACTTGATTAAATCAACCAATTTATTTTCTAAATAATACTAATGATGGCTCAAGCATACACTGCTTTTGGGGGAAAAATATCACTATATGAATACATATGTACATATAAATATATATTTACTAGATATAACATTATAGTTTCTTCTTCCCAACAATCCTATCAAGTTCATAGCTCCAAGTATAATTTAGGATAATTTTACAAATGATGAAACTGACACTCAAATATCTTAAATGACTTTACCAAAGTCATAAATATCTATAAATCTAAAATTCCTCTTTTCTTTGTAAAACACTGCTTCTCCTTAAAGGATGTCAGAATCATAGAAATGTAAGATTTATATGAGTTCATGGAGGTCATCTAGTCCAACCTCTGAATGTGAAGTGGTCCTTTCTCCAAATTTGGCTCTGAGGTCCCAAGTCCTTAGTTATGACATTTAAACTTCAGTATGAAAATTTGAACAAAATTATATGATTTCTATTCTAAGATGCTTAGTATTGTTTCTGCAGAGACAATGGAAGGGACTATGGAAGAATAACTTACAAAGGAAGGGACTGCAGGATGGATTTTCCAGTGAGCCTTAGCTATTTGACACAAGAAGCTTTAAATGTTGGAAAAATCCATTACGTGGGCTATTTATTTTGCAAACAAAACATACTATTTATTCAAGGGGCTACATTAATCTCATGTTAATAATCTCTGTTTTGCTTATTTTTAAAATTTCTTTTCCAGTAATACAAGCATAGGAAATATTTTAATTGAGAAAATAAGTGTAAATGTCAAAAGGCATTACCATTTGGCTCAATATCACTTTATTACTCATGGCCAGGGAATCTATAATTACAAAATAAATCAGCATACGAGTGTTCATAGTCATATATTCTAATCTACTAAGAATATGCAACTGTTACTGAAAAGTAGCACAGCTGATAGTTGGGAATTGATTACTTTCATAATTCGAGAGTGAAATTTATACATGGGCTTAAATACAGTGCAGAATACATAAATTTAGAGTAGATATTTTTAATAAAATTATTTGAAAGTGGACAACACTTATTATTATCACAGCATGCATAATTTTATCTTCAACATGTTTTAATTGTCTTGAAATTTTAATTTCAGGTTAATATATACACTCCTGAATTTTAAATTATGTGTGTATATTTCAAACAGTGATATTTTATCCCTGAGTTAACTTTGTCAGAACTCTCAATGACAGAATTGTATTGAATTAATTCATATTCAGTGATCTTGCACATAAACTTAGATTTAGAAGTAAAAGCCAACCCTGGGTCCCAGGCCTTGTTAGTTTAGACATTGCTGTATTTGGAGTGGCAACCCTATGGGGAACAAGAAAACAGTTTATGCCAATAGCTTTAAATAAAGTTTAAGCATTGCCCCTAACTAGAAGCTGCCTGAAAACAATAGATAAAAGTTAGAATATCAAAGTGGGAATTTCCAAATGTCCCTTTTACCAAAGTCATAAACCTGATCTTTTAGTTAAAAGGAGCAAGAAGGTCAATTTAGCAGTGCTATGTAGCTCTAAAGATTATTTACCCAGCAGGCATTTTATGTGCCTACATTTGTGTTTGTGTGTGTGTGTGTGTGTGTATTTCTCCTAGAAAAGGCTTTTTTCTTCCAGGCATGGGGAACCTTCAGCCTCAAGGCTACATGTAGTCTTCTAGGTCCTCATCCTTTGACTGAATCAAAACTTTGTAGAACAAATCCCCTTAATAAAAGAATTTGTTCTGTAAAATTTGGACTGAGTAAAAAGGTAGCTCCCATGGACCTTGAAGGCCACATGTGGCCTTAGGGCTTCAGGTTACCCACCCCCTGAAGATTGTGCTGTAACTTCCTTGAGGTCTTAAGCAGAATATACCAATGGACTGAATAACTGATCATTGTATCCTAGTCGACATTTTTTCAACCCTTCCTCATTCTCTCAGGTTGGTGGACATAGGCAGTTAGAGGTTGAACATAGTAGAATGTCTGACATATAGCAAGTACTTAATTGCCTGATATTGAATGTGTACAAGCTAGAAACATATTTATATCATGTACTATGAAATAGGATAATCAGAATTTTGAGAGCAAAGTCCTTAAATCTTTCATGGTTAGAAGGAAAAAATTTTGTTCAATTGTAAAACTAAATGGAATGGAGCTGATGAAACTGATCTTCCCTCATGGTAGAGAGGTTGGGAGACTACTAGAGCAAAATATTATATTCACTGCCACATATAGTCATTGTAAAATACTCTTTTACTTAATTGTTTTTCTTTGTCACAAAGAAGGGGTACATATGAAATGTAGTGCAAAATAACTATAAAAAAATTAATAAAATGTTTTTGGTGTTTTGTTTTTACAACTGCCTCAGATCTAAAGTGTTATAAATGTATTAAACCAGTAAACTTAGTCTCTGACATCCTTGGCCCTAAAAACTTTCATGTACTTTACATTAAATGCTTCCATAATAACCGAAGAATAATACATTTAATTTACAAATTGAAAAATATTCTAGCAATCTCTTTGAAGAATTATGTTTTAGTTCTAATTGTTCAAGGCTGATTAATCTATCTCTGCCCATTTTTGAAAGAACCAAGTTGCTTTAAGTGTTGACAAGCGGAGTAAAGGAATTGTGCTATTTGAAATTTGGAACCCTTCAACCTCAAATATTTTCCCACAAATCTTCTCCAAGTCTAACGTACAATTTCCTAACATCAATTAGCTTTTTTACTTATCACACTGAAGACTCTTCTTAAATGCAAACCTGTAATTCAAGAATATATTGAAGTGTCAGTAACAATTATATGAGAACTAAAATAGTACCTGGGTACAAATCCCACTACTATTATGTTTTACCTGTGTGACCTTGGCATAGTTGCTTGCCCTTTCTGAGCCTCAGTACATTCTTATGTAAAATGAAGAGATTGGATGAGTATTTAAGATCCTTCTAAATGAATAATCCTAAAATCAAGGGTCTGTGATTTTAGCTGTGGAGTAATTAAATTATAACTTAGTGCAGTAGCTATTATTTTAAACTATATCCCTGTAAGTAAATCTATCTGATAGACGAAATTCCCATATTTGCATTTTTTGTTTAAAACATGTAATGTACTAGTATAACATAGTATACATATTATAAAACACATAAAATGGAAATTGAAAATTAGAAAAAGATAACATAAAAATTAAAATATATTTAATGACAGTAAAATTCCTTTACTGATTAAGATATTTTAGTAAGAACTAATATTTTACTGGGAGAAATAAGATAGAATATGCTTCATTTTTAAAAAAAATTTCTAAATCAAAATTCACAGATAGTACAAAAATAATAATAATTAGGAAAAGTAATCATTCAATTAGTTTGAGATATCTAACTAATCAAATATGTTAAATTTTTCATTACAAAATTTTTACTTACAAAAAACCCCTCAATAATAGGTGATTACTGACTTTTGACTGGAGTCATGTTTCTTCATGTACAAATATTCACCATATAAAATGCAAGAGTAGGGGGGCGGAGCCAAGATGGTGGCATAGAGGCAGCAAAGCACCACAGCTCTCACACAAACATGCTAAAAAACTCATAAAATGGGACGCTAAACATTTTCAAGCTCCAAACTCTCCAAAAGACAGAAAGAACATCTGTTGCTACAGGAGTGCAGCAGGCGGGGCTCTTCTCAGCAGTCTGGGACCCGGGCAGCCGAAACCCCGGCCAGGTCAAGCCCTGGGGCATCGGGCGGGGAACCACAGCTATAGGAGAGCAGATCTGCTGCACTGGAGGCACAATTACCACATCTCTCAGGCCAGAAGAAAAAAAGGCTAAGAGAAAGGTTGGTGGATTTTGCTAACTGGAGAGGAGAAGAGCGGGTCCAGCCAAACTGCTCCCAGGGCAAGGAAGCAGTGGGAAGTGGATGTAGCAGCAGGAAGGGCTGAGAGACGTAGCAGCCCCCACTGGGCTGCTTCAGAGCCCTCGGCCTGCAGATAGCAGGGGGGCTAACGCGATCCATCAGGGCCAAGGGCTCTTGCGTTGAGTGGCCTGGATCTGGATCGTGGTCTTGAGTGGTGGTCCTGGGGCGCCCTTTCAGTAAGTCAAGGCTGGGAGTTGGGGCTGCAGCACCCCACTAAGAGCTCCGGCAGCTGTGAGGGCCCCAGTGATTTGGGACAGAGCTTTTTCCCTCCAGGAAGCAGAGTTCCACAGAGCTAAAAAACCAAGCAATTAATAGACTGGCCAACATGAGATAAAGGAAGCAAGCTAGGAACAGCAGTAAAACTCTAGAATC
>CM053593.1:221584220-221639936 GCA_028646575.1 Pseudocheirus occidentalis
TCATTGTCAGTCAACAAATGTTTATTGAGCTTGAGCACTCTCTATTTATGGAAATCATTGTGTTGAATAACATGGGTCATACAGAGGTGAGTCAGATACTAACCCAGGCAACCTGTAGCTTGTATTCTAGGAGGGGAGATAAAACATATATACACAAATAATTATGTTAATCAGAATGGCATTTTGGACCACTGCTTAGATAATGGCTTTATGACCATTGTGGAAATCTTTCTGTTCCTCAAAAATTCAGATCATAGGATCAATGACTTAAGGGTTTAGGAGACCTTATAAATCATCTAGTCCAACTCCTGGATTTTATAAATGAGGAAAATGAGGATTAGAGACCTTAACTAACTAGCCTTGTATCAAATAGGTAAAGAGAACTACCTCCATTTATAGAGATATATTATATAAATCTATGATATATTAAATATTTCACATATAAATAAAAGCTATTTTAAAAAATATTAGGGGAGGAATCTGACATCTCTGAAGTTTATTTCATACAATGTAACACTTGATGGTATAGCTAGCCATACAGATATAGAAAATGTTATGTTATATATGGTTATATAAATGTCACTCTCATTCTATGTATATAATATAGTTTTCTATATTTTCTAGTACACTTTTAGGCTCACAGTGATTATGTAATATTTTCCCCTCAATATAGAAATACTTCTCAATATTCTCTTTTTGTTGGCATGTGTAAATGTCTAGATTAGCCTTGACATTGGTGTAGTATCCACAGTTTTCACTTGCTATCCCTAATTCTTGATTATATCTTTTTTAATCATAGAATTTATCATATCTTCAATAAAACATTTGCAAAAATTGATAGTTGATGTTATGCTCTTCTATGCTTACTCCCACGATAGTTGATGTTATGCTCTTCTATGCTTACTCCCACCAGGCATCTCCCTATTGCCCTTGGAGTCAAACACAATTTTGCTTCTTTAAAAACTGTGTTGTTTCATGATTTGTTATCACATAGCATCCTTGGGAACAGATAAGTGCTAGAAAGCTGTTTTAAATTATTAAAAATTACGCAACTCCCCAAATGCAAAATAATCTATTCTCTTCCTACTTTTCAACTTTGACCTTATGTTTTTGTCTATTTGAAGTGCTTCATCCAAGGTGTATGCAGTGATGTATTACCTATCTACTTTTTTGGTAAAACCTGGGCTATAGGTACTCCTTTTTTATTTTTATTAAATAGGTGGTAGAATAACACTACGTATGAAAAAAGACCTCACAGAATCTTAGCAGAGCCAGAGAAAGTGGAGAGTTCTTTTACTCAGTATTTACAGGAATACAAGGAAAATAATTACACAGAATAAAAAGGTAGTGGTGGGTTATAGTCTGCACTAGTAGAGGGTATAACCACATTCAAGAGATATGAGTCCATTAAAGTAATATGTATTATTGCCATGCTTTGTCCTTTTGTATGTACTTTATATAGATAGCAGAGACTCTTATTATTGCCCTTCCTTCTGAATATAATCTCCTGGGAATTATTGAACAACTCCACCACCATTTTCTTAATATGCTATAACTGTTCATCTCTGTGCAGTCTAGTTTGCTACTTATATCTGAACAATTTACTACATTTTCAATTCAAAATTCCTCTTGATCAGTTCTATAAAACTCCAGGTTAATGTTTTCTTCTTCCTATTACAACCAAATTATTTACTCAAAGTTTATAATCTAAGAACTCTAAGAACTGAAGTGGGTCTCTGAAAAGGATTTATTTGATTGTGATAATAGAGGGGAAAAGAAGGAAGAGATTCTATATTGCATTAATCCATACTGAAGCTAAACTTGAATGAATTTCTAGTTTAATCAATGTTTAATAGAACAGAAAGTGAGACATATATGGAGAAGAGTAAATAATTTATTGATCTCTGACCTCATGGGTAAGAGGATTTTTAGAATCAAGGTGGAGAAATTAGAGAAATACCTGATTTATTAGGACACAGTTGGGGGCAACCAAAGAAACTAATTGTAATATTTTCTGACTGTTAACATTTATTGACAACATTTAATTTAATACAATGTGCAAATAACTTTTAGGCCCTGGAAATTCAAAGATTAAAAAAGGTCTCTACCCTCCTGGAATGTGAAATCTAACAGAGCAATGGGCATAATGGATATGCATAAGTTGTGATAGTACAAAGTAGAATGTGATAAATGTAAAGAAGATATCAGAACAAAGTTCATAGAAGCATTTAGACTAGCGGAAGAAGGTACCATTTTTTCATACCTGGATTAATCAAGGAAGGATTCATGGAGGAGTTGGTACTTGAGATGTATCTTGATAAGCCAGGGAAATTCCAAAAAGTATCAGTGGAAATGAGACAGAAGATTAAGAAGAAGAAATGATGGAAATAAAGAAGGAAATTACAGAGTTATGAAAAGAATGAATATATGATCCTGTAACAATAGTCACAGGATGGGACATTATCCACAGCATCAAATGCTACACAGAAGTCAGTAAGAGTCAGAACTGAAAAATAAAAAGATAATTGTATTTGGTAATTGGAGGAAGTCATTAGAAAAGCTGGACAATACTTTATACCAAGTAGTTAGTAAAGAAGGGGAACCATTAAGTACTGGCTATTCTTTTTAGGAGTTTGATAGTAGAGAAGGAGAGATCAAATATCCATGAGACAGCAGTAACATTTAATGGAGTAATGCTGCAGAGGAGGAAGAAAAAATAATAGAAAGCAGAGAGAGGCAGAGGGATTCATCAGTGTAAAGAGGAGAATAATTTTATCTTCTAAGCCTGGGAAAGAGAAAATGTTGTATGTTTCTCTAAGTTTGTCTTCCCATTTCCATGATCATTATTGCCATAATTTTTGCTGAACCTGGTGATATTGAATAACCTGAAAAAAGGGATATGAATGCTATTCATAACATGAAAATAACAAAAGCACGTATACATACACATATGCATGCTTTTATACATATATGTGTATGGATGTATGTTTATATAGTGGAGAGTCTAATAAATAGAAACACTCATAGTACTGATAAAATGAAAAAAAAAGATTGTGTTGTTTGTCTTTAGTTCTCAACGAGGACCATAGAATCAGGAAGATGATACCATGACTTAGAAGTGAATTGGATTTAAATGAGGAAGGATAGTGCAAAGTCACCAGTCTCACTCTCACCTCCAGAGCCATCTGGGTCCAGTGTCAAAATATATATCAGGATGGCTGGATATGGCCACAGATGCAGTTAATATCTAGCATTTATAGCTCTTTAAGTTTTGGAAAGTGCTTCATGATTGTTATTTTGTGTTCTAAGTAACCCTGGGGAGGTAGACAGTATTCTTATCCTTTTTTTTTAATAAATGAAGAAATTGAAGCAGACAAATTTTCATGACTTACGCAGATTCAAGCAACTAAGTGTCCAGGGCCAAATTTGAACTTTGGTCTTTATAACTTTGGGTCCAGAGCTCTGAATCTGCACGACACCACCAACTGCTGAAGTTTTGGTGAAGACAGTTGTAAAGGTTTCACAGATCACTTGGGTTGTGCACATCAATTATGAACAACTTTAAAAACATGAACAGATATTTTGAAATTGACTATATATGTTAAATCTATACTAGTGGCATTGGTGTTTTCTTTGAAAGGATAAAATGAAATGTTTGAGTGCCTTCAGGATAACTGGTGAAATTAAATAGGGAGAATTTTCACAGAAAAAAATCAACACCTAAGATAATAAAAGCAATTTAGAAATTTTCAAGAGAATAGTATTTCAGGTATGTTGCTGGGTACAGGAAGGACAAGTAAACAAACAAAATAGGTACAGGAGTGATGTGGAGAAATAGGTAATTGTATCAGTTGAAAAAAAGCTAATTACATTGAAATACAGTTATAAAAATGTATAATAAAAGTTTGTATACCCCAGTTTTTCATATTTGTGCTAGAACAGAGTGGGCTTTGAATTAATATTTGAATAAATGCTTTGTCCTTACTATGTTTAGAGTTGCAGCAAGCCATCTAGTCCAAGTCATTTATGGTGTGAGCACTATGTCTGACTGGACATATGGTAGGCAGCTGAATGTGGCAGCAGTGAGGTGGCACAGCAAATGGAGTCCTGGGCCTGGAATCAGGAAGATTCATCTTTGTGAGATCAAATCCAACCTCAGACACTTACTACCTACACAGCTATGGGCAAGTCACTTAACACAGTTTGTTTCTCTTTCCTCATCTATAAAAAGAACTGGAGAAGTAAATGGCAAACCACTCCAGTATCTTTACCAAGAAACCTTCAAATAGGGTCAAACACAATTGAACCAACTGAACAAGTTGAATGTGAGTCTGAAGTGAAGGGCTATTATGTAAAATAAGCTCTTCTAGTTGTAGAGTGACAAGAATGTAAAAGGTAACACCAACAAAAATAATAATCCATCCTCTCAATTTAGTATTGGTCAGAACTCTATTCATTTAGAATTTCTAGGCTCCAACTCCATAAAAAGAAAAATTGGAAAGTATATAGAAAATGAGTAGAAAGCAGGATGTGAAAGAGAGAAAAAAAGTTAATGGGGATACAGTTAAGTGAGAGGTGACCAAAGTGAGGTGTCTGAATATGACAACAAAGGAGTCCTGATGTAACCTAAAATGTGATCAGATGAACATAGAGGAGGGAAAATGGATTCTGTTTAACCTTTCACACAATAGTCAATTGTAGGACTTGTCCCCAAAATAATCACACTAATGTTCAATCTTCACAGCCTAGTACTTACTCCCAAAACTATTCATGTAAGCAACTTCTATCCCCATGTTCCAAATTGTCTTCTCAGAGCAATTATCATCTTAGCCTTCTCTAGGCACTTGGCAATGGTTGCTGCAATATCTTCCCTGAAATCCTCACCAAACCTTTAGGGTAAAAAATAATACGAAGAATACTTAATCTAAAAAGCTTGAGGATCACCGGTCTAGATAGAAGAAGGTTAAAAATCTACCTTATCAACTGACTCCCAATTAAACAAATACTTTTTTGTTTAAGTTGGCCTTAAAACAAAGAGCAGTTGGCCTTGGAGTGACATCCCCACTAACATTTTCTGCAGCTATAAGAAGGCTATTTTGTTTAGCACCACATAAGGGAGAATTTAGAAGGGCTCTTAAATTTTACTTAGAGATATTTAAGTTAAATGTAAGGAAAAACTGTTTGACATTAAAGCTAAAAAAAAATGCAGCTCAGTGAAATGGTCTACTGAGGGAGGTTCTGACATCTACAGTCCCTGGGAATACATATATAGATTCTTAAAGTCGATGAATCTGCCTTCCTGGGGGGTGTGGGTGCTGAAATGATGTGGGGTGGTAGTAGCCTTGGGTGCAATTGCAGGGCATTGAAAAAATATAGATTAATTACCTAATCCCAGGGCAGTATTGAGTAATTTTTTTAAGTAATGTAGCAAAAACAGTTTGGGAACCTCAGCTAGAATATGGGAAATCTTGCACTTCAGTCACTCAAACAAAGGAGGAGAGCATAAAAATAACTTGGAAAAACTTGGTATTCTAACCGTTAGTTGCTGATGAGTTATAATGCAGTTTAGTACTGCATGTAGGTTATTGAAATGTTGCGTCATTTCAGGAATTTAAATTCCAGGAAGGTATTTTACATTATACATTTTTTCTTATATATGTCAGAGGATAAATTAAATGAGAATTTTTAGAGATTTGTAGTGTACTGCAGAAAATTATGAATGACCTGTGTATGTAAAGAAAACTCAAAAAAATAATATCATAAATGTTTAATACTGTATGTACTAATTTATTTTGACATTTACTTCCATAAGTACATATATGTTAATTTATTAAATTAAATATTTTGTTAATTTTTGTTACATTTTGTTAAAAGTTAAAAGTTTCAGTGTTCCAAAGAACTACCAGTTACACACTTTTGGGGAACACTTCCTCTTTGCCTCTCTACCATCTAGATCAATGGTTTTCAACCTTCCTAATGCTGCAACCCTTTAATACAGTTCCTCATGTTGTGGTGACCCCCAGCCATAAAACTGTTTTTGTTGCTACTTCATAACTGTAATTTTGCTACTGCTATGAATCTATCTGATATGCAGGATGTATTTTCATTGTTAAAATTTGAACATAATCCACAGATTGAGAACCATTGATCTAGGCTCAATCACATGAATTTCTCCCATAGTGATTATTGTATCCTGCAGTTTCCTTAGGAGGGAATCATGAAGTTGCAGCTACACTAATTCCTGCAAAGACTCTGCACGATATGTGAAATACTAATCTCTCACTTAATATGGATACAATGTTTTGTTTTTACTTGTTTTGTGTTAATTAACTATGATCGGGGTTATTAAAAATTAAGGTTTTGGGTGGAGCCTAGAGCTTTTGAGATTTTTTATATTTGTGGAGTTCTGCACCCTTGTGAAAGTTGTGATTGTTTAGGGATAACTGTATTTCCTATATGTTTCTTATGCTGACATAATTATTCCTTACGTAGCTTCTATAATTATCCTACAAATAGAGGTCTTAGAGTTGTTACCCAGAATACGAGAAAAGGAAACATGAAATGTGAAATCTAAATTTCATCTTAATGGATAAATAACTTTTGCCCAAGGATTCTCATTTAATTGAGAGACTACAAAAGAATGAAACAATCTCTCAAGTTCCTTAGCTTTCAGAACTATAGTCTCCTTTATATAATCTGAGCAGTCTTTCAACTTTCTGGCTGTAATATACACTTATGTTACTGTCTCAAAAAATTAGCTGTTAGAAGGAAGCTAAAGGGGCAGCCCCATGACATTATTGTTATTAAGCTAAACCAAACAAGATTTAGTAGAAGTAATGTGGTAAATTACCTATATACAGACACCTTAGTTTTAAATCCCAATATGCACTTAAATGATTATAAACTTTGTCTGTTGAAAAATGAAGATGCTATTTCAAAATTGTCTTTCCAGTGTAGCATGCTTTGATTCTTGAAATCTCTATTTTACCATAGTAATATAAATTAAACATGCTGTGCCATGGGTAGATAAATATAATAGGATTAATAGAAAATAAGCCATTGCTTAGGGCTAGAATTCAAATGGAGGTATTACTGCCTAGGTAAAGGATAGGATACTTCAAAATTAGTATGATATGTTTTCTTTTCTGTTAGCATATGCCAGTCTACATGGAGGGAAAAATCAGGCCAGGATCTTATATGAGTAAAAAGACAAAATTAATATATGTCTTTTACTTAAGATAAACTAGTCACTTTGGAATTATTATTTGGTGTCCAGTTGTATAGATTACACATGACTCCTACATTCATAGAGAAAAATAATCTGTAAAAGGGATATGCAAATATACAAATATTATACTTCAGTGATCACTTTACCTCATTGGTGTAGGTACTAGCTTCATTTATTATGGCCCATCCATTCATTTTTAACCAACATAGTTATTGACCATACCTTTCCAGGAGGCCTTCATAGAGACCTTTGTCCAAAAACACTGGAATCCTTCAATATTTCACAATATTATTCTTTAGGCAAAGATCTCATAATTTGAATACCAGAAATTAATCACTGGGGAAGCTTTTATTAAGTACTTATTATGTGCTGGGCACTGTGCTAAGGAGGTCAACATACAAAGAATGAAAAACAAAAAACAAAAAAAAACATGGGACCTGATCTCAAGTTCACATTCTTGTGGGGGGAGAAAACACACAAAAACTCAACAAAACTAATGACATGCATGAGAGGGGATGGAGGACCAGGAAATGCCTCCTGCAGAAGGCTTAGGTGCTGGAATTTGAACTGAGCCTTCAAGGAAAGCAGGAAATGAAGGAGAGCAGGAAGAACATTGTAGTATGTGGCACAGTCAGAAAAAAAAGACACTGAGTTGAGAGGTATGTTTTGTGTGTAAATAAAAGAAATCAGCTAGTATGACTAGATTTTAGAGTACACAAAGGGGAGACTGTAAAGGAAGGAAAAGAGCAGCCATTAAATTAATATTTCTGTGCTGTCTAAAGACTGTGATTGAATCTTACCATGGGACTGGAGATGTCACAACCATTCTTCTCAGACTATTTGCTTCTTTTGTTTTTTGTTTGTTTTTAGGCTTCAGTTTCAAAGATTTTCCTTTATCTTTAACATGGATCTTTCTAAGTGAAATTTAAGATAAATTTTTTTATCAGTTTCATAGTTAAGGGTTTGTTATCAAGTGTCCTTTTGAGCTAAATTTTACTAGGCTGGTCCTATAAAAGCAGAAATCTTTTCCCTAAGAGCAGGCTCAGAAAGTTTTTAGCTCAGAGAATGAATTTGGGTACTTTCTTCACTGGATTATGTGAAAACTCAGGATCACCTCCATAACATGATGAGACACTGTAGGAGGACTTTTAAAAATGTAGAAAAAATTTAATTTGAAATAATACCAATTAAGGATTTTGGAAAGAAGCGAAATTAAGTGAGGTAGAAGAAAAAGAAATCCTTACTCACAAGGCCTAGATTCAAGGAGAAGGAATTAGTTTAGCTTATCTTTGGAGAATGATGTGGGTTTAAACAAGTAGGTAAGGAGATGGGTAAATATCCCATCTTCTTTTTTGTCCTTTTGCCTGACCTCATCTCATAAATATCAGAATTGGAGCTAGAACCCAACTCTTTGGACTCAAATATTTCTTTTTTTTAACCTATTTATTTGTCTATTTTCATTGTTTTTTTTCTTTTAAATGAGTTCTAAATTCCCTCCCCTCAGTCCCCGGCTCACCCATTGAGAAGACAAGAAATATGATATAAATTATACATGTAACATAATGCAAAAACATATTTCCTTATTAGCCATGTTGCAAAAAAAAAATCTAAAAATTAAGTAAGTGAAAAAAGGATGCTTTAATTTGTATTCAGAGTTCATTGTGTCTCTCACTGGAGGTGAATAGCATTGAATCCAGTATTTCTGGCACAATGCCATGGTGTCTTTAGGAAATTTAAGTTTGGGAAATTTTTACCTTCTATATGTTTTAATCAGCATTTGATTTTCCTCTCATTATTTTTGGTTCCAACATAAAAAATAATTTTAACCTTGAAAACTTTAAATACCTCACTTTAAAATGTCTGGATAAAGAGTAATTTATAGTGGATAGAGTGGTAAACTTAGATAATTGATCTGTTAAGTCATAGAAGAAAATCTGTACAATAATAGTCTTTGAGTCTTTCTTTTATTAATTTACAAAAATCATAGCTGATTGTGTTTCTACATATGTGGTTTTTTTTCTAGGTACAATATCAACATAGAGAGTCAAGTGGTTTGTATTTCTTTTCAAAGTATGTTGTACTTTGAGCAAGTTTTAATTTTTTGAATTTGGGGAACATGTTATTAATGAAAATGCTGACATCCCTTATTTCTTTTTTTTAATTTATTTTTTTATTTCTTTTCTTGTTTACATTATTCATTTTCATTACATTTTCAAATTACAAATTTTCTCCCCGTCTTGCCCCTGCCCATCCCTTATTTCTTTACCCAGTTTTGCCTGGAAAGTCTATGTTAGGGAACATACTGTTGGAAGTAGAAAAGGGGATCTTTTCAGTCTCAGACCCAGTGCTGACTCTCTTTGCAATCCAAAGTTCCCTATCAAATTTATTGAAATTACTCTTTACCCTCATTAGGTTTCTGCTTCCTCCTTATATGACAAATACATCAAACCCTACTCTGCCTTCAATTATCTACTGATCCAATCTGAAACTCTTAGACCAAACAGCCCCGTAGAAATACCTGCCTTTTGAACTCTGATACTAATGCCACATTACTCTCATCATCCCTATCTATGTAAGTCTAACCATTGTTGAGAAAGTCATGAAAATCTGAAGATTTGTATTAAGTTTGGACAATTTAAATTTACTACTCCCCAGCCATATTTTTTTCAGCCTCTGTTTATACCCGTACTCTTGAGCGATTATTCCAAAAATAATTTCACTTTTTAAGGTTCTGATATCAACAGTGTTTTCCCTACTCTCAGGAGAGATTGTTTTATGTACTGTGTCCTTTGTGTCTGAATCAGAATATTTTGCCTGTCTGGCAGGAGCTTCTAAAGTTTTTCTGTTTTTGTTTTTTGCACTCTCCACATCTCCTTAAAAAAAGTCCCTCAAGCTTTATGCATCATCCCTTTTTCTACACCCTTCTGTTCTGTTTCAGGAAGACATATTCCCCCTACATTATAAAGCTTATCTCTCTACTTGTATCCTTGATCTGATATCCTCTAGGGTTTTGATTAATCCATCAAATGGTTATCCAGGCTTTCTCTTCAGATTCTTAAGTCTTTCCTCCAGGTCTTTTATTTCCCCATGCCACAAACTTACCCATCTATTGTAGCCTAGGAGTGGTTTTTGTAACAAAGAGAAAAAACAAAGGAAGCACAGGAGTTAGGATCAAATCCTTAAAACCCTCGAATTTCTGCTTAGCATCTGGGATACCTTAGATAAATCAGTTAACCTATCAGGACCTCTTATTTCCTGGACTCTCTTTTGCCCTTCTCTTTTCTCTAGTTTGCACAGGACCTGGCACATGGTAGGTGCTTTACAAGCACTTCTAGACTGACTGAACTTTCTTCATCTTACTCACATTTCATCAGATATCACTTGCCCAAAAAATACTTCTCTGATTCTATTCATCAAAACCAGCAGTGATCTTTCGTTTATATCACCAAAATGGTATTGATCATATAATGCTATTGTGTAGTTATGTATGTACTTTTTAATCACATACTTTAATGTAAGTTCCTTGAGAACCATGAAAATACTTTATTCTTTGTATCTCCAATAATACTTTAGACATGGTAAATACTCCAAGAGTGTTTGTTGACCCCAGAAATGAGCTTTTTCTGTGCAGTAGTGGTGAGGTAGTATAAAGTAATAGATCCTACTTTCTCCTGTGCAACAAAATGAAGATAAAGATTTGTCTCCAACTGCTGATAAAAAAACAAACATCATTCAGATGGTATATAATATCTCTGAGTATATGATCTTTTCAGTTTTATTTTTTGGTAATTGTATCCCCAGAATCTAGAACACTTTCACATACAGCAGGTCCTTAATAAATGTTTACTTGATGATTAGTACTTGAAGCATCTTGATAGATAAACTTAGATATGTCAGGGAGTAGTAGAGAGCATACTGTACTTGGAGTCAGGAAAGTCTGGATTCCAATTTGACCTCATATACTCACTACTTGTCTTAGTCTGGGTAATTCATTTAGGCTCTCTTTTGGTAGTTTCCTGATCTGTAAAATGCAGATAATAGGACCCTACCCCTTAGGATTTTTGTGAGAATCAGATGAGGTCATATTTGTAAGACTCATAACATGGTGCCTGGCATATAATAGGCAATACATATCTTAACTATCATTGTCATCATCATTGTTAACATTGCCTACTTTGTATTGTCTGATGTTCTTCCTTTTAAATATGAAAAAAATTAGAAATCCATTTTGCCCTTCAAGAAAGTAAGGGTGGAGGAAAGGGGACATATAAGAGATGGCAGATTAGGGGAATGTGTATTTAGTCTGCTTGCTATCTTGGGATGGGGAGTAGGGGTGAGATGGGGAGACAATTTGCAACTCAAAATTTTGTGGAAATGAATGTTGAAAATTAAAAATAAATACATAAATTCAAGCAGAAAAAATGAATATGAAAACATTTCCATATCCAACGTAATAAATATTCTTTCCTCATAAACAGTAGCCACAGAATCCTAATAGAAAACAAAGGAATTTATCAGTGTAATAAATTGCTTCATAGTACAAAACTGATGATTTTAAAGTTACAAATATTTTATGCAAAGATGGTACTGATGTTTGTTTTCAGGAATCATTAAACGCTTACCTTTTAATTTGTGTTCATTCTATACTTTATAAACATTAATGGATTTCCAAAATATGTATTTTTTTATTTAAAATGTAGGTAGTTAAAAAAGATTAACTGTTGCACCAAAGTTCTTTCATTTTATTAGTATAACACTGAACTAATCTCAAAAACCAATATTCTTGGGAAAATTAAGATCTACTTTTTACTTAAAGGTTTCTTAAACATCCTAAATCTCAGTTATATTTTCCATTTATGTCCCTGTCTTTTCCTTCCTACAAAATTTCCCTAATTTTAAATCAATCTAAAAGTATAAAGGACTTGTATAATGTCTAAATTTAGACGTGTTCCCATTCTCACAATTAGTGAATGGTGACAAATATTTTCCCTGAAATGCTATCTTATACCCCTCTGCAAGTCTTTAACTTTGATGAAAAAGATGCCATCAATCCAATTTAATGATTGAAAATAATAATTATCATAATAAAATCCTTTACCCAGTAATCAATTTCTTCTTAAATGGCATTGATAAAAATAAGCAATTCAAAATCTGAAAGGTTAATAGCAAGTTGTTGAGAAAAGTGTATTAATTTTAACTAATGCCTTTTTCCCCTGTGACTTTTAATTAAAAAAAAAATCAATGTTTCTATTTCAGCCAGAAAGTTGTGTAGATGCCACCCCTCTGAGTAGTAATTGCTCAGCCTGCCCTGAGCATGAAGCAGGGTGGGGAGGGAAGAAGATTGGTAGCAGGTGGGTTATTCTCCCATATTCTCTCTCTTTCCTTTAAAACTAGATTCATTACTAGTACCTTCTGACATGACTGAAATTAGTTTCAAAAGTGTAGTTTTCACTCACCAAAAAAAAATTGCTGGCAAGGACTCATTGTAGACAAGGGGTTCTTTGTGTCCAGAAACCCAAGCTCTTCAACCAACTTTGATAAGGATGCACATTGGGCTTAACTGTAGGGGGAGAAATTATGCAGGACATGCCTTTCTGGAACCTTCTACAAAAGATTGAGGTCTAGGTAGGTAACAAAATCCATAGGGAAGGGAAAATGCCCAAGACAGTCTTAGATGCCTCTCAAGATGGATTAAAATGGAATGGAAATGAATAGAGTGTGAGAATTGAGAGGTCTCTAAGATTTAACCTGGTTCTGACAACACTCATTTTATAGATAAGAAAAGTGAGGCCTAGTGAGGCCTAGAGAGGTGAAATAACTTTCTAGGTAGTGACAGAGGAAGAAATGGAAATAAAGTCTCCAGTTCAGATGTCATTCTAACATATTGCTTTGTCTCTCTTCATTGTCAATAAATTAGAAAGAGATCTACTTTAAATGTGATCTCTCCTATTACTTCTGTGTGTTTAGAAGGCTTGCTTGAAAGGTAGTCTTGGATTCAAGAAAGCCTTTAATTTTCTTCCCCCCCCACCACCACTTATTAGCTCTGCAATGATGAGAAAATGACTTAACCTCTTTAACCATAGTTTACTTATGTAAAGACAGTAATAGATGCTGGAGTGAGGGCCTAGACCTGAATTCAGGAAATCTTGACTAACTCAATCTATAGCTGACTAGCAAGTCATCTCAGTTCCCTCATCTATAAAGTTAGGGTATGGGCAGGGGAGGATGGTGGGGGTCATAATAATTCCTACCTTCCGGGATTGTTGGGAAGATCAATTGATATACTTGTAAAGGTAAGTTGGGGATAATAATGCCTGTACTACCTATCCTACATAGTACAAGGATCAAATGAAATATATTATATAAAATATAGATTCAGGTTTTTTTGTGATGCTGTTTTCAGAGCTAATTCTGGGAGTCTAAAAATTTTAAGTTTCCACAGTGGTATGATTTAAGGAAAGGTGTGGTCACTGCACTCCTGCCCTGAGTTCTGACTGACAAGCCTCCACAAATTGCTTTAAAATAATATCTGAAATTATAATTAGCATAATAGCTCTCTACAGTTCTCTCTTGGACAGGATATATGGTAGAGTAGAATAATGTGAACAACAACCAGATTTTTCAATTGACAGAACATGAAGTCTGGAGATAGAAACAACTGAGTTCAAATATGACCCAAAGGAAGCCACTATATTTTTATTCACCTTAATCCTATGAAAAGAAAAGGGCAAACCACTCCAATATCTTTGCCAAAAAGACCCCATGTAAAGTATAGGCATTCTTTGATACGCAGGATCATGAAGAATCAGATGACTGAAAAACAACAGAATAGCATGAGGGGTGGAAGTGTGTTTCAATTCTTTGTTGACCTACTTTTTTTCTTAGCTTGTCTTCCCAATTTCTGTTAAGGCCACCACTTTTGAATTCACACATTGTACAACTTCAATATCATCTTTCACTTTTGCTTTCACTTGCTCCATGTCTGGTTAATTTCAATATACTCTCCTTTCTACTTATAAAAAAATTCTTGCATCTGTCTTCTCTCTATTCGCATAGTCACCAGCCTAGTTCCAGTCCTAATCATGTCTGGTTTGGACTATTGTTATACTGTCTTAATTAGTCTCCCCTCTTCATGTCTCTCTGCAGTACATTCTCCATACAGCCACCAAACTGGTTTTCCTAAAATTTAGGTCTAACTGCTATTTACCCTCACCTTCAGTAGTTCCCTCTTACTTCTAGGCTGAAATAGATATTCATTTGTTTAAAATTAATAGCTCTTTGAAACTTCACTCCATTTTATTTTTCCCATGGTGAAAAGGAACACTAGCACACTGGCTCTTGCAGCCATAGGGAAGCCAGAACCTCAAGTACAGCTCTAGGGTGTAAAGGAGTGCTTGTGGAGGCTTGTGGGTCAGAACACAGGGCAGGAGAGGAGTGGCTACATCTTTTCATCAGCAAGGACTTTCTGATTGGCACTAGCCTCCTTGTTGTTCCACAAATGAGATGTTCTTTGTCTAGACTCTGGGCACTTTCTCTTGCTGACCCCATACCTGGAATACCCTTGCTCCTCAACTCTTTATGTTGACTTCCCAGATTTCCTTTAAATGAACACAAAACCCATCTTTTACAGGAAACTTTTCCTAATTTCTCTGATTGCCAATGCCTTCCCTGTTTTTGTTATCTCCTGTTTTCCCTGAATATAGCTCATTGTTAGCATTGTTTGCTTAGTACCTCCCCCATTCAGTTGTAAATTCCTTGAGGGCTTGGATTGCTCTTTGCCTCTATTTTTTGTTAATCTCTAGTCTAGCACTTAGCATGTAACTTACTCAGCACATAGTAGGTGTTGAATAAATGTTTATTGACTGAGTGAAAAAGATATGAGTGATGTTGTGTCAACAAATCATGTTAATAAACCTCATGTGTTCTATGTAAATAGGAGGGCTCTGCTGGATAGAGAAATCTAAAAATGTTGACATCCCCTTGTCCCTTTCCCACCTAGACCAGCTATATGTATTTCATTGTACTAATACAAATGGACATTTGCTTAACAGCTTCATAATGTAGGCATTGCAATTATTGTTACACGTATTATATCAATCAGGAAACTAAGCAGTTGTGACTTACCTGGTTTTCACACTGCTAGACAGATACCATTGTGATAAGAGTTGAATGCTAGTCTTTCTGGTTCAAGGGTTATAATTCTGTTTATTGTAGACCATATTTCTCTTCCCTGGGGCAGCTTATCTGTGGAGACCATTTATATTAGGATTATTATAAAAGCCAAATGGTACAGTAGATAGATTGCCTAGCCTAGAGTCAGGAAGATCTCAGTTCAAATCAGTTTTCAGACACTTACTTATTGTGTGATCCTGAATAAGTCACTTAAATCTCTGTTTGCCTCAGTTTCCTTGATTGTAAAATGGAGATAATAACAGCCCGTACCTCTCAGGATTGTTTAGAGTATCAAATGATATAATAATTGTAAAGAACTTAGTATATTGCCTGACTCATAATAAGTACTATATAAATACTAGCTTATTAATATCATCATTGTTACTATTTGTATCAATTTGATGTATTGATCATGATATCAGGGTTTACTATATAAATATACCATATTACCAAAACCATATAAATGTTTATATACTAAATTATCAATCAGCACAAGTTTGTCAATGCAGCTGTCATTTCTTAATTAAAATAGGCTCCTAAAACCCTGAGAAAACTTGTGTGAACTAATGCAAAATGAAATGAGCAGAACCAGAAGATCATTGTGCACAATTACAGTATTGTATGATGATCAACTGTGAATGACCTAGCTATTCTCAGAAATACAATGATACCAGACCATTCCAAAGGACTTGTGGTGAAAAATGATAGTCAACTCCAGAGAAAGAATTGATGGAGTCTAAATAGAGATCTTTTTTTGACTTTCATTTTATTTTTTAGTCTGTGTTCTTTTTGGCAACATGGATAATATGGAAGGGAGGAGATTTGAAACTCAAAAATGATAAAAATACAAATGTTAAAAATTCTTCTTACATGTAAATGATACAAACATTCCTTAAAATCCACTTCAATATTTCTATTGAATTTTACTCATGTGTATGGATTTTTCTTTCAAAAATAACCATGTCTCCTCAACTATGATGACTCATATCTCTCTCTTGCTTTAAGACAACCATAGAGATTTTTATTAAACTTAGAGGGTTTCTTATACTTTGTCGTTGTCTTGATATAATGGGACATTTGGGCTGTTTGGTTTAAAAAAATAAAAATTTGAAAAAATTTCAATTTGGAAAAAAAAATTACCTTATTTATTGAGGAAAATAAGATAACCAGATAAAGAAAACAAAAATAAGAAAATCATACAAGCAAACAAAAAAATTAGTCTTTGCCTTCAAAAATCTTGCTTTTGGCATTATATGCACAGATATGAGTATCTGTAAGGTACCAGTAAGAAAAAAGTACAAGTTTAGGAAACATGAGAGAGATAGGAGGACAGAAGATTGTGAATAGAGAGTTGAATTTCAGATTTTTAGCTTATAGAAGCACCACAGTTAAGAGTGATGTTGAGATATAAGATCCTTCATGGTTTATCACTTCTTAGAACATTTTTGTACTTAAGAGTTAAGAGTCTACACCATCTCACTTTAATACCTGATCAAGCCTTGATTTGTATTATTCTCTCCCTCCATATGTATATATCTTTTTTCCTCAACTAGATTGTCATTTCTTTGAAAAAAAATTAGTTGTATTTCTCATTATTGTATTTTTGGCTTGAGTAGAGTTAAGATGTAGGTCTAAGAATATTGGGAGGCTGATGAAAAAGGGAGGTTAGAGTGATGAAGGGACATCAGTGTTTGTACTGAGATCGACAAACAATGAAGACAGGGGATAGGGTAGAAAGAAAAGCCATAAGTAAAGCATTACATGGGAAAAGATAGTTTGGGTTCCAGGAAACAGATAGATTACAGCAACAAGGATCTAGCCTGGGTGAAATAGATGGATATAACTGAAACTCACTGAAGAGACAGGGCAAGTTTCAGTATGACTAATATAGGAGGAAATAGAAGTGAACTGCATTTGCAAAATTGTATGGCACTTTTAATGATTCCAGTATTCATGTCCATAAGACTTCATTTTAAACATAAATATCCTACTCTTTCCCCCCAACAAAAAAAGAGGTGTTTGATAGGTATAAATTGTGGAACATTACAGTCTTAAAGGTTTCAAAACTTAAGATGATCTCAGTGACAATAGAAAGATGCATTACCTCTGTAAGCAAACTGGTGTGTGTGTGTGTCATAAACCATGAAGTTTTCACATTAAAATAAATTCTCCAAAAACATGTTTGCCTGGAAAAGGATGTGGGGCTAGATATACAGTGAGAGTTATGCATAAGAGATGATGGGATCAGTTGTTGCCATCCAATCCATAAGGTTATCAATTATTCACTGTTTTGATAGATCATGTATGGAGTATTTACATAAAGAAATCAATGAAGGATCACATGGGATGTGTGATTGCCATTTGTACAGAGAGAATATCTATACTGATGAGGTCATGAATTCGTTCATTTAAATACTATATTAAAGTAAATGGCTTGGCTATTTAAACTAATGTATAAACCATTACCCAAAGATTAATATTGTTTTTTTAAAATAGTAATGTTGAGAAGCCATAAACGTATTCTAATGGTGTTGTCATTGTTCAAAATAGTTTTCAGAATTTAATTTCTTTTTTCTCTTATTTTTGTAAATATTTATTTTCTCATCCCTTTACTCTGCCAATTTGAGAATTAAAAAAAAGATAAAGAAAACACTCATAACATATGTGTTTAATAGAGCCATTAATATTCCCACTTTGGCCAAGTCCTAAAATGTATGCCTCGTTCTGTGCTTTTAAAGCCCATTGCCTCTTAACTGAGAATGTCTAACAAGCTTTATTCATTATGATGTAAAGTGAAGCACTAAGAGCAGCTTTCCAGAGGACTGCTGCTGTGAACAGCTTTAAGGTTCTGATTACATAGTATAGTGAACTCTCTATTCAGAAACAAACTAGAACAAAACATTGACAGAAACCAAAGTACAGCATTCACAATGTTATGACATAACAAATTATCACTAAAGTGACCACATAGTTTTCACTAAAGTGGTCACCTAGTTTTAAACAAAAGATATGATTCAGTAAGGAGGCAAGCCTATTTAATAGACACAAAGTACACAAACTCTCCACCCCTAGGTCACATTGTCTTAATATCTCATTCAAAAATTCTTCTTTCTCCTTAATTAAATATTAATTTCCAATCATCCTTAATTCAATCATCCTGAAGAGGTACAGGATATAGAGTACAAAGTCATCTCACCCCGAGGCCACAGCAAATCATGATCTTCTCAGTTTGCATTAAACAACTAAGGAGAGGTCTTTTCATCTTGACTTGAGGCTGGCTCTCAGATTCCATGGCGCCTCTTCCATGATCCCAGCTCCTGCCAAATCTATCCAACTGTCATATGGATTCAAAGGCAGGAAGCTCTTAGCTTCTTGCCTAGCTCCTCATCCAGTTCCTGTTCCGTATTGAAGTTCAAAGTGTCTGGTGCATCTCAAGTCCTTCACAATTCCTGTTTCTGGGAAGATAAAGCTTAACAAAGCTACAATAATATTCATGCACAATGACACCACCATCATCAATCAACACAGACCTACAAATAAGGTCTGAGAAATCAACACATATCATCATTATAGTCCCAGAACCTCTGAAAACATCAATAAAACCCTCCTCTAACACATTTGTAAACATACAACAAGAAAATCCTCTTTCAGGCTTCTGAACTAGCAGTAAGGTCCAAGGGTGTCTGAAACAGCAGCAACATCCTTTATCACCAGATGAATCTGACAAAGTAACATCAAAACACACAGACAAATTGCTGGCACCACAGCCATGCTGCCTCCCAGTTTCTGCTCTCTCAACCTGGGCTTTTCCTTATATGTGGTCATTAAGCTCCTCCCTGTTCCTCCCCTTCCTGTTACTTCAGCAACAAGGGTTCACAAGTTCTGTTTCTTAAGAGAAGACTTGATATAATATTGGGCAAGAAACTTGAACTGAAACAAGGGGCTAAATATTTAAATGGCTGAAACAAGGTGTTAAGTACTTCTTTTCTTACCATTATATATGGGTACTTAAAAACATAGTTTGTGTTTTCTTTTTTTTAATTAAAATTAATTTATTTATTTTCTTGTTTATATCATTCATTTCCATGAGAGTTTGAGTTATAAATTTTCTCCCCATCTTTCACCCACCACCCAAAACCACAATCCAGATCCAGACCATTCAACACAAGAGCACTTAGCCTCTGAATGATAGCTTGCCCCCACTGCAGTCTGCAGACCAGGAGCCCTGAAGCAGCCATGGGGAGGCATCTGCAGGGCTACCGTTGCTTCCTGGCCCTGGAGACAGTTTGGCTGGACTGCTTTTCTCCCCCAAATTTAGCTGAGTTCCACTGACCTTTCACTTAGTCCTTGTTTCTTTTGGCTGGATAATTCTGGAAACTGCTTCAGCTGCCGCTGATCCACTCTCCTGAAGGCTCCAGCTGTGGCTCATCCTGGCTGCCCCAGGTCCAAGCCACCATTTCAGTCTGGGCTGGTTATAGCTGTTTTTATTAGGTGTCTCAAATGGTAAAATGCTCAATTCTTACTCTTCACAGGTCATTGCCCTAGTAATGGATATGTTTACAGATGTGGATATCTTCAAAGAAATAGTGGAGGCATCAACCAGAGGGATTTCTGTATATATTCTCCTTGATGATTCCAACTTTGATCACTTTTTAAAAATGACAGAAAAGCAAGGATGTCAAGTTCAGAGACTCAGGGTAAGGAAATCAGTTTTTATAGGGTGCATGTTATATCAGTTCAGTAATCTATATAATGTTAATACTCAATTGAAATACAAAACTATATAGAAGTGTGGTAGGCTATTTAATATCAACCAGTTTGCATATTTAGGATTTTGGGAGGGGATGTAACAAAAGTTATACAAATACTGAAAATGTTGTTTCTTCCCTTCAAGGTTGAAAATTTAATGTATAACGAATTTGTATGTCAGAACTTAGCACAATGCCTCACATATAATAGGCATATGATAATTCATTAATGATGATTTGATAGGTTAAAGTTGTGTCTGTGGAACAGCAAACTTTTCAGTTGATTGTTATAATCATCATATGGGCTGGAGAAACTCTGTATTTGACTTGTTTTTAATTACTTAAATGAGACTTTCTCTTTCTGTATTTTTATGTAACTGAAATAGCTTCAAAGTAGTATCTCCGAATTGATTGGATGTGGAAAGTCACTGTATAAAAGTTGCTGGAAGTGTATGATCAGAAAGAAGATACATTGCTAATGTAGTAAGAGTGAGGCATGATCAATGGGCAAACTGTTTATTACATTTATATCAATGCAGTCAATGTTTATAGATCTAAAGAATGATCCCATATCTTGTTGAGTAGAGCTCCTGTGGAAGACTTATGGGAGGCTATAGAAAAATGTGTCTATCTGCTAGGGCAGCTAAATGGCTCAGTGAACAGAGCTCTGGGACTGGAGTCAGGAAGACCTGAGTTCAAATTTGTCTTCATGTGAGTTTTTATCTTCATCTCTGGAGGAATACCTACATCATTCATTGCCATATTATTCAGCACCAATGCAGATCCATCCATGTATATTGTCATTTAATGTTTTTTGGTATCAGAATTCTAAAATGAAATGAATGGTTTGGATTAAATTACCTCTAAAGTTCTATCCATCACTAAGTCTTAGATTCTATAAATTTTATAATTTTACATATGACCTTTTTAGCCAAAATTGTAACTTTTACATTTATTTTTTTAGAACATCCGAGTGAGGACAGTAAAAGGCCAAGATTATCTTTCAAAAACAGGAGCAAAATTTCATGGGAAAATGGAACAGAAATTTCTTTTAGTTGACTGCCAGAAAGTTATGTACGGCTCCTATAGGTAAGAAAAGTGTATTTGAAGTAGAAATAATTAACATTTAATTAAACCTATTTCTTCTTGCAGTGTTTCATAAACAATGTCCAGTTGAAATAATAGGTTCACAAAGCATCTTATATACATTAATTCATTTGAGACACAATAACCTTGTTGGGGAAGGAATGAGAGTTATCATTATCCTCATTTTACTCTTGAGGAAAAAGAAACTCATGCTAATTAAGGCATCTGGGGGCATAGCAGGTAATGTATTGTTCCTGGAGTTAGGAAGAACTGAATTCAAATCCAGACACAGACACATTACTACTTTTGTTACTGTGGGTAATTCGCTCAACCTCTGTCTGCTCTGTTTTCCTCATCTGTCAAACTGGAATAATAATAGGACCTACCACCCATGTTGTTTTTTTAAACGGAGCAGACATTTAATGATACTTTTACATTAAACATCTCAAGTTGGCAAAGAAGAAGAAGACTCAAAGTACAACTTAAAAGGAAAGATTATTCATGTAGTGAAGTGATTTTTTTTCTGAATTGAACAAGTTATATTTAAATGGCAAACAATGACAGCCACAGCACCACATGACTTGAGGGCTTATAGTGTTTCAGCAGTAGAGCTGAGAAGATGAGCATGTTGAGCCCACTTGGTGAGTTACTTTCAAATCATAAAGCAGCACATTATAGTTAGCTATTGTTTTTATGAGAAGGAGAAGAAGGAGGAGGAGGAGGAGAAGGAGAACACTGTTTGGCATAACTAGAAGCTCATTGTAAACATTTTTTTTCAGAAACTATAATGTGGTAAGTGAGGCATTTGGGATTTCTTAAAGGTTCTGCATGTATCCACCTAACAGTTTATACATAGTCTGGTCTAGTAAAAAAACACTACCTGTGGAATAAGAGGATCAGCATTAAAATCTTGCCTCTGATGCTTATTCTTTTTTACGACCAGGGCCAAGTTCTTTAAATGCCTTGGACCTCTATTTCTTCAGTTAGTGAGGGAGTTGGACTAGATGGCCATTGAGGTCCACTCCATTTCTAAATCTATGCTGTGATAGTTTTCTTAATCAATACCTTCAGTTTCTGGACCCTACTCAATTCATTCAACGTCATTCATTCCACTCTTTATTATAATAAAATCTCCCCTCATTTCAGTTTCTATAGTTAATTCCTTAAACACTATGCATTTTAATATTTTATTTTCATTAAAACTTAACCAACTAGTCATAAGCACTCCATTACACAAAAAATAAAAATTGGATTGCATATGAATCCATAAACTTATTGTGAACTTATACTTTCTAAGAACAGTTATCTTACTGCCACCCCATCTTTATGTGATTATGATACATCATTCTCTAATAACTGGCTTCTCCTCTTCTCATTTTTCTATTCCTCACCCATGTAGCTGAGTGCTGCTAAAAATTCATGCAACTCTACAAACATGATTCATGTGTTCTAGTCATAAGACTTTCTTGCTTTATTAGATTCTTGTCACATACCTCTATCATTTGAAGCCTTAATGAGAATTAAGCCCCTATCTACTGCCAACCTTCATTTATAGCTGATTGCCTCTCAATGTATTTAATTGAAAATATGGAGAACATGAGGTATGAATTCTCTTAATTATAACCCCATGTTAAAACCTCACTACCATGTCTATGCTGTCCTGCAAACCTCCCTCATGTCAAGTAAGCCAACATGTCTCAAGCAGTCAGCTTCTGGGCACAAGGCACTGTGCATTTTCTCAAAATACGTCTAAGTGTCCTTTGCTTCCCATTCCTTTCCATTTCTAGAGGGCCTATGCTAGTAAGTATGCCTAATTTTCCTTACTGTGGTATCTTTTGTATAATAACATTAAGTAAAGTAACATGTGAAGTGCTGTGGAACCTTCTAAGTGCTATTTTAACTTGAGGTAGTATGACATGGTGGGTGAGGAACTGCACATTGAGTCAGGAAGAAATGCTTCCTCAGCCATTTACAGACAATGTAGTCCTAAGCATGAAACTTATCTTTAGCTGCTTTAGTTTAATCATATATTAAATGAGGGGTGGATTTGAATGCTTCTAAGTTATCTCTGAACTTAAAAAAAATCTGTGTTCCTTTTAGAGAATCTTTAATTTCCTTCTTCAGTGGCCATTTCTTTTTTTTTTTTTTTTTGCTTTTTGGAGGGCAGTTGTGGTTAAGTGACTTGCCCACGGTCACACGGCTAGTTTTTTTTTTTTATGTTAAGTGTCTGAGGCCGGGTTTGAACTCAGGTACTCCTGACTCCAGGGCCGGTGCTCTATTCACTGCGCCACCTAGCCACCCCTTCGGTGGCCATTTCTTCTTTCAAACCTGTGCAGATCTTTCATGCTTCCTAGGAACTTTAAAATTTGAATAGTTTATTCTTTATTCTTCTTTGCACCTCACACTCTCAAATCCATTGTTAAGTATAAATCATGTTTTCCATCTCCAATAAGTTATCAAACACTCTTAATTTTATTTCCATGTCATCTCTTCCTTCTATCCTCATCTTTAATTTTAATGACCTATTTTAATATCCTAAATGCTCTCTCAGTCTTCATTCTTACCCCTTTAGAATCCACCCTAGCCATTTTCTACCTCTTCAATCTTCTTCCATTTTGCTTCCATCCATGTGCTGTGTCCTCTAACCATATTAGCTTCTTTGCTATTCCTTGAATATGACATGTGATCTCCCTTCTCTGTGACTTTTCACTGACCATTTCCCAAGTCTGGAGTGTTTTCCAACCATCACCAAAACACATACAACCTTCAAGTCATAAAATCCCTGCATTCCTTTAAGACTCAATTCAAGTGCAGACACTTCTAAAAGATCTTTTGTAGGTTTTTAAATTTTTGATTGCTCATTTTATTCTCCTTTATACTTACTTTCACTTTTATTTTCTATGTTTTTTCTTTTTGTTCTGATTTAACCATGTTATCTCCCTTACTTAAATATAAGCTCTTTGAGAGGAGGCTTTTTTTTATTTTCTCATTTTCTTTTTTCATCCCCAATGATTAGCAACTTTCATGCCACTTAATAAATGCTTCTGGATTAATTGACTTTATGCATTTCTTCCTCACCTTTACCTTTCAAAAAATATTTTCTGTGAAGTGTGGCTATGGTGCCACCTCCAGCATGAAGTCTTCTATTATCTCTTGCCAGTAACCACATTTTACATCTTAACATCTTTATTTATGTTCATGTGTGATACCCCCATTAGATTTGAATATGTATGTATGTATGTATGTGTATAATTAAGTTTGTCTGGAATTAACCCTTTGCTTTATACTTCCACAAATTCTTACTTAGTTGCACACGTTATTACCCCACATATAGATTGCAGCAATCCTTGGTCTCTATTCTCTCTGCCCTCCAATGTGTCCTTTCATAAATGCTAGAAAAACTTATCTCCAACATCACTTTTACCTCTTTTCTCTCTACCTTATAAACTTGTAATTACTGTCTCTTGACTATTTTTCATCTCACACTATACCTCCTCAGGAAAACCTTTCCAAACTCCACACCTGGCCCCTAGAAGAAAGTGATTGATGTCTCCTGTCTCATTATTATATTTTATCTGCACGCCTCTGTCTTCCTTCTATCACAGCTACTTACATCTGTTTCCTGTTCTATATGACAGACTGAAGAACAAGAAAAGTGTTGAATGTAACTAGCTCTCCCATGGTGCCTACATGTAACAACTTTGCTTAATGAATGAATGAAAAAAATGCAAATTCAAGCTCACAAACTTTGAATTCAAGACTTTTCCCACCATCTTTCAACAACATAGATTTAGAGCTGGGAGAAACTTTAGATGTCATTTATTTCAGTATCTCAATTTACAAATGGTAAAGCTGAGGCACAGAGAGGACTTGATTGATTGATTGATTGATTGTTAGCTGTAGTCACACAGGACATTTCAAAACCAAGATTCAAATATGTTCTTGTCTACTTTCTGGTAACATCATCTGAATTGTAAACTAAAAGAGACTTAGATCTTCTTTTTTATTATCTACCTGCACAGTACGCAGGGTGGTGCTTAGCAGAGAGTGGATAATCAGTAATTTTGTTTAACATTTCACTGACTCCATATATTATGCTATACTAGCTTTTATAGAAAATAAATAATTGAAAAGCTTCTGTAGTGTTTGAAGTGGTAACTCTATGCAAAGGAATGGAAGTTTTAAAATGAATCATTTTAATAAATATCTAGCCTCATTTCTCACCCAGACTATACATGACCCTTGTTATACCATTGGCTTTCCTTTAGTGCAGCCATTCTCAACCTGTGGGTCACAACCCCTTTGGGGGTTGAAGGACTCTTTCACAGGGTTCACCTAAGATCATCGGAAAACACATATTTCTAGTGGTCATAGGAACCGAGACACCACTCCTCCATCCATCTCCAGGCAGGTCCGCCCACGTGCAGATACGCCAACATATGAGAATTAAGGGCCGTGGTATTAGGACGGTTGAGAAGCACTGCTTTAGTGCCTTATCACTATTGTCCTTTATATAAAAAATCTCCAGTGTAATTTATTCTAACTGGAAGTCACTTTGTAACCTGTAGATATTTTTACATTACATTTTTACATTAAAATTACATTACATTACACAATAAACTTACATTATATATGCTTTCATTAAACTATACATTTGTATAGTTTATTTTTTAATTTAGCATTTGAAGTTGTTGCTTTTAAGATCTCTTGTTGCTTTTTTAAAGCATCCATCATGATAAATCATTGTTACTTATTAACTCACAACGATAAGATTTCGTCAAAGTGTTGAGACTTAATGCACCTTGCCTTCAAAGAGTATCATATCTAGTCTTTTTAACATCATAGAGGAAGTATTGTTTTTGAAAATACTGATCTGCCTCATTTTTGTTTAGCTAGATATAGACATAGGATAGATAGAGATATGACATAAATATGGACGTAGATATACTTATAAACATAGTTACATCAATAAAGATATGGGCATAACAAAAGAAAGAGATGAGATGTGTATATTTACATCTATCTATCTATATCTATCTATTTCTATATATGTATATGTAATATTTGATTTGTATATGTAATATTTCAATGAGGTAAACAAATGCAAATTACACTATCCACCTTCCTAAAAGTGTTGTTTTAATGTGACATATTGACCCCCTAAACAATTAGAAGTAATAACAGTTGACAGTGAAGCCTACACTTACGTTTTTGTAACATTTAATAGAGGAATGCAAAAGTCTTATTTATCAAGTCTTCTACTACTGTTTCATAGTGATACTGAAAAGTATGATATATTAATTAGATTATATGTAAGTTCAATATACATATAGTTTATTTATAATTATTATTTAATCATTAAACACATTTTATAGTAGATTGCTAACAGTAATAAAAAATGTTCAAATGTAAACAATATATAATTTCTAACATGTCTTTTTGTAAAATATTTTCAGCTTCATGTGGTCATTTGAAAAAGCACATCTCAGCATGGTACAGATTATCACGGGACAGCTGGTTGAATCATTTGATGAAGAATTTAGGACTCTGTATGCCAGATCCTGTATTCCTAGTCCATTTGCCCAGGAAGAATCAGTGAAGGCAAAAAATGGCAAACCTCTTTGGGAAAATGGTACATACCAGCGCTCACTATCTTCTTTAGCTTCCTTTTCCAGCCAGAGAAATCTTTTTGCTAGGCAAGACAATCCTGGCTACTTTAAAAATAGAGGAATATATGCAGTCAATGAACATGACAGACCAAGCATATGGAATCATGGATACAAACCACATTTTTTACCAAATTTTAATGGTCCAAATAAAATCCGTCAGTATCAGCCCAGTCAGATAAATGAGAATTGGAAGAGACATAGCTATGCTGGGGAACAGCCAGAAACAACTCCATATTTGCTGCTCAACAGAGCTATAAATCGGGTCAACAATCCATCAACTAACTGGAAAATGCCCTCAGATAGTCTTAGTGTCGCCTCATCTTCACGAGGAGGTTATATGAACCCCCACCATATGCCTGCACAGAGCTTTGCAGACCGCCTGGCACAAAGGAAAACCACAAATCTTCCAGAAAGAAATTCAAATGTAAGACGGTCTTTTAATGGGACTGATAATCACATTCGCTTTTTGCAGCAAAGAATGCCCACCCTTGAAAACACCACAAAATCCTTCCTACGGAATTGGAGAATTGAAAGCTATTTAAAGGATCATTCAGAAGGGATGCCTGATGCAAATGGCTCAACTCCTGGGGACAGGTTTGAAGGTTATGATGGACTTGAAAATATTAAAGCCAATGCCCTTTATACTCATTCTCGACTTCGTTCATCAATTGTGTTTAAACCAACCTTACCTGAACAGCAAGAAGTGAATAGTTGTACAACAGGATCTTCAAACTCAACAATAATTGGTTCTCAGGGAAGTGAATCAGCTAAAGAGATATCAAACATACAACACTCTTCAGATCACAATTTATCAGAATTAACTACAAATCCCCAGCCATCTCAGTTAGATGAATCAAAAAGGCACAGCTTGCAGGTTCTAGAAAACCACCATGAACCTGCTTTAAATCAAAACATACATGGTCCTCCTGAATCAAATAACTATTTATATACAACTTTAGGCATGAACAAACAGATGGAAACTCTGAAAACTGAGCAAAATGAGAACCTACTAAAAAGGCGTAGTTTTCCGTTCTTTGAAAACTCCAAGGCCAATCTGGATCATGGTGGTGGTAAGCACTATGTATATAGCACACTGACTAGGAATAGAGTCAAGCAGCCAGAGAAGTCCAAAGAGGATTTATTGAAGAGCTCTAAAAGTATGCACAATGTTACCCAAAACCAAGAAGGTGAAGATGAAGATCTCCAAGGAGAAACTTCAAGCACTACTACCACCAAGTCCGTTTCTATTGCTGCTCTTCTGGAAGTAAACAAAGAGGAACTTCCAAAAGATATGTCCTCCAAGAAAGAAGTGAAGGGTTCCCCAAGTTTTTTGAAAAAAGGTTCCCAAAAGCTGAGGTCACTACTCAGCCTCACACCAGAAAAGAAAGAAACTCTGTCAAAAAATAAAGCTCCTGCTTTTTATAGAATGTGTAGTAGTTCTGACACATTAGTTTCAGAGGCAGAAGAAAATCAAAAGCCAAAAAAGTCAGAGCCAAAAATAGATTCATCTCCAAGAAGGAAACACTCTCCTTCAGCCAATTCACAAGGCAGTATACACAAAAGCATGGAGAATATTGCTGTTGGACCCTCTCTGGTTAACTCAGATGAGAACAGAATCAGCCCTTCGGCATACCCAGTTGAAAAAGAGTTTTTAGAAAGTGCAGGAGATGCTTCTGCTCCAAGATTCAACACTGAGCAGATACAGTACCAAGATTTGAAAGAAGTTAAGCCAAGGATAGTCCCTGAAAGAGTTCCTCCTTCCTCTCCAAGACCAAAGCCTAGTGAGTTGCTCAGATCTCATTCAACAGACAGGCGTGTGTATAGTCGTTTTGAGCCATTTTGTAAGATAGAAAGCTCTGTTCAACCCACAAGCCGCATACCAAGCCCCAGCATGCACCGTCCAGAGGTAAAGAACATCAATGCTGGCAATAGCTATGGTAGGACCAGTCCCATGCTTAACTACAATTCTGCTGTCTATCGTTCTTATCAGCCAAATGAAAATAAATTTCGAGGATTTATGCAGAAATTTGGAAATTTCATACACAAAAACAAATAGCTCTAACTTCAACAGTCTATACAAAATTCTAAAGTTTCCATGGACATGAATACTTGAACAGATAAAACTATGGGCAGATTTTGTAAAATGCAAAATTTGGGGTAAAATTTTTCTAATGTACATGTTTACATGTATATTATTGTATAGTAAAGGTCTACTTTTATGTAAAAAATTCTATCTCTAACACTGCAGCTGTAATTTGTCCAAAGAAAATTTTGAAAAAAATTTTAAAATTAATGTGAGTGAAAAGATTTTTTTTCTTTAGACTGAAGATTTTTTAAAAATAATCTTTAGTAAGAGAAATAAATGGGAAGATAGTGAATACTTTTAAACCACTAATATAATTTTCTAAAGTCAAAAAGAGAAAGTCATGGTGTCAGTGGCTCTTGAAATTGTATCTTTCTGGGATTTATGTATCCTCAGAAGAAAAAAGGAAAAGAAAACCTACTATATCATAATGTCTTTTTAATTACCTTTAAAGTCTTCTACATGATAAACTAGAACGTTTCATTAGCATGTTACTCATTTTCCTGTGAAGAATAGCTAACTGGTTTGGCAGCCAACGGACAGTGTCTTTTCTATACACCCCTCACTAGATATTTCATTTTGCAACAGGAGTCAGAAAAGTATTAGCCTCATGCAGTACAAGTGTGTCAAAGGATTTCATCTCAACAATACTAAGAAAACTTTTGAGAACTAATTTCTGCCTCTGAATGAAAGTAACTAATCTTAATTCAACCTTCCTCCAGCCCTCCTGAGGTTCCAGTCTACTGAAGCCCTTATTCATCTTCGTCCTTTAAAACTGACTGTAGACCTTGTACAAGTTGTACTTTTCCTCACCCTTATCTAACCTAGAAACACCAAAGTTTTTTAAAAGTAAAATGCAGTGTGACATTATTAGGAGAAAAATGATTCTAAATAGTTTTCTTGCAATATATTTTGCTACTTTTCAAGCTGAGCTTAATACAGTTGAATTGTAATGTATGAGAAAGGACACTAGGTGAGCAATAAGAAGATGTAGTGCCAATCCCAGCCTGGCTATGCCACTAAATATGTGACTTTGGGAAGGTCTCTTTGTCTTCCACATGCCCTCTTTTTTTCTTTGTGAATAGGACATAATAATACCTACTGTAATCTTTCTTGTAGGAGTCTGGTGAGGACAACAGTAAATAACGGGTATGAAAGCACTATTTTAAAATGTGGCTATTTTAAAATTGGATTTACTCTGTTTATTTGTAAATGCAGTTGTTCACTGCAACAACAAATAAACTTAATTTGACAAATGCAATTTTTTTTGTCAGTCCTGCAAGTCTATTATTGTCATTTTCCAAATGAAATATTAAGCACAGTGTGCTGGCAAAGACCACTGGACTTAGAACCAAAGGTCTTGAATTTGAATCATGACTCTACCATCTACTATCTGTGCAAATTTGAGCAGTATACTTAATTCAAGACATAAGTTCACTCTTTTATAAAATGAGGGGTTGGACTAAATGGTCTCTGTTCCCTTCCAGCTCTAGACTTGTGATCATTAAGTTAATATAGGAAATATGTTGCAAAAAGAAAAAAAAGTATTTCTAATAGGTAATTCTAATATTAAAGACTTTATTCCAAGGGTCTGCTATAACTATGAAACTAAAGGTAGTCAGTACAGGACAAATTAAAGGACTTGTTTGAAATTAAGCAAATGAGGTGTTTCTTTTCTGTAACTATTAGTCTGCTTGTCATTGTACATCAGTAGCATTTTTATTTTGTCTTGTTTTTGGTTTTGCTTTTTGGAGGGGGGAAGGCAGGGAAATTGGGGTTAAGTGACATGCCTAAGGTCACACGGCTAGTAAGTGTTAAGTGTCTGAGGCCAGATTTGCACTCAGGTCCTCCTGCCTCCAGGGCCAGTGCTCTAGTCACTGGGCTAACTATCTACCCCCAGTAGCATTTTCAAAGTACTGACATGGAAGCCAGCTAGATAGTCATTAATATCTCATCACTTATAAAAGTGGGAGTTCATGTCCATGTACTAACGTCCCATAAATTATAATGCTAAACAATTTTAGTGTAAAACAGGGACAAAATCTAAAAACTTTGCTCTTTCCTATAGATCAATCAAAATATATTCAGTCCCTGCCCTGTGCCTGACACCCTGCTAATCCCTGAGGATACAAAAAGAGGAAAAAGATAGTCCCTCTCCGCAAGATATTTATACTCTAATGGGGAAAACTATGTAAAAAATGTATACAAAGCAAGCTGCATGTTAATATGTGAGGTACATATTCCTAATATTAAGTCCCTGATTAAGAACACAAGCTCAAAAAAAGAAAAAAAAACCCTTATGATAATACATCATAATCCTTTACCAACTCCTTCACAAATAAATAGGTGCCTTGGATATCTGTTAGTTTTTGGTTAATATTGGGTCGTGGGTTCTCTCTCAGTTTATGAAAAAAAAACATGGACTATGTATCACAGGTCTTCAGAGGGAGACAAGGGAATAAACATTTACTAATTTTTATGTGTCATTCACTCTTATAAATATTTATAAATATTATAAATATAAATATTTAAATCATATTTACAGCTGGAAGCCCAGAGAGAAGTTGAAATTTACCTAAGGTTATACAAGTAACAATTAGTGGAGCCGGGATCTGAACTCAAATCCTGACCTCAGTCCATCCTGGACCTTAAAAGGGCAGAGGAAATTAGGACAATGGTATTTTAAAGCTGAAACTCTGAAACTAAACAATGATTGGCTATTGGAAATGATTCTCCCAGTTACCAGTACAATCATATTGTATTATTATTACATTCCTTATGATTCCTCTTTCATCAGTCAGGATTTTAGTTATTACATATTATTACATTCTAAAGTCAAAAGCATGGACCAAGTATATGCAATTATATTATTTTGCTTTCTTTATATGTCTCAAAACAGGAAGCTTTGTGATATTAATTCAGGTCTGCAAATCATATGGCTCACAGGTCACTTGTAGCTTGCTAAAGGGGTGGGTCAGTATATTATAAAGACCTGCTTTATGCAAATCCCTTAACAAACCTCCCTGTGAAAAATAAAACTTGCTAATGAAGAAACTGAGACCCAGAGTGCTTAAGCAAATTGTTCATAACCACATGACTACCAAGTAGTGGAGCTGAGATTTGATTGTAAGCCTAATGACTTTTAAGTGGTAGTTGTGTTTTCCGTATCAGTACTGTTTTCCTAAGGTTGTTCCAAAGCTCCTATAATTTTTCTCAGACTCTTTAATTTGTTTTCACATCCCATACATTTTCAGATATCTTCTCCCTCCAAACACACATAATTACACACATACACAGAACCTTCCTTTGTAATAGAAAAAAAAAGCAATGCTATCAAAACAAAGAACATTTCTGGCAATGTATTACCTTTTAGGAGTCTCCTAATATTCTACTTCTCTTTAAAAAATTAAGATTATTAAGAATTTAATTCTTATTACCATATGGTAAAATATATGGTCTTTTATGGTTGGATTATTAACAAAGTGAATTTTCGATTCTTTTCCATGTTGGTGATAGTGGAAGAGGAATGGATATTATCTAGAATCTTCACATTGCCTATTTTTTTGTTCAGTAATTATTAAAAAGTAATATACAATATGAAATTTGGTCTCAAAATTGATGAACTCAAAATACTTAAAAATGCCTAGAATTCAAAACTGTTTTGGTCCTTCTATTATAGGTAAGCCAATTAATTTTAATTTTCAGCTGTCATACTTGAGCATGGGTCAATCATTCAATGTCTGGTTTTGAAAGAACATATTATTTTGTCAGTCAGGTGGTTTTTGTGTGTTTCAATAGAAAAAATGGATGTTTTGAGTTTGTTATACTCAACTCTTATTGTATTGCAAAAGAGCTACTCATTTATTCAGTTATACCTCAATTTTTTTAGTTATTTTAAAATGTAGTTTCATCTCCTGAGAACATTAGTGTAAAATGAAATATAATTATTGTTCATAATGAACAAAGAAAAATAATCTATGGTAAGCAAAAATAAAATGATTACCCATTCTGATATAACTCTGCCATTGGAAAAAAATCTTTTTTTTGTACACCTTGAATACTCAAACTATTTTTTAAATATTAAAAAATATTGACTGTCTTAGTCTAAAAGATGAGTTGATACAAATGAAGACTCAAGTTTTATATACAATGGCCATGCAATGTTAGCAAAACAGACATTCTTCCAAATTTATTCTTGGACCACATTGATTGAATATTCAAGATTTTATTTAAAAAAACATTCAGTGTAAGTTTTTTAAAGTTATCTTTATAACCTTTCCTATTCTTGATCTTCTAGTGCCCAGTCTGAACCATGCTTATGAAATCAGATGTTTTATACTTTAGACTCATTTAATCACAAATATACCTGTTATGATTGAAATACTTCTTCTAATAGAAACAACATTTGCATTAAAAAGAAACAAAAAACAGCCCCAAGCCTTCGTCTTTGTCAACATTTTAAAAGTTTGGTTAAAGAGACAAACAGATAGTAATGTAAAAATTACAGAATTTATTACTAATTCTTCCATTAAAGGGAGCATTACTTGTGCAAGGAGTGCAAGACTAAAGTCCTGACTGATGAACAGAGGAATCATAAGATGTTTTATATATTTTAGAACCATCCCAATTCAGGATGACCATGTCACAAAACTTTATGACTTTTATTTGTTATCATCATCTATACAGAATTCCTTGGTTATAAATGCAAATTGATAAAGACCAGAGCAAGGTCTATTTACATTTTATGGTCTCAGGATGTCTGTTTTGCTCTCATGTAGAGTAAGTCCCAAGATAAGGAAAATCTCACCTCTGGTCTTTGAAGCTGCAGACCCAGGAAAAAGCAGTTTGTTTAATAATTTAGAATTGGGCCAAAATATGATATCTAATGATTTTCATTTTCAAGCAACATTCATATTAACCATATTAGTTTGTACTATGATGTTAGTAATTGATTAAATGTTTTATATTTGAACAAATTAAAATAATTTCTTAGGTCAATTGTGGACTAATAACTAATTCAGGTTTTGGCATCTAATGGTCACTTGCCTACTTTTGAGATCTAACTCAACAAAAAAAAAATTGAGATCTCTCACTACAGAAGAAAAAAAAATACCTAAAAGTGTATCTGTTATTTTGATCTAGATTTCCAGGCTAACCTACCAAACGGAGTTAGACTAAAAAGTAATTGAAATACTGTATATAAATGGTGAATGATAAAACTGGCATTATAATATAGCATTGTAATACCAAGGGTTTGTTTATGGGGTTTTGTAAAGATTGTAGCTATTAATACCCTTTAGAAAAATTCACTACTCAGAAAATTTAACCAAGTATGCATTTAATAGGTCAGACATTTAAAAGATTGATAGCATATTGACTTAGATACAAATGATAAATGGGATGATACAATGAATTTTAAAGATTTTTTTAATCCAGTCCTCTCATTTTATACATAAAAAACCTAATGTTTAATGTTACTTAAGTTCAGATAGCTAATAATAGCAGCAGAGTCAAGATTTGAACCTTGTTCCCTTCACACACACACACACACACACAATCTGATTGAATGACTTTGCATCCTTATTTCTGGATTAATCATTAAAAAAACAAAACAAAACAATATTATTAAAAGTCATTTGCATTCATCTCAAATTGCTCTATTTGAAAGTTAAAAAAAAGTTCAATTAAAATACTCTGGAAGAAAAAAATTGAAAATCCTGGAAGGTATTAAGGGATACTTTTAAAGCAGAGATATCAAATTTATGATACAAGGAGAAAAGTACAAACAAAATTAAAATGTAACTGACAAAAGTTTAACAAATTAAAAAGCTCACTAAAACACATATAATGATTTTTTTTGTTTTCTAAGTCAATATGTAGTGATAAGGATCTATTCCTGTTTTAATTTGACACTAAAGGACTTTGCAGAGAAAAATTCATGATGGCAGAGTGCAAGTTCACAATGGCCAAATATCCTTCAAAACCTCTCCTACAAAATGACCACAGAAAATATCAAACAAAATTCTGAGTGGGAAAATCAAGAAAAATCAAAGTGAATCTTTATTCTTCCCAGGGCAACTTGGAAAGGAAGAAAGAAAGGTATTCTGGAACTTGGGTATAGACTTGGAGAGAGCATGGCACCTAGCAGTGGTAGAGACAGGTAGTAACAGTGGCTGCTTCAGCAGCAGCAAATGACAGGAATGGTAAAGGAACCAAGGACCTAGTCAGAGATCTTACGGGTCCCTGTTTGCCACTGGGTGCAAGATCAGGTGCTATTTGGTAGCTCTGTTGCATATAACAGAGTTCTAAGTCAGCACGATATGGCAAAGAGGAACTACTTATAGTTACAAAGGAGTATTGGCCTTTTCTGGTTAAATACCTGAGAACAGATGAAAAGATCAGTGAGCAGACCTTTCTTATCACATTAAAAACACCCAAACCTACAGGCCCTCAGGTAAGTCTGTGAAAGGAGACAATTAAAAAAAAAAGTTTAAGCCAGTCACTTCCACCAGAGATCAGCAGAACTCTGGTCTAGTAGATTTCAAAGTCAAAAAATAGGTATGAAAAATGAGCAACAGCAACAACAACAAAAAAGAACCTGATTATAAAAATTCAATATACTGAAGAGAAAACTCAAGACACAAACTAAGAAAGACAATGACTTGAAAAGTTCTACAAGCAAAAACTTAAAGAAAAAGAAGTATACAGTGAGAAAGATTGGATGTAACCCAACAAGAATTCCCAGAAGTTCTAAAGAAAAGGTGTTTTTTTTTTGGGGGGGGTATTTTTTGTTTTAAATTTAATTACAAAATGAGAAAAGAAAAAAAATCATTGCCATATACAACAACAGATCATAAGAGAGGATTCAACATAAAAAAATTTCCATTTCAAGAAAATATATATCATAAATACTACACATTATTTTCAAAACTACCTGACTCTGCTTCCTTTTTAATTTATTTTTGTTCTCTACTATGTACTTCTTACTTTATTTCTTTCCCCTTCTTCCACTCCCATCACACTAGAGGAGGCTACAGTGAAGCATGAATATACAAATATACATACACATATATGCATACACATACACATATATAAACAAGCATATACTCTCATACACATATATGTAAGACTGTAGTGTGCTTATTTCCTCTTACCATCTATTTCTCTGAAGGCTGATAGCATCTTCTTTCATAAGTCTAAATCTTTCCATGTTTTTCTAAATTAACCAACTCATCATTTCTTGCACCATATCAATACTCCAACATAACCACATCCTAAATAAAAAGTTGCCTATCAAAGTTTTTTTCCCACAGTTTTCTACATTCCTTCTATTCTTGGCTACAAAGGTTTTATTTGTACAAGTAAATTTTAATTTTAAAATGATTAAAATTGTTCTTTTTACACTTCAAAAATGTTCTCACCTTATAATAGAGTATAAGGTCTGATATTTCTGAATCTACTTCCTTTAAATCTTTTTATCCCTGGTTTCTTTGAAGTTCCTTACCTTTTCTTTTTCCAAATGAACTTTGTTATTTTTTTTAACCAATCAGTAACACTTTTTTTTTTAGTAATTTAATTGTGAAGATGTGGGGAGGTCTGCCATCCTGCAGCAGGGCTGAAAAAGAATTGCCTACCCAGAGGCTGCAAGAGGGTGCATAAAAAGAGACAGGACTGTGAGAATGGTGGAAAATAGAGAACTGATTTTATTACCTTGTATACAAGCTTTTATAGGACACTTCCCTGAGGACATTGCACACTTCTTTGTTGCCAAGCCTTAGGTGTAAACCACACTTATCTTGAGGACATAATCCTCACAGTTGTGTGTTGGAGTTACTTCTTGGGGCATGGGGGCCCAATCCAGGCTCGGTAGCAGTCTCTTCCTCTGAGAGGTCTTATTCAGCCATAATGGTCAGAGTCCTCCTGGCCTGTGGTCCTCTACATGAAGACGTTGAATAGATACATGACTTAGGTAAAACTGTCCTTTAAAAAAAAGAAAGTGAATTTTAAAAGAGAAATGATTTTAAAATCAAATAAGAATAGTACAGAAAATGTGGAAAGGAATGAGAAGGATTATCCATTTGGTTAAAGAGGCAGAAAAATACTGGAAAAAATAACTCCTTAAAATATGAATAGTCCAAATGATTAAAGGCATATACAACTTTGCTAAAGATTATATCTCCTTATGAATTAGAATCAGTGAAGTTGAAACTAATAAATCAAGACGACATCAAAATACAATAAAAGGCAAAAAAGGTAGGATAAAATATTTAATATCTCATAGAAAAAAAACTGACCTGGGAAATAAAAGAGACAATTTAATAATTATTGGGCTACCTGAAAACCATGATAAAATAAAAGAGTTCAAAATTCATATTTCAAGAAATTATACTGAAAAATAGCCCACATCTTAGTGGTCAAAGTAGAAATTGAATTAATCCACTCTTCACCTCCTAAAAAAAAAAACAATGAAAAATCTGCAATATTATAGTCAATATCCAGAGTTTCCAGTTCAAGAAAAAACTACAAGTAGCCACAAAGAATTCATTAACCATTGAAGCCTCAGTCAGGATTACACACATTATAGTACCTACTACTCTGAAGGAGTGGTTGGTCTAGAATGTGATATTCTAAAAGTCAATGAGTTAGGATTACAACCACGAATAATATACCCAGGGAACATGAGTATAATCCTGCAAGAAGAAAAAAGAAAAATTATTTAAGGAAATAGAGAAAAGAATACCTGATGAAAAGACTAGAGCTGAATAGACAATTTGATATTGAAACATAAGATTGAAGAACAAATTATAAAGGTAAATATGTGTGAGAAATAATAATTTAACAAGATTAAATAATTGCTATATGGGAAGATGATACATGCTACCTCTAAAACTATAATCATTAAGACAGTTGGAAGGAGTCTACTTAGAACAGCGGTTCTCAACCTGTGGGTTATGTTTAATTTGTAACAATGAAAATACATCTTGCATATCAGGTATTTACATTACAATTCATAACAGTAGCAAAATTACAGTTATGAAGTAGCAATGGAAATAATTTTATAGTTGGGGGTCACCACATCTTGAGGAACTACATTAAAGGGTTGTGGCATTAGGGAAGTTGAGAACCACTGACTTAGATAGGAAAGTTGTGAGTTGATGAAATTGTGATGATCTCAAAAGAAGTAAAGAAAGGTGTACAGAGTGATGCACTGAATGAAGGGAGAAAACAGGAATAATGTAGAAAATTATCTTACAAAAATGGGGTGCACAAGTAAAATATTTTCATTGCTTTGTTTTTGTTTTTACAAAAGAGGAAAATTGGGGGGGCAGTGTGAGCAAATCTTGAACTTTACTCTCAACTGGTTGAAGGAGGGAATAGTATATGTACACAAAGAGCTGGATATAGAAATCTATCTTATTCAAAAGGGAAGGAGGATGGGAAAAGTCTAAAAAAGATATGGTGATAAGAAGGAGGGTAGATTATGCAAGGCAATGGTCTAAAGCTAAACAGTTATGTGGAGGGGTGAGGGTAAAAGAAAGATTAATAGGAGAGTATAGAAGAGAGGTAAGCACACAGGAATCAGAATTGTGATTGTGAATTTTATTAATTCACCTATAAAACCAAGAGGATATCAGAATGGATTAGAAATCAGAATCCAGCAATATACTGTTTATAAGATATACACTTAAAACCAAAAGACACAGAGAGATAAAATAATGGGTTGAAGTAAAATCTATTGTGCCTTTTTGTTGTTCAGTTGTTTCCATAGTGTTCAACTCCTCATGACCCTTCTGGAGTTTTCTTAGCAAAGATATACAGTGGCTTGCCATTTCCTTCTCCAGGTAATTTATTACAAATAAAGAAACCAAAGCAAACAGGGTTAAGTGACTTGCCTAGAGAAACACAGCAAGTAAGTGTTTGAGGATAAATTTGGACACTGGTCCTTCTCAGCTCAGTATCCACTGTGCAACCTAGCAGCCACCACTATGCTTTAGTTGAAGTAAAAAATGTAGGAGTAGGATATATGACCGCAGATAAAGGAAAGGAAATAGTAGATGAAATTGAAAAGAAAAATTAACGTAAAATACATTTTGCTAAAAGGTACTATAGACAATGAGTTAATATCAGTACTGATCATCTATGTGCTAAATCACATAGAATCTAACTTCAGAAGGAAAATTTAATTGCAGGAGGTAATAGCAAGTAAAAACTATACTGCTAAAGATCCATGATTTGTAATTACTCAAGACTAGGTTTATTTAAATATAAAATAAAAAAGACAGAAGTTAAAGAGATAAGTATAATTTTTTAAAAGTTAAAGATGATAGACCTCTGACAAATGATGAATGGTAAACAAAAGGATTGTGCATATTTTTCAGATTTGTATGGTATCTTCACAAAAATTAATCATTTGTTAGGGCATATAAACTTCACAAATACATGCAGAAATATTAAATACACACCTTTAAAATGATAATGGAATAAAAATATATTCTATGATGGACCTTTGAAGCATGGGTTAAAAATTTATTGGAATCTAAATAATATAATTCTAAAGAATTAGTCAAGGGGCGGCTAGGTGGCGCAGTGAATAGAGCACCGGCCCTGGAGTCAGGAGGACCTGAGTTCAAATCCGGCCTCAGACACTTAACACAAAAAAACTAGCCGTGTGACCTTGGGCAAGTCACTTAACCCCAACTGCCCTCCAAAGAGCAAAAAGCAAAAAAAAAAAAAAAAGAATTAGTCAAAGAACATATATAAACAATGAATATTTTCATTAAAGATAATGATAAACATGAAACAATATACCAAATTTGTGATATACAGCTAAGTGAATATTAGGGAAAATTTTCTCTGAATGATTGAATCAATAAAAGAAATTATTTATTCATGCAACTAAAAAAAATTAAAACAATTTAAAATCCCCAATTAAACACCAAAATAGAAATACTAAAAATCAAAGGATGGATTTAAAAAATGAAAGCAAAATATCTATTGATGTGATAAATAAAATTTAGAGCTAATTTTGTGAAAAACCAATAAATTTTATAAGCCATTGACTTTTTATTTTTATTAACTTTACCTAGTTGTACAATATATTCATAGCAGGGTGTGTGTGTGTGTGTGTGTGTGTGTGTGTGTGTGTGTGTGTGTGTGGTGGCAAAGAATTGGAAATTGAGGGAATGCCCATCAACTGGGCAATGACTAAAAAAAAATGTGGTATGTAATTGTGCTGGAATATTGTTGGGCTATAATATGATAAGTACGATGACTTCAGAGAAAAACCAGGAAAACTTATAAGAAGTGATGCACAATAAAGTGAGAATATGAAAGTATTATACACAGTAACAGCAATATAGCAAAGAATCATCAACTATGAAAGACTCCACTAAATTGATCAAGACAATAATGCAAAATAGTTCTCAACAAATGCATTCCACCTCTAAAGAGAGAATTGTTGAACTCCGAATGCAGATTGAAGCATACTTTTCACATTTTCTTTCTTTTTCTAGTTTTACTTTTTGTCTGTTTTCTTTTGTAACATGCCTAAAATGGAAATAATGTTTTGCATGACTTCAATCAATCAATATTGAATTGCTTGCCTTCTCAAGAAGCTGGGAGGGGCTGTCAAGAGAAAATTTGAACAGACATGTAGTGAAATGACAGAACCAAGAGAATGCAGTACACAGTAACAGCAATATTGCATGATAAACAATTCTGAATGACTTAACAATTCTCAACAATGCAATGATCCAAGACAATCCCAAATGAATCACGATGAAAAATGCTATCGGCCTCCAGAAAAAGAACTGATGGTGTCTGAATACAGACCAAAACATTTTATTTTCTCTTTCTTTCCTCCTTTCCTCTTTTTCTTCTCTTCCCGCCCTCCTTTCTTTCTTCCTTTCTTCCCTCCCTCCCTCCTTCCCTTCCTCCCTCCTTCGTTCCTTTCTTCCTTCCTTCCTTTCTTTCTTTCTCCCACAAAATGTCTAACAAAATGTCTAATATGGAAATGTTGTACACGATTACATGTGTATAACCTGTATCACATAGCTTACTGTCTCATGGAAGGTTTAGAGGAGGGACAGAGGGATAGAATTTAGAACTATTTTTTTAAAGCAAAAAATACTACAAATTGTCTTCACACATAATGTGAGAGAAAATAAATTATCCAAAAAAAGACTTTAAAAGTTTACATGTAATTAGAAAATAGTTAAATTAATAATTAAAAATAAAATTACTACAGATACTAAAGAATATTTGGAAACCTACCCTCTAAGATACATCAACAGAAAGAGAACTGATGAACACTGATTGCAGATCAAAGCATATCTTTGTAGAAATAAGTTTTGTATTATTTATATGTATTCATATTTCATATGAATGTGATTTTTTCTTTCCTTCTCATTGGGTGAGATAGTAGGTGGGGTCAAGGAGAACATTTGGGATAGAAAATAAAAATTAAATATAATACAAAAGTTAATTTCTCCCCTCATAAAGGATTTTAGATACAAAAAATTAGAGATTTTCCTCATCATTTGCCATCATTTTAGTTAAAAACTGCAAGAAATCCCTGTCATTTTTATGTTGATCTGACTATATAATATATTTAATCTAACCTCTATAACCCAAGCTTGTTAAAAACAAGACATAACCCAAAATAAACCCAATACTTTCACCTAAAGTAATGGAGAGTCCCTTGTATTTTAGCCTGTCAGTATCACTCAATAATAGACCAAATAATAAGCCAAACACCTCAGAAGCAGGCAGAAAGCCACTTTAGTTATTGTTGTAAACACAAGAATATAATACAGAGGCTATTGTGTGACCTTTAGTCTCTACTAAACTTTACAAATGTTACCCTGTGTTACCTCTCAATCAAATAGCATACCCTCAGAGTACTAGAAGAAATATATTGGGTCCAACAAGATTCCTTGGTTGTCACCTGTATGATAGTTTTCTCCTGAAAATTTTCCAGGAGCAGGGATTTACCAATTTTGGTCAACTTTTCTGAGGTTTTTAAATGATCATTATCCTATAGCTTCCTTTTGTGGAGTTCAAGTATTGCTTACTATTTAAAGTTAGTCTTAATGTACTGATTTATACACCAGAAAGGAGAAAGAATAACTACTTCATCCTCCCAATAGAAACTCCTGTGAAATGGATGTTTTTGTATTCCATTATAATCTTCTGTCCTACAAGGTAAACAGCATGAAAAACTTCTTTTTTTCCCCCTCACTGGAATTGTTTTCTTTTTTCTTTCCTTTAATACCTTGCATTGTTCTAGGTCTCTATTTTTTTGCATACTTTTAAGTGTAGAAGACACACCAATACAAAAATGCATTGATTAGTAGAGGGTATAAGGAATTCTATTTGGCCTATTGATGTATCCCAGTTTGTATTAGCCCCCTTTCTTCCCCTTAAAATAATAAAAGAATAGTGACATTTGCTCCAGTATTATATTTGTGTTGTTTGTTTTCTGCTATACACATGCATATGAGGCATTCCCCCATCATATCATTTTTTGAGAGGGGCAAGACAGGAGAAGAAGAGGAAAAAATTTTTTTAGCATCCTCCATGGGAATAACACAATAGCAAGTAGTAGCAGCAGCAACTGTAGTAGTAGTGATAGTAGTAGTAGTGATAGTAGTAGTAGTAGTAGTAGTAGTAGTAGTGGTGGTGGTGGTAGTAGTGGTAGTGGTAGTAGCTATTATTGTTGTGTACTGTTATGATAATGGTGGTAGCAATAGAAGGTGTAGTTTTATACTGAGTTCATATCCATGCTGGGTTTTATTGACTTTCACAGATGAATAAATTTGAGTCTGCAGTGTTATATGTCAGCCAAAAAAGCAAATGGCAGTAAGAGAGGAATAGTTTTCAGGAGTTATTATTAGTAGTAACTGATCAAACACTTCTTGAACCTTAGTCTGCTAAGGATCATGCCATAGTCCTTCAAAAACACATGAAACATACTATGAAGACTACTGCCCCAGCCAATTTTCTAAGACCATCATTTGTAAACAAGTTTCCGTCTCTGTTAATGAAAAAAACTAGCATAGCAGAAATTCCCTACACCAATGAAATAATAGGCACTGTTCATGTATGTGTGACTGTGTGTTTTATATGCATATATGCATGTGTGTATTTATAGTGTATTTATGTTTATTTAGAAATGCATATAGCTACAGGGGATTGGCTATTCTAACCCATGGAGGACAGATTGTTGTGCCTGCCTCCTGCTTGTAGGATAAAATAAAAGGACTTAATAATGTTTTAGTGAAAGGTAGCATGACATAGTGAAAGGCATAGTGGCTAAGGATTTAAGAATTCTGGTGTTCTAATTATACCTCTTCCACTTTCTGACTATGAGCAAATCATTTGACCTCCGTCGAGGTCAGTTTCCTTATCTGTAACATAAGGGACATTGGTTATCAGCCTCATCAGTTCCCTTCCATCTCCAAACTGATGATGCTAATACCTTGGACTTAAGCAAACTTTTTGATCCTAAAATATATTACTTTACCTCAGAAAATTATTTTTTCGAATCACTCTATAGTGCTAAATGTGTATTTTTCTGCTTAGGTCTAAGTACATAGTAGGGATCAATAATTACAAGTTCTTCATAGGTTATTGCCAATCCACAACTAGTTAGACAATTGTTCTCAAATTGTTAACTGCAATTAAGTTGGGGGAACACAACAGAGTATCTGATTGTCTGTCTTGGACTGAATTTTATTTGATGCTCATAATTAAACTGAATAATGAAATAGAAAGTATACTCGTTATTTGTAGATGACACCATGCTGAGGATAGTTAACGCCTTGGAAGATAAGACTGAAAATGACCTTGGCAAATATATAATGAGTTAAGAAGCATACATGAAAGAAATTCATAGAGAAAAAAATATCAGAAAAAAATTCAATTAGAGAAAAAATAATGAAGTTTCAGAAGTATGTGAATATTGGAAGGTCTGACAGTGTGTCACAGATTATATGCCATGGCAGTCAAACTGAGTACTCGAAAGTCTCTTAATATTTATCCAATCATATAGATTGAGGTTCAGGAGCAGGTCTACAAATCCTAGGAAAAATGGAGAAAGGATGTCAGATTTTCACCATAGATGCTGTGTACATGGTTTCACATATGAAACAAGAAGACTGGAATCTGGTAATTTGAAAAGACATGATACAAGGAAGATATTTTGGTCATAAGAAACAAAATAAGAAATAAATTACTGAACCACCCCACCCTAAAAGTTAGAAGGTTAGAGTAGGACTAGCAACAAGAATGGTTCAGTACTGAGCAACTCAAGCTGGGAATCCAGGCCCTCCTATATTGTTCCTGTATAGGTTTGATTACAGAACCTCAGCTGAAGTAAGGGGAGAGAGTGGAGGACCATGTATCCAGCCTCCATAAGAATCAAGGTTCACAAGAGATGTGTAAAAATCTTGTAAATAAGACATAGGAGAATCACAAGGATGACTAAGCCTCAGAAAACAAAATGAGGTTCACTTTATTTAGTCTGGAGAGTAGAAAGTAGAGAAAAGGGACATTTAAGATATGTGGAGGAGCAGTATTATATCATGTGAAAGACAGTGATCAGTGCACCATTTCTACTAAAAGCAGAACAAGAAGAAATGGATTTAAATTACAGAATGAGAGGTTTTGATTAGTTATTAGCCACTAGAAACTTCTCCCATCAAAAGTTAAGGGTGGAGATGGGTCAGGAGGAAGAATATAGAACCTTTTTATCCTCCATTACCCACTAGACTCACCCCTCACATCCAATCTGATGCCAAGGCCTGTGGGTCTCACCTCAACAAAATCTCTTGATATGCCTATTTTTCTTTTTTGACACTGCTGCCACAACTGGTCCTTGTCACCTCATGCCTAGACTATTATAAAAAACATGCTGGTGGGTTTCCCTGCCTCAAGTCTCTTACCACTCCAAGTCTACCTTCATTCAGTCATCGAAGTGATTTTCCTAAAGCACAAGTCTGAGCATTTCATCCCTCTAATTAACAAACTCCAGTGACTCCCTATCACCTCCAGGATAAAACACAAAGTCCTCTTTTTGGCATTCACTGCCCCTCGCAACCATGTCTTCTCATACCTTTTGACTGTTTCTTACATCTTAATTGCTACCACACAGAGATAGAGAAAGGCGTATTCCTTAATTTCAAAATTGGCCTCCTGACTCACAAGCAACACACTCTCTCTCGTATCTAAGGTATTTTCTCTGGCTATCTCCAACATCTAGAACATTCTACCTTTTGCCTCTGTTCCATTCCCTCCCTGCCACCCCCACCCAGTGCTTACTACAGTGTTTGGCACATGGTTTACACATAATAAATGTGTATTGACTAACTGACTAAATGTATTTTCTCTATGGAATAGGTTATCCTCCCACTGGGATAGGATAAGTATTACCATTCTGCCTAAAGGCAGGAGGATGGACAATATTTTTTATTGTCCTTGCACATGTCTTGTCTGTTTCTTTCAAAGTTTTCTAGATGTCTTTTTTTATATTCCAATGATTTTTTGTTATACTTCACATCCCATTCCAGCCCAATGAGCCTTCCCTTATAACAAAGAAAAAAAAATCAAGAAAACCTACCAGTGGATGCAATCTAACTCTGTGTGCAATATTACACACCCAGAGTTCCTTTATATCTCCACCAGAAACCAGAAGATACATTATCTCTTCCTTTTTCTAGGATCAAGACTGTTTATTACAAATCCATACTTTTTGTGGTTTATTTTAGTATTTTATTTTAGTATTCTTTTGGTTAATTTTATTAGAGTTAGGAAGTAGAGTTCCTTAATACATTTCATCTCTGGCTCTTTGTTTATGCCTGCCTGTCTTGAATTTCTTGACACTCATTTGCCTTCCTCAAGAGACCATCAAGTATCACGTTTATGGATATTTCTTTGGCCTAAGTAAACCTTCAGTATGAAGATAAAAACGAAAGGAATGGTGTCTAACTGATGACGATCCATCTCTTTTGTGACTTGCAAAGGCTCATGGGACCATCACTTAAATGTACTTATCTGGTATTGTTTCTCTACTTCATCCTCTGGCATTTATTCTAAGGGTACGGATGTGTATACTTAACACAAGAATTCTTATAGGTGACAACAGCCATAGAAATGTGTGCAGCAGAGAGTAAAGGAGATAAAGGAGATCTGGAGAGTTAAATATCAGTGTATGACACCATTGCATCGTTAATCTTTAACCATCTGCTCTCATATTTCAGAGATTTTTGGTGGTGTTATTTCACAATCCCAATTTCTGCTTGCTTCCTTTTGGCTGGCAAGTCAAGTCGTTAATAAAATCCAGCAAAGTCACATTCTTCCTTGAAATAATTAATTCATTTATTTACTACTGGAAAAGGCAAAATATCACTCCAGACTTTTCAGAATATAATTTGGGTTAATTACTTTTTAGAGGATGTAAATTAGAAAGCAAAAGCAATACTTTTTTTATCATCACTCTGCATTTCTGTGTCTTGCTACTGAATCAGAGCTACAACTTGGGAAAAATTTGATAAAGGTGATGATTGACTCAGTTTCTTTGTTTGAACATTTATGGTTCTCATAGAATACAGTCCATCAGTTCCTGAAAAGGAATCCCCTGGACCACAAACCTGATGAGGGATCATCTGCTCCAACTACTGACCATCCCTACTTCTCTTAAGTCCCAATTATTAATCTCTACTTTGACTGGAAGTCTTTCCTCCCCCCTCTAAATTTTAGTCCCTTTCTTCTATTAATTATTTTCTCTTTATCCTATGTATAGATAATTTGTATACATTTGTTTGCATTTCTCTTGCTCTTTAGATGATAAGCTCCTTGAGGACCAGATCTCTAAGGTGTTTTTTTTTAATTTTTTTACTTTCCTCTTTCTTGTATTTCTGGCATTTAGCACAATGCCTGAAACATAGTAGGCACTTAATAAATATTTATTGATTGATTAATCTTGCTTTTCCTTGAAGATGTTCAATGAGAGGGAATCACTGCCTCCCAAAGGAGTTTATTTCACTTTGACAAGGTACTTAATTCTTAAGAAATAGGTTGTTTTTCTTTCTCCACAGTCCTTCTCTTCCCCAAACTGCCCTCCACCTTACTAAGCCCATGTTAATTTCTTTGAAGTTTCTACCCATTTCTCCTGGCTTTAATCTTTGGATCCATCAAATCACATCTAATATTTCTTCCATATGGCATCCATCCTCTTTAATATTTGAAGGTTCCACTCTTCCTGTTCTTCTTAGGTCTTCTTGACTTTGATCAGACCAAATATCCAAAGTTCTTTTAATTCATGCTCATATGACATAGATTTAGGGTCTTTCACCATCCTGGTTGACTTCCTCTAAACCTGGTTTGTCAATGTTCATCCTACAGTGTGGTACTTAGAAAATGAACACAACCCTCCAGAGGTGATCTGAACCACGAGAAATGCTAAGGATGATAATTTCCTTGTTCTTGGAATATATATTTCTCTTAATGTAACCTAAGGTCATCTTAGCATTTTCAGTTGTTGCATCACAATGTTAATACCTGTTGAACTTTCAGTTTAAAAAAAAGCCCCAGATTTTTTCTAATAGCTGCCTAACCATGCTTTTCTCATCTTGTGTTTATGAAAACTTTTTTGCCCTCAAGTATGATCCTGATAAATTCTCAAACTAATAATAACAGCTAGCATTCATAAAGTGATTTAATGTTTTTAAAGTATTTTAAAAATGACTCATTTTGTCTTTTCAACAACCTCAGGAGGTAGGTGATATTAATTCTCAAAGTTAAATATGAAGAAACTGAGGCAGAGGGTAAATGACATGCCCAATGTCACAAAGCTGGTGTCTGAGACCGGATTCAATTTCAAGTATTCTTGGCTCAATCCAATCTATCTGTTCTATCAATTGTGTCATCCAGCATCGATATCTTATTTGATGCAGACCAATGTTCCAGCCTTTCAAGATCTTCTTGGATACTGACTCTGTTGTCCAGAGTATTAGCTACTCCTTTCAGTTCTGTTTCATCTGTGTGCTTCATGAGTGTGCTGTTCATATATTTAGTCAAGTCATCAACAGACATGCCAAAAGCACAGCAGCAATTATATACCCATTGAGCACTCCACTGAGACCTTCCTTTTATATTGATGTTGAACCAATAGTGACTATTCTTTGGGTACAGATTCAGTTTGTTCTGAATTCAGCTCATTTTCTATTGTCTAGTGCACATCTTTAGCTCAGGAACATTATGAGAGATTTAATCAAATTTTGCTAATGTATAGGTAGCACTTCTATAGTATTCCCCTAATCTACTAGTTTAGTAACACTCTCAAAATAGAAAAGGCATTCATCTAGAATAACCTATAGATGCCAAAGCTATAATGGTTAAATCTCTCCTTCTTTTTTCACATTTTTGCACTTTATTTTTCAACTAACAATCATTTATTTTTTATCTCTATTCCATGTCTTCCTCTACTCTTATTGGAAAGGGAAAAACAAAAGAGAAAAGGAAAACAAAACTTTTTTTTAAAACAAATATGCATGAATGAGCAAGACAAATGTTCCCCTGGGCCGTGAACAAATATAGATGTCTCATAGTGGGTATGCAATTCATTATCTCTTTGTCAGGGGGTAAGTAGTGTTCTTCATTGTATTTGATCCTCACAACAACCCTTTGAGGTATGTTATTATCTCCATTTTACATATTAGGAAACTGAGACCCAGAGAGGTTAAAGTTATTTGCCTAGGATCATACAATGAATAATTATCTAAGATTTTAACTAAGGTCTTTCTTACTCGAAGTCTCATACTCTATTCATTGCAGCACTTGGTAGTGATATGCTATACCATTTGTAAGGTACTTGACAAACCTTAAAGTATTATATAAATTCTAGAGACTATTGTTATTATTCTTCATTATCAAATTTCTATAATCATGATTGATCATATTCTGGATCAAATTCTTAGGTCTTTCAAAATTGTTTGTCTTTATAATGTTTCATTAATGTATGTATTGTTTTCCTGATTCTGCTCAGCTTACATTGAATCAATTCATACAAGTCTTACTAGATTTCTCTGAAGTTTCTCTTTTCCTCATTTCTAATCATATAATCATGTTTTGTTACATTTATATACCATAAATATGTTCAGCCATTCTGCAACTGATGGATACTACCTTACCTTGCAGTTGTTTGACATCCCACAATGAATTCCTGCTATAAATACTTTTTTATATGTATGTTTTTTTCTTCTGGGTCCTTGTGTTTGAAATCTAATGGTAATATTGCCAGTAAAAGGTTATGCCCAACTTAGTCACATTTTGAACTTAACTTCAAATTGCTTCCCAAAATGGATAGGCCAATGCATAGCTCAGTTAACCTGGCATAAAGGTGCCTATTTAATGGCAACCACTCTGAAATTGATGATTTTATTTTCTTTCTTTTTTTCTGTCTTTGCCAACCTGATAGATAAACTCAGAGTTCCTATATTTTACATTTCATTATTTGTGAATCAGAACATTTTTACAACTGTCAATAGATTGAATATCACCCTCCGAGAACTGCCTGTTCATATCTTTGACCATGTATCAATTACAGAGTTGTTCTTATTTGTATAAATTTGGATCAATTCCTTATGTATCTTAGAAATGAGATATTTACCAAAGAAAGTTCCTGCAATGATAGCTCCCCCAATAAATGGTTTTCCTTCCGATTTTTAGCTCACATTGTTCCTGTTTTTGTGAAAACTTTTAAATTTAATGTTATATCAAAAGTTGGTTACTTTATTTCTCTATGATATACTTTTCAATTAGGTACTCTCTTTTTAGATCTACAAGAACATTTTTCCTTGTTTCTCTATTTATTTATGACATGACCTTTAACATATGTATCTTATGTCAATTTAGAGCTAATCTTAGTATAGAGTGTGGTGTTGACTTAAACCTTATTTCTCCCAGACCACTTCCAGGATTTTTCAGCAATTTTTCTTGGGAGTCTTAACTTCAGTAGCTGTGGACTCTATGCTACAAGACTAATTTGTTTCTGCACATTGTGTACCTAATCTGTTCCAGTGAGCAACCTCTCTTTTAAATGAACTCTCAAATTCCCTAATCTTAGCACAATCTGTTGTGATTTCATCTCTCTGTCTTTAATCCTAAAAAATATGTTCCTTACACTAAGTTGAAAAATGTTTATTAAGTACCTACTATGTGCCAGAAACTTTACTAAATTGTGGGGATATGAAGAAGGGCAAAAATTATCGCTGCCCTCAGAAAATTCAAAATAACATGGGAGAGACAACATGCAAATGACCACATATAAACAAGCTATATATAGAATAAATTAGACATGATCCACAGAGAGAAGACACTAGAATTAAGAAGGATCACGAAAGGCATCCTGTAGAAGGTAGGATTTTAACTGACACTGAAAGAACCCGGTGAAGTCAGGAGGTAGAAACGAGGAGGGAGAACACTATGGAGAAAAGAGTCAATGAAAATAACCAAAGTTGAGGATTGGAGTGTCTTGTTTGAGGAAAAGCAAGAAGGTCAGTGTGACTAGAACAAAAAGACTTATGAAGGAAAATGCTATCTGCATCCAGAGAAAGAACTAATAAATAGAAATATTTATGGAATAATTTTACACACACACACACACACACACACACACGGAGAGAGACAAAGAGAAAGAGAGAGACAGAGAGAGTCAGAGAGAGAGAGAAAAGCACACACACACATATACATATTTGTGCTTAATAGTAGCCAACTCTAGGGTGGGGGGGATAAAAAAAGAAAAAAAATACATGGTAACTTTAGTATTTATTTTACAGGAATGCCAAATTGTGCATATAGATTTGTAGTTTTGTGTGCAGTAATCATTTATTTTAAATTATATTGTGTTATGAAATTCTTTTTTTCCCACAAATTAAAAAGAAAATAAGAAAAATAATACTTGGTAAAGTCAATCACAAGAATCTTGCCTAAGGACTGCCATTTTGAATAACTTTTAGGTCTAATTGCATAGTATAATGAACTATCTATTCAACAATAAACTAAAGCATAACATTCAAGAAACTAAAACATAATATTCACAATAACATAACATAATATAACAACTTATTACTAAGTGGTCACATAGTCTTAAACAAAACATATCATTCAGTATATCTTATAGTCATCTTTAACAGGTGACAGAAAATACAAACACCATCCACCCCTAGGTCACAGTAAGTTACAATTTCCTCAGTCAATACAGAGTATCCAAGTGAAATCCTCTTTTATATTAACTTGAAAGTGACTTCCAAACCCCATGCCTCCTCCTCTTCCATGGGCTGACTGCTCCCAACTCTTGCCTGAATTCACATGTAGGCAGCTCTCTGCTCCTGTCCCATATCTTAGTTCAAGGGAACTGCTCCACTCCAAGCCCTTTGCAATTTCTGTTCCTAGGAAAACAAAGCTTAACAGGACTACATTATTTTTAAACATTACAAGAACTATCATCTCAATTGACTTTCTGAGAAACCAACACAGAACAACAGACAGAGTTTCTGTCTGAAAAATCAACACAGAACAACAGACAGGGCTTCTCTCTAATAAAGCAACACAGATCAAAAGATAGAGTGCAAACATGACAAAAATTCTTTCTCTCAATTCTGCTTGCTCCTAGCTCTGCTTATGCTCTTATCTACTCCTTCCTGTTCCACTCTCTTTGCAATGTCATATCTTGCAAGCTCATATCTTGCAAGATAATATCTCTCATAATTGCCACCTTTTCTCTTCTGACCATTCCAACACCCTATAATAGGTCTTTATTAACCCACCCCTGGACTATTGCCATAGATTTCTGGTGGTTGTCCCAGCTTCAAATGTCCTTTCACTTCAGTCCACTCTCTACTCAGTTATTAAACTTATCTTCCTAAAGCTACTATGGGCTGTGGGCTACTATGTGATTAAATTTGGCCTCTTAAGGACAAGGGAGATTTTCAAATTCCCTGAGACCTATTAAGGGCAATGCAATTTATACTGCTTCCAATCAAAGACTCTTGATGCAATCAAAACTGAGGCTCACAGGCACTTGATTAGCTAAAACTCAATCTCAAAAAACAGCAAAAATTCTTATTTCACTTGCCATTACAGTGTGTATGAAGGGGTGTGGAGTAAGGTGTAAAAAGACTGGATAAGAAGTAGGAGGCAGGTTATGATGGAATTTTAATTCCAAGAAGAGGATTTCATATTTGATCCTGGAGGGTACAGAGAACTATTGAAATTTATTGAATGCATGGGGGTAAATGGATATAGTTAGACCAATACTCTAGGAAGTTGACAACTAAATAGAGAATGACTTTGAGTGGGGAGAGATTTGTGGTAAACATACTAACAAGACCTCAGTTTTAGACTTGTTGAGTTTGAACTTTCTACAGTACAACTTTTAATCATGCTATCTGTAACTTCTCTCCCAAGTTATCATCTTTGAACTGACTACCCTCATCCCAACTCTTGGTAAATCAAACCAATTCTACACATTCCTCTTGTCTGAGGTCCCTTTCCACTTTATTTAATGGAAGGTCTTGCTTTGCCAAGCCTTTTTTGTAGTTCTGTTATTTAGTTATGTCTGAGACTTTATGACTCTATGGACCACACTGTCCATGGGATTTTCTTGGCAAAAATGCTTGATAGGTTTGCCATTTCTTTCTCCAGTGAATTAAGTAAAAAAGAGGTTAAATGACTTGCCCAGGATTACACAGCTAGGGAATATCTAAGGTCAAACTAGGATTCAGGTCTTCCTGACTCCAGGCCTAGTACTCTATCCACTGAGTCACATAGTTGCCTCTTTGACAAGTCCCTTAGCCTAAGATTATTTCTGCCATTCACTGCTTTTATTCTATCTCATGTTCTGATGAGGGAAAAGAGAAAATCAGGACAATAAGCTGATTGAGCTCACTACAAATTTGTTATATGGTCTCTACTCAGTCTTCAATATTGCAAGACAATAATTTTATATATCTCCATTAATTCTATCTTATTCACCATAGTAATATTTCCAAATATTTTTATCCCTCCTCAGAGCTCTCATGGCTACACTCCCTCCCCTCCTATTCATTTTCCAAGTTGCTTAGAAAATTGCCCATTATTTCGCTGAAAAAAAATAAAGCCACTTATTGAAATTTACTCCCCTCCTCCTGTCCAGATACCCAAAACTGTAACTTATCATCTCCCCTACTTCCACCTTAAGGCCTTCTTTGTTCCAGCCTTCCTTATTACCGTTTAGTCACCATCCTCCCAATCTAATCTCTTATGTTAACAGGCTAAGTATTGTCCTTGGCCTTCCATGCTACCAATATAAAATGTTTTTAAGTTCTATTGATTCTACCTTGATAATATCTCTCATATTTGCCACCTTTTCTCTTCTGACCATTCCAACACCCTATAATAGGTCTTTGTTAACCCACCCCTGGAGTATTGCCATAGATTTCTGGTGATTATCCCAGCTTCAAGTGTCTTTTCACTTCAGTCCACTCTCCACTCAGTTATTAAACTAATCTTCCTAAAATACAAGTCTGACCATGTCTTCCTATTCAGAAAATTCTAGTGACTCTTTATTAACATTACTTTCAAATATAAAATCTTTTATTTGGGTTCACAGCCCTTCATAACCTTCTCTACAACTTCAGCCCTTCATAAGCTTCTCCACCACTTTCCAGTCTTTTTACTTACACTTGCTCCTTAAAGAATAATTTCCATTCCCCAACTCCAGACATTTTTGCTAATTTTTCCTCAGTGACTTGAATTTTCTCAATCCTTTCTTTTTCCTGCTCTCCCTGGCTTTCTTAAGAACCAGATAAAAATCAGAACCATAACAATCCTTTCAAGATTACTTTCAACAATAGTGCTTTTTTCTATTGATTTTCTCATATTTATCCTCTGTAGATCTTATTTATATGTAGTTTTTTGTTGTTTTGCTTCATATCTTGTCTCCTCTACTAGACTGTGAGATTCTTCAATGAATATACTGCCTGCTATTTTTCTGGGGTATGGTGGGGGAGAGGGTTTTGGTGTTTGTTTTGCCTTTTTCTGTATCTATAGCATTTAGTATGGTGCCTGGCACATAGTCAGAGCTTAATAAATACTTGCTGACTTTCTTTTCTATGAGTCAAATTGTCTCGATAATTCCTGGTCCATAATATAATTTGAGATCTATTAGTGCTAGCCTCATTTCCTTACCACTTTTTTTCCATTATTTCCCTTGAGATTCTTAAGTTTTTTTATTCCTCCAAATGAATGTTTCTATTCTTTTTTTTTAAACTAGTTTTATGGAGAGGTGGAGCCAAGACGGTGGCATAGAAGCAGCAAGGTTCCGCATCTCCCATATAGCCACCCTAAATACCCATAAAATATGACCCCAGAAAAATTCTAGGACTCTCAAACTCACAAAAATACAGAAAACACATCTGTTGCTGAAGGTAGTTCAGCAGTAGGGGCTCATCGCGGCAGGACGGGAGCCAAGGACAGCCCAGCCTGAAACAGAAACCTGGCCAGGTCCCAGGATGGCCAGGAAGAGCTGAGCTGAGCCACAGCCAGTCTACAAGAGGAAGGATCTACCTCACCTCAAGCAACTCCACATCTATCAAGGCATGAAATACAAGGATTAGAGAAAGACAGTTAGGCAGGAGGTGCTCATCCAGCAGTCCGGGAGCTGAGACCAGACCAGCCCAAAACCGAAACCGTGGCCAGGACCCAGGGCGGTGGGGTGAGCAGAGCCTCCCAAGCCGCAGAGTGATTCTACTTCAGAAAATTCAGAGAAGATCTACTGCACCTAAAGGGATCTTTACATCTAGCAAGCCAGGATTAGAGGTCAGTGAAAGGGGAACTTTGAAACTTAATTTGGGTGAAGAAAAGCAGTTTGGCTAATCTGCACCCAGAACAAGGAAGCAGTGGGGGAGGGGCAGGAACTGCTGAAACTGTGCTGCTTCAGAGCCCTTGGCCTGCGGACCCAGCAGGGGGGCTGAGTCAATTGATCAGGGGCAAGAGCTGTTGCATTGAGTGGCCTGGATCTGGATCATGGTCCTGGGGTGCGTTGTCAGCAAGCCAAAGACGGTGGGGGCTGCAACACCCCCCTAATAGCTCTGGCAGCTGAGAAAACCCCAGTGATTTGGAACAGAGCTTTCCCCCCTGGAAGCAGAGTTCCATAAAGCTAAAAAAAGCCAACCAATTAATTAACTGGCCAACATGAGGAATAAGAACAGGAATAAAACTCTAGAATCCTTTTTTGTGGACAAAAAGGGTCAAAGCATGGAACAGGAGGAAAACAACACAGTCAGAAATCCCACACCAAATGCTTCCAAGACACTTGAAAAATGCCTAGCAGGTATAGATCAACTGAGAAAAGACTTTGAAAAACAAATAAGAGAAGTGGAGGAAAAATTGGGAAGAGAAATGAGAATGATGGGAGAAAATCACGAAAAGAGAGTCAACAACCTGACTGAAGAAAACAACACTTTAAATAACAGATTAACTCAAATGGCAAAAGAGGCCCAGAAAGCCAATGAGGAGAAGAATGCCTAAAAATTCAAATTTCCCAGATGGAAAAAGAATCTCAAAAGCATTCTGAAGACAATAATTCCTTCAGAATTAGAGTGGAGCAAGTAGAAGCTAATGACTTTATGAGAAACCAAGATACTATTAAACAGTTACAAAAAAAAATGAAAAAATAGAAAGCACTGTGAA